>CM021699.1:11942387-12035670 GCA_011074415.1 Stictonetta naevosa
TTTTTTTTTTTTAAAGAAAGGCATGCCCGTTTCCATCGCTCCTCTTTTGGGTCTTCTCCAGGATGCTACGCACGGTTCTCTCTCTGATGACCTCCTCCCCGTGCCACCCCATCCCATCCTGCTCCATCTCCAGCATCCTCCAAACCCGAAGCTTGCCCAAGCTGCAGCGTGTGTGGGGGAAAAAAAAGATGTGAGGCCCGTTTCCAGGTGGGGCACGGAACCTTTTAGCCCCCAACACCCAGGAAAGGGAGACAAAAACCCGGTGGCCCATCTGAGTTAGAAGTGATAAGGGCAGGAAGCGTCTATCCCTAATTCCAGATGCAGCTGCTGTAAATTGGCTGCTGGGGTTTGCCGGCGGGTGAAAACGTAGCCGAGCCCCGAATGAAAGCGTCAGGCTCTGCCTCGCCTCGCTGCTCTGCCAGATTAAACAGGCCTCGTACATAAAAATAGACAAAATGAATGAAGAATTTACAAACATCTATATTTTGTGTTAGGAAATGTGATAAAATTAGGAAAACAGCTGAGGACACTGATTTATACAACTCTGACTATTTCAGGCAATGAGAGGTTTACATAGCACAGTTTAACAAGATAAAAGGTCTCCCACGAAGTACACGGATGACAGACAGCTCATCTGGATTCGACACAACACAGCATCAAGTACACACGTAATGTGATGAACAGTGCCAGGTCATTCCCCAGTTGGGTAACATACAACCTCTTGAATAAGGCAATTCAAATGTAACTCGTAAGTCAAATCACAACATACCCAGGCAGCATGCAGGGAAAAGTCATTTATTTTGTACATCGGAATGACACACCTTGCAACAGGTTCCCATTTTATGCAGTTAGAGCAACAGGATATAAACCATTCAAATAATATATATATGTCAACAGTTGTCTGTACTGGAATAAAGATTATCTGGTTTCTTTTTTTTTTTTTCTTTTTTTTTTTTCTCCTTTTTTTTTGGTAAAAATAAAACTATTTGAATTCACTAATTAACAAAATGCACAGTGATCAGAAACCCAATTCTTCTCACAGTTGCCATCCCTGCCTTGCTTGCCCATCTCCGCGGCACCGTGGCTGCACAACCCTGGCTTCAGGGGAGCGCCTTGCATGCAGGAGCCAAAAACTCACTGCTCCCAGGGCTGCAGACTGTGCCCAGGGCTTTATCCTGCGCTTCAGTTCCCACAACATCCCTGCCTCCCGGTGCCCACAGCCTGCATCCCGTTTCCTTATTACCAATCGATTCCTCTGGCTCTTTACCACCAAGAAATATAAGAAACCATGGATCTGCTCAGAAGCAAAAATAATAAAATAAAACAAAAAAAACCCACACCCAAACGACCGAACAACAGAAACCTGAGCCCAAAGTCTCTCTGATGTGGTGGAGCCTAAAGGATGCGGCCGAGGAGGGATTTCCAGTGCAACAGGTGTAGGGATCACTAAAGGTAATGCCTTTTTTATTTTATTTTTTTTTTCCCAGTGTTAAAAAGTTCTTTCAAGAGAAGACTATGAAGAAGGGAAATAATAAGACTTTTCCCTACACAAAAATAATAATAAAAAAATGTAATTTCTGAACAGACCCATCCGGGCAGCTTCTCCCTGGTAAAGACCACCTACCTGTCCGTACCCTGCAGTGGCTGGGGCTCCCCTGGGAATCCCCTCCTGGGATTTTGGGGTTGATTTCGGGATCCCCAGGGAATGGCTTTTGGGGGGCCCTGACCTCGCTCTCCTCCACTGGGTCCCGTTCATCACCTGACTGCTAAAAAGTGATCCCGCGCCTCCCTGCTACTCCATTTACTGCTCCGGTTAAAATAAAATAATTAAAAAAAAATCATTGGCGTATTTCGTTGCCCTTAAATATACAAAAAAAAGCAAATCTTCAAAAGAGAGCGGGGAGAAAGGTGCTTTCACAATGACATTCAGAGCAAAAAGAGAGAAACAACATTGTACAGGTCATTAGAGAGCTATCTTTGGCAGAATATTTCAAATAAATTATTATTACAAACATTTTCTGCAGTCGTATAGTTACTTGGAACATTTCACTTTCAGCTACGGGGTTACTCGTTCACTACTCTCTATCAATAGGAAAACACCACGAATATATAAAAATAGATGAGCTTAGCATGACTTTTCGGGCTACCACGGCCGCCTCCGATGGTCTCGAAGGCAGCACGGAGCGGGTTTTCGGTGCTCACGCCTCCGGGTGGCCGAGCACCGGTCGTGAGCGGGGATGGCAGCGGTGCTGGAGGCCCCAAGTCAGGCCCTGCCCCGGTTTTGATGCCAGGTCCCCGTCCCCACATCCCCGCTCACCCCCTGGGACGCCGGGTGGCCCGGACCCGACCTTCCCCCCCACCCCTTCTCCACGAACATTTAGGTTTAAATACTTTGCTTTTTTGTTTATACAGCATGTACAGAATATACAGCACCGGGTGATTATTTCCCAGTCGACTACGAGCGTCTCCCAAGATGGCCTCTTTTATCAACAAATATATATAAATCGACAGTCATAAAAGAGTCGTACCAACAAATAGTATGGCTTTTCAAAGAGTGTAGCTGCATTGTGCCGTTGAGCTCACAAGGAAGAGGAAGAGAGATGGTGGGGAGGGAGGCTGGGAGCGCGAGCCGGGGGGGAGCCGTCGGCCCCCAGGGACAGCGGGGAGCTCCGGGGGTGCCGGGCGGCTGTCACGGGAGAGCAGGAAAGCGCCCGCCTCTCAGGGTGCGTCAGCCCTTCCCCTGGCTTTTTAGGGCCACAAAGTCTCTCTGAGCTTTATCTCTTGCCCTGACATGAGGCCCGAGCCCACCCCGCTGGTGGAACGGAGAGCGGGATGGAGAAGCTGCTGGCTTGGCTGGGCCTCGGCCTAGAGGGCTGCGCCTCTGTGTCCTCTGCAGGCTGGTGGCAAGCCGCTGTTTTCTGCTCCAGAAAGAGGAGATGTTGCTTTGCTTTCCCCATGTTTCGAGTGTGCGGAATGGCTTTTGAGAGCTGGAGTGGTTGCTCGAGCATCGAGATAACCGGGCCACTCCATTACAGGGGAAAATTACTCCTAAATTCCTCCTACAGCTGCTTTTTGCCTAGTTCCTGTCTCCTTTTCCACTTTGTCAGAATATTACAATCAGTCCCTCCAGGCCTCTCCGGCTGAAATCAGGGCTGATGCTCACATGGGGAGCCCAGGCCTCACTCTTGGCTCTGTCTGCGGGTGTCTCTGTCTGGAGAGAGCAAAACTCCGTACCCTCTTCTTGCTTGGCTAAGAGCAGATTTGGGCCTGGTGAACACCAGATGCACCAGGGACCTCTCCAGGTAACCCATGGGAGGCATGAAGGTGCCCATCACTGCCGAACAGTCTTCGGGAAGTCCTGGTTTTGACGGCACACCTCACACCACATCTCTTCATCACAAAGACCCAGGAGGCAGAGGACTGTGTCCTACCAAACCCAGCATTTTGTGGCTTTCACCACCACGTAGCAGCACGCTAGAGCTAGGACACTTAGGAGAATTCGGCGACTTCTCCCATCCATCCACAAACAAAACTGTTTTGCCAGATTGCTGCGCCATGTCCTTGATGGGCAGTCTTGAGTTATCTGCAGAGCTGAGCCTCCTGCTTAACAGCTGAGGGCTTAATGCATTGTGGAAAAAAAAACAAAAAAAAACAAAACAAAAAAAAAACCCGAAGAGCTGAAGAAGCCTTGTCAGAAGCAGAGTTGTCCTCAGGGAAAAAATACAGAGAGTTTTCTTTCTCGCTAACGCAGCAGCTATCATGTCAAAGCGTTATCACAGCCTTTTGCTCTCTGGAGTTGCTGGAAGCAGGGTGAGCAGTGCTCCCACCCGGCTCGCTGCACAAGCACATTTGTTCACGAGCTGGGCAGACAAGGGGAGCCACATGGAGTCAACAAACGAAGGCACAACAGGTGCCCGTTCATTTCCTTCTGCTCGGGGGGAGTCCAGCCACAGGGCATCTAATTGCGGCTCTCATTGCTCAGCAAGACCAAGCCAACACACAGGGCTAGAGCTGAAGGCAATGAGCGATCCAGTCGTGCACCTCCCTGGATCCTTAGGAGTCACAGCCACCAGTTTCCAAAGGCTTTCGTTATCACCCCTGAATATGACCAATAGCAGCCTGGGACACCGGCTCTGAACTAGAATAGAGGAGGGGAAATAAATCCAGCCTCTACAGAGAGGTCAAGAGGTGCAGGGAGAGGTGCCCAGTGGTTGTCCTCCATGCCCTGGTAGGGTTTAGGAGCTCTAAGTGTGGCTAAGCATCCCAAGTCCTTGCATCTGAAGGCTTCACAGCAAGAAGGGCATTGTCTCCTGCCTGCGACCTCCTTTGAACATCCTCATGCCATCACTACACAGCTGGGCAGGGTCTTAATCAAACTCTGCCCACTTTAATGGGGTAAATATTTTTTTAGAGTACTGAGAACAAGCTCGGTTTTGAGGTAAAGGAGTTGAGATGGACCTCGAACCCCCCATTAAAGCAGTTTGCTCTGAAGTGTAGAGCCAGGCTTGGGTTTGGGGGAACTAGAGGATTTGCAGTCCTTGATAACGGTGGAAATTCAGCAGCAATGTTTAATCATCCAGACTCTGTGAACAAGGGAGAGCAGGGCAATAAGAATGAGCAGGAAGGGCTCGGCATGCCCACCCTCTCTCCTCCTTGACCTGGAAACTTGCAGGTTCCTTTGCTTGCACGGCCTTGAGTCCGAGATGCGGGGGGTGCGGTGCCGATGCTGCTTCCGCCAGCTGCACCAAGACCCATAGCCACAGCAGTCGGGGCGGGGATGCGTGCTGTGGCAGCACCTAAAATGGGGTTTCCAGTTCTAGGCGAGACCTATGAGGTCCCCATGCACCCCGATGCTGGACATCCCACTGGCAGCGCCCGCCTTGGCAGCTTTCCCGTCCCTCCGCACGAGGGCTGTCGCTGGCTGGCGAGAGGCTCTCAGCACCTCGGCTTCCAGAAGGAGGGAGGCTCAAGTCCTTAAAAGGTGAGGAATCCGGCTGTATTTATGGTCCCCCGGGGCATTTTGCAAGAATACAGATGCCTCTGGATGCTTTCCTGCGCAAGTCAAGTTTTTACAGGATGAACAGGCTTTCCTGCAGCTGTGCATGTGCGTGTGGTCGGTCATCAGGAGAGGCCGGAGGGGTTCCTGGTGCTCGGCAAACACTTCCCCAGATGGCGCGGGTGCCAAAGCCTTTGGAAAAACAATGCAAAGGCTTCCCCCGGAGGAACACCCTCTGGCATGAAGTTTTCCCTCTTCTCTCTGCCCCTGGCACACCGACACTTTCTGGCTGTTTCCCCTGGGTATGGATACGATATATTTCTCCCTAGGTATGGATACGGTCCCCAACACCGCTGCGCGCAGTTCTTACCCGAGCACTTAAAAATAACCCTAACAATAACACACAGCCTCGGCTCCTCTCCTCCCCGCCCACGGCAGAAATAGCACGGCAAGTTTACAGCATCCAGACTTCTGACATATCTGAGGCACGTGGCTACCAGAAAGGGTCCAAAGCCCGCCTCTGCCCTCTTGTCCTTGAAGAAAGCGATGAAAACAGGGAGAAAAACCCACTAATGCTGGCACTGGGGACCTCCGGAGTCCGTGCGTCTCGAGGAGGAGTGCAGTTTATGGGCAAACGGGCATCACTCCTTGCATAAGCTCGTTGCAGATGCCAAAAGCACGGGGCTGGCAGAGAATAATTGCACAAACAAGGCTGGTGTTAACCGTGTGATTTAGGCCTCGTCCTAAGCAAGCAGTGCTCCATCACTCCTGCTGGAAAGCTCTCTGAGCAGAACGCTTATTTACTGCCTGTTAAACCACGCTGCTACACGCGTCCCGTTTGACTTGTTAATGACTTCGCTGGCTGTGATTCATCCCGGAGAAGCAAAAGGATGATGAGAGTGAAATACCAGCATCACCTTTCGGAAGATGTAATTACTGGATCAGGAGAACTGCTTCGCTCTCACAATTCACTGCCTGGGAGAAGCACACGGGCGTGATCGACTGCGCTTGGCTGGGGCTTGACAAAGGCTGGCAGCTGAGCTGCACTCATCCTGCAGGATGCTGAGCGCTGGCAGGGAGAGAGTCAGTGGCACGGATGGAAAAAAGCAGCTTATTTTTTTTTTTTTTTGGGAAAAGACCAGGCTTGTGCAGCCCAACAATTGCATTAAATCCTCCGGCTGTGGGGGAACATCATTTACCTGCTTTGGAGCTCCAAAGCCAGGCGCTGCTGCTGATGCCGGCCTCACTGTCTTTGCAGCCCCATCCTGAGCCTGCTGGAGCCCCAGGAGCTGCAGACCTGAGCCTGGTCCCCTGCAAAGGGACACATTTTAAAGGTGCTGAGGGGACCCCGGCCCTTTGCAGCTCTGAGCGTCCCTCTGTGGAGCCCTCCGCACGTGTGTGCTGCCCGGAGGGGCCCTGCCAGCCAAACCATGAGGCTGGATCAAGAGCAGGAGCAGTTCTGTGCAGCTGGGGAGCACGGGCAAAAAGGGCAGCTAAGTTCCTTGCAGGCAGCTGCATGACTCTCCCTGAGTCTGGGGCAAACCAGCACTGACAGGGTGCTCAGCACAGGAGCAGCATCTGGCCCCAAAAGGGTTTCACTTGCAAGTTTTGTCCTTGGGTGGTTTCCTGCGTCCCTCTGAGAGCCGCCGCTGCACCCCAGCACGCTGAGCCCGAGGCGTGACGGCGATGGAGCAAGAGGAAAGCTGGGAGGTGGGGCAGGAAGGTGTGCCTGGAGGCCCCGACGCCCCCATCAGCAGCAGAAACACAACGAAGGCAAAGCGATGAATAAATAAGAGATGGGTGCAACGTAAAGGGAGACAAGGAGCGGGACGGGTGGGGATTTCCATAGAGAATATGCAGGAGCACTACTGGATCCATGAGGAATCATTACAAACTTTATTTGTCTGTGCATCGTGTACCATTGATAAGGATCATCACAATTAGTGGACTCACTGCCTATAGTGGTGGGCAATACACACAAAGAAAAATCAATGAAGCCAAACAAACAAAAATGAAATCATTGTACATAAAGGTAATCACAGACCTGAACAACCTGCATTTGTGTTCAATTCCTCCCCCAAAACAATGAGAAACCGAAAAGAAAACCCCAAGAACCCTTCAAAAAATAAACAAAAAAAAAAAGCTTTGACAAGGAAAAAAAAATATCTATCTTTAGACGCTTGGAGAAAATCTTACAACAGGTTAATTGAAGTTTCCACAGCTTGATCAAAATGAGTACAGACACCCCAGCCAACCGGCTGTGGTACAGAGGTGCTCCTCAGCCGCAGTGGAGGAGCTCGCCAGTGACGTGCAGGCTGGGGGTTTGCCTGGCTGGGCCACCAGGTGGGTGGTATGGGGTGAGGAGACACCCATCAACACCATGCACAACCTTATCTTGGAGAGACAGGGTGGTGCTGAGCGACACCTGCCCCGGCTCACCCTTTCCATCGGTTTCGGAGGGGAGATGCCCTGCTGGATGCATCCCCTTTGCTCTGCCTCCTCTCTGTCACCCTGGCCAAGGCCACCGGTCCCCACCTCGCCTCCGTGCCAGGGCTGTGCCCTGCTCGGCACCGAGCTCGCCCTCGCTGCGTGCTGAATGATCAATCCCAGAGGCAATGCCTCGTGCTAAGCACTGCTGGCAAACGTGTCCCTTTTCCTCCGGGAATGCGTCACGGCTACCTTCAGAGGTGTGGGAGACCTCGTTACGGCCCTTCAGCTCTCACACCGAATTGTTCTGCCTCCAAATGGCTGTGGGGAAGGAGCAGCCCTGGGGACTGATCCCGATGGCTTAGCACTCAGAAACAGGGGCTGGCTCTTGGCCCCCGAGGACACAGAAACACCCGTGTGGCTGTAATTGCTTCTCAGGGACCCGTGCGCGGAGCAGTGAACGGTGAAAGCTTTCCCTCCTTTCCCCCCCTCCCCGTGAAGAGGAAACAAACAACCAGAAAACAGAAACAAAAAGAACTATGGGAGAAACTAAACTACCTAAAATAAATAAAACCAGGTGAAAAGAAAACACTTGTATCTGCAATGCTCAACCCACATGGCTGGAAGGACTATCGCTATAGGATGCTATATACAGGTAGGGTTCGTTTCATTCATGCAAAATGTTACTAGTACCACGACAGCATGCCCGGGGGGTGGACGAGGCGGGGGAGATGGGCTGGGCAGAGGACGGGCGCTGTGGGACCTCAGTGTAGGACACTGGACACGAGGCCGCGTCCCCAAAGCACGGAGGGTGGGGGGAAAAGGGGAAAATGGGGGGGGGAAGGGAAGGGAAATGCTAATTATACACACATCAAAATGAAAAAAAAAATCGAATGACGAAAATGGTTGTGTTCTATCCTTAGAAAGCTCCCAGTTTCCCCTTTTTCTTCAGTCTGGTCTCTCGCTTGTTTCTGACAGGGCCAGAGGGGACGTTCCCAAGTGGCGAAGGTGGATGGAGGGTGCTTGGAGGTCAGGACCCTCGCTCGCCTCTCCTTCCCTTGCCCACCGGCTCCATTTCTCACCAGCCACTCCGGCCTTCCCCGTGCCAACGCACCCCAGTCGCCTTCGCATCCATCCTCCTGGGGGGGTGGTGAGAGCGATGGGACAGGGCTCGGTCGCTGCCGGCTGCTCTCGCTGGTAGAGTTGCAAAGAGGGGACCCCTGGGAAGGGGGTCCGGCCGGCTTTGGGGTCCCTCCTAGTTCAAAGGACGCTCCAAAGCCGCTTTCCGTCAGCAGGTGTGTGAACATGGCAAATCTCTTTTATTCTTTCTCTGTTCATTATACACAGCGTTATATCTATATCTATACCTATATATTGCTCTATATAGATACATATAGATATATATATATTTACTATCTCTGATTGTTCCTTTAGAAGCCCTTTATGTGGCAGTAGGCTTCCAGAGATGAGAAGAATATGTACAACAGCCACAGGAGGATAAAGAGTGAGGATGTGAGCAGCTTGGAAGTCCGCGGCCCGCCCAGCTCACCTCCAATTTCGGGTCTCCGCCGATAGAGCAGCACACCCACACTGATAAAAGCAAAAATGGTGAAGAGGGTGACGGAGAAGGCCAGGGTGCCGGGCGAGACTTCAAAGGCTTGTCCGTGTGCCGCGTGGTAGATGGCTGCGATGGACCAGGCCACCCCGATGCCCAAGAAAACGTTCACAGCATTGCTCCCGGTGACATTCCCGATGGAGGCGTCTGCGTACTGGTCCTGTGTCGCTGCTACTTTGCTGGCAAACGTGTCTGCAAGGGGAAGGCAGAGCAAAGCCCTCAGGAAACAGGCAGGTAAGGTAAGGAGGGATGGTGGCGGGCAGCGTGGGGACAGAAGTCAAAAGCATCACTGGGGGAATGAAGATATTGGATAAATATATGGCCCTGCCTACAGGCACTCCTGAGGAAGGACAGTCAAGGTCCAGAAATGCCCAGGAGGGAAATCTCAAAGTCCAGAATTACGGGGCTTCCCCAGTATGGCTTGCAGATTCCCCATGGTGCTTCAAGCCAGAGACAGCTCTTCCCAGTAGTACAGTGTACTGGCCCCTTCCCCACATCCACTAATATGCTGACTTGTACAAGAAGTGAAAAGATTGGGAGAGTTTTGTGGGAGCTGGAACGGTCTGTCTACATCTACCAGGTCTGTTCAAGTTATATATTTTATTTTCTGTGTTTGTTTTAATGATTTCTCACCAATGCTTTTTGCCTCACTAAAGTCCAGTGTCCTTTGAAGACCCTGACAATTTGGGAGATAAGCGCACAACTTTCACCCATTTAACAGGGGAGAAAAACCAGGCAGGTCCGTGCACACTTGCCCAAGTGCTCCATCAGCTTCAAGACCAGCAACAAACGATAAAACTCTGTGATAAAATATGCCTGGCCTTTTACACTGCAGATCTTGTGGCTAGTTGACCAGCACGATGCTGTCCTCTGCCATAGGGAAATGTTGGCTTTACATCCAAGCCCAGCAGCTCAGATAATGCCCAGATAACACCACACCATCTGTGAGTGTCTCCCAGTTGAAACAGGAGTAGCCAAATATATCCCAAAAGATTTTCTCTTTTTCTCTTAAATGTTTCCTGAAATGTCAACTTTTGTCAACAAAAACAGAAGGGAAGACTTTGGCTGTCAAGGGTATGAGACAGTGCTACAAAACTTGCACCTAAAAGTTCTAGTGCCAGAAATCTAAAAAATGCTCCTTCTTTTGCCCAAACCTGTTCTCCCTTTTGGTTCTGTTGCTTCCTTTTGGGGCTCTGATAGCATTAGGGCAGTTTCAAGGTCTTTGTGCATCCAAGTGCTGACCGCTGGAGTTTTGGGACTGGTGAGAAAACGTGTGACTGAAGCAGGAGGTGGTCAGGTTGGGTGACAGCCCCGTCTCCAGGATCTAGACTGTGCCTGGTCAGCACAGTAGTATGTGGCAATGGAAACTCATGTTTTTTCTCTCCCTAGTCAGTCTGCAGTCTCTGCTGTCTTCTGAAGCTCGGTGGCCGTTTGTTCATAGGCACATCTCCAAATATCTGCGGGGTCACAGCCTTCTAGTAGCTTCACAAGGGGCATTTCTAGCAGCTTCCCTGGCTCAATAGCATCTCGATCCACCTGAACCAAAGCTGAATCTGAATTCATACAGAGGTGCCTGTTCTGGGTAGAGAACCCTGAGTATGAACAACTACCTCACCTGGGAGACAAGATCAAAGGAGAAGATTTCAGAAAGTGCCAACACAGGTAGCATTTTAATCAAAGACTCATTTCCTACTCTGAGAGCAAATGCCATGGAGGCTGTCCACAGAAATAGATACAACACAGTCTGGGCAGAGATGGACCTTTACAACAAACTGCCATTGCCCTTACCTGGCACCGATGTCCCCAGCGCAACAAACACGACGGCGGTGACCGAGTCCTTCAAGCCAATGGTGCAGCCAAAGTGGGATGCCAGGTCGCCAATGAAAGCTGTCAGGATGCCGATCATGAGGATGGAGACGACGAAGCAAGCCCAGCCATTCCAGTAGTCTGTCGGGGGCACGAAGGCAAAAAGGACCTTCCAGAAGACGGTCAGAAAGTGCATAACGTAGTCAAAGCAGGAGGGCAGCTTTTCCTCCCCACATTCATCGTCGTCGTCGTCTTCCCCTGGAGAAAACCACCAGTGCCTGGTTAGCTGCTCATTCCAGGGGAAATTTGGCAAAGCCTTTGTGCTTACTGCAGCCCCCAAACACCACCTCTCATGGCTTGGGCCCTGGAAAACCGTGACTTTCAAATATCTCATTTTCTGGGAAAAGAACAGGGGGCACGAGGACCCTTCCTGGCTCCTTTCTGTTGTACAGAGACCCTCCCGAGGCATCAGTCTTGAAAACTGACCTGCATGTCAGAAAACACAAAGCCTCATGCCAGCACCTCTGCCTGGGTTTGACCACCAGATGCTTTCTGAGACTCGGCCCCTGCTCAGTACTTTCCTTTCCACATCCTCCCCCACAATGCAGATGTTTAATTGGATAACAAAACATATAAAGTCTCCCTGAGGGAGAACAAGTGGTCATGCTGTATGCCGTGTACCAATCCGTAGGTGTCAATTAACTCCACATTTAAATGGGGGCTCCATGCCATGACAATGGAGCTACTAGGGAAAGCTTCTTGAGTGCTGCTTGCTTTGTTACCGCTCCTAACAACTGCTTTCTGCCTTGATGCAAAGGTGGTGATGAAAAGCCAAATGGGGGACCAAGACATGGCATACGTCCTAAGAAGTTGGCCATACCCTGAGCACTGAAGCTTCAGCCCTTTGTGGGGGGGCCCCCCCCCCCCCGAGAGCACACACATCATGTGGGAGCAAGAAAAGGAAAAAGCCCAGGGATCCCCCAAATAGTTCAGTCCTTCACGAGGGTGTCGGTAACCTGTAAAGGGAGCCAACCTGCTCTAGGTTTGGTCCAGCTCCAGCACATGTAAACTTTGCTGGCATCCTGGGGGCTCTCAGCAGAGATCCAGCTGCCGGGGAGAGGGTATGGAGCCAGAGCAAATGTCTCCTCCGGGAGGGTGGTGAGGCCTTGGGACACCTACCCTGGGTGGTGGACATTCCATCTTTGTGTGTTTTCAACATTTGGCTAAATAAAGCTATGGGAATAAACCTTGGGAAAGTCCTACTCAGCACCCTGCTGGGGTGCAAAGTTGCACATGTATCGTTTGGCTTTGAAGAGCCTTTGCAGATCAAGACCAACACGTAGGATAGAGGCAGTGGGAAACTTGGTGTCTGTACAATAACTTGATGGAAAATGATGTGTTCGTTGGCTGTAAGGCATTGCGCTCATTATGGCAGAAACAGTAGCTAATCGGAAGCATGGTGTTATTATTTTGGCAGATATAAATGCCCCATTCCTGTGCATTGTGGTGGAGATAAGGAACATTTTTTTTCAGCCTGGGAAGCCTAGGCTGGACTTTTGCTTTTTGTACAAAGGCTGGTACTGGCAGGAAACCACTGTGCTGACACTGTAATTTTGAGGCAGGTATTTTAATCCTCTTCCCAAGCTACTTGGCAGCAGGACTGTTGTGGATCTAGATCTTTACGGAGATGATAAAACAGGCTGAAAAATGAACATGAGCACCTCTGTCATAACACTCATCCACATCTGTCTATCATTTCGTAAAGCAGGAATAATGGCCCTCTTTCCAAGAGCTGGCCAGATACTGTTAAGGTGAATTGAAACGCAGAGCAAAGTTGGACAGTGACCCATTCAGGTACAAGCTCACAAACTGCAGCAAGTTTTTGCTTGAGGAGCTAAATCCTAGCAAAAACTTAGGTTCAGAGCTCAGAGACAAACTCATCTTCCCCAGCTGCAAGGGATAGCTCACACCCACCAAATTATGCCACATTTATTAAATGTCTGTTAATCATCCTATTAGCACTGATGGTAGTTGTATATTTAAGGAGTAGTGGTGACAGGCCTTTCATGTAACTGCAGTCTTTTACATACTTCACAGAGATGAGATCCAAGTACCAGTGATTAGCTTTGCTTTAATATGGGATCCAATTAAATAATTGATTCTGGCATAGATTATTTTAGCCATGTTAGCTATAAAACCTGCAGCAAGGATTGTCTTGCTTGATATGTCCATGCTGTATCCGAAATAATGGGAGGCTCTTGGCTGGAGGCTCTAAGAATAACTATGCTACAAAGAGAGGGATGGCAATTTGAGGGCATAGCTGCTGCGCGATGTCCTGTCCTCGTTTTCAGATGCAAAGGGTAAATGGTACAGCCATCACTTTTAATTAACATGTTCTGGGTAGAGGTTGCCATGTACAGAGGAGCTCGAGGTAGGAAGTGTGAGTGTTCCCTCATGCATTTCAATGCAAAATTAGCTGGGTGGGCTCCGATTGCCTTCTCCAGTGATTTAAACTAGGCTGGTTGATTTTGCCCTAATGCTTGCAGATGAAGGGCCCAGGCTGAGCTGTAAGGCTATAACATTCAGCCAGTGAGTTATAACATCTCCAGCTGTTAAAACCACATCTGTGAGAGACCTTATTCTACCTGCAACAGAAGTGGGAGTGCTAATACATCCTATACTGGGCATACTGGTAAATGTGGCACTGGTCCCTGTGAGAGCAGTACAGGAAGGTGTTTGTGAGGGAGAGGCAGTTCTCCAGGGGAAGGGAGATAAGATCAAATATGATCTGATATGAGCACGGATAGGATGTGCTGCTGCAGCTACTGGGCAGCTGAGCCATAATCTACTGCTGAACCATAACCACAGGGGGCTGGAGGAGCAGGAGCATTGCGTCATTGCATTGACGCAAGGGGTCAAGGGCAAATTTTGGCTATCTGACGGGGGACACAGTGACTGTCTTCAGGGTTGGGCGCCCTCACCCTAGCACTGTCCCCACTGCAGGGAGCTCCAGAGAGGGCGAGCACTGCCACTTCCCACCAGGACCTTCCATGCTGTTCTGACTTGAAACACTGCGATTTCCCCCCAGATATCTGCCACTGAAATGAATTTTCCCCTCTGCCATCTGGTAGCACCCAGAGCGTTTTTCTGCCGGGTGCTACACACATACTGCAGGAGGTTTCCCACGCATCAGACAAGGTGATCTCACGAAAAGATTTAATCAGCTGTCTTATTTATGCAGATGCTGTAAATAACTCCACCACCTGTTTTGCCTCCTGCCGCCTCACTATGATCTGTATTACTGGTATGGCCAAGCCGAGACACGAGCAAGGTTGATCGTAATTCACCTGGAGCAGCAGTCTAAACTCACCCGCACTGACAGTAATAGCCTCAATAAACTGCTCCCTCCAGCTGTTTGTGCCAACCACCAGGGCCAGGTTCGTCTTCTTAATGAGCTTGTCCACTGTGTTCTGCAGATGGAGACGCAAAAGAGAGAATTAGGGGATATCGGACCGGAGGTGCTGGGCTAAAACCCACTGGCACTGGTGCTTACAGCCATACGCTTATGGAAAAAGCTTAGCAGACGCTAAGCTGAGGTCAAGTGTCCCAGCAGTGAAAGCAAATGTAAGTATTACCCCTCATTGCCACTCAAAAAGGCCTTTTGAAACCTGCTCACAATGGGAGTTTGAGTGGTCTCGGTGGAGGTTTAACAGCAAATAGCACCAAGGTGCCGCAGCTCCTGTTGTTCACAATGCCTTGGGAGGAATTTTTACTGAGCTGTTTCAAAGCATTGTAAATAATTGGGACTTGAGCAAGGCTCTGCCTCTGTGCACTGCTCAGGAGTTGAAGCTCAGTGCTAGTGGGGAAGGCACTGTGGCTGCAGCGGGCAGGGGATGCTCCTGGGCAGGCTTCACCACAAAGCCACAATGATTGCTTGCATTTAGGGTATAAGAGCTTTGCCATAGGAGTCCCAGGGTCAGGGCTCACTCAAAACTGCCTTTAGGTAGGCTATAAAGCGTCACTGTGATAGTGAGGTTATATGTGAAATTAACGTGTAGCATTTTGGAGCCCAGTGAGCTCTCAGGCTCACCTGGTTGATGTGCTTGTGTAATAACCACAGGCAATGGTCTGAGGCCTTGTGCTGCCAGTAGCTGCCTCACTTTGCTGCGATGCCATTAGTGTGTGTTGGCCAATGTTGTGCAAAAGGTGGGTTACCAACCGGAGGAGTAGAAGGATGGGGATGTGGGTGGTACCTTGAACTCATAGGATTCCTCAATGATGACTTCAAGCTTGGTGTGCTCCCCCAGGACTGGGCGCCCCATCTCTGCAATTCGTCTCTCTTCCTCCTCCTTGCTGGTCAGTGGCTGCTTCTCCTCATTCTCCTCTGTAAAGCAAAGAGCCCACCTGTGAGCCAGGTCCGGCCGGTCATTCTCTGGAGTTGGCTTCCCATCGGAGGGGGAGGTCAGGAAGCCTCCAGGCAGGAGCATGAGCGACAGAGCAGAGGAGAAGAAGAAGGAGGTCATGGAGCAATAGACAAGGTGGTTTTGCTGGGGAATGCTGGCAGAAGAGGTCTGCAACTTATCCAGCCTCAGGAAGAGTCTAATTCACCCTCAAGGCTGGGGAGTATCCCCTGGTATCTGCTGCCTCTCCCACAGGTTTGCTGGGAGGAGCAGATCACCACTAAGGCTGCTCCAATTCCCAGCCCTCCAGTTCCTCATCCAGGTGTGGTTAGGACATTTCCATCACCCCATAACAAGCAGAGAGCTGTCAGCAGCCCCAGGGCTGAGGAGGGGATGAGACTCTCCTGAGCAGGGCTTTAACTTGTGGGGAGCGGGCTGGCGACTGGAGAGCATGGGGCTGGAGGAAAAAGCACGGCCAGCACCGTGTGAGGAGCTGTCCCCAGGGCATGGCTTGGCCCCAAACCCAGAGAGAGGAGGCAACGGCAGAACTACAAGAGCCATGGAGCTGCTCTGCACTTCCACCAATGTATGCACAACCTCAGGGCGGGGGGACATTTTGTCACCCTCTCTGCACACCCCCACGTTGATCCCTGCCAGCCCACCCTTGGGTACAAGCAGAAGGCCATCGGGGCTGAGAGGGGATGGGTCTGCTGGAGAGAGGAGTTAATTTGCCCGGGTCAGTAGGTAAACACGCCGGTCAGTCCGTGTTAGACCGCCACGGCCCATGGGTGCCACGCTGCGGGTACCTCGGATGGTGACCACGGTGCAGGGAAGAGGACGCTCTCTAGCCTGGACCTTCCTGAAGACGGGTTTTCCTATCAGAGCGACCAGCAGGAGGTCAGCAGGAGGCACTGCACACCCCATGCACACCCACGCTGTGCCATTAGTCATCTCTACATCCTACTGCACACAGGGTTAGCGTGGCTCCCGCCCGGCTGCCCCCCTGCCTGAAGAGTTGTCACCACCACGGGGAGCTGCTCGAAGGGCCCGGCCTTGCGGCCAGAGCCTCGTCAGCCTCAAGGATCATTTGCAGCGCTCCTGAGGGGCTGCTCTGCGTCCCGTCAGGCCGTGTCATGGCCGCCATGCCGCACCGAGGGCAGCAGCCATGACGGGTGTGCGGCAGGCTGGGCATGCTGTGAGAGGACGCGGTGTCAGCAAGGGCGGCCCTGCCGCCTGCTTACCCTTCCAGAGTTTCCCTCCAGGGCGGAACAAAAGCAAAGAGGAAACCGAGAGAAAGGAAAGAGCAGGATGAGCATACGGCCATTAAGAGGAGGAGGGGGGTGGGTGGGCCCGCAGGGGGATAGCAGAGATCCATACCTGTGATGGTGAAGCCACCTAGATGAAACCAAAAATGAGAGAAAGAGAGAGAAAGAGAGAAAGAGAGGGTTAGCATTGTCACAGCAGCCCCCCGAAGCCCCCAGAGACATGGGAGTCCTTGCCTGCCCCAACTGGGGCTGGGGGCTGGTCCCTTACCTGCACCCTGGGGATGGCATGGGGACACCCTGACCAAATGCAGGCTCTTCAAGCGTCGTCTGTGCCCCCCCCCCCGCACCTAACATTGGCTGCAGAGCCCACCTGGAGGTTGAGGGTGCTCTGCTTCCCTCCCCGGCCTGAAAACACAGAGGCTGGGTGGGCTGTAAATGCCCCGAGTCTGGAGGCACCACTTGCAGCACCTCTTCCAGTTGGGCTGGTCATCTGTCCCACCTCTAAGTCACTAGCTTCTCCTCTTTTTGCCATGCCAGCGTAAGAGGCGATGGTTTAATCTGCACAGCATGGTTTTGTAACCCAGTGTCTCGGTGGGTTTGCTATGGCTGTAGCAACACCACTCCCCAAAAAATGCTCCTCGCCACGGTGGGTTACCGCTCGTTAACGGTAATGATTTTGGGGTTTTAATCTGAGGGCTGTTGGGGCATCAAATACCTGATCTTACTTAAATAGTGCTGACCGCCCTAAAAGAGAACATTGTGAGCAAAGAAAAATGTCAAACAAAATCAATCATTTTCCAAAAATATGTGGACAAACTGGAAAAATGGAAAAGAAAAAGGAATGCGCGCTTACCAAGCTCATTCAACAACAGGGCTGTGAAGGAGACAGACAGAGACAAACACAGAAGAAGAAAAGTAAATGAATAATGAAATCAAAAGGGATATCCACAGAAAGACTCCAGATCCCAGGGCAGAGATTTCAGATCTGTAAAGCTGCAGGATACCATTAGTGTTGAGAGTGATGCACTAAAAATAAAGGAACAGAAACATTTCATGGGACTGTAGATTTAAAATAAAAATGATTGCAAACATGGGGTGGATATGAGTTAAAAGGCACACTCCAAAAATTCATTTTTCCCCTTTGAATCGTATGTGCAAGATCTTCCATTGGTCTCGGGGGCAGTTCTGCCTCGGGGGAGGACACAATACATCCCACGTGCAGTGGCTACTGGCTTTGACCTCCTCCAGCCACCTATTGGGGAGCAAGAACTACACTCGGAGACTGCACTTCTGTCATACGCAATGAGAGAAGAAAAGTCTGGGGCAAGGTTTGGCTCGGGGATCTGGTCACTCAACATTTTAGGTGTCTGAAACAAAAGAAAAAGGCTCTCCCTTGGTGCATGGTGGGTCTCTGGCCCCTGAGGCACAGACCTCACCTTGGCTATGTGGCCCAAGGGTGATGTTTCAGGGATGCTCCCATCTGCGGGGTGCCGAGCACGCAGATCACCCCACTTCGCTGCCTCTTGGGAAAAATAAAGCAAAAAAAACCTAGCTAAAAAAAAAAAAAAAGCAAACACACAAAAAAAAAAACAGCACGGCCAAGGCAGAAATAGCATCCTTTAAAATCCTGACTTGCCTTCCAGCTACTGAGTTTGCAAAGCCAAACGTCCCTCAGGTTTTCTCAATTATCTTTGTGACCAGGAGGGTGAGAAACTTTCTTTCCTTTTTTTTTTTTTTTTTAGCTGGCTCCTGCTAGCTATTCATATAACCCAGCAAGTCACAAAAACCATCAGGAGGAAACCTGACAGAGTGACAGAGGGGAAGGTGCAGCTGACCTGCAGGGCACCTGTTCTGAAGAGGAATGTGGCATTGCTGCTGGATGTGATTTGAGGCTGAAATATAGTGGCACTTCCCTGGTCAGCATGGGGACTGCTGGGGACCCTCTCTGCCCTGAACAAGAAGTATGTGCCAGCCCCATGTCTGCTGAAGGGAGAGCTTTTGTCCCAGAAATGAGAAAGCCAGAACAAATGCTGCTACCAATTTGTTACAAAGGCTTTAATAAGGGGCCGTTGTAGGGCAACTAATTATCTTAAGTAGCTCTAAAACCGCTTCTTGCTTGACCACCAATAGGGCACAGGACTAGCTGTTGCCATTAATTTTTAGTTAATTTCCTGGGGAAAAAAATAAAAAAATCTTGGAAAACTCAGTGTCTTTTTGGAAGGCTTGCAGTTAGTTTAGAAATGTTTTTATTTTATGTGATGAAAGAGGAAATTGTTTTTATTATTCCTATGAGAAGCTATTATCCAGTGCAGAGCCATGAAACTTTATTTGAGTGTAACCTGATTTCTCCTGGATTGATTGCATCTTGAGGCATTACCTGCTTGTGCCGTGATTCTCAGCTATTTCCAGATCCTAGTGCCAGCATAAGAAAGGCTAAAATTACTGCTCTGGCCAGGCATTTTACTTCAAGCAGAGGCTATTTTATCTTCTGATAAAAATGATGCAGTGCCGCTTGCTTCTGGAGACCGAATTTTCTACGAGATTGAATGAAGCTGCGGCTGTGGAGTGGCAGGCCAGTGTGCTGAAAATATCCCTAGGGACTGGTGATGCTCATCATTCCCTGCCTGGGTCCTCCAGGGGGGCCCTCGTGAACGAGACAGGGTCCCCCCGAAACAAAAGAGAAAAGAAAAACAGAGCAAAAAGCTGCAAGGGGCCAAGCTTCGAAGGAGGAAGGGCAAAACGGCCGGGAGCCAGAGCGCGAGGAGAAAGGAGTGTGAGAGTAGGGAGACACAGAGAAAAGCGGACGGCAGCGTCTCGAGAGCTGGTCTGGTGTTACTCTCACACCTTTCACTCCTCGTCGTAGCCACACCGGGTCCCCAAGCACAAGGAAGAAACTGCACTCTTTCTCATACTCCTCACGGTCAAGTATTCTAAGGGTAATGAATTTCCTGTGGGAACACAAGACAAAGGCAAACACATGATTGGCATCGCACGCGCATGCAGTTCACGTCCGCCGTGGTGCCGAGATGGTCGGGGAGGGAGGGAAGCGGCTGCACATCGCCCTGTGGCGGACGGGGAAGGGCAGAAGCATCCCCACCAGCCGGCCTGGGGGTTTCGGGGGGGGCCCCTGCTCCTGCCCTTTCCCGCAGGCGCTGGGGATGTGAGCTCGGTGTTGCAGGTGCCAGGCATGAGTGAGCCAGACAGGGACACACAGGCTGGGCTCAGCCCCGGAGCACGTCCCCCACCTTTCTTCTCACTCATCTCCACCAGCCGGGGCTCCCCGATCTCTAGGTAGAAGGTCTTGTTTTTCTCATACTCCTCATCATCTATCACCTTGATTGATATCGTTTTGCTGGAACAGAGAAGAAGAAATAGAGATTCAAGAGTAAGGGGGGAAGAGGGAGGAGGGAGACAGGGCGAGGAGGAGGAGGGTGGAAACGCCAGGAGAAGGTGGCTGCGGAGAGAAAACAGTGGGTTCGGTAACACAGCCGGAGGGGCAGCGCGGCCAAAAGCAAAGGGCAGGAGCCGAGAGGCCAAGAGAACGAGCACAGACCGTGGGGTCAGGGTGCCTCCCAAAACCCAGAGTGCAACGCAGCCCCTCGACGACTTGCTCCCACTTAACCCAGCCCCTGCAGGGGGCTCTGCCTCATCCCGACACCTCACATCCACGCACAACACGACTGTCGGCTGTTCCCTTGGTGCTTCACAAAGACAAGGGATGCTGTGGTCCCATCCCCGGCTCCTCTGCACGCTGCGCGGCAGAGCCCCTCTGTGCCCTGACAAGTATTTGGCAGCAGAGACGACATTTTACTCTCATTCGGAGCAAACACCGCCAAGCACTCGGAGGAACAGCCAGGATGATTTCTTGTGCCGTTTGCTATGAGTCAGAAGCGTATTAAGTTTGCCCTTCATGCTTATAATGAAACCGTTTACTCAAGAGCAAGCGATGGCTGTGAAGAGTGTAACAATGCAGCACAGCTCGGTGTAATTGTATTTTATAACGAATATCTGTAATAATTTCTTCTGTTGGTAATTATTGCTGCAACGGCTTTGTATGTAGGAAAAATGGGTACCGAGCGCGCAGCCGATCTTGCTTTGCATTGATGAGTTGGGTGAAATTATTGTGTATTAAAAAACTAATGAAGGATGAAAAAATGCTCACAGCCAAGCCATCAGAGGACCCGGCAGTATTAACAGAATGGCATGATTTCAAAAATATTACTAACCAAATCAATAATTTTCCTGACAAATCCCATTAAATTGCATCCTGCACATCCCCTCCACGTATGAAAAAAAAGCCCTTCTCAGGAAAATTAATTAAAAAAGCTGCGTTCAGCAATACTGAGGGCAGCAGAGGAATCAAGACGCAAACTGCCTATGGGTGTGCTCTGGCTTCCTGAGTGTGGCGTTTCTAAGCTCCGCAAAATAATCCTCTCTTACAAGAAGAACCCTGGGTGCCCATAAAATAAAAAAGCTGCTCCTGATGCTCAGACTCAACACAAACAGGATCAGAACAATGGGGCCTCAGGACTGAAAGTGCCACTGCCAGCAGGTGCTGCTGTAATGCAGCTTTCCAGGTGGTCTTCCCAGGGTGCGAGCGAGTGCTCTGTGTTGGGTAGACATGAGCACTGCTCTTTTTTGCTGCAACAAGGCTGCTGGGACAAAGGGTGGGAGGAAAAAACAGCAAGTCTGCTCCCCAGATGAATTCCCAATCAGCAAAAATTGCTGAGGCAAACGTGTCCCTGGGATGATGCTGCAATCCCAGAGAAAAGGGTTTCCTTCTGATGGTGTTGGAGACCACATCTGCCTTGAGAAACAAGCACGTGGAAATAACACAGATTATTCTTAGAGCACACCTGATCTCCACTGCACTGCCTTTTGCCTGCTGGGTCCTGTAGGGCACCCTGAATCCCCCACCACTGCACAGCAAGACTTTCTCAACAACCAGCTGAGGTCTTGGGTCCTTAGCAGGAGACGAACTATTGCCTTACCCAGGTTTGTGCTCTAATTTAGTCGTATGGGACCATTGCTCTGAGCAGCAATGCTGGTAAAAGAAAGCGCTGGTGGTGCCATGATGTGTCAGGGGCATTTAGTGCGTGGACTCTCCTGCTGTCTGTGTCCAGGCACGGTGGATGAAATGTAGGGGGAATGTGCTTGGTGACTCCACTCAGCGCTGCCAACCACCCATGGGAACCACCTGGCTCCAGGCGCCCCCCCCCCCAACGTGCTCACACTGACAAAAAGTTGGGCAAAGTGTTGCCAAGGAGAAACCAGCCAACTGTCTGCATTTCTGTACCAGAAACTGCTCGTCCCCGAGTTCGTAGCCAAGGCAATCGCTGAGGGAATGAGTTTCAGCTCATTTCCATGTACCAGCAATCAAAGAATAAAACAAATCTTGCAGAATTGCAGCTCCAGCTCTTTTCCTCTCGCCGACACCCAGCAGCAAGGGAAAGAAGGGGGTCTTCCTGAACATGGCGTACAAATTCCTGCCCTTGCTCCAAGCCCCATGCTCTTCATCGGGGTTATAGTTTTCATTTCAAACTACGCCATTTCACTCAAAGAAGTGTAAAGACCTTTCAGCAGAGCATCCCCACACTACCTTTGGTTTCCAGAACCCATTGGAGAAGTCCCCTTGGCTGGCGATTCTCCAAGGACGGTGCAGCAAGGGAAAACTCACCATGCCCGAGGGGACCTGAGGGCCACCCGGCACAGTCTCCTCTGACCACCTGCCTGTAGGAGGATGTATGAGCAGGATGGGCATACAGACAATATATCTAACCAGCTCTCTTCCAGCCCCCAGATATCTGCAATTCAGGGTTTCCAGCCAGCCCAGGTTTCTATGTATTTAGCCATGTTCTGCAGGCTTCTTGCGTTTCGCTCTGAGCTTGGATAAACTTCTGGCATTTACAGTATCCCAGGTGCCAGGGAGAGCAACGTGCTTGCTAACACCAGCTCGGTGTCACGGGCAGCAAATTGCTGGTCTCGTGAAGTGATGTGTACCTGGTACAAGCATGCCAGCCCACCCACTCTTTCTGGACACATCCCTGGGAAGGGCAAGAGATACCTCAGCCAGACTTGGCTCTCTTGTGGGCTCAGGCAACAGCAGGAGCAACTGGTGGCAACCTACCTGGACATTTTGTGAAAGGTGGTTTTCATCACCGCACAACATCACCGTGCCCAGATAACACACAGGAGCTGAAATAACCAAGTACGGCATGCAGCTAGTGAAGGTGTGCCCAGTGGGCCACGAAAATGAACATCGCTAAACTCACAACAACCTACTGCTACAGCAGTCAGTAACTAGCTTGCCCATAACATGCTCTCACTGCTGGGACAGACAGACACTTATTCCTGAATCAATGCAGGGAATAATGCTCTTATGCAGCTTGTCACCCACCCGACTTCCACTGATCACCCAGGAGAGCTAAGTGTATAGCACGGAGGACTTTCAAATCCAGGTTCATAATTGCAATATCCTGTGCAGACAGCTGGGAGAGGAGTCCTGTTGCCTAAGTCCTGTGATGTCCTAAGTCCTGACCCCCCAACCACCAAGCACTTCCCATGCTGGTGGGTCAGTGACTGCAGGCAGGCAAATAACCAGGAGGGATGCACGTTCTGGCGATGACATTTCAGAAGCACATTTGCTGGTGCTGCCCATTCCAGCGTCTGTTTTCGGGCTCCTGCAGAAAGCTGCCACATTGATTTCTCATACATCTGCTTATCAGCCAGTCACTTAATTAGCCCCAATTAAAGCCTACCATGAGAGATGACCATGGGGCTGGGGACACCAGAACTGGGCACCTCCAGAGGCAGGGGCCAAGACCAAGTGAACCTAAGCCACGAGAAGGTGTTGGGAGTGAATCCCAGGGCATGGCTGGAGACATCTGCTAAGAGCAAGCGGCTCTTTCTCTTCCCATCTCCACCTTCTCCAGGCTTTGCTCGTCATCTCTGTACATGTCCTCACCTCCTCTGGGAGCTCTCATCTCCCCAGAGACTGTGCCCAGAGGCTGTGGGGACTCAAGGCCCTGTTCCTGCTGTTAGAGACACCAAAAAAAAAACCACCTAGCTGCTCCTGTCTCTGCAGCACACAGCTCTTCAGACCCGGGCACCGGGGAGTGCTTTTATGCACTTAGCAGCTTCATTGCTCAAATTTCTGACAGCTACTCGAGGAGGGAAGTTGTCTTGTTGCTGGGAAGGAAAAGGAGGAGACGAGGTTTTTCTTAGACCAGTTGACAAGAAAATTGCACCCGATAGCAAGGAGGTGACAGCGGTGGGAGCCCTCATCCCAGCTGCAGGTGACGTGTGCCTGGCAGGGGGACGTGCGGGAGGGCAATGCGATGCCTGCCCTGCCAGCACAGGGTCACTCCCTCCTCGGGGACAGAAAATGCTTAAACGTGGGCCAGGTTGTGCAAACGACCTTGTCACACACTGTTTTATCTGTTAAACAGTGGGCTCTGAGAGAGGAGAGGATTCATTAAGATTTTTGCTCCAGCCCATGCTCTCTGGAGGACTTTACCAGCCAAGTGTATGGGGAGGGCAGATGTAGCAGGCAGTGGTCCTATGCGGAAAGACACAATGGTCAGGGGGCTCAGTCTTGGCTCCACTCATGCCAACAGGCTGGAGATGTCCCCTCCGGGGGCATCTCATTTCCCTGCCAGCTCCCAGCCAGCAGTTCAGGCTGCATAAAGGCCATAACATATCTTCTGGGTGACTCAGCTCAGATTCAGCCTCTTCTCCGGATGCATAACCATTAAAATCCAACAAAGGACAGGGGGAGCCATCCCAACACCCCCAAGCACAAGCAGAAGGGCAGACCAAACCTCCCCAACACCAGTGAAGGCTCAGAAAAAAGACGTGTTATGGGCATGAGGAGACTCAGTAACCTGGTGCCCCAGCAGCATGGTGGCCCCAGCCTCCCAAGGGACAGACCCCAGGGTTCTTGTAAAAACAAGCGCTGGGAGAGGGTGGGTGAGATTCCCAGAGCCCTCTGCCCCCTGGCAACTCACAGAGCGCACACATGGCGTATTTCAGCACCTGCATGTCAAATGGGATTTTTACCTACCTATCTGTCTATCTATCTATCTGTCTATCTATCTATTTATTCCTGAAGTATTCTCAGTGGTTTTGAGTATGAGCTGGGGTATGATGAGAGCTGGAGGCAGGGACTGTCCCTGCAGCTCCACTATTGGGAGTCAATGGACCAGCCCGACGCTTCTGCCTATGGCTGCACCTGTCCAGGTGGTGCAAAACGCACCATGGGGCATCGATGATGCCATTGCTCTACTGCAGATGCTGGGGACAGACACTAAAAAGCTGAGCTGTGGGAACCAGAAAGGGCTCCTGGTACAGGCTTGACTCCATGAGCTTCAGTGTGCCATGTTTGCAGGTGATTATCAGCGTGACATGTACTTCCTTGCAGTTGGTTAATTAGTCCACCGCAGAGAATAAATTGGCACTACCAGCTCCATGGACTGGACATGATGGTCAAATGGAAATGGGAGCATGAGGAGAGTCATGGCCATCCTTAACCCCGTGCTGATGGGGTCCCATGCTTGTAAGATGCCCCATGAGTCACCCATGAAGGACCCTTTGCGGATCCCAGGCTTGCTGACGTTAAATGTCTGTGCTTGATGATAATTTCGCCTAAAGCATGCTGCCAACATGACATGGGGGGCAAAGGAAAACCTGCCTGAAGCCAAGCCTGACACATGCTTTCGGAAGGGTAAATGTAAGCAGATTTGATGCGGCAGCTCAGTTTGCTGGCCCAGCAGCCCAAATCTGAAAGGGGCTGCACAGCCCAATGCCTGCCAAAACAGTGAGCACACCAGCCTGGGCACTGCAAACTGGGAAGGGAGGGGAAATTGTCCTTCTGTCTCCACCACTGGAGCCAAAATTAACCTGGATGCTTTTATTTTCTTGGTTGCCCTCTCCTTCTTTCTCAGAGAAATCAGTCTTGCTGAATCAATCTCTGTAAGAGCACAGGGCCGTGCTGTCATCTCCATGGCAGCATGAAACAACTGCTCCTCTGGCCTCAGGATGCATTAAGTTTAAATGACAACACACGGCTCAAATACATAACTTTGTCTTGCTTCAGAGCATCGCTACCAGGAGAGCCCTGGAAAAGCCTCGTCTATCCAGCACGCTCCTCCTTGGCCTTGTGGAGAAGCAAGATGTGGGAGGTGGTTTGCAGAGGCAGCAGGACTGAGGGCTGTTGCTGCCTGAATAGCTGGGAGATGACAGGCACAGCTGATGCTCAGTGCCTCAGAAAAGACTTTTCAGGAGCGACAATCGCCAGGTAAGATATTTCACATGCTAGACTGAATGCTGCTGGACGCTCTTCTTAGGAAGGCTGTGTTGGGCAGGATTTATCAGACCAGAGATTCTGCTTTTCTGGGGAATCCCTGACGTTTGCTCTGATCTGAGTGTGAATTTTGCATTCTGGCTAATGCATGCCTTCACTCATCTGCCAATGTCACAATGCACAAGGGGCTGGCTGGCCAAAAAATGCATGTTATTCTCTTGAAGTGCCCCAAAACAGGACCTGAGCCCTTGGTCATGCTTAAAGGTTTTCCCATCCCAGGACAGCTGAAGGTATGACCGTCCCTTGGCTCTGGATACAGTAACACCAGGACAAACCAGTGCTTGCTGTTCTCTCCCAGTCCCATTGCCCTGCACATCCAGGTGTGGTGACCCACCACTTAAAGCTCACCGAGTGCCTGCTGGAGGCAGGATCACGGGGGGATCAAACAGGAGTCACTAAGTCTAAATCCATGTCTGAATCTCCAAGGACAACACGCATAAACAGTGCAATACAAGTGACGACTGGGAAGGAAAACACATTTGATGTGAATTTGATCAAAACCACCCCAGCAGCAATTGCTGAAGGCGCCTGGGAAAGCTGACAGAGTAGAAATAACTCATCCCGTGGCTTCACACAAAACTGCTGTTAGTCCCAAAAAATTCAGCCTGTGCTGCAAGCAAGGAGTTTAGTGCCTGGGACTCTTCCCAGCCTAAGACCCTTCCTGCATATAAACCCTTGCAAATGCCACTACTAACAAGATGCAGAGTCTGGAGCCAAAATCTGGTATTTCTGCTCTTCCTCTGCCCATCTAATTGGTTGTTCTCATACACATCTTGCCAAAGGGAAAACAACTGGAAACTCATACAATTGCGTCCCACTTCTCCGTGCTCTCAAATACGCACATGGCTTTTCTTCACAGACAGGTTCCCTTTTATGAGAATAATTGCTCCAACCTTTCCAATAAGTACGAGTTGCCCTTCTCTGTGTGCACCTGACATAGTTGCCATGACAATGCTCCTCAAACAGAACACATCACTCTTATCGAAGCGGCTTTGGCACTTCCCAAAATGAATTTCAATAAGCAACTGCCAGCGGAGGGGACGTTTCTGCAGCCCTGTAAATTATTCAGCAAACTTTGCTGAGTTTAAACTGAGTAAACAAAACAGGGGGCAGCATGTGAAACCTAGCAGTGTGGCTTCAGCATCAGGAATCAGGGTTGAAAGAAGCCCAGAATACGTCTGCTGTGCAATGGCATCAGCTGCTCCAATGCCTCCCAAAGGAAGACACATTTCAATCTCCCCTGGCATGGGTTTCAGGTCAAGGGAGGCTCTCCCTTGTTGTTTGGGAAGATGCTACAATAGGGGTCTTGGCTGCACCCTGCCCTTCCCTCTGTATGGGAAGAGTGCTGGGAGGATGCAGGGATGCTCAGTGACAGCAGAGGGCATGCTGCAGAAATTTGGAGGAAAAACATCGATACTGAATGTGCAAGCTGCCTTTCAGGAGCAGTATCCAGTCTCATTTTACCTCTGCACTGAGTCAGAGAGATGCATCTGGTGGCCAGTCCCAAAAATCAGCCCCCTCTTTTCAAGATGGGAGGTTGAGAAACTGCCCCAAAATCTTGGAACGGAGATCCAAATGTAGGATCAGAGCCTACACAGAAAAAAAGTACTTCACCATCACTACTTTTATCGTCTTTTCTCTAGGGATCAAGTGACTGGCTTTGAGACTTGGAAAGTGCCTGTAGCCAAAATGTTTTCTGCTGTGCTGCTCACACCGGCGTGCTCTTCTGCTCTTGACAATGTTTCAAACTTATCAAAACACACGTGCTTGTGCACACACATGCAAAACTGCAGTCAAAGTGCCGAGCAAAACAACATCTGCCTTGACCAGTTGTGTGTGCACGTGTGTGCAGATGTGATCTGTATCTGCAAGTGCAGCACAGACCCTGCCTCCTCTCCCTGCTGGGGCCCTGCAGATGCTAATAGGCTCCTAAGCTACGGAAGAGCCTTTCGATCTTTTATTAGCTTGTCACTAAGTGTCACATTGAAATTTTATTAGGAGAAGTTGCAACTAATCATCTGTCAAGGGATGTTCCAGCGCAAAGATCACATTTCAGCAATTTAAATGGCTGGCAGCAGAGTGCCCCCCTGCTCCAGCCTCCCTTTGGCAAGTCACCTGTGCGGGACCAGCACCAGGGTGCTACCTGGCTATAAAAAACATGAAGCATATGGGATGCTGCTGTTGTGCAGGCTCGAAGCATCAGGTCTACTCATTTCTTAAGACCAGAACCCAGCCTGTGAGCTACACCCTGGTGCTGCACAACGCCATTGCTTCCCAGCCTTTTTAAACATTTTCAGGACTTTGGGAGCTGCTAGCAAATGATGCTGATCTCCTCACAGAGACCTTTCTGAAACTGTCCCAAGAAGAGCAGAGGACCCTCACGGTCTTCTTGGACTCACGGTCAGGGGCATGCGGACAATTTCACTTACCACTCACTGACCGACATGCTGTTGATTTGCTGCCAGATAAATTGAATTGTGAAATACAGCCCTCTACACCGAAACTCTGGGTATAGAAACCATTTGAAAGAGACACTGGTGGCTCCTGAAATCCCCAAAGATACACAGGGTTAAAACCTGTGGTGGGAGCACAGATGCAAACATGTGTTTGCTAATGAGGACGTTTGTTCAGGAGAAGCTTTCGTGCTTCCTCCCGGTGCTGAGATAGGCAGGAAACCAGCCCCAGGAGGAGGACGAAAAAATTCTGCTTCTCCCTCCTGTTACCAAGGAGATTGTTTAAACAAAGCTAAAATAAGAGGAACGGAGTGGCCGAGAGGAACGTGAGCATGGGGAAGCACTTGAGCGCTCTGTGACAGCTTGCTGCTGCACGCTGCGACGGGCCTGACCTCGGCCAGCGGCTCTAACTGGGGGCAAAAGTCCACATTTCAGCATGTGTGAAAGTGGCAAGGAACATCTAAAAATGGCGATACAGAAAAGTCCTTCCCCACAGAGGCCTCAGCTGTGTGTCAGGGCTGTTTAGAGCAATCGCGGCAGCAGGAGGCATCATTTGGTGCCATTAGCTGAGACCTGTTTGTTGAGGCCATCAGAGGAGGCCTCGCTGTGGGAGCAGGTTAAATCCAGCTATGTCTGGTGCTAAAAAGACTCCCCTTCATGGCCATCTCTGCACCTCCAGTCCCCATCTACATGCCCAGAGGTCTGATAGACAGATAAAATTCAGGATTTGCTCCTGTGACAACCAAAAGCCCCCCACGCTTTGTGCGAAGGCAGGGCTCCTCCAAGCCCCACATCGCACACCCCAGCTCCAGCTGGAAACTGCCGACATTACGTGGGAGCGGCGATTCCCACACAAACACCAGAGCCCAGGAGCTGGTTTCCATCCCACTGTGATCCCCTGCCTCAGACATCAGGAAGGGAACAGTTCCCAGATGCTGTTTCTCCAGCTGATCCGTGTATCTTACACGTGCTCATCTGGATTACTGATGCCCTCAGGGCTTTGAATTAAAGGCAGAGCATGTCAAAGCGCCTGTCGTTAAACTTGCCCAGGACTTTCCACAGAAACTTTGCCAGACTTTAGCTATTGAGATGGAAACTTTCCATGTGGGGTGGCCACTGCTGAGAGAGTTACAAGAAGCCCCCACCATCTGGCTGAGTGGTTCATCCGCCAAAGACTCGGTTTAGGGAAAAAGTATGCTGCTTTGCCCATGATTTCTTTTTCTTTATTTTTTTTTTCTTTTCCCCAAACACCATGCTGAGTAATTCTCTCTTCCTTATGCTTTGCTGCAGAGAATGAAACTTAGCAGAAGGATCTCTCCAGTGCTTAGGATGTGCCAATCCCATAAAAATTTGCTTAAATTAGACCAAGTTCTAAGATTCAAAAAACTTGCAAAATGCGTAGGCTCCTTCGAACTGGCAGCTCAAGGTCTTGGAAGATTTCATCTGCTCTGGAAATGCTCCATCCTCTCCTGGTGCCAACCTGACGTTGCAGACACTGTGCCCTCAGCAGGGCTTTCCCTGTGCCTGGATGCTGCTGAGGAGCTCTGACTGTGACCAGCTCTCCTTTTCTGACTCTCTCTTTTTTTTTTTTGGCTGTCCTGATCCTGAGCTCAACTCTGTGAAAGCCAGGAGTAGAACCGTGCTCCAACCTGCCCCTGGCAGAAGAGGGCTCATCACGCTGGGTGGCTGCAGGTGGAGTGGTGCTACAGAAGGAACCTGCTGCCTTTGGGAGGGACCCAGGGAACACCTGGTCAATTTAAAAGAAGAAGACCTAGAGGCATTTAAGGCAGAAACATCCCTAAGGAGTGTCCCTGGGAGCATCTACCTAGCCTGGGCCAGGTGGGAAACACAGGGATGGTTTGGAAGCTGTTGGGTGGAAGGAGGGCAGGAGGGATGCCAAGGGGGTGGCTGCCCAGAGTCCTCCCAGTGCAAAGCCTGGGGCCATGGCAGGGAGAAACAAAGTTATCATTAATTGCTTTTGGCACCAGAAGTGATGGCATGCTGGTGATGGTGACTGCATTCACACCAATTCACATCACCTCATCTCGATACCTGTTTTTTGTCTGAATATGAGGATCCCAGACTGACCATGTACATGTTTATTTGTTACAGCTAGGTAGGATCCTCTAATAGCCACACACAACCTGCGGCTCTGTTTTCTCAGTGGAGATCACCTTTATAAAGCTATTTAGATGTTTAAGGTTAATTTAAGCCCTAACCACAATCACTGCAGCAGGGCCTAAGCACTGTTGGGGTTTCTGGCCACGTGCCTGCAGTCTGTAGCCCCAGCATGTATCAAAGAACACACTTTTTTTTTTTAAAAAAAAAGAATCCTTAGTAATCGTCCTTATTGTTTTCCAATTCATAGCTGCTGGAGAGCCTGGAGGATTATTTTGCACAGAGCTGTAAATGATGCCCCATGTTAATGATTGCTTTCACTGATCTTTGCAGGAAAATTCCAGGGTGAATTGTGAAGAAGAGATTTTCCATTTCTATGCCTCAAATAAACAGCTTCATGTCCAAAACCTAGCAGACAGGCTTCAGAAAAGCATGCTTCCAGGCTCCCAGAAAGCCTGAAAGCAGAAATGCCCAAGGTGTATTTATTCCAAGTGGACGACAACTGATGTGCAAGGGACCCTGCCAGCGCAGCCAAGAACAAACTCCATCTCCAGCCAGCCGGGTTACGTCCCTGGTACACATATGGTGCCCCACAAATAGCAGGGCCATGTATATTTAATAGGCACTTGCACACACACACACACACACAGAGCCCAGAGGCACGCAGGCGAAGCTGCCGCGGCCTCGATGCTGGCTCGCATTGAGAGGGTGATGCCGCAAGCAGCGGAAACCTGTTTGCTGACGTGATGGAGCTATATCCACCATGAATTTTGTCCTTTATTAGGCCTCTGTTATTCACTCTATTATTCATGAGCTCAGCCTCGTTTCCTCAAGCCAAGAGCTAATCGGGATGAGTAATTTGGGGATGGCTGCTTTGTCACCGAGTGCTCGCGCCGGCTCCCTGCCTGCCGCTCTCTCAGATAGTGGTTTTCTCTGGAGTAGAAGGAGAAGCTCAGTGGGGTTTTCTATCAGGAAAGGGTGATGCTCAAAGCTGGATGTGTGCACACCCCTTGGTTTAGGGCTTTGACTGCTGATCCAGATGAGGTCCCAGCCTGAATTGAAGTGCCCATGCAGGCACAGCAGTGCCTGGCTGCTCCAGCCCTGACTGCCTTCACGCGGTCTCAGGGGATACAGGATTTCCATCCCAGGGCTGTAACGAGTGTTAGGAAAATTAGCAATATCCAGGCAAATCAAGACCAGCTGCAAAAGTCACTGGAGCCGTTGGGAAATATTTGACTGGCCCACAGGGTTTCCCTTTTTCTAGCATGTTGATAGCTACAGGAAACAGACACTTTTTAAAGTTTTCACAACTGGGTTTCAGGAGGACTCGTCAGCCTTATTAAATATAGTATTTCACTCTGCGAGCCCTTATTTATTTATTTGTCTTGGCCCTGCCTTCCCCGTGAAGCTGCCTGGAAGTGAGGAAACATGGCCTCACTGCATTTCAGGCTGAAGCAGCGCTATGGATCTGCAAGCCAAAGAGGAACAGAAGCCAAGTTAAAAATATACATTCATATATATTTGCAATTATTCTTTGTGGCAAGGGTTTGGGAATTTGTTTTCTTGCTTTCATTGTGTTTATAGACCTTCTTTCCAGATCTGATACTCAGGGAAACATATTTTGCTGCTATATCCAGCAACCATGATGGCATTTTGATTTGCAGTGTGACAGGGTATTTCACAAACTGGGCTCCAGACAGTCCCTGGTAAACAAGAAGAACAAGGCTGGGAAGCGAGCTCTGTGAAAGGCTTGTTCGTGTGGTTTCTAGCTGTTTATTTAACAAAGATCTTTGCACGGGCTGGATTCCATGTATCGCTGCAGCTCAAACTGACGCTGGGCAGCGTGTGCTTCCAGGAGGATTTTGCCCTCGCAGAGGGCACTCTCTCTGTGCTGTGGGGTTCAGCTGCGTGCTCGCATTTCAGGCAGGTTCATCCTGTTCCTCTGCACGAGCATGGAAAGAGCCTGAATGCCTCAGGAAAGAAAAGTCCCCGACTTCAGAGCTGACTGTGCACAGCAGAGCTTTGCACCGATTTGCATGTGATTTGTGCCTCATCCCTAATCGCTGCACAAATGTGCAGAAAATACCATGTTAATAAGCTGACTGTGGGCCAGCCAAGCAACCTCACTCACAGTTTGGAGCCAGCCACAGCATCAGCAGTGGTGCAATGTTGCTGCTCAGATAGCCAGGGCAAGCCAGGCTGCCACCCCAGGGCCACCAAGACCCTGTGCCACCCACCCAAGCATGATGCTCCATGCTTTCCATGCTCTTCTTTTTTTTTTTTTTTTTTTTTTTACTTCAGGGATCTACCGGCATCTTGAAGGTCACTCCTGCAAGCAGAGGCTGGAGGCACTGAGGCACAGGACTCATCCCATACCTGCCCAAACTGAGGGGCTTGCTCCCAGCAGCCTCCCCCTGTCACCAGAGACACCGATGCCTACAGAAGACACTGTTCGGGCTATTGGGAGATCAGAAGCTGTGAAGAATGAACTGTCACAGCTGGGACAGGCAGTTCAACAGCAGCTTCTCCTGCCAGTGGGCTTTCTGGTGCTTAACCATATGCAAACTCCACGTGCAGCTCTTTCTGCAGCAGGGTCATGCCTGGTGTCCCGTGTGGGCAAACCAAGACTTATCGATCAGCCAAATAGCAAACCAGGCCCTGCTCATGCCAGCTCTTGCAGAATGGTTGGTTTTCCTCCCCAAACCTCTCAAAACCTGTTTGATTCACCTTTTAAAGGCTGGCTGTTGGGTCAAGACAGAGGATGAGAGGTTCTGACCCACCGAGGAAACTCCCGGGGAAGCCCGCTGTGTCTGAGCTTCTGTAGGACAGAAGTGGACTTTCATGATCCTGAGGCTGAGACAGTCAGCAAAGAAATCCCAGCTCTGCTCGTGACCCACCGTGTGAGGTCTCAGGAGGATGAGTTAGGCCAACAGTCTCAGTGCAGCCTTTGAAGGAGGATACTGAAGTCACCCAGTCAAACTGGCCTGGTGCCCGGTGGCCGGTGTCACCCCAGTGGGCAACTGGCCAGTTGAGCAGCTCTGTAAATAATGCAGCCTTTTTAATGAAAGCACGGAACTGGATTTGGATGCCTGGCCCTAACAAACCCAGATTAACCATGGGCTGACTCCACTCTGCTGCTAATTTTAGCTTCAAAATTAGTCTGACCATAGGCTGCCCGGCACCCTCTGTTTGCGAGCCCTTTCAGCTTGGTTTGACTCAGAAACTGGTTTGACACAAGTGGCCCCATATCTGTTACTCCAATATGCCCACGGTGCTGGTCTTTCACCCCTTTCCACATCACACCTGCTTTGGGATGAATTTTGATCCATGGGGAGGACAGGATCCCCAGCAGCTGCCTCAGAGCAGCTGAGGGCTGCTTCCCAGCAAAACCAGCTGCACGTACACAAATCCCTCCAAATACTTGATATCAGGATGCTTGATCCAAATTTAGGAAGAATTTCTTCACAGAGAGGGTGGTCAAGCATTGGAAGGGGCTGCCCAGGTTGTTGGTGGAATCCCCATCCCAGACATGCAGATGTGGCACCAAGGGACATGGTTCAGTGATGAGACTCGGCAGGTCATGTTGATGGTTGGACTCGATGATCTTGAAGGTCGTTTCCAGCCTGGATCATTCTGTGATTCTGTGATTCTCCAAAAATCGCTCAGGCTGAGAGGGGAAGGGGGCCAAGTTGGCCAGGTGTCAGAAACGGCTCAGCCACGTTGGATGTGACCGAGCAGCAGCGCCGGGTAGGTGCTGGCTGAAATGTCCCAGCCAGACGGTGGCACAGGGAGGGTTGCTTGTGCGTCAGGATGTCCAGATCTGCTGGAAAACTTGTGTCCCGCTGGCTCGAAGCCAAGCAGATATGGCCCAGTCTGCCTTTCTCTCGACACCTCCAGGGCAGCAGTGCCACATACCTCTTCCCAGATAGGCAAGGCATGGAGAAGGCAGAACCTGGCTGATACGGAGGTGTGAAAACCAGCACTGAGGTCATGTTTCGAAACAGAGATCCTTCAGGACTCCTTATCTCTCCTGCTCCATGACAGCAGCCAGGCGAGACTCTGGAAAATATGTCACGGGTTTTATCCCCCCACTTGTGGTCCTCAAAGGAAGATGGGATCCTTAAACACAAAGGTGGTTATTAGTGCTCTGGCTCTACTGTTTCCCGGATCTCTGGCCATCAGAAGAGGGTGATTAAGTTTTGATCTGGAAGACATTTTTTTTCTTTCTTTTTTTTTTTTCTTTTTTTTTTTTTTTGTAAAAAAGGAACCACACGCAACTCCCCCACCTCAGATCCCTTGAACGTGAGCTAGAAATCCTGCCAGACAAAGAGCTGCTCCTTTCTAACCACTGGATTTTATAAGAAGAAGGAGAAACGTTTTCCTGCAATTCACTGGGGATTTCTTTTTTATCTTTTCAGTCAGAAGGTGAGAGATGAACATTTATTAAAGGTCAGTATTTCCCGGAACCCAGATGCGGCCTGGTTGTGCAGATGCGAGCTTTAAGCCTTATCTCCACCGCAGTTTCCAGGAAGCTGCCTGCTTTAACTCGCCGATGAGCCGTAGCACACAGCCCACATCTCACGTGTGGACACCGCTGGCCTCGTCTTCCTGAGAACTGTGGTCACCAGCGAGGCTCAGCTCCGTCCCCGGCTCAGCCCACCAGTGCTGGCATTGCCTGCCACCAGATACAGGGTGAGATCGGTAGCCTAAATCAAGATGTCCTTATCTGCCCGAAGAGCCCAGCAGATCACAAAGCTATTTGGCCTTCTGGCCCAAACCATGAAATCCAAATGCCTTTCCGCACGACAAGGGCGAACTGTGGGACTCCCACTGGTGTCACGCCGCTCGTCGCAGTTTTTCCAGGCAGACGGGGCTCAGCTCCACCAGCTGACTGCAGACTCGGCAACTCCAGCCATGGCATGACACCTTCAGAAAGATGTGGGTGACCTTGAGGTGCCCCGAAGGATGTTTATGCTACAAGCTGCTTCTGCCGTGCTGGGAGAACTCACGGAGCGACTTTTCCCCAGACCTCTCTACTTTTCCCCATATTTTCCTCACATTTTCTAATGCTTTTTGCAGTGAGGGAAGCCTCTTTCCCACTTGCAGCCACTGTCAGCAGCCTTGTGAGCAAAACGGGGCTGAAGCTGGGTGCCAGGGGGTTTGGCACAGCGAAACCTGGGGCTCAAGGAGGGATTATCACGCGCCTGTTGTGCGCGGGACTTGATGTCCAGCTAAGTTAATGCCTGCTTAATCGCTTATAAGCCACTCCGTTCTGAAAGAGTAATAACAATAATCGAAAACCCTCTTTAGTCTCTTTGCTTTGTTTTCCTGTTTGTAAATCCTAAGGCCTTCAACCAAATACTATCACCGCTGCGCGAACTTAACCGTTAACCTACAAAGAGCCGCCAGTGATTATGCCTCTGAAAATAGATTTCATCCCTTCCCTCCACTCTCCTTTGCTGATCGACACACAAAAACGCTTAGTGATTGTTACTTGGCAACCATGGTAAAAATGTACTGAGCCACAAGTGGCTACAAAGGATGAAATCACTGTCATGAAATTTCCAAAATAAGTACCGTAACACCAGATCTCTTATTCCTAAGAGGAACAAATACCTCTCTTCCTTCCCTACATCTTTTTTTTTTTTTAATGTACAAATGCATTTTTTTTCCTTTCTGTTTTTCTTTTTTTTTTTTTTTTTTTAATTAGCAATGCACAATTTTCCTTCTTGCATTTTTTTTTAACAGAGATGTAACTTGTGGGAGATACTTTTCTAGGTAATAAATATCTGAGCTTTAATCTTTAATAAAATATTTCACCGCAAGAAAATATGTCACAGACCTCGTATGGAAAATGCTGTGCCTTTACATCTGATTGAAAGCAGTCTTGGGTTGCATTTGATTAATAAATGCTTCTCTGTTGGTCTCTCAATAAAAATGGGGAGGAGTTAATGTTTTTATGTCTTGCTCAGAGACATAAAGTTCAAAATGTTCAGAGGCTGGCCAGCTTCTGGACAGACTGAACTCTGCACAATCGGAGAGATCTAAAAGCAATGTACACCAGGCTTAATTTTTCAAGCAGGAGTCTCTTGGAGTTGTCTAACTTCTCACCAGGGAAATATTTAATTCCAGAGATTAAACACTCTGTCGGGAGACTCAGAGGCAAAATGTAATGCTGATTAGCATTTGTCTCAAAGCCTAATTATTCACACTGTTCCCCGTTTAGGGAACATACTTCTTTCAAGATTGCGCATAAATTTGTGCCCACAGATGTCTTCCCTCCTCTGATCGATACCCATTAGTTGCAGCTTTCCCTAGATCTCAGCTACAAGGGCATCCTTTGCTCTGCAGGCCAGTGCTGTGAGGGATCAGCCCGGTGAAATCAGCCTCACACCAGTTTTCAACACACCCCAGCCCCAAAGCTCCTGCATACCATGCTGGTGCTTCAGGCGAGGATGAGGAGCACAAGGAGGTACATGTCCGTCTCTCTCCCTTCTGCTTCCCGTCGCGTGCAAAGGAATGTGCTCCCTAGCTCAGAGGGAGATGCTTTCACCTGCAAAGCAGCATGAAGCAACACCAGGGAGGTAGGTGGGAGATCCATGCACACTGGGCAAATTTTTAAGTAACCTGCCTGGACCAGCAAGACAAAACTAGCATAAAAAAAAAAAAAAAAAAGCCCTATAAAACTACACACAACATTTTGCATCTGTTTCCTGAAGCCTGTATTCAGCTGGGCTCTGAACTCCCCCAGGAAGTATTCCCGATGCCTGTGAGCACTTTAGGAACGGCTTTGGCCACTGGCTTTTTAACTGGCTGCCGAACTGCATCACTTCTCCCATACTTAACAGCCGATTTTTCACAAGTGCACATTTAAAAGACTCTTTCAAAAAATCCCATGGCCGGCCAAATTGCATCTGCTCTCTAAATGCACGGTGCAGACATGCAGAGCTGTGGGTGACTAATAGGTATTTAAGCTAGCTATTATTTTCTACTGCAAACAGCGGCAAACCACAAACGCTAGTCACATGGGATTTCATTAGCTCACGTGCAGAAGACTTAGCACTCCAGACGGCTGAGGCACGGGGAGAAATTCCAGCTCTGCATCTCCAACACGCGAGCCCTAAATAGGCTGCTCTGGAGAATGCCAGCCCAAACCCATCTCTGTGGGGTCAGTTGGCTTGTTGGCAGATCCCCAGCACAAGTGGGCTGTGGGCATTTGAATGCTTTGGTTGCAAAAGTGGTGCTCAGCAGCAGGGTACCAGGATACGAGCTGGTGGGACCACGCAGAGACACGGTGCCTCCTTCCCCATCCTCCTGATCCTGCAGCCTTCTCACATGCTGCCCTGCCTCAAGCGAGCACCCTTACAGCATCACACCGTGTCCTCGGTGGTGTGCTGCACTGAGATGCTGCATGCATGGGGAGCTACGCTTGCACCAAGCTCTGGCCAAGACTAGCTCAGTAATTTATCCTCTCATTTTGGACAACTTCCTACAAGAGGTGATGAATCGCCCCACACTCCACGGGTGTTCATACATGAGCACCAGACAAAAGGATGCCTTGCCTCCATGCCTCTGAAACCACTCGGAGATAAAGAAGTAAAGCCGGGAGACCTCGGGAAAGCAGCAGGAGCTGTCGGAGGAGCCAAGGGACGGATTAGTTTGCATAATTCATTCCCGCACTTCAAGGGGAGGCTCAGGAGCCAAGGTCTCCTCTTGCTGAAGTTGCTCTCCTCCGTCAGCGTGCAGCGGAGACGCGATCAATCACGGCTGCTGCAGCTCCCCGGTGACATTTCTAAGTGCTCTTCTGAGCGGAGATGAATTAGAGACGGTCGCAGCGTAACCGGGGGGTGCCCAGGTCTCCTTCCTGGGCTCCATCCTTGCTCTCCTCCAGACCACGCTTCCCAAGACAGATGGGATCAAGGCGATACGGCTTGTACACAGCGGCACCAGTCCTGCTAACAAGCTATTAACAAGAGGTGCTTTCGGACTGTACCACTTTTAACGGGAGACTGACAACTGCACAGTAAATCACCTAAAGCAGATAAAACCCAAGTGCTCCTCTGTCTGCACAAAGCCACGGGGCAGCGCTCCAACGGGAAGTCAGATGCTGGAAGATGCAGCCCTGGGGTGTGACCCAGCACATACTGCCTCTACCTCCACCTTTGCCTGCCTCAGTTTCCCCTGTCTGCATGATATGAAAGGCTTTGTGAAGCGCCTGGGGACCCCTGGGCTATATATGACCACAGGTATTGCTTTGAATTTCTGAGCTACTGCACATTTATGCTGATGGCTTCCTCGGGATGAGTACAGCAGACAGACAGCAGTATGGCCAGTTGGGATTTGGCCCTCAGAGCCTAAACATACCCTGGATTTCCTGCATTTCCTCCCTTTCGGTAGCAGCTGCCCCCTGTCAGCAAGGAGAAATCTTTCGCCAGGCTCGTCTCCGTGCACAGCGAGCTCCCGGGGGCTGCAGCCTCTCGTTGCTCCCTGCTCGCCCAACCGTCTCCATCTCGAGAAGAAAGCCTCCAGCTGCACAGCCTTCCCTCTCGGCTCTCCTTGGAGCCTCAGCTCCTGCAACAGAAGGCCTGGAGAGTTGCCTGGGTCCTTTGCTCCCGCCGAGGGCAAGGACTGCTGCCTCCTGGAAGCTCCTGCTTGTGGCAATGCTTCCCCGGGGGGCCACACTCTCCAGTGCCAGGCACAACTCCTAGCTGCAGCTACTTTTTATTTATTTATTTTTTTTTAAACTGGTTTGCTATTTGTGCCTTTTGCAGATCTCAGGACCTTCCGCTCAGCCCAAGGAGCCGTCGATCTGCTGGGCAGCTGTTGGCACATCTGGGAAGGACGGACGGAGCCCGTGGGCTTGAGCAGCCCTGGGACGGCACAGCTTGGACGCGGTGCCCTCCGTCACCCGCTGCATCCACTCCCCCAGCAGCTTGGGGGGACCTTTATTTGTCACCAGCGTTACCAGGGCCACAAACCTGGCACACGGCCGCAGCATGGAGAACTAAAAATACACCACTCTCAGCATGGCCCTGGGAAAGAGCGGGATTCCCATGGCACGGCCAAAAAAGCAGGGAGCACAGCGGCACCAGGGCTGCCGTGCAAACCTGCCTTCACCTCCAGGGGCATGCAGACAGGGGGCCTATAAGAGTGTGTTTTATAGGGCCAGGGAGGCACAGCGTGTTTGGGATGGGGAGCAAAGTGGGGAGAGGGAAGCCTTGGGGACAGCTTCCAGGAAGAACACCCAGCTCCGCTCTCAGCTCAGATCAAGGGGCTTCATTGCTGAGCCACAGAGCGAGCCACTGAGCAAGGAAGAGAAAGGGATGGCATCTATCAAATAGATGGTGATGATGTTGCTAACTGGGGCAGAGGACTTGAGTTGGTCTCTCCAGAGGAGGAAGCAGGGGCAGGGGTCACAGGTGGTGGCATTTTGGAGAATGCACACTCATTGCCTAGCCGTTGGGTAGGCACGAGGGCGTCTGCGCTGGCCAAGCCTTGCTTTGTTCAGAGGCAATGTTCTTGCCAATCTGAGCAATGCAGGATGATGTAAGTGCATCATCCATTATTGCTATTTTCATTTTTGACACATGGAAAATTAATTTTCTTTTAAAAAGTGATGTATGAAGAACCCAGATTTGCCTGAATAATATACGAACCTCTAATCTGGCTGTTACCCTTTGTCTGAAGCATTAACATTAGCAAAAGGCAATTTAGGATGATTGCTTTTAAGTTGTAAAGCCAATGTTCAATTAGAGCATGAAATGAAAGACTTATCACTAGTCCTGGCACAAAGATTTATTCTCAAAGTATTTCCTTTCAGCCATAAAGATGCTGGTTGTGTTGAAAGTGACACGTTTAGAACAAGCCACTCTTGTCTAATGTTCCTATGAAAAATGGTTTGGAATCAAACATTTTTTTTTTCTGTTTAGGATAATGAGAGCATTTTGTTAAAAAATTTCAAAATTGCACTTTGAATTTCACCTACGGAGTTCAGTCTGAGGAGAATCCCATTGCCATGGTGGGTGAGCAGGCTGGAGGGGATATTGTTCACCTTCTGCTAGGGCAGCAGTGGTGGGAGCTGCACTGATACCGTTAGTGATTTAATGACCAAACAGAGCCTCCAGCAGACTTCCAGGTGTTTTACAATAGCAATTCCCATTTTGTTTGCTCCTTTGGATGGCCAACATACCAGGCTTTCTAGTGAGCTCTCACAGGAGGCATGGGGAGGGAGGGATTTGTGAAGAAGAAGCAATTTCGGCAGGAGAAACTGCGTGCAACACATGGGGCTCCATTGGGGAAATGAAAGAGAAAGCAGTGACAAACAGCCTGCTGGTATGTCAGGTTGTTACATAGCACACAGGGCTCTGCAAGTGGTCACTTTGTCCTGGATATTGCTGATTTCTGTCCTTCCTAGCAGCCCCCTGGGCCCCTGCATCCATTCAGCCCCATGCTGCCCAAAGAGAACCAGCACATGGTCGAGCCAGACTTGGGATTTGTCTTGAGCTAGGCACAGAGAGTGACCACTGCTGAAATAACAAAAAAAAAAAAAAAAGAAAGAAAGAAAGAAAGAAAAAAAGAGCGTTTTGGTGCTTGCTGTGCCTAGAAATAGCTGGAGGGTGGCGATGGGGACAAGAAAGCCCCAGGCGACTTGTTGGGGGGCACGGCGATCCGCCTGGTCCCGAGGAAGCTCGCCAGTACACCTTGTTCCCACTCAGCACTATTAATTTGGCTGAGCAGCCAGAAGTGTCTGTCTGCGCAGAGCCCTGCGCTGAATAATAAGCCCCGACGTCGAGACGCGAGGCATGGCCAGGGCGAAGCGGCCAGGGATCTCTGCCAGCTGCCCCTCACTGCCCTGCTGTGCCGTGCCGGGGGTCTGGCACCGCCGCGCTCCTCTCCCCTCCAAAACGCATCGCTGTCTGCTGGTTTCTTCCATGGAAACAACGTGCATGCGAGCGATAACCCACGGGTCAGCTCTCTGCCAGTGTAAAATGGCCAAATTCGTCATGCTCAGCGAACAGGCACTGATTTACGCAAGGCAAGGGGCTAGGCCTGAATCGCCACCAGGATCCTTTCCTCTTGGAAGTGAAGCTGGTCCGCTGTGCTTGGGTTGGCAGTGGTTTAGCTTAACGCTATCATACAGCTAGAATTTGGAAAGAGGAGGTGAAGCAAGCCAAGCGGGTATCTGCAATCAATCTGTGCCTGGAATGGACTGAAAAAGAGCAACACAGCCCGATTTGGTCTTAGGGTGCTGGTCTGGAAATCACAGGGAAAAGATTAAAGGAGGACAAGGACATAATATCTCCAAGGGGAATTTATTCCCACAACAGAAATCACTGAGTTCATTTATACAGAACTATTTCTCAAGGCTGTAGCGATTATCACCTCACTGAGATATTTTCCAGCTGCACTTTTCAGAGGCCTGGATGGATCAGAATTACACCTTGGTTCTGGGCAGCTTCTGGCAAAAGTTTATATTGCATCAAGAAATGGAAAAAAGTACTAGAAAGTTTCTTGCAATGAGAACATTTGTCACTAAGATGTTTCATGGAATAAACCCTGGGCATGGGACCAAGAGGAGTAATTGGACTGGCCTTGCTCCATGTTTAAGATACTTGTCCTGGGCGTTTGAAATATGAAAAGAATATCAGGTCTTTCTTTCAGAGAGTGGGGAAGAGAGGGGCTGATGGCATTTGTTTCTCAGGCTTTGAAGGCTCACATATCCTAAAGCTGCTGAGGACGCAGTGACAAGGAGCTGACAAGCCGGTAGATAAGTGCATGATGTGTAAAGGCAGCTGAAAGCTGACTTCCACGCTGGGAAGCAGTTGTTCCTACCTGCCTGCTCTGAGTTACAGCTCACTGTTGAGAAAGGCTCACTGCTGAGGGGGAAGGAGATGTTACCGGCAGAGCAGGCTCCCCGCAGTGGCCAATGCATCCTTCCCCCTAACCCTACCGTTTAGGGGTTTAGCCTTTTTCACCAGCTTTAGGGGGTTTAGCCTTTTTAAACAGGCTGCCAGATTTGTCCTCCCAGGGCCTCAAGAGGTGATAAACCATGCTCCTGATGGCATGGAGATGAGCCTGGAGATGGATGGAGCAACCAAGCGAGGTCAACCTCACCCCACATTGGGCACAGCCCCCTCAAAATACTGCAAGCAGCCTGTCCTGCCCCATCTATCTCCCTGCTGACCATGGATGAGTGGTTTTGAAGAATACCATGGCTTTGGAGGCAGCATTGAACCTTGCACCCTGCCCTTCAAACTCGGTGTGCGGTCCCAGCTCTGAGAAATGCATCATCACAAGCTCAACAAAAGTAAGCCTGGATGTTGCAGCCAACGTCACCCTCTCGGGCATGGGAGGGATGAAAACGTGCTGTGTATTGCTGGCCCGAGAGCCTGAAATGCATGTTGCTGGAGCAGGCAGGAGCAGCCCAGCTTGCCATGTGGGAGTCACACTGCAGCATGCAGTGACGTTCGCCCAGGAGTCGTGCAAGGACACTGTCTCCAGAGAGGCACCTCGCTGCGTGCCTACGGCCCGGGAGAGATGATAGAGATGTTTCCAGCATTCCTTTTGTTGGCTGCTCCTCTGGGCCATCCATCTGCCACCTCGGTCCCGGAGGAGCTGCAGAGGCGAGGACAAAGCCCAGCTCTTTACGCACAACCCCCAAATTCCCGAATTCCTGACGGCTTCCGAGGGATGCTGTAAGGATCAGCATATTAAAGACCGCACCTCGTTGATGTTGCATTGCCAGGTAGGCAAGTCCTCAAGCACAGATTAATCGCGTAGCTTCTGGAAGTAATTAAAGGGTATATGAACCCTGCCTCCAGCCCAGATAGTACAGGCCACAGGCCTCAGCCCATGAGGCTGCAACTGCAGAAAGCCTCTGCCTCCTGAACAGTGCCAGCGAGCCGAGGAGGATGGGTTTACACGCTATTTGTTTGCCAGCAGAAGGTCCGCCATCAATATTTAAAGCTGAGTGAGTCTCAAGAGTAGAGATGAAGAGCCCTCCATAAGGCGGCATCCATCATTTTGGTTTTTAATTTTGTGCTTGCTCACTCGCTGCACGGCATTATACGCACATCAGATAAATGAATAACGGATAAATAATTCACCAAATTGCTCAACCTCTTGATTCTCCCAGTCATCACTGAGCTTGGGCACCCTGCACAGGGATCTTGTCCCCCCAGTGAGTTTCAGGGGGGCAGTACATTGCATTATTCACATCAATACATTGCTCAAGGCTTCCGAAATAACCCTGCTGACAGCATAACACCGCAGGTGCCCAGCAGGATCTGCAGAGGCACATCAACGATGCTCGTCCTGTCAATGCCTCTCAGAAGCTCTGAGGACTTCCAGCAGCCCCTGAGCCACGTCTCTGCTCTCTCAGCCCATGCAGCCAGCCCTGGGCTCCCATCCTGCCATCCCCAGCAGTTAAGGGGGATGTCAGCAATAGTAGTAAGGAGGGTTTAGCATGTAACGTGTACACAGTCAGAACTGCAGTTTCAATGGCAGGCACCACACTTACAAAGGCAATTTCCTCCCTCACAGGTTTTCTGTGGTTGTTTCCGAAGAGCTGCACTGCTGTGCTGTACATTCAGCGCTGCAGGATCATATGCTGCAGCACCCAGAGCCCTTCTCTGCAATAAATACTTCCACCCTTCCACCCAGATAGCAATAACCTCTCCCGGTGCTCAGCTGTGCCCTGATGTCCTGCCTTCGGCTTGAGGGGGGTTCACTCCAGTGTCGGAAAGGCTCCACCTGCCTGTGTTCACTGCGTGCTGCCTTTCCCACAACAGAGCTGCTGAGCTCGTCGGGAGAACCTCGCTCCCAGGCCCCACACCAGGATTTATGTCACCATTTACGGTGACAAATTGTAAACCACCTCCCTGGTTTTGGTGCAAAGAGCGTAGCTCTTCCTGCTGGAAAATGCTGCGTGCAATCGGCAGGCTCTGAACCTCTCTAAGGCAGCTTGTTTTGTGCCGATGGCTTTACAGCTACGGCAGGACTTCTGCAGCCTTTGTCCCCAGAGGGCTGAGCAGGCAGTGCCACCTGCTCCGGTGCAATCCCAGCCGCTCTCCGCCTGCAGAAGTGCTGATCCGACGTGACGGCCACAATCCAGGTTTGCTCTGGCTTCAGACCTGGTTTGTGAGATGCCTCCTCACAGTTTTGTGCATTCCCGGGTCACTCCAGGCTGCTGAGATGTGGGAGCTCAGCAGCTCCATCTTATCAGGGCCAGCCAGTGACAGCATGGCTTTAAGCTAAGGAGCCAGACCCTGCACACCCAAGTGGTGGAAGGTGCCACCAAGCCACCCCACTGGGAAAAGTTTTTACCCTCTTCAAGTCCTGGCAACAAGAATTAGGTCTGATGGTGCCCCATCACTGCAGTTTTGGTGACGGTTATTCAGAGGTGAAACACCCAAAGGCTCAGTGCTGAGGTGAGGAGCAAACTGGCACCGCAGCAAGAGGGGATGATCTCTCAAACCCTGGTACAGCCTGGCTCTGAAATGCCAATGGTCACACCATCAGGAAACCCTGTGCAGGCTGAGGGCTTTGCAAGCATTCTGTTAATTTGACAGAATTTATACTGTCAAATACCGTTTTTACTTCATACTGGAGTACAAGGCGGTACAAGCAGAGACTGGGGCAGTTAACTCTTGTTCCCTGTGCCCACCCACCTCCCCATCTCCATCAAGAGAAAGGAGAGCCCAGCATAAAAGCAAAAGGTGACCAGATCCCTCTGCCTCTCCGGTTCATTTTACAATGACCTTTAATAATTGCAGAAGGGGAAATGGGCTGGTCAGTTTGCATTAGAAATTCACTCAAGTGTCTGGTGCTTTCTCCGGCTTATCAAATCCAAGCCGCTTGGATGAGTCCAGTGAGCAATTAGTGCTACAACCTACAGCCAGAAACTTCAGAAGCCAATTTGCATATAGTTAGGAAGGAAAATGTTGATTAATTTGTTCTGATACACTCCAGTAAAAAAAAAAAAGGCTCCAATAGCACCAGGGAGCTCAGGCAGATATAAATTGCTTTGCTCAAGATTGTAAATATTGCATCCATGCCTCCCTGTGTGTTTTAAAGACATCTTCATGGGCTATGCCCGTGTGGAAGAGATTTGTATTAATATTTTACCGAGGAATGCATATTTCATCCGTGAGGTACTTGCGAGGGAGTGATTTTTTATTTTGAAAAGCTTCTTCAGCTGTGAAGAGATCAAATGTGGATGATACACAGACATGCAACTGCAATAAGCCAGGATGCTGCAGCTGCCCTGAGATGAGATTAAAAATGCACAGGACAGTAAGAAAAAAAAAAAAATAAGGAAAAAAAAAGAAAAAAAGAAAAAAAAAAGAAAAACCCTAGGAGAACAAGAAGGATGGAGCAGACAATGCCTCAGTGATGAAGGAAATAAGGCATAAGCACAGCACTGAGCCTAGAGCTTCTCATCACATCCCCCCAAGGCAGGATGACAGAACTATAAGGCACCTGGACCAGCTGATTGCCTCTTGTGCAACATTAGCAGCTGATATCACATTTTCTCTTTTCCTCTAAGGCAGGCAGCTTCAAACTTCAATTAAATTTTTGACCCTCAGGGGGTGGATTCAAGCTTCCTGTCCTCACAGAATGATCTTCACAGACCACGGAGAAGTTACCTGTGGACTGTCACAAGTCACAAGTGTTGGTGCTGAGCACAGGATGCCTCCCAGCAAGTGTACGGGGGCCTGTTCCTAATGCACAGTGCTGCAGCGAGTGTTTGCAGGACTCTGTGTCGTGATAGCTGATGCTCTCCCAAAGGTCTGGTCTCCTTGAGCTTGGGGGCTATGGTAAAGTCTACATTTTTCTTAAAACATAACTAAGTTTCACACACTTGCAGAAAAACTGAAGGTGTGAACCAGGCACAACCTAACAGACCCAATGGCCAATACAGAAGAGTCCCTATTTACAGCTCTTGTCACCAAACCAGCTGTCCTGTTAAGGAACACTTGGACACAGGAATTTTCTTGCAGTACCAGGTCTGCTTGAGTTGATATTCCCAGCCTGAGCTGTGAAAGTCAGCTCTCAGGAAGGTTTCCTTCCTCCTGCAGCTCCTTGCTGTGGTGGGCTGCAGCTCCATGTGCTCGGCAGCCTGCAGAACCAGCTCACAGGAACACCAACAGCATCTTTTCTCAGTTGACAAGCAATAGGATGAGAGGAAACGGTCTCAAGTTGCACCAGGGGATGTCTAGATTGGACACTGGGAAGAATTTCTTCATGGAGAGGGTGGTCAAGCACTGAAATGAGCTGCCCAAGGAAGTGGTGGAGTCCTCATCACTGGAAGTATTTAAGAGATGTATGGATGTGGCACTACGAGGCATGGTTTAGTGATGGGACTTGATGGGTGAGGTTTGTGGTTGGACTTGAGGATCTTGAAGGTGTTTTTCAGCCTAGGTAATTCTGTGATTCGTTGTTTCTATGATCACCCATGGTGAGATGACACCCTGGTGCAGGAGAGTGACAAAACCACACGAGACCCTCCCATGGCCGCAGCTGTGAGTGCCAGCAAAGCTGCAAACCTGAGCTGCAGGGCTAGGAGAAAAAGTGGATCCCTCTGTGCAACCAGCAGCATTTTAGGGGAAAAGTTAGGAAGACAGATTGAAAGCAGTGCCTTGTAAAGATCTGACAACATTTAAAATGTCTTGAAGAATTTCCTCTATTTTTTTTTTTGTGAGTTGAGCTCTGCTGTTCTAAATCTAGTTCAGCTACACTTCCACAGACATGCCAGCTCTGTGCTCATCCTGGTTTAGCTCTGCACAAAACCTGGCCTTGTATCCTTGGGAAACATAGCCTGCTATGACGATGGGAAGAAGCACTTGAAGGATAACAATGCTATGAAAAACACAGGGAGTTCAGTCCAGGTGCTTGAAGGGTGCAAAATCCACGTGCAGATTGAGAGCTGAGAGAGCTGAGGATGTTCATCCTGGAGAAGAGAAGGCCCTGGGGAGGCCTTACAGGGGCCTTCCAGTACCTAAAGGGGCCTACAGGAAAGCTGTGAATGGACTCCTTGTTGGGGAGTGTACTGACAGGACAAGGGGTAATGGTTTTAAACTAAAAGAGGGTAGACTAGATATAAGGAAGAAATTCTTCAGTGTGGTTGGTCAGGCACTGGAACAGGTTGGACGGGGCTTTGAGCACCCTGGTCTAGTGGAAGGTGTCCCTGCCCATGACAGGGGGGTGGAAACTTTAAAGTCCCTTCCAACCCAAGCCATCCTACGATTCTGTGACATCTCAACACACCATCTGGAGAAGTTAAAGGGGCTGTGAGCACGAAAGGCCTCACAAGGTACAAGGCCCCCAGGCCAGAGGAGGTGGCTAGCCCACAGCAGGGCCTGGAGGGAGCTGCCCTCACCTCTGTACCACGTCACCCCCACTTTGTCTGGAGCAAAGAAACCCTTCGGCACATCCTGCATCTGTTGGACAGCTCTGCCCCCTCCCCGACACTGATTTATGGTCTTCTTGTCCAGCTGCCAGAGGAGCCCTTTATACCAGATAAATTTTATCTCAAAATAAGCCCTGGAAAAATACCACAGGCTTTATTTGTCATTTGCTCTGGGAAAGTTTTGAGCTAATAAATAAAGCTAAGTTATTTTAAAGAGCAGCAGCTTTCCTGAAAACTTAAGCTCAGGGCTCTGACAGATACAACAATACCTCCATTGCCTAAACACCCATAACCTCAGTTCCTGCAAAATTAGGTTTCTTAGACTGCAAAGAACAAAACTTTGCAAATCAAATTGCTTCATACTCATGTAATTAGCAATTATCTCCTTGGTGGAAAATGATTCCCCCACACAATATTTGGGTGAATCATACCCAAGTTTTTTTTTTCCTTTTTTTTTCTTTTTTGTTGGCATGTGCACTCACACAAACATAGAGGCACATTGGGAGCTTGGCCAAGTTTCCCCCTCCTGTCTTTTAATGTCCTTCATTTCAGTACAATTCAGACCAGACGTCTCAGATCTTAAGCCACAAGAGATTTCCAAGTGCTAGTGTTGGTGCTAGCAGTCCCCCTGCCTTACTGACACTAAAAGAAAAGTCATGCATCGGTCAGGAACGTGGTCCTGCTCCCTGACGTGCTCAAGCCAGGACTACTGAGGATGGCTGAAGAGTTCACGTGCAGTTTTACAGAGCTGTTAACAGTGCTTGGGTAAAGAGGTGAGAGCATAGCTTCCCCATGGAGGTATGGACATGAAAGAGGCCACACCACCATGCAGGAGAAAGACCCTTTGCCTGCGTTTTGCACCCTCATTTTTGCATGATAGATCAGAGCTGTCACATCCTCTGCCAGGAGTCGCTTTTGCTTCAGCCTCACTGAAGCAGCTGCTGTGTGAGACACCCCTGTAGGAACACCTCCATATTTCTCCTTATTCTCCCAGCCTTGTGGCAGCAGATGAAGCCTTTCATCACTCTCCCAGCTGGAGAAGTTGGCAGGATGATTAAAAAAGGAATGGACCTTGGTAAATTTGCCCAGTGATGTTGGCCAAGGTTAACTGAGTCCCCTTGCTCAGGATGCTAACACAAGCACTCATTGCAGCCATCAGAACAATGTATATGTATGCACATATCTATACTCTGGTGGCAACCTGTGGAGATTTGGGCTTCAAAGCCATTCAAACTCTTGAATTTGTTCAGCTCCTAAATCTTCAAGAAAAACACAAAAAGCTAGACGACGTGCTAGCATAAAATACACCTGCCTCCACCAGCCTTTGAAATACATAGCCTCAGGACTTTGCCATGAAAGTGATGGTTTATATAGACTTTGGATCTAATCCAGATGCCTTAGTCGCCTCTCAAAGGCAAAATCCCTATGGTCCTGCAAAGCAGCATCGCCTATGTGCCCACGAGAGAAACACAGAGGGGTTCTTACTTTCTTTTTAGACCTGCTGAGACAGGGACCTGTGGGAGCAGCTGGAAAACTGCCTGCCACCCAACAGAGAAAGTAAATACAGCTCTGGCAGGCAGGGCTGGAGGGTGCTTGTAGCAGGATCACTTTACATGCAGAGCTGTCCCCAGACTTCATTTGTCTGCAGACTGTACTGTCCCTTTCCTATGTCATTTCAATACATGGCTTGACCAGCCCAGCTCACTTTAGGATGCTGCCAGAATTTCTGCTTCCTGAAGTGAATGCTTCACTGAATACCTAGTGCTTTTCAGTGGGAATGGTCTCCCAGTTTGAAGGGAACTGTGACTATACTGAAATACAGAAATTCTGAATTCCACCCCCAACACACAGATTGCAATGCTGCTTTGGGATAAAAAAAGCTCATAGTCTGTTTTTATGTTCTCTTTCCCCTTTACACTATTTAATATTGTTTCAGAATGGCTCAGTGACAGCATGCATGATACACTCCATTTCTCGCAGCATAAAGCAGATTTTTATTTACAGAACCATTAAGAGAGCAGCTCCTCGTGCTGAATGAGATACCAGCCCTTGCTAGAGCAAAACATTCCCCCCCCCTTGCCTTGTCATCAGATAATTTGTCACAAAGAGACTCACTGAACATGAAGCTAGCTTAAACTTTTTGTGAAATCTTCATAAAATGAAGGAACCTGGATCCTCTCAAGGTGAGTCTACAGCTGAAAGGCTACAAGACAAGGTGAGCAAAGGCAGTAGCCCTCATCGTGTTCACCAAAGGGGCTGCCACTTATCTTGCAGCAGTGTTTTACACCCTGAAAAGAGCTGGCTCTTTGCTTTCAGAAGGGTTACCAGAGGGGAATTAGATCTGCTTGCATGTTTGCTTATTTGGGTTTTGGCCTCAAGGCTAAGACTTGCTCAGTGCATCAAGCTGGGCAGCTGGCCTGTGGGATGGATGGGCAGCCGATGGTGCAACCTTGAGCCCTGGATCTGCTTAGCCTCATGAGCTCTCTGGCAGAGTGATATCAGGCCTTAGACGTTTTGGCTTCCTCTCCTGCCTCCTTGCACAACAATTTCTAACAATTGCTTTTTCAATGTACAAAGTGGCTTTGTGCAGTAACTGGATTAAGTTTTGAGAGAGGGTGAACCATCACTGGAGGCGTCTGGTGTCAGAGCAGGAAATTTGAGGATAAACATCTAAGAACACTCTGTGGCAGCACTATCTGGTGTGTGGTTCAAACAGCTTCAACCTGGTCCAGGCCTCACAAAATGGTGGCAATGACAGCCAGTGATCAATAGTTAAAGAGAGCTGAGAGAGGTCAAGGCTTCAAAAATAGCTTGGAAGTGGAGAACAAGGAGGAAGAACAAATGGTCAGTTTTCAGGAGGACATGCTCAACAGCAGGGTGCCATACAGTTGCATGGGAGGATATACAAGGATATACAAATTCTTTAAAATTTTGAGGAAAAAACGAAACAAAACATATACACATGCACATCCCTCCATATAAATGTAGGTATACATACGCATGCATATATACATATATATGCAGATTTGACTTCAGGTCAGAGAAGACTGTGAGAAACTTCAAAGGTACCCACAAAGGGCAAGGAAGTGGAAAGACAAAGTCTGCAGAAATTAATGCAAAGCAATGCACACAATGATAGAAAAAAACAAAACAAAACAAAACAAAAACCCCTGCACCTTCATGCTCTACATTGCAAATAAGCTGTAACTGCTAGTGAAAAGCAGTCAGCCCAGTGAAGAGCTCGTCCCTGAAAAGAAACCCTTGGACATGGAAACGGTGAATTGAAAAAAAATAGCATCAAGCCATCATGATGCCATTTGGTACATCTGCAGGGAGGGCACATATTCACTTTCTGTCATTCTGCCCCAAAAAGGGACAACAGCATAACAGGGTGACAGCTAATTAAGGGGTGTAGACATTTCCATAGGAAGACAGGCTGCACAGAGTGGATTTGTTTAGCTTAAAGATAAAGCAATATATAAAAGGTCTGCCTGACACTTCTCATTTATCCTTCCTTAACAGAAGAGCAAGCGATCTCCTGGAAAAATTAAAAAGCAATGGATTTAAGAGCAACAAAAGGATTTTTCTATTCTTACTCAAAGCATGAAAAAGTGTGGCAATAACTGACAAAGTAGTTTTGAGGTCAGCAGATTAGTAGGATTAAACAAAGAATTAGATGTTTTGGTGGAAAATGAATTTACTTTAAATACAGGTTTAGAAAAAAGCATGGCTGCTGGAGTGCCCAATAAAAACTGAAAGCGAGTCGAGGTCTGGAAAACTCACCTGGCAGACTGTACCCAGAAGAAGGAGGAATTCCTCTGCACATTTAGCAGAGGCTGATCTAACCCCAGTGGCCAGCAGCTGAATTTGTTCTAAGAGAAGCCTGAGGAATCCAGATGCTGACTGCAATTTGTAAATCCATGCAAATAATTAAGAAAAAAAATATGCTATGTCTGCAGACAGAAAAAAAGAAGTGTTGAATTTGCTAGATAAGGGGAATGACTGAATTTGCTTTCTCTGGTCCATGCAAGACTGAGCATAACCCTCTGAGGAGGGTTTCTCCTGGCTCCCAATGGATAGGATTTCGATCATCAGTGTTTTTTATCCTACAGCAGCCCTATTTCCCTATCCTCCATTCCTGGATCGACTGCTCTCAACCTTGTGCTTTGTGGCTGGGCATTTCAGCCAGAAGCGATTGCTTTGGAAAAGAAATTACTTGCAAGCTGCAGAGGGCAAGCAGGCAGCCCACGGCATGCTTACAGAGGTCACGTCTCCCTGGCCTTTCCTATGGGAAAGTGCTCTCTAAACCTGCTCACACCCATGTCCAACAGGTTCAGAGCCTGAAGAAACAGCTTGCCGTAGTGGGGGAGTGTTTCCAGAGTAAAATAGCTTCACTTCTTAGCTCCATCTGCCCTTGGATACATTCATGTTTTCCTCTCATGCCACAGAAGCATCATTAGACGCCCAGTCACACTACCTCCTTGCTACAAAGTCCTGTATGTGCTTGCAGAAAGAGCAACGGAGACCACAGCTAGCTCAGGGTTTCCCAGCAAGAAAAACTGAGTTTTGCCTGGTACAGAACAAGGGCAGCCAGGGCTTGGGCATGGCCATTCTGGTCCAGCCACCCCACTGGGGAAGAAATAATGCCTGTAACGTGTCCCTGTGCAGGTCAGTGGGCCCCGGGGAGGCCCCCTGCCTCTCTTCCCTTCGGGGCAGGAGCATCAGCTATAACTTTGCATCCCTAAGCACATCAACACGCATCGGACACGCTCTCCTAGAGCCCCAGCTGCTATTTCTGTCCTCGGGCTTGCAGTTTCTTCCAGCGATGCTGCTGTGGTGTCCAATTAACTCATCAGTCGCAGCTCTATGAGCTTTGCTGGTGCAAACTCTCAAATGCATAAATAATAAATAGGAAAATTAACATGTTGTCTCTGTTCCTCCGCTCCTTTCAATTGCAAATGCATCTGGTGCAGGCGCCTTGTTGTACACACGCACACGTGTGTGTACATGCACGCAGGGTAGCTAAGTGCCTGAGCTCTGGATTGATTAATTCTGCATTTGGTGAGGAGTTCAGTGGCAAGGCTGCACACACAGCTAGAAAACACTGGCTTTAATAGAGCCAATTTTCATTAATCTTGCTGCTTCTCTTTCTGCCTCACCAAAGAAAGAACCGAGGTTAATCAGAAAAAAAAAGGAGTCTCCTTCGCAGAGATGGTGGGAGTTCACAAAGGCCTGCCTTGGTTATTTTCCATATTCCCCTGGGGCCCATGTAGGAACAGACATTTAGTCCAAACTATATTACTTGGCTAACAAGATTTACAAGCAGTTTGAGATAATGCAATCATTTCCAAAATGAAGGAAAGGCATTCTCTAAAAAGTAAAGCTGGGAGGAGGGAGCCGAGGGCTCATTTTCTCAAAATCCATTATGTGCAGCCTGGGCTTTGCGTTTGTGAGAGTGCGTGCTGCTTTCAGGCTCTGAAGACTGATTTAAAGACCAGCTCATATATATTCATCAGTAGCCTTTATCTGCAACGTCATTTTTCATCTTCATCTGGATTTTTCCCCTCCCTCTATCTCCCACGAATCTTCCACAAGCAAACAACGAAATCGAATCAGGCTGCCCAGCCTCGCCTCACCGCTGCTGCGTGTTACGCCACGCGCTGTCAGCAGCAATGCAAGAGCAGAGCATGCATCAACAGGAACAGAAATGCTTAGCTAATGCAATAACGCCCTGGCAGACGGATGCCTGCTTTGCAGCGTGTCAGATCCCCGGGGATCGCGCCCGCTCCTTATTCACCTGGAAGCGCGGAGTAACACGATTAGCTCTCCAAAATGATTGATGGCCATCGAGTTGCAGAAAGCAGAGATGGAAAAGCCAACTGCACCGTCCTGCTGCCCCGCTCCTGGCCTACGTGCACACCCATGCATGGGCACGCGATCTGAGCTAGCTGACCAGGTGTCACCCACGGTAGTGACAGTGCCTCCATCATCCTTGTTATGCATCCTTCTAGGTCCCCTGCCGGAAAGCAACTTGGTCCCAGCTCTGCTGAGCTCTGCATGCCCATCATTTCCACATTTTCACTGCTTTCTTCGTGCCTGTGCCCCCAGCTAGGGTCCTGCAGAGCCGTGCCCTGAGCTGTGCCCATGTAGGCTGCTGAGGAAGGAGGAGATGGTGGTCATGGTGCAAGAAGGAGCTCCAGGTCACAGAAAGGATGGTGTCCAGTGCAAGAGAGGATCCAGCGAGGCGTGGCAGGAGGAGCAGAGGGAATAGCAAGGGAGTGAACCTTGCTTCTTCCCTGCGTCAAAGGAGAGTGGCACATCAGAAATTCTGCCTGGCTTTAAAGGCAAACGGCCTTCATGCTCTTCAGGTCTCACGTGCTCAACGAGGCTTGGTAAGCACATGGGCAGTTTAATATTAACCTTGCTGTTTATTATTTATGCAGCAAAAAGCACATGCTAAGGAGTGCCTCTAAGACAAGACGCACCGAGCCTGGCCCCAGAAAAACCTCCCTCGCTCCTCCCAGCGAGGCCAAGAGGAACAAACTCTTTAAAAAAGTCTGGGAATAAGTCCACTGCCGGCGCGGGTGTATGTAGGTCACAGCCATGCAGCGGGGCCCGGAGCCGTGGCCAGGCTGGGTCACGCTGCTTCAGACCAGCACCGCGGCTGTCCTCATCCTCTAAGCTCTTCCTGAACATGCAGGCTTACACTTGTTGATGTGCAAATAGAAACCACAGCTCCAGGAAAAACACAATGAAATCTAACTGCCCCCAAACACCCTGCAGAGTCTGCACCTCCTCATGACCAAAAAATGTGTGGTTAACCCCCAAAACCAGCAGTAGAAGTCTACCAAGTGGTTTACGAGGGGCTTGGTGAGGAAGCCAGCTGAGCCTCTCGATCACACACTGGATGGATCATTTCATTCCTGTGCTGGTGCCGCAGCGCATCTGTGTGGAGCCATCCCTGCTCCTCGTGTCTCAGGGGATGCAGATAAAAGGAGGAGAATAGCTGCTAAAACCTGGTGACACGAGGCAAAATTTTCACTCACTCCTGAAAGAGAGGAGTTATTCTACATGCCTATCGCTGGGGAGCATTAGATATGTGCAGACGTGCAAGACCCTGAGTGGTCACACAACTGTGAATTGTTATGCCCCCAAATTCAAAGACAGACTCAGCCTGAGGAGCTGCCCTACACCATGTAAAGCCGTGTTGATTTACATCCCATGCAATGCTGCTGAAATTCAGGAAATGAAATACCTGCAGAGGGGCTCCTGCACTTGCCCTGTGGTGTGACAAGGCCCTGGGCAAACCCACGTGCTGTGGGGTGCCGAAGCTGCAAGCACCCCCTCCTCTGACCCCATGCAGCCACCACCCCCGTCCACCCGTGCTGCTTCCTCAGCAGAGCCTCCCTGGCTGTCCGCCCGGCTTCTCTCATCTCCCAGGATTTTTCCCCAGGCTATCTCCACTCTGGTTTATCTTGAAAGAGCCACAGTCGCAGACGGGTCTCCACGTAACCTACTCCCTACTTTGAATTGCATGAATTATGCAGACACGCAGATCAGCCAACAAAAATCTTGCCTTGTTCTCCCGCGGGTTTTGGGTCAGCATCTTTGAAGTGTTTGCTTGCTATGTGCAAACTTCTGCTGCACATGCAGGACCTGCCCCACGTGTGCAGGATGCATTAAATCTCAGGCACCTGCTCCCTTGCAGTCTGAGACACCGAGACACCGAGTGGAGTACAGCCACTCCCAAACCTTGCTCATCAAGGCAGCCTTAAATAATGAATTGCATTTGCAGCAAAACGTACAGATGCGTGGAGCTCACCAGGGGAGATGGGGCTTTCCCCGGGGTGCCATGGCTGGGACGTGTGTGTGACTCAAAGACCAAGAAGCCAAGGCGTTTCCATTCTGAGCCACATCTCCCAAGGTCTCCAGCACCAGGCTGCTTTCCCAGAACTTGCTTTAATTTCTCAGGAATGAAGCGCGGGGGGGGGGCAGGCTGCAAGGAGACCTCCTTTCTAGGGCCTGCTTACTGGCACTACAACAGCGGGCTCTCAGCTTTGAGGCAGTCCCAGCAGCAAGGGAGGCAGGGGCTCTTCCTAATCCTGCACCATCAAACCCCAAACACGTCAGGCTCTCCAGCTCTCTTTATTTCTTAGTTTATTCTCCCATTACCTGGTTTGCTCTGGAGTAACTCCTCTCCAAGGCAGGCTGGGAGGCTGTCCCAGCTTCCACCAGCTGGGTGATAAACCAGGATAATAACATGCTGTGGCAAAGCAATTAGCAGAGTGAAAGAAAGGGAAGCAGAGCGAGGGAACGAGCAAGAATGAAAAGCCTTCACTTTCCTCGAGGCAGGTGTGTGCCATGGGTCCCTGAAGCACAACTGTGTCCCCACCTTTTGGGTGATCTCCATTTGCCCTGGCACTCACAGGCTCGCTCTTGTCTTCTTCCCTGGAGGGTGCCAGCAGCTGACCAACACCAGCGGTCAAGATAACAAGGGGATAACATATTTCTCCTCTGGATGCCTTGCCATCAGGAACAGCGGGGGATGCAGGAGGATGCAGGATACTAGCTGCTTCAGGTATGGCACAGGGGACTGCCAAGGCCGTGGAGAAATCAGGCTTCACAAGAGCCCAAGACAGAACCTGCCAGACCGGGAGCAAACCAACACCACCCTCCTGGAAGGCTTTGTCCTCCTGGAAGGTTTCGTCCTGCCTGTGAGGCTGATGCTGGCGTGGCTGTGGGGTCAGCAGGACTGCCTGTTCTCATGGCTGCAACAAGTCCCCAGGCGGTGACTCCAGGCTGATGGCTTGGGACGTTACAGCGGGTTGCACAGCTTCTTGCTCCACTTAGCACACCCCTTGCGGTGCTGCAGAAGAAACAAGCTTTTGCTACAGTCGGTAATCAGCACTTCTTCCAGCTTGCAGGACCTCTTCAGGATGGGATGCCCATCGTGTCCCCCCGGTCACTAGCCATACATACCCTAATTCCCAGCCTTTCCTGGAGCCGTGCTGCACTCAGCAGGCAGTGGTGCATGCTCTGTGCTGGAGGGGATTCAAGGCAAGGATACTTCGCAGCGCTCGAAGTTATGGTGGTCAAAGCTCTCTTTCCCATAGAAAAGCAAGCTGCTTCAGAGAGGTGCATCCCAAACTCTCCCCAGCTGGAGTCTGAACACCAGCTGGATCTGTTTGTGTGGGAAGCAAAAAAGCAAACAGGGAATTTCTCCCTCTTGCACTGAGGGAGACCGCGAATATCTCCCTTGCAGATGGCAAGCTGCCAATGACTCCCAAACATGCTGTGGTCTGGACCATGCTCAAAAAACCATCCCGTCACATTAATAGCTTCATCAGTTATCAGTCAGCCTTTTTTTTTTCTTTTTTTTTTTTTTCCCCTCCGTCCTGCCTTTAGGTCATCAAAGTGCCGAGGGCTGGTGTTGCTCGTGAGGGACTGATTCCCTTGCACAACTGCTTTGTATCCATCTCTTCTCCACGCCTTGCTTGTTTCTTCCCCATCCCCAAAGGTTTGTGACACCTAATTGTCCAATGCAGGGGTGTTTACGGCCAGAACCAGCAATATCTGACATCCCACATTTTTGACCCTGAGCAGGACATGCTGCAGCAAAACCAAGTGAAGAACTCTGGTTCCACAAGTCAAAATCTTCTTTGGAGCAATGGAAAAACACCTATTTTCCATGCTGGACTAGGATTTGCGCATCTGTCTTCGGCGCCTCGCAAAAGGAATTATGGCTGCCTCATCGGCAGGATTTAGGGCTGCAGCCAGAAAGATCACAAGGCTGAATTTACTTTCTGACAGAGGCACCATTTTATTACACCCTCTGCCTTGAATACACATGCCCTTGAGTATATATGCACCCAAGGTCTCCTTGGGCAGAGCTCAGAGAATACAAGTGAGAGAAGATCCTGGCCTTTTCCCGAGCAGTTAAGCTTCCTGTCCAAGCACAGTAGGATTGATGGCATAAGACATGCCGGAGAATGAGTTTCCTCAGTTGTGCAATGTACCAATTTGGGTTTAATTTTCCCTGGCTGCCAGCTCCTAATATGACGAGTACTTTAACCAGACATGTTCTTAGAGTGCTTCCCTTGCTCATGTGTGCTGAGCTAAATGGTTGCACACTGTGGTTGTGCATCTGAAATTATGGCAGCTGATAAACTGAAGGCAGAAAAGGAAGTTAGTGCTCGAGCAAAAGTCTGCCAAGTTTCTAACAAAATTCAAAACACAGCAATATTTAAGAGTGTACATGAAGCCAGCATTTGTCTGTGTTTCAGTCTGCCTTGAAATCCCCTGAGCAATCAACCCACGTGGAGGCAGCTTAAGGAATGGAAAAATCAGTCACTTCTATTTCTCATGTCTTTTTTAGTCTGCAAGGTACAATATGCAGTGGGAAAATGAGATCCAAACCACTTACTCGGGAACAAAAGCAATTTTGGTTGTTTTCAACTTGTGAAAACCAATGATGCATCTTCCTAGGGCCTCCCATGACAGAAGCCCCATGGATGCTTGACCAAGTATGCAGGCTCACAGGTGAAATCCCCTATCTTCAAATACAAACGTTTCTCAGAGGAGTGCAGTTGTTTGCTAGCTCCCCAAATGGTCCCTCATTTCCATTCTCCATGGGTATGCATGTGGCCTGGGAGACATATTCACAAGTCTAAGTAATAAAGAAATCACTTCCACCATTACAGCTGCACTTCTAGCTACTCACTGCTGCGCTCAATTTACGCACAAGATTTTAGTCAGTTTGTATTAAATATCAAATGGAAGAGGCCCAGTTGTTCATAGTGGGCTGTGGTTGTGTTCTCCATCTTGTACAGAGGAGGTTTGTGAGATCCCAGCTGCCAAGGGCCCTGGTCCGACTAGTATTGTCACAAAAACAGTTTGTCTGGTGGGGAGAAGACATACAAAGACAGCCCAGACAAGTTTGAAAGTGAGGGTCGTATTTATCCCTTGTGTATCACTCCATCTGAACATCCGCATGCTCTGAGACAGGCCTGCAAACATGATTCCCTCCTGGTTTCCCGTCCTAGAAACATCTCAGCGAAGATGTTTCTCTTTTCTTGAGTCCAAGCAAGGAAGACAAAGCAGCTCTCTCCAGCATAACCAGTGTCTTTGCAGGCATTGCTGTGGCCTGGAGCAGGGCTGGCACGAGCTAATGGGTCATCTACACAACTTGCTGCTGTGCCGTGGACACCTCTGGCACGGCTGCACGAGTGGTGATGGAGATACCGGTCTGGCCTGGGGCATCTGTAGAAGGAGCCTAAGCTGCTCCTTCCTGGGTGAAAGGAGGGGACAAGGTGTTTGGCTCAGCTGCTACCTTAATCCCAACCCTAACCAGCCTGTGGAAATGAGGAGGTCCACCCTACTGTAAGGGGAACAAGCTCCAGTCCCAGGACAAGGTGAGAACTTGTTGTTGATAACAACCAAATATTATGGTCAAGAGAGGCCCAAGTCTCCTAAGCAATCAAACCCGGATCAAGAGAGCAATAAGGCCAGTTTTCTATATACCAAAGTTCACATTTCAGATGCTTGCTTTTATCAACTGCAGTATCAGCTCGTGTGATCTGAGAAGTAGTGCCCTACAATCAGATACCTCTGTTTGTGACAGTTCTGGCCCTAAATATTCTCTCTGAAGTACTAACTGCCCTTATGGAGGGAGTTTTTCCCAGCTTTCCTCTTGAATTTAAGAGATCTTGGATCCTTAAGCAAGGCAGAGTAGATCACTGCATTTGTGTCAAATCCACTTGCTGCTCTGGCTTAGGAAAAAATTCATTATTTCCTCTAAATGTCCATGATTTTCTTCCGAGGAATAAGGTTAATATCAGAGCTGTCCAAAAATATCTCATTAGAAACTTCTTTTTTTCTTTTTTTTTTTTTTTTTTTTTTTTTTTTTTTCCCCATGGAATTTATCTTGCAATTCTTAGCTGAAAATTTCAAGCCCTCACCATCCTCGAAATAAAATGTTTAAGAATCAAATTCTAGATTCCTATATTGTTTCTCTTTCTTATCCATTTCTTTTATTTCCATCTTCTCATTAATTTTTTAAAACTGTCAATAATGGAGGGAAAAAAAGGGAAAAACTGCTCTCTCACTTCTTATAGCTAGAGACCTTCTAAAGCTGAAGAAATTCTGAAACCATATAAAGTTACAACAGCTATGGTTTTACTTTACATTTGCCATATCAGAGATTTCTTCCCACAAACCCAAGGAATTCTGGAACAGATGAAGAGTAGAAAATGAAAAAAAAAAAGTTTAAGAAAGAATGAGAATAATAATAAAAAAAAGAACAAAGATTTTTTTCCCCAACCTTCCCTGTGACTCAACGGTCACCTATCATCCTGTCTGGCAAGATGGAATAGCCGGAAAGTGAATGCAAAGTATCTAGGTTTTGGGGTTGGTTTAAGATTTTTTCCTGGGTTAATCTAGCTTTTTTTTTTTTTTTTTTTTCCACACTGTGAGGTTTTGTATTTTTTCAATTTTCTGGTCTCCCTTTTCAACCAGCCCTATCCTTCAGACTGCATAATAATTTTGCCTGTTTAATATTTCTCTAGCTCATCTTGCATTTGCTTCCAAAAATAGGGCTCAGCACTAATTATTTCTGGTTCTGGAAATAATTAACTCAGACAAGAGCCCTCCCCATACGCAACCTGCCTTGCTCCTGCCCACACATCGCATTGTGTCTACATTTATCACGTCCGAACACAGTTCCACAATCCTTTGTACAACGAAAATCGTTAGAAGCAGGGTGCCATCCCCTGCCCTGGTATTTTGGTGGCCCTTAGCTCCAAATACACCCCAAAGCCTCCATTCTGGTGAACTTGTGCCTCTTGGGGCACACTACCTTATATAAATATACGAAGGAAGTCTAGTGGTGGGCAGTTTCCTAGTTACATGCTATTTGTCTTCCGCACCAAGCATCCATTTACCGCTGGTGAGATACGGAGAACGAAGGCTCTGGGGCATTATCAGCCTAAGTCAACACACACTATTAATAATCATTACTTCTGCACTGCCTATTGCTTGGCACCCCCAGCTGGATTAGCTCTGGTTTTTGCATCCCAGCTGCACACATGCTTATTAGCACACCGTCTTTACAACCAATGCAATTACTAGGCAGATTACTAAATGCTGCATATACGGCAAAAAGACTTTTCTTATCTCGTGAACTATCACAAAACCTCCAGGGCTAGAAAACAATAATAAAGTAATTGTCACAGAGATTAACTCAGAGATTAACTTATTTTTCCCCCATACGTGCTTGAGAGTTTTTTTTTTTTTTTTTTTTTTTTTTCTGGTTTGCACATGGAATTGCCCTGATTGTTCTGGCAGTACCAGTGCCAGGTACCGTAATGTATGGCAACAGGAGCAGCAGGAGAGTGCCTGCCTGGGGACAGATCCTATATGCAGGCACAGATGCTTGTGGAAGGACCGGAGAAAAGTGCATGAGCTCAGATAGGGGTGGATGCTACCCCAGAATCGCCAACTCCTGGCTATTTTCAGAACTTGACTGAATAAGTTTGTCTGCTTTTGATTCCAAAGCATAATATTTACAAGTCCTTTAAACTCTCTGAATTAAGAAGGAAAATAGAAAGAAAGGAAAACCTGGAATAAGGACAAAGCAAACAAAAAATGTTTCCACAGAAGCCTCCTGATACCTCTTAATGTCCCATGCCAGACAGAAAGATAAAAGCTAAAATCTTAACGCTTCCTACTTCCAACATGTGGCTGCCCAGGGAGGTGGTGGAGTCCTCATCCCTGGAGGTATTTAAGAGACGTGTGGACCTAGCACTAACGGACATAATTTAGTGATGGGACTCAGTGGGTCAGGTTGATGGTTGGACTTGGTGATATTGAAGGTCTTCTCTACCCTAGATCCTACTATTCTTTGGGCAGAAAATCTTGGCTTTGCAAGGGGACACCAGGGATCCACACTGCTGTGGGCCATTGTGCTCTGTGTTTCTGTTGCCCAATGTCCTGGCTGTCCTGCCTGATGAAGAAGGATCCTTGCGAGGCTCAGCAAACAAACATTCACAAGTTTTTGGAAAACCCCATATCTCCTGGGTGCATGATGTGGGGTCACCAAGCTCCTGAGACTGGAGGCTGCCTTTTTTTTTCTTTATAATGCACATTAAGAGATATGGGCTGACCAGAAAGAGGCATAGCATGGCTGCTGTTTCTCTCCTCTTGCTTGACAGCTCCACCAGTGGGGAGCTGAAAGGCATAGAGCCCACCCCAAAGCCCCCCAGCTGGCAGGGCAGCTGGAGAAATGATACATGCCAGGACCTTCCCAAGGGCTAGTCCCAGGGCCCTGTGCCTCAGTTTCCCCTGTAAAGTCAGGAAGGCAAGATCTGTTTTTATGTTTAGTCAACCCACAGAGGGACACTTTTGGGGCAGGAGCCCCCATGCACTCAGGTTCATTCCCATTCACAGAGCATCAGGCAAATGGGATATGCTGAATGCTGTCTTGAGCTACACACAGCAGGGCAATGATTTTCCTCACTACCCTGACATCTATTTTTAAACTATTGCATATGTTTCCTTTCATTACCAGTCACACTCATTTGCTTTCAAAGGAGGTTACAAATAAGGAGAAAGCCCCTCGTTAATTAAGTGATTGGATGGGTCCATGCCTTTGGCTGAAGTGATTTATTGCCTCCTCCCTCTCTTAGCAGCCACACAGACTTAAAGGCTGCATGAGGAAGAGCTGCTCAGCTCTGGTTTTGGAACAAACTGGGCAAACACCAATGTTTAAGAGATGGGATTAACCCAAGCTCTCTGCCTTTTAACCTCTTGGTTCTTTGGAACTGGAGAATTTCAGAATAGCTGAGGTGGGAAGGGACCTCTGGGGCCCTCTGGTCGAGGCCCCTGCTCAAGCAGGGCCACCCAGAGCTGCTTGCCCAGGACCACGTCCAGATCCCCAAGGAGGAGACCTCACAGCCTCTGTGGGCACCCTGTGCCAGGGCTCTGATACCCACACAGTGAAGAAGTGCTGCCTGATAGTTGGGAGAACCTCCTGTGTTCCTGTTTGTGCCCACTGCCTCTTGTCCTGGCACTGGGCACCGCTGCACAGAGCCTGGCTCTGTCCTCTTTGCACCCTGCCTTCAGGGATTTATACACATTGATGAGATCCCTTGATGAAGCTTCCTTTCCTCCAGGTTGACCAATCCCAGCTCGCTCAGCCTTTCCTCACAGGAGAGGTGCTCCAGCCCCTTCATCACTTGGTGGCCTTACATTGGACTCTTCCCAGTATGTCCAGGTCTCCCTTGTACTGGGAAGTGCAGGCCTGGGCCCAGCACTCCAGGTGTGGCCTCACCAGTGCTGAGCAGAGGTGAGGGATCAGCTCCCTCCACCTGGTGGCAGCCCAGGAAGCTGGCAGCCTTTTTTTTTTTTTTTTTTTTTTCCAGCTAGGGCCCACCACTGGTTCGTGTTCAGACCCCCAGGCCCTTCTCTGCCCAGCTGCTCTCCACCTGGGTGCCCCCAGCCCATCCTGCTGCCTGAGGTTGTTCCTTCCCAGGTGCAGGGCCTTGCGCTTCTCCTCCTTGTTGAACTTCATGAGGGTCCCGTCAGCCCAGCCTGTTGAGCTCCCTCTGGATGCCAGCATGACTCCCTGGTGGATCCCATCACCCAGGAATGGAGGTCCCCAAAAAGGAGACCCTCCCTGTGTCTTGCTGATCACAGGTCAAAACCTGTCCTCCATTCTGAGGGTGCCTTGTTCGGTTTTATTTACACTGGAGCACCAAAACTTGCTCCAAAACTTGGAGCATTTCTGAAAGCCATGGACAGAGACAGAACAAAGATACTGAGATTTCCTAAAATCTCATTCTACAGGGACGGAAAAGCATGGAAATTACCCCATTTTCTGCTAAACCAGACAATAATGTCTGCCATCCTCAGTCAGTCCCAGCAGCTGACATACAGACAGGTCTCAAGCTGCCTCCAGGGAGAGGGCCAGAAAGTGCCACCAGGAGAAAAACAACATAAGGAATAACACAATGGAAAGAGGAAAAAAAAATTAAACAAGCTTCAACAGCCATCATGGAAGCTGAAAATAAGATCCTGGCCTCCAACAAGGTGTTCAAATGCCTTGGTTCTGCGCATCAGAAGAGCTCAGGCAGGCAACCAGAAGGATGTTATTTGGAGCAGCTTGCTGGCTTTCCCTGGAGTTTAATAATAGCAACTGTATTTATAAGACTAAAATGTTTTTGTTAAAAGGCTAAGTAGTGGTATGTCACGCTAGTCACTTTAATTTAAAATAAATTCTAAAAGTTCTCACTGGAAAGGCTTGCAGCAAACTATAAATACATGCAATATGCAGATGGATTTTTTTGAAAGCAGATTTATTCTTCTTCAGAGACACTAAATTGCACAAGAGCACAGCATTTCTGTGGCACAAATTTCCAGAGGCCCCGGGAGTCAGGATTTCTAACTGATCCTGCTGTGGTTATATTTTTTTTAGCCCTTCTGCATGGAGTGGCCACGAATCCCTGGATTCCCATTGCACGGACAGCATCCATCCCCAGTTCTGGGAGAAAACAGGGAAGGATGCAGGTGGCCCTTTTCACTGCGTGCTTTTGTCCCCTTCACAAGCCCAGCATTTTGGATCCCAGTAGCTTCCCCTCTCCTGGTGCTCGCAGGGAGCCTCGCAGCGCTGCTGATGGTCTCCCTTTGGCTCCTGAGTGCTGTTGGAGCGCGTGATGCCAGACGTGTGCGTTGCCCTAGCAGCAGTCCCACAGCAAAGCAACAGAGCTGCGGCATGGCACGGAGGGCAGAGGTCCTCCACGGCCACGCGAGGCCTCAGCCCCGTCCTTCCAGCACACCCTGGGGCTAGGCAGCTCCGAGGCACGCTCCCCTCAAGCGCCCTTTGCCAGGGGCAGCGGTTGTGAAAGACAATGCCAGTGAATTCCTTAGAAGGGGCTGAAGTTAGCCTGCTACCAGATAGCGGGAAATATTTATAATGATCACTTCCAACTGCAGCCTTTCATCTAAAATCTAAACAGAAAGCTGAAATCCCCAGGCCTGTAAGTTGATACCTTGGCTATATATGGTCAAAGAAAAGGATGCTAAGTTCCTAGCAATGAGATCCATTAACCTCTGTTAAAATTAACAAGCCCGCATCGTCAATCAGCTTTGAGGCATGATTGCCACGCGGCATGCGCGAAGAGCTCTGCTTTCCCGTGGATGTCTCAGCGTGCCGCGCTCACCACCACATCTGCAACAGTGCCTGGAAATGCACAGAGACGCCCCCCTGCCTCATGCTGTCCTGAATTAAAGCTCTATTAACTATTGCAAAGTCATCGGGTGACCCATGGGGCTCTGGAAGTGCAGCACCGCTGAGCAGAGGCAGGGCGTTTTGCACGATGCTCACTGGCAAGGAATGTTTTTTTTTTTTTTTTTTTTTTTTTTTTTTTTTTTTTCTGGTGCTCAGGTTTGCAGAAACAGGATGGAGGTGTTTCTTGCTGCCCTCCTCTGCTCCTAGCTGAGGCTTTGCTAATGTAACACCCCAGATGTCTGCTTTGTCCTCCCTTCCTCTGGCTGGCAAATTTTTGCCTACCTCCTAGCTTTCGGGTTTAGTGTGACACTGAAAGAGGCGCCAATTATGGCTTTGCTGTGCCAGTGAGAGGGCAAGGCCGTCACCTCTTGGGTGAAACACAGGGTAGGGATGCATGCTCAGGTAGGACTGCAGACACATGGGCTTGAAAACCAGCGTGGCAGACAAGGGGGAAGAGAACGGGTCTGTAGCTGCTGAAGAATCATTAGCTTAGGCCTGAGATATCAGCAGCTTTCCCCGTCATGCTGCTGAGCCCATGCACTCCATCACAGAGATGGTTTCATGCTCAGGAGCAAAGAGCAGGTACCCCTCCTCTCAGTCCACTGTGTGTAGGCTTCCAACAGCTCACCCGTAACGTTAATGGTAAACCAGTCAAGTGGGCTTGCCAGCATGCATTCACCTGGAGCTGGAGCCCACAACACTTGGTTCTCATTGAGAGATCAGTGACTGCACAGGGCGTCCCATAAGGCAGCCCGACAGGCAGATGAACTCTAGTCCCGCCGGGGCAGGCTGCTTCTTTTTCACTGCGGCTGGATGCCTCCCCTGCTACCAATTAACTTTGTGTAACTGTTTCAACGAAACAGCAGTGAACATCTGAATTTCAAAAACAGAGATTATAAAAGAAAATGCATGCTTCCTTTTCTGAGACCTAACATGCTGCCTCAACCTGCTTATTGTTACCGGGCAAACAGCAGCAAATTCATTTCTGCATATGTCCTGCCATATGCGGTGACAAAACCACGAGAACCGTTTCTATTTAAACACAAGCCCTCTTTTGTTTCTCTTTCTGTAACTCATGCTGCATCTCAGCAGAGCACAGTCACAAAACCACCAACCACCCAGGTTTTGATCTCAATCAATGCCAAAGTGCCGCTAAAATCAACTGGCTTTGCCACAGCAAACGGCGAGCTCATGGGGCAGAAGCAACCATCAAACATGACGAGCCTCTTTGCAGTGACAGCGAGGAAGAAGAGGCTGGCTTGAGAGCTGCAGTTTAAAATAACAAAAAATAAAAATAAACCACCACAGCTTTTGCTGGTAATGATTATGTGGGCTGTATCACAGTGCATATTTGGCCACAGAAACATCTTGAGATGATGAAGAAGGTGAAGACAGTAATTCTGATATGCTGCTTTTTGTCTAGTTCTGAGCATGAGAGTGGAGCTTTGGGGCAGCCCCTTACATCCTCCCCAGGATACTATAGAGGGGTCATGCTTGGTGCAAAGCACCTGACAGTGGCCCTGGGCTGCTCCCAGCTCCTGCAGTATGACAGTGTCCCTGTGAGGTCCCCTGCTTGCTGGGTTCTGCATTTATCCTGGCACCTCGCAGCAGATCTTCCAGGAAACCACCTGGTCAGGGTGCACAGCCTTCAAGTGCTGGCATCTCCGCCGCACCTCGAGACAGAATGTCTGCAAGTCACTTCTCGCTGCTAAAAATACCCATCTTCCATATATCCACAGGTTTGCAGATGGGAGTTTATAGTTCAGCAGCCTCACCTTATCCTCCTTCTCCAGGACCTGGGAGGGGCACAAGGCCATGAAACTCTGAAAATGAACAGGGGAAATGGGGGTTGAGGGGACAGAGGGGAAGCTGGGTTTGGACACAGGGTCAGTATAGGAGGAAAGGAAATATATGACTGTGGGAAGAAGGCAGAATAGTGTTTTCCAACCCCAGAGGAACAAAAATAGGGTTATGGTGTGATGACACCCTGATGTCTGCTGACCCTTCCCAGCTTCCCCACTTGCTCCAGAGCCATTTTGCTGTCAGATGTGATCTTTTCTGCATTCTTCAGAAGCCTGGTTACTTCTGGCCACCAGTTGGGTTGGTAGCTGTAGGATTTTCTCTCTGAAATTTCAATAGATAAAACCCAGGGGTTTAGCTACAGGGGAAAAAAATATCTCCAGGTTTCTCTTCTTTTATACTCAACTAGATTAAAAAAAAAAAAAAAAAAAAAAAAAAAAAAGAGCTGTCTTTGTCTGCAGCTGGTAGCTTTGAGATTTCCTTCAGCAAAGGAGCAGTCATGGAGCCTACAAACAAGGACTGCCACAAGACGAGCCACAAGCCGTCCTACTTGAAGGCATTTCCAGCCCTGGCAGTTGCTGAGCTGGCTACCCCCTGCCAGGCTGCACCACCCTCACACCTCTTCTGCCAGGGATGGGAATTCTCCATCCGTCTGCCGGGAGCTGCTCCCGAAACCCTGGCACACCCAGGTACAGGGCAAAGAGTGAGCAGGCTCCCGTTCCCCTGCTGATATGTTCTCCTTCCTCCACTCTGCTCCTAGCTGACAAGATAATGAGGAAGAAGAAGTACAAGCCTGAAAAAAACACATCTCTGGTAAGAGCATTTCAAAAGGCAGCCAGCTTCCAGCAGGCAAGAACTATTTGCCACCACATCAATTACGTACGGAGATGAGAGAAGGTGGTTGACAATGAGGAATTAGATAATGAAAGCTCTGACATAACTCATGCCTCCTCCTCCATCACATTTGAACCCCAGCTGGTGTGACTTCACCTCTACAGTGGGACCCTGGCACAGAGTCTGCCCAGCTCAGGAAATCCCTACAAGTCACTGGTTTCCGTGTTGCAATGGTTTCTGCCACTGAGAACAGGAGTAGACATTTTATTTTGCCCCAGGTGTCTTCTCTAAAAACAAACCAAATACCCTGTAAAATCTCTGTGATTCCTCTTTTTCTAGATTTTTTAAAATGAAGAACAAGTGAGCTTCTGTGATAAGTTTCCAATTTTCCTCACTTTCACTGAGAGGAGAAATTGCAGCGAGGAACTTCTGAGGAAAAGCCCGCAGTCAAACATTTCCCCAGGCCCAGCTGTTGTAGGATTGAAAGCCACCATGCCTGTACAACACCTGTCCCCCAGGGACGTAACCGAAATGACCTGTGCAGGCCACCTCGAGCAGCCTCCACACACGTAGCTGTGTATTGTTTGTGGCTTAGATCAGCTGTGAGACGAAGCCTTCCTTCGCAGGCTGTCACTGGCTTTTAAATACTGATGGCCTCCATCCCAACACGGCCTGCCTGCAGCCAGATCCCACCGTGAAGAGTTAAACCTCACTCAGGTGTGGGGGTCCCTTGGGCTGCTTGGACACACCAGCAGGCCGAGAAGATCCTCGGGAGACACGAGGTGGGCTTTCCAGAGGGGTTTACTAGTCCTGGCAATGAAGGAGAGAAATCCCATGGGCCAGGGGAAAGAAAGCTCACAACCTGGTCGGTCTCTGCATGCCCCGTTTCATGCAGTAGGCTCACACCACCCTGCCGCATTAATGCCACGCGTCTCTTTCCCTGTTAGCAGTCATTAGTGCTGTTGTGCCGGGGAGCTAACTGCTGCCAAATCAAGGCCCCCGCTCACAGCAGCTGGTGCAAAGAGAACATCATTTTTGCTTCATTTTTAATGATCCAAATGCAAGCCTAAAGCTACCCGCGTTCAAATGCGTTAGCAGAGCTCACCAGTTCCCCTCTAATTAGCACATGTGTTGAGGCTCAAGAAGAGATAAACGAATAAAGCTCATGCCACGAACCAAAGGGCTCTGTGCCCTGCTTCCCGCAGCTGCTGGTGGACATCTCCACGCTCAGCTCCAGGTGCAAAGCAGCTCTGCAACTCCTCCACGCTCCTTTGCAGGATTTTCTGTCACATAACGAGGGTGCTAGAAGCAACTCACTGCTTGGAAGGAGCTGTTGCACAAGCTGCACAACATAATATATACCTTTTCAACCTACTTTTTTTTTTTTTTTTTAAGAGATTTGGGTTCTTAAGTTGTTATTGCCTTGACTTCTGCCATGTTTTTTTTTTTCTTCTTCTTCTTTTTTTTTTTTTTTAAAGCATTTGCCTGAAATTCAGACCCTGCTTAAGTTTCCAGAGTTAATGTACGAAAGTTTGGTTCAAGCCGTAACTTGAATTTTCTGTGAAGCAATAAATTAAAAAAATAAATAAATCACAGCTCCTACTTCAGTTAATTTCTTCAGACTGACAAACAAATTTATGCACTTGCAACTTTCCTCAAGAGTAAAGCTTTCTTCCCTAGGTAAATACTATTCACAAAAATCAGTATTTTTCCCTGATTTACAGCAAAGCAATTTTAAACCTCTGCTCTAGCTGGGACAGAAGGCATTGACACAATCACAAATATGGAGCTTTTCACATTACCTTTTTCCTTTCTGTCTCTTACGGGTACATGGATATGGCCACCCACGCAAAGTGTGGCTACCTTGGCACCAAAATGCTGATCAATAACAGGACAGTTCAGACCACTTTAGCGCTCCCTTTTCCATGCACCATTTGAAATCGAGTTGGCCTTGACGGTGATTTTTCTTGGCAAGGCCTGAAGAATTCTCTTTTCTTTATTACTTTTACCGTGGCTGCCTAGTGCCAAGCCAGGGGTCTCCCTGCAAGTACACTGAAGCTGAAGCAATACTGGCTCAGTGAATTTAAGACATGGATGTCAAACTCATACTATAGCAAGAGCCCAGCAGCTTTTCACAAGTAGCTATTGCAAACACCAGTAGCCCAGCCTTGCTCTTGGCTTCAGTGGGACGAGGGGCTTTTGGACATGAACCCAAACATATTGCAGCTCTGCAAGCACTCACTTGCAGCTGGGGGGAAGCACTCATACAAAAGCGATTTTTCCTTTTTTATCATGTATTTTGAAGGTCTCTGTTTTGTACCACATGCGTGGCAAAGGGTCCAGGTAGGCTGCTGTGGTGCTGCCTTCACCCTGCTGATGGACTCTCCTCTCCTCCACTTTGCACCTGAGACCTGGCCATAGATGGTCCCAGCATGGTATCAGCATGCAATTAGCCTGGCCGTGAGATTATGATGATCAGGGCTGAGAATCAAAGCCGCCCTCACCAGCACAGCCTGGCATGGAGGCGATCGATGTCTGCTCTCACAGGTCTCCTCCCTGCGCTGCCAAAGCTCTCCAACAGCTTCCCAGGATCTCCACTAAAAACGCACTGCTTCAGCAGCGTAACGAGCTCCCCAGGTTAAGTCTTTTACTGACTCCCTGCAAATCACTGAAAAGACAAACTGCTGTTTCAGTTCATTAGCAAGTGCTTTGTAGAAATCTGTTTGTATATTCGCAAGAGACCAAGGCACTCATTCATTCTAGGCCCAGGAAAACTGGCACTGAGGAGCCTCTCACCTTCCCTTTCAGCTCTGCAGGGTGGAGAATAGAGAGCAATTCTCCCCCGAGAAACACAGCAAATTCTCGCCGGCACAGCAAGGGCCAGACAGGGCTCTCTGGATTCTATTCAGCATTTTTTCTTAAAACCCCAACTCTGGGAGCTCTGGGATTCAACAAGAAATTTAATTTTCACCTAAAACACAATGAGTGAAGAACCCCCTGAGGGTTTAGCTCTTGGCACTGCAAAGGAAAACATCACCAGAAACACTCAGACAAATAAAATAAACCTCATGGCATTGGTATCGCTTGCAGCTCTTGTGAGGTTTAAGCAACCAAACCACCAGGGAAGCTCTCTGTGACAGCACTGCAAATGTGACCCCCAGGTCCTGCACATGGACCTGGAAGAAACTGGGGACAAAGACCAGGCAAGAGAGAATACCAGGAGACAAGGATGCAGGAAAATGAGCTCAAGGCTTTTGGTTGTGATTTTCAAACTTACTGCCCTCAGGCACTTTATATTTGCTAATTAAAGCAGGCACCACCTCCTTTCACACCCAAGGCTGAGCTAAAGCCTTACTTAAGGGTTTATACGTAGTTGCTGAGGGAGAGGAATTTTAGAAAACTTCAGGTTGCCTCTGCAGTTCTTTGCCAGATCATACAGATCCATCCAAGCTTTCCCTCCTCGTCTTTTTTTACTACGTTAATACTCAGAAGCACCTTTGGGATAAAAGCTACTCTTGCCGCCCACAAAGTTTGCAGGCTGTGCAAGCCCAGAGCACAACAGTAAGCGTCTGAACACAAGGCAGGCACTTTGCAGGGAAAGCAAACTGCCTTCCTAGCATGGGGAGGGCAAGATAAAGGATCAGAGGTCAGGGGCTATTTGTGCTCTGAAGGCAAAGGGGAAGTAGCTGTGTTAGTGGCTAGAGCAAACTCGTGGGAAAATAACCTCAGAGAACCTTGCAGAACTGTGGAGCACAGGGGAACATCGGCGTGGTGCTCCCTGGAGATGCCAGGAGGCCCTGGCTGGCAGGCACAGGGGCAGGAGCTTTGTCTCCTGAAGTTCAGCTTCTCCTGAGCATTGGGAGAAAAGGCCACAAAGGCTGTTTCTCTGCCTCAGGCCAAGTATACCTGTGATCTTCTCCAATTTCCCTTATGTTTTCAGGGTAGCCTTGTCTCCTCTTCATCACGTTTCCATCGCTCAGTGTTTAGGTGTCAGAGCAGAGCAATCCTCACATTTAGCCCCCCAAAGGGATCAGGTTCCCATTACCCACTAAGGCAAAGGGAGGACACCACGCAGAAACAAGGAGCTGGTATCCCAGTGGAATTTTCCAAGGTCTTCTGATCAAATATGCTTGCCAGGTGAAGTTTCAAATGCATAGCCCCTCCACCACCACCACTACCTTCAGATCTGTTCATTAGCACCTTCGGGAGGGCTCTCCAAGACGCCAGTTCTCAGGGGGCTGACACGCAGTGCTTTAATTGTATATAATTAAATACTGTTCCCTTATCTAGATTTCAAAGTTGGCTGTTGGGGCTTTAGCACCATTGCTCTCTTTCCAGCTAATTAGCTTCCTTAATCTGTGCAGCCTTGCTTCTTCCCCCATGGGGACGGGGCTCTCCTGCAGGGAAGCCTGGATTGCAACTAATTATTAGCAAAGGAGAGAGCCGGCAGGTGAGCACCGGCCCTGTCCCAGATAGTTGTTGTGAGCAAAGGGCCCAGATGGGGTGGCCACAGGGAAGCTCTGAAGGTTGCGTGTGTATGGATGCATTCGGTCTTTGCTCCATCTGTAGGTTGCTTTGCATGTTACCCCACAACCCGTTTACAGCAGAAAACCACGCAGGACGGAAGCCACCTGCCTCAAGTGCAGCTCACACCATGGTTGCTTTTGCCTGGCTATCACAGACAAACAGGAGAGTTCCCAAGACCTCGTCTGACCCAATCCTGTCCTAAAAGAGACAACATGCTGAGCATCTCCAGTAAATCTTCAACCAGTGCCTCTATGTTGACCTCTGCTGTTGACAGAGGTTACCCACTCCCTCAAGCCACTCCTGGGTGGACCCATATGTACTCGGAGGAAATTCCTTCCTGTCTAATTTGAATCGCCTCCGCTGCTGCCTCAAGACCCTGCAGACATGGATTGCCCTTTACATAGCTCAAGGCTTAGCTCTTCCCTAGGCTGCTGTCTAAATTAAACAGTCTGAGTTCTCGCAGCCTCTCTCCGTGGGTCACATTTCTCAGACCACCAGTCATTTTCTGCACTTTCCTCTGGACTCTCCCCAGCTTCTTCTGGAGTTGGTGAATATCTCCGGGATGACGTCGGCCTCATTCATTGCAAAAGCATGACATTGTGAGCTCAGATTTGGCTGCTGGGTCACGATGGCAGCCCCTGCCTCAGTCGCTCCCCTCCCACTTAAATTTGTGCTTGTGGCAGTTCTTGCACAAGCACTTGTCTTTACAGCATCCTGCTTCCTCTCAGCCCATCTCTCTAAATCCCCATTTTGGCCTTGATAATGCTTCCAATCTGTCCACACTACCTGCACGCTTCAACAACACTTTTCCTTTCTGCTCCCAACAAGCTCCAGTTCAGCACACGCACCCGCTGAAAGCCTTTTCACTCCCATCCAGTGCCACCTTTCTCTTTTCAGACAGGTTTGACCCCATCACCCCAGCGGCCCATTTAGCCAGCGCTTCCTCCCAGCAGCACTAAGCTAGGCAACATGAAAAGCCCTTCTGAAGCTGAGTTACGTGACAACCGCTGCTTCTCCTGTACCCAAAAACCTGGCATAAAAGGAAATTAGGTTGGCTTGATAAGATTTGTTCTTGACAAATCTCTGCTGGCTGTTATTCATCTCCTCGTTATCTTCAAGGTACTTACAAATAATGTGTTGATTTATTCAAAGCTCCTCCAGGTACAGAAGCAGACATAATCTGGCTGAACTGCTGCTCAAGGTGGCTCTGGAGCTTGCCCGCAGATCTCACCTCTCACCCAGGAAAACTTCCAAGGGGACAGCCAGCAGCTCTGAGAGCCCCTTGGGCATTCCCCTACCAACATGAGGCTCAGTGTCAGTATCCACGCTCGCTCTGAGGACAGGTGGGTTAAATTATCTCCATTCTTCACCTGTGGGCTTCCTGGAGGTTGTCTCCTGATGGCTCCATGAGCACAGACTGAAGCACATCCAAGAATTATGTTTCTCAGTGGGGTGTGATGTTCAGCTCCCTTCCCCTTCTCCCTCTGCTCTAATGTGTGGGCAGGATGTCTTCTCCACTAATTCTTGGCCAGCTCCTGCTCAACCTGACTCTGACCTGACACACCCACACTGCTCTGTTACACTCTTCCCTACTCAGCCGACCTATTTTCTGTGGTTTTTGGGTTTTTTTTTTGGTATCATTCTTTCCAAGTTCCAGGTCACTGGAGAGCTCGTGAGTCAGGTAAATCTCCTGTTACACTTCCCTCCCTTTTCCCTGTGGTAGGATCATTTGTGCCTGGGCCATTAATACTGACTTTGTTTATATTATTCTTTCCCTGTGTAGGAGTGATAGCTTATCCCCCTAGGTCCCATCACACAACCAGTCACTAAGGAGGAACATAAATTTCAACAAGCAGGCCTGAAGTGTGAATGCAGATCTACTGAACTAAGCAAATGCAAAGCCCTCTGAAGGCTCTGGTGCCAGGCAAGCCCTGCTCCCCACCTGCACAAGCCAAAGACATCTCATCTCAGATCTTCATCATTCCCAACGAAACCAGTGTGTCTTGGAGCACAGTGTCTGCAGTCTCCAGGCACGTTTCTTGCCCTTATCTCTCGTGTGCTCAGGGGCCAGTGCCGGGGAGAAAGGGCAGGCATAAACTGAAGGGCTGAGAGCATCTGCGCTGGGAGGACATCCTCTGGAAAGGGCTTTGCTCCAATCGTGGGGATTCCAGCCCGTGCCCTGGTTCTTCATCAGGGCTCTGTTTCCCACTGCCAGGCACATTTAATTGTCGCTCGGATTGTGTAGGAAGGCATCCAGACACTATGGAAATGGAGCCATATAGGGACTGGACAGCGGAGGCACTTGCTGGTCACCCTCTCACTTGCACAGCAGTGGGAATACTTTTTCCCTTACACTAAGATATTTTTAAAGCGGAGAATGCCGCTATTATTTGTTGTCGCCCAGCATCTAGCATCGCCATTCTTGGAAGCCAGCACAATGCCACCGATGTCAGTGTCAGAAGCATTATTAGCAGACTTTTTGGTATCTCCCCAGATGCCCTCAGGCTCAATGGTGTTAGACATGGAGAGGGATGACCTTCACTGCAACCATGCCTGTGACAAAGCAGAGAGCATACCCACCGGTTCCAGGGCAGAGAGACCTTCACCAACACCGTGGCTGTGAGAGACCAACCTTTAATCAAAGCTCCTGACCTGGGAGTGCTGTGGAGATAAGGTGGTTCAGCAAGACTGGGCTGGGGATCTCTTTCTGACTTGGTTGCTTGTCTGTAGGTCCAGCTTCTCCACTTTGCAGGCTTCAGGTGGTGGCAGGTGCTTCTCTGCCCATCTGCACGAACGCTTGGATGTGGTCAGCTGTCTGCTTTATGTTCTCTCAGTCTTGCTTTAAGCCTACAAAACTGCTTAAGTGCCATCCGCTGAGGTCAGACCCGGAGGCAAGGTGTCAGAGGGAAGAAGGCCGATTCCCAAGGCAGGGGCACAACTTGAACTCGGCACTTGTGTCAGAGTCCTGCACTATTTTTGGGTTGCCTTTACCTTTTGCTGCTCGAGGACTTGCCACATTTGCACAGGAGGGAGAGGGATGGGTCCCTGCTCTGTTGATAAGACCTGTATGCCACAGCTGGTGCAGTGCCACTGCCAGCAGCATTCAAGCACGTGCCAGGGAAGGAAAGGAGACTGCAGAGGGGGACAGGGCTTCTCCTGCCCCCTGCTCTCGCCTCCCCAGCAAGGAGCTGAGGAGCCATGCTGTTCTCCAGGGTAACTCTTTCCCACACCAACAGGCTGTGGTAGGATTGCTGCTTTAATTTCTTAAAACAAGCCTAGATCCTGTGTTTTATAAATTACTACAATGCATTTAATAGGTAGCCTTTTCATAAAGGAACACAGCGGATGTGTACACAAGCCCTGATGAAGCTAATAACTGCCTCTCAATGGCTTTCAGAGAGTTATTACATATTTAAGATCCAAGCTCCCTTAATCAACCACAGAGATGCAGCTGGCAGCGGTAAATTGCCAACAACAGCTCATTACAAATAAGGAAACATTGGTTTTTCAAGGACAAAAACAGTATCAGCTCTTCAGCTAACCACTCTTGTCCTCACCTCTCTTTCTCCCTGTTTCCCCAAGTGACGTGCTGGCACAACTTGCTTCATCCAGTAACGCAGCCTCGCTGCCTAACCCCCTCCGCAGGGGACACCATCAAATCAAGTTCCTAGATCTCGTGCACACGCAGAATGACTTATTTGGGCAAGCAGCACAGACTGCATCCCGCGCTCACCCTCCCCAGGCAAGCCACAGGCAGGGCTTGTCCTACAACACTGTGATGACTTGCCGCAGGAGCACACCCACTGGCTTGACTCTGGGGAGGACCAGATCAGCTCATAAGACACATAGAGACACAGTTCTGCGAATGTACATTGCAGGCTTGAGACCTGGGAATGTTTCTTTTTTTTTTTTTTTTTTTTTTTTTTTTTTCAGCCTGTGCATATATGTGTGGTGTCCACATCACTCCATGCCTGGCTTGCATGCACAGGAGAGTGGTAAGTATAAGCCAGGTCTAAATGTGACCATCCAGTGTGCAGCTGGAGGCTCACCACTCCACGGTCAATTTCCAAGCTCAGACCTTCAGTGGTTCTCCTGAGGCATCCGAGAACCTGAAATCCAGCACCCAGCCCTGTACATCACTGGGTTTTGGCTGCAGGCAGCATTTCCCTGTTCCTTGATGCCCCTAGCAGTATTTCTTTCTCCATCCTCTCTGCGACGTGCAGTAAGAGGAGTTGCCACCCTCAGGGATTTTCCATCCTCAGACCAGGCCAGGCTTCCTGGCTGATGATCCTGTAGGTACTGTGGGCACTCACATTTTCATCTTGTGGTAGTGAATTTCCTTTTTTTTTTTTTTTTTTTTTTTTTTTTTAATAACAAACAACCAATTTTCTTAATGTTTTTCTTTTTTGCTTGGTGTTGGAAGGCTCAGACTGCTCTAAACACAACAGGAAGCCAAAATTCAGGTCAATCCCCCTTAAGAAAGTATTTCAGGCCTGTTTGGTTTCTTCCTCCTGCACTGAGGTATCAATCCATAAGGTGCAAAGCAGCGAACATCACAGCGTGGGGTCACCATTTGTGGTTGTTCTTCAGTTATGCACCCAAGAATTAGCCTTTAAGCACTTGCAAGCAGCTGGGTGCAGGGGAAAGGGGAAGGCCTGTGACCACCATGCGGCCTTATTTCCCTGGGTGCAACTGAGACAAAAACAGAGCATTTTAAAAGAGACACGCATGGGCAGAAGACATTAAGACTAACAGTTTAGGAGTGTCCAGGAAAGACTAAAAGTTTTGTGAACAGAGAAGAGAAAGAGAAGTGAGAGCTCACCCCACTACAGCTGCATCTTTCCCTCTTGGAGAGGGGACAACCAGCTCTTGGTAGAAGGGGAATGCTTGCTTGCTTCTCCTTCAGCCTAGTTTACACCAGTCTCTGCCACATTGGGATGCTCCTCTCTCCTCAACTGAGTCCTAATGGAAGGCTGGCTGTGCTGGAGGTTTCATTTTTCCTTTGAAGCTGCAAGCCATGGATACAAAACTGAGCTAGAGAGGTCCCAGGGCTGAGTCAGGATTTCATTTTTTGCTATTTCTGTAGAAATACCTCACCCAACTTCTTCTGGAAAAGAAAAGGGGAACTTAAAAAAGCAGTACTGCTTGGTTCCCCCCGCCACAATCTATATTTATTGACATCGACATTTTTAAAGAGCTCTTGGGAGGGAGCCTATGTGATCTCTGGGGACATTTTCCATAAAAAACATATGGTTTATCTGGTGTTTGTGTCACTGTTAGTATTTGACTCCTAGAACTTTGCTTCCAGAGAAATGTCAAAGCTGGCTCAGAAGAGTCATATACGACGGGCCAAGAATTTCACTCCCTAAGCCTGCAGCAGACACCTTGTATAAAAACAGCTAAACTATGTGTTTTAAGTATTAATACAAGATGTATTAACATAAGATTGACGATGTATTTACAGGTGTAACCTTATAGGTGAAGTAGCAATACATTTTGTTAGCTATATAATTTTATGTAACATCTTCCTCACTGACTTTTTAATGCAGTAAAAACTTTTCTGCTCGTGGTGTGTGGGGGCAGACATCCAGAGTGCAGGTTGTAATAGCTCTCTAGCTGTGATGTCAGCTTGAGGGAAGCTGCTATTTCTTGACCACGAAAGAACACACAGTTTTCATACCTCTTTGCAGACATCTCTGGAAGAGATGCACCTCCTGATGTTTCAAGACAGCAAGGAGAAGAGATCTCATCAGCTGGGATAACGATTGCTTCCTCCTCTGAGACAGGAGGATGGACTCTTTTTGAACTATTTGGCGTTCAGTCAGGAGAAAAAACACACTGGCCAGATGAACCACTGACCTCTTTTGTGATTACGACACTTGGGGCAGATGGGTAGGCAGGAAGAGCCTGTAGAGAGCCACATCTTAGTAGTTCATCTTCTCATCAAGAAAGCTTTAATCATTAACAGAGATGCAAGGCAAAGCCAGAATCACCTTGCTAAGGATGGCCCCAGAGGAGAGGGTCTCTCTTAAACTTCTATCGTAGCACCTATGGATGTCTTGGAGCCCCAGGTGCCTGTGCAGAACCACCAAGATGCTAGACTTGCTGAGACACAAGTTGGACATCTATAGCTTTCCCACATAGCTGTCAGGATAAAGTATTCCACAGGGGGACCAACATCTTCTCCGCTGTACATCTCTTTTTGTACATCTCTTTGGCACTTACATTGCTATTTTGTGTATTCTGGGAAAGGAGACATCAACAGATTGCAAAATGGGAAACTCTCTCTGGACTCCGTGAACAAATAGCATGTTATGTAATTGGGCCTTTTAGGAAGTGGCGGAAGATCTCCAGATGATCAGTGCCCTCCCAGCAGTTCCTAATTTTACTGGGTCTTACCAGAAAGCAAGCCCTCTAATAATAGAGACTTGCACACAGTTTTCTTTCATCTTTCTGTCCTCCTGCGCTTGCCCTAACTTCGTTGTTAGAGTCCCAGAGAAACATACCTTGCTCGGTTTTATAGAGCTGATCGATACAGCCTGGAATGGCAGAGCTGAAGAGGCACTGAAGACCTTTAGAAAGGGCAGCAAAGCAATCTCTTGGCCACCACAGCATGGGAAATATTGAAGTTTTAGAACTTTGAGTCAAATATGCTGCAGAATTGCACGATTTTACATAGCTAAGATTTAGCTGAAGCACAACACTAACAATGACGTGGCAAACAGGCCTTAACTCTATAGTCCGCATATTGTGCTAGCACATCTTCCCTATTCCTATCAGGAATAGGAGCCAGTTGCAGGGAGGCGAGAGGATGCCCCTAAGCAGCACCTCAGCTTCAGGACCATGCTGCCTTTGTGCTGCAGGGCTGTCCTGAACTTGCACGTGGACTTGTGGGAACTCTTCTGCAAGTCAGCTCATACCATCCGACACCTGAACAGGGTCTGTAGCAGCTACGTGTTAGATGGATGCCTACTACCAGCCGGACACGTGGACAGATGGCAAATGGTAAAATCACTGCCATCCTTCTCCCAAAGTACTAAGGTATGTGTGTGTCTTCTCCCACCTGAATTGAACAAGCCCCTTGGTAAACACATGGTCCTGCAGCTGCCACCTCCTCTCACTCCATCCACTGAACTTTCTTCTGCTCCAGGCTGCCAAGTCCTAAACTGCATGCTGGTGCTTCCCACATACTGTTCCTCCCTCCCGGTGGTACCAGGGGGAGATTGTTTAAAGACAATAGAAATATGATGGCAATGCCCTGGCATCTGCACACAAAAAAGCACGCTCGGCTTTCTAAGAAAGCTGTTTTCCCCATATCTCGCTTGGCGTGCACATGCAGATAGCCGCTTAGAAAAGGAAGGGAGAGGCTTGCAGCAGGGAGAGCACACCAGCACTCCCTGAGAGGCCAGGGCACAGCCCTGACAGGATGTGGCCAGCCCACTTCCAGCACACCCCCTGCTTACTACACTGCTGACAAAAGCCGACAGCAAAGAGTTCAGTGGAGGAAAGTCCACCAGCAGCAGCACGGCGGGACCCGGCGCTGTGCCGGCAGAGGGAAAGCAGCGCCGCCGCACAGCCCAGCCCCACATCAGATATCTCAGATATCTCAGCAAGAGTGCTGTCTCCAGGACAAGGGGGAAGCCCAAGCCCCCGAGTGCTGCCTCAGAGCCACGTAATCATGTCGCATCTTGAGGGAACTGAAATCAAACATCAAGGTCTTCCTGACAGCAGCCCAGTTTTGCTAGCAGCGAGTGACCTGGTTAAACAGTAAAGAGCCTTCGGGGGATGTCCTTATAGCCTAGTTCACTGCATCTCTGCACACACCTTCCTGCTTCCCTCACAAGGAAAAAAAGATTCAAATCAAATCAAATAACTGAGTTCCTGTCTACTACAGTTATCGTTCAGGAGCGCAGACCAGGAATAATACCACATCATGTGCTCTTGACCCTAGCAAGAGCAGCATGCACATTCTGACCTCCAAAATGCTGGAGCTGTGAAGTTCTTGCTCAATTATTTCTGAGAATTTGAAGCACCAAGTGGTCTAATACCCCGCCTAAGAATTACATCTTGCTGCTTCCAGGAGTTTTGTGTTTCTCCCCGTTCACGTGGAGCAGGTACAAATAATGGACAGAACATCAGGCCCACTCTCCACCCCCATCTTTGGGCTGCCCTGGCTCCTGAGAGACTAGCTGTAAAAGATGCCACAGCCAAGCCACCTTTTAGCTCTCCTGACAGAGAGTGACCTTTATCAGGGACTGCTCCAAGTCCTACTCAGTGTTTGTTTGCTACTGAGTCTACAGTTGGCAGGGCCTGGTCTGTAGGCACAGACTTCACTACAGGAAGAGCCTGAGGCTGGAGCAACGCAAGTCCCAGCTTTTGCTCTCCTAGAGCCACAACTGGGCAAGAAAATATTTCTAAAACGTAGCCAAGGCTAGATGTTTTCAACCGTGATTTACTGGGCTGATTGACATTCTCCACATAACGTGATGAACAAGGCTACAGCACAGTTTTTCCACCTGCTGCCTAGCAATACTCAGGACTAGCCTCCACCAGCTTTCAGCTTCCTTTTCTTTTTATTTACTAGATTTTTTAAAATTTATTTGCAAACAGACAGACATGGCTCCAGTTGCATTCTAACCATGAATTTTCTTTGCATGACAATAGTTTATCAAGGCATGCATTAGAAAGTCACCCAGGCCCTTAGGAAAGGAGAAGGAAGAGGTGGCTTTCTCCAAAGCCAACTGAAAGCAAGTACCAGTGGAACAGACTGCATTCCAGTCCCAAGTGAGCTCAGTCAAGGAGAAGTGGTTACCACAATTCACACACTTGATTTAGACAGGTGACTGCCTGGGGATGGAGGTAACAGCCAGCTCAGTGGTGTTCTCTCCTACGCTGTAGAGCCAAGACTACGGAGATCTGCTTGGCTCATGGGTAGAAGGTGGGAGGCTGGCCTCACAAACCAGTTCCATCTCCCTGCTGCTGGAAGGGTGGAGTGCCCCTGAGCAGCTGCCACTGTCTGATGTACTAGCAAGGCAGGAACACAGCATTTCAGGCTCCCTAAAGCACACAAGACCATTCACAGCTTGCTGCAACTCACTGGCACCCACACACCTCCAGTGCAGCTCTGGTAGTCACGTGCATTTAATTTCAGGAGAATGACAGACTGTAAGTAACAAATGAAACCTTCACTTACACTATCTCATCATTCTGGAACTCCAGCTCCCCGCAGGTGTCTTCAAAGTCCTCTCCTCCACCTTTGGCTGAGCCTTCAATGGTTTTATAGGGCACAATAACATTTCCTCGCGCGCCGGAGGTTCGCAACACTTTCACTTCCATGGTCCCCACGCTCTCGCTGACATGCGTTACTGGTTCCTCAAAGGTGAAGATGCCAGCATGGTCATCGTCAAAGATGGTGACAGTGGCAGTAGACGGTGAGCCCAGGCAGGCAAGCGTTGGGACACGAGTGGCCTCAAGAATGCCCTCATCTGAGGCCTCAGTGCTCACGCGGACATTGCTGAGATGGACCAGGAAATTCTCATCCTCCTCAAATATGTCGTCATCAATTATGCCAACACGGATCTCCTTCTGGGTCTCTCCAGGCTTGAAGACCACTGTCCCTTCAGTGAATTCATAGTCAGAGCCAGCATTGGCTGTCCCATCCTCTGTCCGGAAGTCAACGTACACCGTGTTGGTCAAGTCGCCGCCCCGGCGAATGATGGTCAGGGCGACGGTGCCACAGTTCTCCAGACACTGGTAGGTACCCTGCTCAAAGTAGAGCTTGCTGATGGGATCGTTTTCTGCCACCTCACTGTTGACCTCATGCATGCTGACAGCTTTGCGGGCCTGGTCTGCAGCATGTCTCTTCAAGATGTTGCCAGCTCCTGTCATGAGCCGAGTGGCCTGGATGCGGTAAAAGGCCCTGCTCTTCTGCTGCTGACTTAGGACCTGGTAGTTGGCCAACTCTATAAGCTGCTCAATTTCCTTGTCAGGGTGTTTTTGTTTCAGTTCCTTCAGGATGCGAGCCATTTCTCTCCTGGCTTCCTCATCATCCTGGTCTTTTTCATCCACCTCCAACACCAGTGTCCCATCCAAAAAGTTCTCCACGTGAGAGTTAGCAACCTTTCCGTCCATCTCAATATCAGCTTTGGAGGAGGGCCGGTCACCCTCATGCTCAATAATCATGCCTCTCTGCTTGCCAGCTCGATATTTCTTGTAGACATACTTGTAAAATAAAAGTCTCCTGTCAGCTATCCAGGCAAACACCACACAGATAGGGAAGAAGAAGAAGGTGAGCAAGCCTTCCCAAACCTCCACAACACCAGGAGAAGACACAGATAAAATAATGTAAAGCCAAGTGTAGGCAAAGATGCTCCAGGCTGCTGTAACAAAAAACACTCGCAAGTGCTTGATCTTTCTTATCTCTCCATCAGGAACAACATAAACACAGATTGCAATGATGACAAACATGTTAAATGCAGCACTTCCAACAATTGTGCTTGGCCCCAAGTCCCCTGCGGTGAAGCCGTGACCACACACTTCAATAACAGACAGAAGGATCTCAGGAGCGGATGAGCCCAAGGCCATCAACGTGAGGTTGGAAACGGTCTCATTCCAGATCCTCACTGTAGTTTTGCTGGTCTCGCCGTTGGGCTTCTTGATGGTTATTTCCCGCTCTTGGGATGTAATGACTTCGATGGAGGACATGAAGCGGTCAGCTATGATGGATACTCCCAGGAACATGTACACCATCGCTACAAAATACACTGTTGCCCGAGCTATTTTGTCACCGAACGAGGGGTCTTGGGGTTCCCATATTGGTAAAATCACACCCTTTTTGCAGATGTACGAGCCTGTGCACTCCTCAGACTTGTTTGCAGGCACTTCACTGGGGCTTTCTGCATATATGCCATCTGCATGGACAAGCAGCACCACCACAACGCTCAGGAGTTGGAAATTCACCAGGAAGGTGGGTGGGTGAGTTGCTTGCGACATGGCCGCTTCCACCCAGCAGGTCCCAAACGTCCTCAACCTGCAGAGACAAAAGGAAAGATGCACTGAGGCTGGCCAGAGACAACAGATCTTCCTTTCCATCCAATGTATTTCCCACCTTTCCCAAATGTATAATCAAATTACCCTGTTACTCAAGAAGACCCATCTAATGAGCCCTAACCGTGTTATGAGCACTGCAGCTTTCCACGTACAAATCTTTAGTTCAGCTATCCAAGCAAGGACTGTATCAGATGTTATCAGTGGGCTAGCACCTACCCCTTTCAGCTACACGGATGTTTAATGCCATTTTCTCTCTCTTTGCCGAAAGCTTATTTCTTCAGTTGTATTTTCTTGTTTCTCATCTAATTAGAACCCGTTATTTTGCTTCACGGCTGGCAGAAGTGTTTCACATTTCAAAATGATGGAGCACTCACGCATTGCGATTCAGGGTAAGAGCAGGAGGGGACAGGGAAATCTACTGTCCTCCAATCATTTTTTGGAATATTTTTGTTCGCTGTAAAGGACATATTTTACAGCCTTTTCTTGCTCACAGTCCCTCCCGAGCATCTACTCCATATCTGCACAAAGCAAACTCAAGCCTTGGCAAAACCTTTCTCTTAACGGTACCTTGGTCATACGGCGCACCAGAAGGGCAGTCTTTAATTAATGATTTTGGAGCCATTTCTTCCACAGCGCATCACTTTGCACCTTCCCAAAACTGGAAAGAGCCCCATATGCATCCAAGCATGGCTCTCTTGGCATGCTTTGAGAGGAAGCCTGTCCCTACGCTCTTTTCCCACTAGGTCAGCTTTGCCGGCTTCCCCTGCAAGGGCCTTTCTCACTCCATTTACAACATCAGTCATCAGGCATGACAGCAGTACTTGCCCTTGTCCTGCCTCAGGATTTTCCAGCAGTGTCGGGGAGCTGTTAAAGAGGTTTGCAGTTAGTTAACAGTGCATAAAACTACAGAGCAGATGCCTTAAATTACATAGAGATGCTTAGTGCAAAAACCTGAGCATGCTCAGTGTTAAATTCTCAACTTTACTAGGCAATAAAAGCCAGATTCCTAGTTATTAAAGCTATATTTTCTCCTCAAGGAGAGCCTTTGCCATACTACATTTCTCCATTCCAAGTTAATTTAATCACACAGTACTTAAAAACGCTTCTATGTAGAGAGGAAAATGAGCGTGTTGATACCTTTACCTTGCTGAAGCCTACAGAAGGCTGAACAGGTTTTGCTCGTAAAAAGAAAACAACACCCCAGAAACAAAACCAAGAAGAGCCTAGTCATGAAAGATTTCAACTTTTAAGAGCGGGGTGATATTCTCAAGTCCATACCAGAGAAGAGGACATGAACAGGAGGTAGAGGCAACATCTCTGTAATACCTGGAAGGTCTTGCCCCACCATTTGCCATTTGCCTGGTCTCCAGTAAACACAGCGCCAGGCCCAAGAGATCACAGAATCACAGAATCATCTGGGTTGGAAACAACCTTCAAGATCATCAAGTCCAGCCACCAACCTGACCTATGGAGTCCCATCACTAAACCCTGTCCCTCAGTGCCACGAGTGTCCCTTAGAGCCAGATCCTTAGCTGCACGCTCTTGGAGCTGCATACCAGCCCGTCTGTGCTAGAGGCTGCATCCAGTGACAGCATCCCAGCTGTCACCTGTACTTAGACATGACCCCAGAGGGGTGGCAAAGCTCACCTTCCCTCTTTCTTCTTGAAAAGGACTTGTTTCTCAGCACAGCCAGGAATCAGGCTGGCTACACAGCCAGCACTGCTGACTGCAAATGTACAGCCAGGCGTTCCCAGGGAGAAGCATTTACCCTCCAACAGGGACACACCAACGCCTCCTCGAAAAGGAGCGCCTGATCACCACCACCCCTCTCCTTATGATGCAGAAATCACCCCTCCTCATCAGGGCAGGGGCTCGTTATGCAGGGACAGGCTGCGTGCGAATGAAGAAGTGTCTGGAGGAGTGAGTACCATCTTGCACCCACGTTACGGGATGTACTCCTTACAGAGATGTTGTAACGATGGATGAACACCCTCCGCTCGATTTGCTTTTATTGAAGAATGCTGTAGTGGGATTATTGGGAGGGAAGAATAATACTGAAAATATATTAAGACAGTTATATGTAAATGGCATCTCCTCAGTGGGAATTGTTGTTCTCTGCCGCAGCCCCCTCCCAGTTTTCTAATTAAGTAAGGCAAAAGATACATCGAGCAGGAAGTGAGCAATTCAGAGAGCTGGGTGATAAGAACAGACAAGATGAACAAGAAAAAGCGTGTCTCCTCTATGAAGCTCAATTTAAAATACAGGAATTGTTTGCATTGGAAATCCTGCTAATGCTATGAGAAACTCTTGCTGCTGGAGTCAGAAACCCCAAACACAGCTCCCCAGGTCACAGTCCCTGGACACCTTCTGCTTCCCCATAATGCAGGCTCTAGTCATCGCTTACAGATCTTAAGCAAAAAATAAATCAAAACATGAAGTTTACAAAGAAGAGTACCTTGTTGTATGCCATTTTGCAGATAGCTAAGTTGAAACAGATGTGCATTCATGGTCATTGAAGTTTAGCCGAAACATTAATTAGTCACCCAACATCTGTAATCCCAACCGTGTTTCACTCTGCTTCAAACTGACTCTTGGAGATGTTTGATAAAGGGGCTGTCAAAACACAAGCTGGCTTGGTATCTACTCTATTTATCCCAGATAATCCTAAGCATTTAATTAATTAATTAATTTCAAAAATATGTAGGCTTAAGAAAAATTTACTGTGGGCATAAAATATTACTCAGCTCTGTGGTTCTTCACCCTCTCTTTCTAAAGGGTAGTAGTTTCAATCAATAGAAAACTCAAAGCATCCACCTGCCCTTGTTCAGTTAATTTTCTCCCTGTGGCAAGTCATATCCTTGCACATGTACAATTATTCAGAGCAACCAGGCATTGTGAAATCCCCTTGGCAAGCAGAGAAAACAGATGGTTCTAGAGAAAATATTATGCTTTGGGTCACTGATTTAGGTCATAAAGAATAGAAGAGTCCCATCATACTTTGGACCAACTCTGCAGTCTTAAAAGGATTTGAGCACTGGAAGTCTCAGCCAGAAAAAAAACCTACTCACTAAATCAGATTAATAAGTCACTTGAACTTTATTTGCCATGTTCTTCCCTTTCAAACATTCTAACACAAATATATTTTTTAATCAAGTCCCATATTTCGTTAAACAGGAGGAACAAAGCCTAGAGGCTTGCATCTGAGCAATCCATCTTTCTGGCCTTTCCATGCAGCTCTCCATGTACAAACAACATTTTTCCCTGAGACAGCAGGAGACAAGAGACGTGGAGCTTTTCTGGAGAGCCCAGATGGGTGGAGAAGGGCTGGAGCTTAATAGGGAAAAACACACCGGCCTTGGCAATGTGCAGACAACCTTCTTTGAGTGGCCATAGCATCCAGCAACCCTACGTTGGACTTTCTCCAACATTCTGTGGTGTGGTCATCAAAAAAGATTTGGGTACCCCCCACCCTTCCTACTGGAACCAATTCATAATCAGCGTTATTAGCAGCAGGCTCAGGAATTACGGAGGGTTAGAAAATGCTTGGTCACAACATGCTGGCTACGCATAAACAACCAGAGCCTGACACTCCAAATCTCTCTGAGAAGCAGCTGCTGTAAAATTAGCAGCATTTCTTTATTTGCACAGTCCAAAATAAACAGCTCGGTCCCTGGAGACCCTCTTGCTTGGCATTTGCATGGGGTCTCGGCCCATGGTCAGCAGGCTGCTGCAAACCCAGCAGTAGGAATATTCCCAGACAAACCATTCATATTATTCTCTAACGAGAAGCAAGGCTACCAGAATGCCAGCCTTCCCTTCAAAGCCAACTTTGTTAGCTTTTCATTAAGGTGTCTCAATTGCATTTCCCAGCCAGGCCATCAACAAGAAAAGCAAACGCACGAGCTGGCTGTACACGTGTGGTGACGAACCCCTAGCTACCGCCCTAGATCAGCACAGCCCTGCCCGTAAGCATCAACCCTACACCACAGGGCAGACCCAAAGCTCATTTTTTTCCCCCGGATCTGGCTGCCTGAAGGCTTTCAGGTAGAGCTGGAGCTAGCCAGCAGAGCCAGCCCCCAGCTCACTCCCCAGAAGCTCCCTGAAGTGCCAGCAGCTGCTTTTGCAGTCACAAGAGAAAGCCTGCAAGGGGCTGCATGGTCCCTTTGAGGCAAGCTCAGTTTAGATCCAGACCCCAGCCAAGGGATGTTTGGCCAGCCTTTCTTCCAGCCTTCAGAGCTGTAAAACCCCAGTTTTTGCCCGTAGCAAGGCTAAGAGGGTTGCAGAGACATTTGCCTTCTGTCTGGAGAAGGTTGCTTGAGATTCTCCCCTAGTCCTGGGCTTTACAAGCTGGTAGGAGAGAGCTCCTGCTGCCAGCTCGTGTTCTGGCCCCCCAGCTCCGGAGCCGCCAGATGGGCAGAGAGCTCGAGAGCCTTTTAGCCTCCGCTCTGCCACGAGCTCCTCCAGGCTGAAGGAGCTCTCCTCCAGGCTGGCTGCACGCTGTGAGCAAACCCAGCCTGAAAGCTGCTCCGCACTTCAGCAACACGCAGCTTTTCCTTTGCAGCAGCCTCCCAAAAGTCCCACTCCCATCTGGGCACGGCACCCGGGCCGTATCCTCTTTTAGACCCTTCCCGCTGGTCTCCTGCACCTTTGTGTGAGGAAGTTCGCCGCCGTTTGCAACAGGCTGGTAGCAGCATCGCTGTTCAGAGCGCTGAAAAAAACCACCTCTAGCCTGGCTGCCTTCGTTACAGGGCTTGGGCAGGAAAGGTTGGGCTCACGAGGAAGGAGTGGCCACGCAAAAAGAGAGACTTTCCGTGGGGAATTCTCTCTCCATCACTTGACAGCAAGCACTCTGCAACGCAGAGCAGCTGTAACACGGCAGCCTTCGCATGGTCACAGCCACCCGGCTGTGCCTACACCACTGCGACATCAGCTCCACAATAAGCATCGTTACGGTGAATTTACTGCCACCCTGTATGGGAAAGTGTCCCCCACGGCTGTGTCACTGGTGTGCGGGATGTGGGAGCAGCATCCTCTGAGACCTGAGGTCTCCGAATCCCTGCACCCCTTTCCCAGGTTCTCCTGAAGGAGAGCAGCACCTAAGAGTTAAATGCGAGCAGTTTTCCTGCAGAAAGCTTTGCACGCCTCGTCTGCAGGAGGGTACTTGTACCCAGAGCCCCGTCTCCGGAGGGCTAACACCTCTCCACCTCCTTCTGACCCTTCCTGGCCATGCTGGACCTGGTGCACCTGCGCCTCGTTGAAAGCAGCAATCTGCCTCACAGCAGGGCTGCTTGAACAAACCCTGCGCTGGGGAAAGATGTGATGACTGTAGGAAAAAAAAAAAAAAAAAAAAAAAAGCCCCAACAAATCAACTGGTCTCTGACCATCAGTCAGGAAATCAGCCAAGAGCCTAGGTGCAGCTTCCTGCAGCTGAGGCACACAAGGAGGATGCCGAAAGCCCTGATCTGGACGCTGCCCCGTGGTGCAGCTTTGGTAAGAAGTAGCTGTGATTTTTACCTGTGAAAGCAAGAGAAAGAGATGAAGGCTACGCTGGCTGGACCGCTGGATCCGTGGAGGAAAGCTGTGGTGTCCTAAAGCCACGTTGCCACACAGGCTGCGGGGCGCGATGGCGCTTTAAAGGCAGCTTGGAAAGCCCTTGGCTCGCAGCCCTGCTCCTTCTCCCTTCCACCCAGCTCTGTCACTCCGAAACTGTTGGCATCCCCTGCCCGTGACCCTCTGGTTCTCCACATCAGGAAAATGATTTCCAGGCAGTCAGCATCCTGATTGCATCAGTACAAAACCCATCAAAACCTTTCCAAATATAGTCAGAGGCATGAGCCCTCCATGAAGCCAATCGAGTAAAATACACACCAGGCCACCCTGTTTTCTGTAAGGGACATTAAAAAGTTAGAACAGTTATCAGTCCGCAACTGATTTTTCCAAGTATCCTATCTATCTCTTGCATGCAGCATCCAATCCCCTCCCACAATCTCCCCAGCAACTTTCCAAAATAAACAGATAAATAGAGAAAATAAATCAGCCCCCATAAAAAATTTCAGCCAGATTGGTTGAATTTGGGGGCAGCTTGTAGAGATTGAGCTTGGAATTGTATATATATATGTATATTTTTCAGGGAGACTCCAGCTTTGCCTTTTGATGCATTGAGGCTGAGCAGCAAGTTGTCTCTTTTCCCTGCGATACACGAGCTCAGAGATGAAAATGCCAGGAAACGAGAAGCAAGGGAGAAATTCTTAATTCTTTGCGTTGTATTTTTTTTTAACATCTCTCCTCCTTGTTGCTGCTGTCTCCAGATCATTTCTCTATCTCTACCACCTGTTTTTTTTTTTTTTTTTGTCTTTATTGAGAAGAATCCGATTCCTCTGTAAAATGACTGTTGGGAGGATAAAACACTGCTAACAAACCTTGCGCTCCCAGGTAGGCTGGGAAGGAAGCATTTGCCCAGATCTGAGGGTTTCTGTAGGACAGGACTTAATCGCCTCTCTGCCTGCCTGCTCCCATTTGTCCCCTGGGCTGGTAGCTCTGGGGGGGTCACCTGCGTGGTGAGATGTGCTCCTGGGCTCTGTGGGGGGAAGGAGCAGAAGGCTTCAAGAGAGCAGAGCTTCCCCCTTCCCCAGCTCCCTGCACCCATCCGGGGATGGAGAGGTGGGAGATGTCCCTGGACATGTGCGTGGGGAAAGGGCTGGGGCAGCTTAATTTGGGCTGGAAGCCACTGTGGGGCATGCTCCATCCCTCAGCTGGGTGTCTCCATCCCTCAGCTGGGTGTCCAGCCCGGGCTGGTGGAGGGTGGTCATAGTCCAGAGGCTCACACCGCTGACTCTAGAGGGAGCTGGATGCCGGTGCCGAGCAGACACACAGGTTTTAGTCTACCAGATCTCAGGAAAGACAGTCTGAGCCCCCAGACACGCAGGGCCTGGGACACCTGCCTCCAGAGCAGGGTTAGCCACCCCTCCAACCCCCACCTCATCCGCCTCCTGCGGCTCCCCAGCAGGTCTTCGCAGCAGCAAATCTCACTTCTATTTGTAGCCAGGTTTCCTTAGGAAGCCAGGCGTATGAAATCACACTTTCCATGTCTGTCTGTCTGTCTGTTCGCCCCCCCAGCCCCCCATCCTCCCCCCAGTTTCAGCTAAACTTGCCAGAGGGGTAGAGACAGTGGAGAAAGCCAAGTCCCTACGAGCTTCCTGAAAAGAGCTGGAGAGATACCATTCATGCACTGGCCAGGAGCTCAGCCCGTGTGGGATGCCACAGTCCCGACCGCACCCCGAGCACCCCGCAGCAGACCCAGGCACAGCCAGGATATCCGTGAGCTAGGACCACGTGTGGATCACGGCACCCAGCACGTGGGCTGCTCCAGGTTATCCACAGTGCCCATAGCACATGCCATTTGTGTTGTCCAAGAGGAATGGGATGGTCCTGCGGTGATGCCCATGCCTTGGAGGACACTGGGCTTTATTACAAGGCGTGAGATTCATTAGGATGCTGGAGAACAGGGGCTTTTTCCCCAGAAGCCAGCAGGACTGTATGGCCCCAGCAATAGAACAGAAAACCAACTTCTTTCCTAGGTGTGATGCCAGGAGATTGCAACCCTGACGGTCCTGAACAGAGCAGCGCACCACCAAAGAAAGGTCTGGACAGGCAAAGAAATGGACGGTGCCGTGGGGACTCCTGAGAGCGAGGACACGAGCCAAGTCCATGTCGTGCTGGGTACAGAAGTGCCAAGAGAGCAAACCTGCTGCAGCCTGGGCAGACCCAGATCAGACATCTCAAGAGCAATGTACAACCAAAGACCTCAATAAGCTCAGCGAGAGCTGGGTAAGAAGAAGCAGGCAAAATTTCCTCGGCTTATCACTGCTGTTTGGTGTTGGCATTCAGGGATGGGAGGATGAAGTGAGTGCATCCTCAAACATCTTGAATGCAAACCCTGGTTCAGGGGAAGCTTTGAGCTCCCCAGCTCCCAGCATTGGCTTTGGAGTTGTTTATGCTTCCAGAGAAACAGAGCTGGTGGGCATGAGAGGGTTCAACTTTCCTGGGGAGATGGTGGGGGGGATTTATGGCTTGACTGGTAGGTTCTGGCTCTAGAAACGCTTGGCTATGCCCTGTTTGGTTAAAATGCTGGAAAAGGGGCAAAGCTGATCTTGAAGAACCAGCTGAAAGAAAAAGGTGAGAAGGAGACATGTAGGAGACACATCCAAGTGAGCACAGCTGCCTGTCTTTGGAGATGCCCACTGCCCCAGCCACACAGCCCAGCTGTTTTCTCCCGGCTGCCATCACCACACCAACGTGCAGGTGTCCCAGCTTCCCCTTTCTGAACAAAAGCACACCTCTTCTCTTCAGGGCGGCGAGAAAAAGCACGAGAACACCACCGGGAGAGCGCCCAGAGGGCCCCAGCCTCCCTCGGCCCCCGTTTCCATCACCTGACTCCCGGTTTTCCAGCACCCGGGACGGGGGGAATGGCTTCAAGCGGAGCGCCAGCAAGAGGAGCCCTGAAATCAGCCACTCGCACCCACACGCCTGTGACCTTGTGGTTTTACTACGGCTTTCCTTTCCAGGCTCGGGTCCTCTCCCTAGTGCTTGCTGCATTTCCCCAACGCCTCGGCCGCTCGCTTTTCGGCCCGGGAGACAGAGCCGAGCGCTTGGCACGGCTCGGCGGGGAGGGAAGCAACAAGGCTACGATGAAAGAATTAAACTCGCGATGACGGAAGAGCCCCAGCCATGCTTCCACCTAGACAAAGCCTACGTGATGAGCGCTGCTGAACGCCAGCCTTTCGGAAGGCACAGCCGCTCGGGAGGGAGGGGTGGCGGGGGGGGGGAAACGGGGATTTCGGCGTGGCTGCAGGTGCCTCCGGCCACTCACCTCGGGACCTGTTTCAAGGTGGAACCCCCCCCGGGGCTGGAGGCAAGGCAGCCCCGCTGCAGGCACCGCCAGCCCCGCCGGGCGGAGGCACGGCTCCCCCCCGGGGGACGATGCCCATAAGACCCCCGGAGGGGGGGGCGGCTCTCTCCAGCCCCCTCCCCGCTCCCGCACGCTCGACCCTCGGGGCGAGGGGAGGCACCCACCTCTCCCTGCAGGCGCTCCTCCCGTCGCGACATGTCGCGACTGGCCGGCGGGGGAGGGAGGCGAGCCCCAGTCGCCTCGCCTAAAGGTACCGCGGCTGGCTTGCAAAGAGCATTCCCGGGCCGGGGGGGGGGGGGGACACACACGACACCCCATCATTCCCCAGCAGCTCCCCATCCTCATCCCACCTCCCCCCATCCCGGTAGCGGGGACCCCCCCATACAGCCCCCCCGCTGCCGGGGCGGGCAGGACGAGGGCCGGGGGGTCGCGGACCTACCTGTCGGGGGGTTTGGGGAGGGGAAGAAGGGGGGGGGGGCAGCAGCCGGAGCCGGTTCAGCAGCGGCGGGGCATCGCGGCGGGGCGCGGGGTGGCGGAGCCCCGGTGCGCGGCTGCGGCGGCGGGAGGGCGGGCGGGAGGAGGAGGAGGAGGAGGAGGAGGAAGGGGGGGAGGGAGAATGGAGGGAGGGAGGGAGGGAGGGAGGGATGGAGGGAGCGCACACACGCACAGCCCCCGGGATGCGCTCAGCCAGCCCGCCCCGCAGGCAGCCTCCTCTCCCTCCGCATCCCTCCGGGGGCTGGGAGAAAACCGCCGGCCCTCCTCCTCCTCCTCCTCCTTCTCCTCCTGCTGCTGCTGCTGCTGGAAATATTTCCCGATTTCCTCCTCGGAGCGAGGGACTTTGAAAGGCAGGGCTGGCTGCGGACCCACCCCCGGCCGCCCTGCCCGCCCTGCCTGGGGCAGCCCCCAGCCCTGCCCTGCTTGACCCCGGGTCCCGATCCTGCCCCCTGCAGCCTCCCGGGGTGAGCCCGACCCCATTTGCACCCTGCAGGACAGAGGGAGCTGCTGGCAGGCGCTGCCTCCTCCCCCCCCCCCC
>CM021699.1:12035770-12345089 GCA_011074415.1 Stictonetta naevosa
CCCCCCCCCCCCCCCGTACGCTCTCCTCTTCCCCCAGCCCTGGGTTAGGAAGCCCCAGGAAGAATGGTGCGAGGGGTGCCTGTGTTGTTCCCACTGCTGCTGTGGGGAGGCAGCAGGCTGGGGGTGTCCCAAAGGGCCCTGGTATGGGGTTCAGCCCCCCCTTCACATCCCCAGCATCATGGTGTTTGCATAGGGCAGTGGGTGCCGTGGGGCTGTGGGGTGACAGGCAAGGGGCATACGGGTCATTTAGCATCCTCCCAAGACCTGTTTCTGGCCACCTCCAGGCCAGCCCCTGAACCCTCCGAGCCTCCTGTCCCCACAGGAGGGTCAGTGGGTTTGGGAGGCCCCGCGGGAAGCCAGCAGCCCCAGCCAGCCCGGCGGAGATGGACTTGGTGCACCTCAGGTTGGCCCAAGCGCCCTTCCTGTGGGCAATTCTCCTGCTGCCGCGCCTGAGCGGCTCCTCCACCCTCTGCTGGCTCCAGCGAGGAGCAGATGAACCCGTTGTCCCGCCCTCCAGGCAAAACTGTGGGTTTAGGAACTTAAAATAGGACCAAAGCTAATAACCCTTACACGGGTAGCTGCAAGTACCTCGCGACCTTGCGTGGCCCTCCTGCAAAGGTGCAACACAAACCCAGGAGAAGCAGGGCCACTACTGCAGCTCCTGCCCCATCCTACACCTTCTCCTCCTCATCTAGTCCACCTGTAATTTATGCCACTGCCGGCTTGTTGGTGGAGTTCATTTGTGCTTTTCTTTCTTTCCTTTTTTTATTTTTTATTTCATTCTTTTCTGGTGGGGAGGGTCACATTTCCGCATCGCCATTTTCTCCCAGCAGGGATGGGAAACTACGTTCCTTTGGTTGGGATCTGGTGTTGGACACAGATAACATCCCGACACCCTCTTAAAGCTCCTTGAGATGAGGTGACGAACCAGCAAGCCGGCTAGCTGTTATTAGCGTTACAGCTGCGATTGGTATGTAGTTCTGGTCTCATTTAAAAAATTATTGCCTACACGCTGGATGAACGTAATTTCCAAATCACTTGGCTTAGAGAAGACACTTTTTTTGTGTCCAATAGCTAACTCTGACTGTCAGCCTCACCTCTTTTAAACTCTTCAGGGGAAGAGCCCAGTTGCATCTGGCCACGCGTGGTGATCGGATGGGACTTAATTCTCCCACCGGGGCGACTGATGTAGAGGGAACACAACTAAACGGGGCACCGGACCCGGCTCCGGACCTGGCTGTGCCTCCCTGGTGCTTGGTTTGGCAGCGGCTGTGGGACGCAGGGCGCTGCACAAGGAAACCAGCTCGCTCTCAGCAAACACAATCCCTGCTGATGCTCCTTGCCCCGCACGCTGAAATCTAATCGCTGCAACGGTAAGCAGTGCGGCTCAGATTTTAATTAGCTGTCAGCCGTGAAGCTCTCCCTAAAGCTCCCCGTTTCCCTCGGTTGTGTTGCTGACCTACTTCCCAGCTCTCTCGCTGAACACGGCGCACAACTCAGGAGCACCAGGACGCTAGCTCTGCTAGATGCTGAGCTTCTCCCCGAAAAGCCAGGCATTTCCCCAGCCCGCCTCTCCCTGCCTGCCTCCAGGCATGCTCCTCTCTCCCAGTGCCTCCTGCCCAGACCGTCGGGAAGGCTGCTCCAGCCTAAGGTTGTTTTGGGACATCTGTGGAACAGGGGCTGAAGAAAACCGAAGTCTGTCAGCGTTCGTGGTGGTGCTCGCTAGCCCATGCAGTTCCCCCTCTTGCATCACCCAGCTTTAACCACATGGGACAGAAAAGGTGAAAGGAGATGTGGCGTTATTCCAGCTATAACAGAGAGCTGCCTTCATCTGCTTGGAAAGTTCTTGATTAGGAGGGATGTGAGGCTGAGAGGCTGGCAGAAGACGTCCCCCCACTCTCCAGACCCTCACACACATCTTTCCAGGCACATTCAGACCTTTGTTTTTCAAAGCCCCCAAGTGAAAGGTGGAGCCGGGCTGTGAAAGAAAGAGTCTAACTCAGGGAGTATCTCCCTTTCCTTCCCTGTCTCTCTTTGCAGCCATGCAAGCGAACACCTACCATTGCAAACACGCTTACAACCACTAATTAGCAGTCACAAAATCATGGAGCTTCTCATGCCGGTGCTAACGAATGGTTCATTCATTCATTCATTCATGCACACCCACAGCTCTCTCCGACAGCAGCCCGCATCTCTCTGCAGTCGCTGGAGGAGGTTTCTGGGTATTGTCTACATACGCAGAGCAGAAAGACAATCCCTCCCTGCAAATACAGGAGTTAGTGGGCTGTGGAGCCGACGGGACAGAACGGTGCAGGCCAGTTCTCCGCTCAGGACTTTGTGAAGACGCGTGAACTCCTGTATGCTTTAGAGGAGGGGGACGCAACCCCCTAGATATTTCTTGTGTGAGAAATTTCTGCCTTAAATTCCCTGTAAAAGAGATGAGTGGCCAGGGAAAGGGCAGTCTTCAGCCAAAACACAGCAGGATCATCCATCCCATGACTCCTTCTTGGCCTTATCTGGAGCGTCTCCCCTCAGTGGGATGCTTGGGTTTCTGCTCCAGCTTTTGTGGGTACGGATAATGCTGGAGGATAACCAGCGAGCCCTTGTTGGTTAGTGCTTAGTCATTTCCGTCCTTGCTTTCCTTGAGTCCCTCGGGAGATGCCAGGGAGATCCTGCAGGAGCAGATGGGATGTCACCTCTGGCGTGCCATCCATCTGTCACCGCTCCTCGCTGCAGCAGTCCTGAGCGCGCGCCCGCTGAACCTTCGCTGGCTCCCCTCTGCATGTTCTTGGCAGGGACCTGGAGATCCCTGCGAGTTGTATTTCCAAAAAAGATATTCCTAAACATAGTTTCCAGCAGTCTGAGCATTCACTTTCACTGTCACCTTCACACCTGCCTTTGCTGGCTGGAGGATAAATCAGGCACTTAGAAATGCGAGGGGTGGCGTGGGACACGGCAGTGAGTAGGAAGGGCAGCTCTGTGCTGTACATCTTATATTTCTCTTTAAGCTCTCCAGCTCTTTCACAGTGGCTGGTACAGTCTGAGCTCTGACGATCCCAGGGAGCTCTGAACACACAGCAGTGGTCCTTTGGCCAGGCAGAGGGCTTAGATGTCGAAGGTGTCTTCTACCCCTGGAAAACAGTGCTAAGACCCAGCGAGAAGGCAATATTCAGCCAGGGCATTTGGGTAAGTCTGTGAAAAACTGGCAGCTTATGCTTTGCTCTCACTGCGATGCTCTGGGAGCCTGCAGAGGTAACTTGAGAAACTCTGCTTGTGCCACTCTCAAGCTTTCCCCCGAGTACTTGCTCTACTCCGTGTTTCAGAGAGGTTTAAATAACAAATCCAGAGCGCCCGTTGGTGGGCAGAGCACTCAGCAGCTTGGGAGAGCTTTTTCCTGGAGGAAGGGTTTATGTGTGGCAGACCCAAGCAGGTCTTTGCATGGGAAACCACCTGGCTGGGTTGAAAGCAGAACTAGCTCTAGGGTCTGGGCATGGATTTAGGGAGCCTGGGAACAGGAAGGGCTGCAAGTATTTTGCAAACAACTAGTGCACAAAACAAGACACACACTTTGAATGCAGCCCCAGAATCCCACTTTCCTTTGAGTAGAAACTCAAAAGCCTTCTGGCAGCTGCCATTTGTCTCAGCAGCACCACCATCTCACTCCTGTCCCCGTTCCACAGGCCAAAACCGCCTCCTAGCCTGAGTCACTGGAAAACGAAGGACCAGATGTCCCCAGCTTGACTGCCTGTCCCTTAACATCTTTTCCCACCAAAAATAATAATAAAAAAATCTTTAGCTGTCACAAAACTGCAGAATACAGGAACTAGAAATGCAGATGCAAGGTCAATTAATTGAAATAAATTTCCCAGTGAAAGCAATAGCCTGGGGACTCAGCTGCCTCCAGAGAAGCATCCTGCAAGGGGCCCCGGAGCAGCAGTGTGCCAGTTCTGGGACACCACTAAAAAGGAGCAGGCATGAGCACTCCCTGGTTGAAGCACCAGCTCTTTTCACAGCCATCCCAAGCCTGCCCTGGCCTGGAGAGAAGCTGGCTGAGCAACAAGAAAAAAATAATAAAAATATCCCCCTCTCCCCCAAATAAAACAAAACCAGAATTAAAATGTAAGCGATGGTGTGTTCTCTGGGTTTGCCTTCTGTCTTTGATACCTAGGGTTTTCGTGTTTTCCAGTGTGCTTGGTAACCAGAGGGGAGTTAAAAAAAATAATGAGAGAGATGAAATATTGGCATGTAACCCTGTGCCTCTAGGAGCTGGGACTCAAATAAAAAAAACAAAGCACAAATACCACGGTGATGTGGCAAGACCTGGAAAACCGTGCATTGCCAGCTGAAGGCTGCGTGATGTTTCCTCGGCGTCTCCAGTGTCACACGAGGCCACCGCATCCCTCGTTTGATTTTAATGCCATGTTCCCATGGCTATCAGTAGGCGACCAGGGGTGAATCAGATGTGGTGCACAGCTCTGGCTGCGGCCCCTGGTCGTGAAGGTAATTTGGCCTCCTCTGCACCATCTGCCTGCCAGCCCCGAGCCAGGCTGGGTGCTCCAGGGAGAAGAGACCTTTTCATTAAAAGTGAGAAGGGACTGACCTCAGCTGCATCGGAGCACCTTATTTATATTTTATTTATATATTCCGAGCTGAGAAAGCAGCTGGAGCACCTTGCAGAAACCCAGCCCATTAGACAAGAGGATGTGAAATGACTTCTCTTAAGGGGAAGCCAGCTGGTTTTCGCTCTAAGGAGCTCTAAAGGTGCTGTGCTGGCAGGGTGGCCTGAAATCTTCCTTTCCTCCTTGCTGCTCCAACTCTGCCTTCCTCTGCCTCAGCCCTGCCTCGTCTCAAACAAAGAGGGGAGAAAGAGAAGAGCGGATTTAACTTCCAGATAACCTAATGGCTGTTATTTTTGTTTGTTTGTTTGTTTTCAGGATGGGGTGGGGATGAGGCTGGGACTTTGGAGAAATGAAACCGCACTGTTTGTGAGGCTGTGTTCTCCGTTCAAATCACCCGTGTTGTCACGTGCCAGCCCTGTTCCCCACCTGGAGTTTCAAACCCGGCCTCTTCCTAAGCTGTTCAGAGCCCAAAGGCTTTCGCACGGCTTTCCAGATTGCACGGTGCCTTAACACAACAGAAGCTGGTACTTTGCCACCCACCTCTTGGTCAGAAACCCCCAGGTCTCTCATGAAAATCTCCTGCTCGTGCGGGGAGCTGTGCTCTTGGCGAAACGGCCTGGGTTGTGAGGCTGTGCTCCCGGGTTTGTGATTGCAGGAGGGACACGGGGGTGTGTGTGTGTGAGCGTGCGCATGCGTGCAGATGTTTCCTAATGGAGATTGTGCAAGCCCCGACTTCTTCCCTCTGCGTTTCTGCTTACTCAGATGAACTCTTGCTCTCCTGCGAGCGTTCCCCATCTCTTCAGCGGGTGAGACAGTTTCCTGCACGTAGCTGTCAGTCTGGGAACGCAGGCTGCTGCAGTGCTCGTGCATGTGCAGGCTGGAGACCAGGGAGCAGAACAGAGCAGGGACCTGGGGATTCACACGTGCCCTGGCTCTGAGCCCGAGCTGCTGCTGCACCTCCTGCCCCACCAGGGCTTTCCTCCTTCACTTAGCTCCCTTCCACATTCATTGCACACACCAAGATAGTTTCTGGATGCTGCACCTTCAAGACACCAGTGTGCTGTTTCTGGTCAGTTTGAGCCAGGGCTGTGAACAGCGTCTGGCATTTTACTTGCCATCAGTAGACTCCAGAGCTAACAGCTGTATTTATATGAGCAGAGGCATCAGGAAGGTGGGCAGCAGCTGCAGAGCCACCAGTGGGAAGAAATAAGAGAAGTGAGAGATCTAGAAGACCTGATCCAAGAGGAAACATTGCAGGAACTCAGCCTGTCACGTGAAGACAAGACATATCCTCATAAATCTGAAGGAATAGATGTTTTCCACTCCTACTGTCAATAAGATAAGAAGTCAGGAGGTTAAATGACAACCAGGGAGCCTGCAGTTTGACACGAGGGTAGGTATTCTAGCCACAAGAGTAATGGTGTAGCCAGCTGGATTGTTGGCAGAGAGGGAGAAATCACAGGAAAGTTTTAAGACCTAGATGAGCAAACCTCTTTTGACTTTAGATCAGGTGTTGGCAGCCCAGCTCCCGGCATCATTTCATCAGGAAGGTGTGTTTGACAGGTGAACAAGCAGGAGACATGCGTCATTAACTCACTTAGCAACCTCTTCTGATAGCCTTTTGTGTGCACACACAGACATCTCGAAGCTTATCCAGATGCTCCCAGGAGCTGGTGGTGCAGGAAGGCTTGCGTTGGGAACATTTGTCTGGTCACAGCGGTCCTTCTCAAATCCTTCACTCTCCATCCTCTCCCACTGTCAGCTACAAGCTGAGGAATGCACACAAATGGCCTGCCCCTGCCCAAACTGCAGCTCCAGGACATTCTCCAGAGCAAGGACAAAGTGACATCCATGCAGGTGACTAACCCTGACTTAGGGCTGCCTAAGATGCATCACGATGAAATGGTGTGAGAAGCCACCAGACCTTGCTGATAACAAAAAGAGGGGTAATATATATGAAGCTGACGGTCCCTGGACAGTTACAATCCTAACCAGATAGCAGCATGAAAAATGGCAGAAAAGAGAAACATTGGATATAAGAAAAGCAGGGGACTAGCTTAATTGCTGGACGAAGTAGAAATTACCAAGGCAACCATATGGTGAGTAAGAAATAAGTGTGTACAGACAACAAACCTGGGGCCAGGGAGGAAAGTGTAAATATGGGTGGATGGCTTGTCTGGAAGGAGATAAACTTGGTAAAGAAGCAGGACCTGGGAAGAATAGAAGGGACAAAGACAGAAGTAAACAGAGACAGAAGACAAAGTAAAGCAAATAAGTAAATAAATAAGTAAATAAGACAAAGTAAAGCAAGTACCATACTCAGGACCTCTTGGGCAGGGGCTGTTGTTCAGCCCTGTGCTTAGCTGTGGCAGTGAAACATCAGATTTATTAAGGTTGGAGTCATGAAGCCTGTCTTGTTCTGTAAGTTTCCGTAGGCCGCATACATCAAGGCACATTTCAAGATAATCACACTGTCTGTTTCAAAGAGAAGAATGTTAAAGTCAGATATGTTTTTACCAGCAGGGACAGAAAATGACTAGCAAACACGAATAGTGGCACAGCTCGAAATGCTTAAAAACTTGTCCTGTTTTGTAGTGTTCCTCTAGGTTTGTGCATCAAAACATGCTTAAAAATAGTCTGCTTGGTTATTTTTAAAGTAAAAAGATTTAAACTAGGTACCTCCACATCTGCAAGGTCCAGAGGTTTTCTAGTGCCCCACCACGGAGGTACACCTTCAAGCATTTTCATCCACCAGGCACACGTGGAACAAGGTGCACATCCAGACAGGTTTGTCCCAGACTCTGAAAATGCAAGGACTGCGACCAAATTATGGATCCTCAGGTGGGTCTTTGAGGTTTTAAAATGGAGACTCTCAAGTGTCTAGAAAGGCGTTGATTCATTTTATGAAGTACTCATGACTTGTCCTGAATCTTACTCAATGGCTGTTTGCTGAACAGACATGCCATTGCCCGCTAAGCATATTTTCACTGACAGACAGTAAAAGGTTTTTTCTTCTTTGATAAGGAAATGTTGTTTCTTGGAGCATCTATTTTCCACAACCAGTGGTAAAAAGTGGTTCTCTCTTCCAAAATGAGAGAAACTTTTAAAATCCATTTGCTTTCTAGGCTGTGCTGTGGACTAGGTCGAGCAGAGAATGCAGCAGTGACAGAAGCGCAGGACATCACGCAAGGGTCTGCTGTAGTGCTGGGTCTCATTTCTTTGGTGCTAAACCTCTGGGTAAAGTAGCCAGAAAGTTCGAGGAGAACATCTTTCACAGCCGTATATCTGTCTTTTTACAGCATGAATTGACACTACCAAGAAGATTTAGAAGGCCAGCTAGAATGTTTCCACAAAGACTTGGCTCAGCTGCAATTTTGAAAGACATAAAAGGGAGGTAAATTCTGGAAGTTAAACCTATAGTAACCCCTTAGTGAGGGTGGGGTTTGTGCTGTGTGCCAGAACATTGGTATAACGTGGCCGAAATATGAAAGCTGTCACAGCAGGCAGCAGAGCAGAAGTAAACATGGTTATTGTAGACAGTCAATAGAAATGAAGACCCACTTATCCAGCTCAAGATGGGGGCAATCCAGAACATCTGTCTTGCTCCTGAATTGGGCATTCACCCTGGACAGGAGATACTTTCAGAGCCTCGCTTCAAATAGCTATGCTCTGAAGAGCTGGCTAAATCCAGGAGGTCATCTTAGAATAATATTTGGCGGGCCAAAGTGACTTAACATTTAACATGCTTTAAAGAACCATATGGAATAAGTTACGCCAGAGTAAAACAAACACTTGTCTCTCACATCCAGTGTTATTGTTAGCAACTTATTTGACTGTGTGTATTTCTCAGCAGTGACAATGACTCACTAAATAACAGGATAATACCACGGATCGCTAGCATGTTGCGGTCTGCGGCCACAGGAAGGGTTTTACTTTTGCTGTGTACATGTTGGCAGCCCCGGAGCACTAGCAGCAAATCTAAATGTTTATTGCCGCATCTAGTGCAGAAGCACAAGGCCTCTGCTTGGAGCCGTTCTGTAAGCCAAAGGGAAAACTCGGGGAATTTTTAATGTCACGCTTACCAAACTGCAGCCAAAGCAATACACTGGGAATTGGACACCAGGAGAGATGTCACTTTTCTTTTGCTTTCCTGTCCCAAAGTGTGGATACAGTGATTGCCAGTGCTGGCAGTCAGCATGGGAGCAGGCTGTTCCAGAGGGACGGGCCTTGTGTTCCCCGTCTAAAGCCCAAACCTTGCTGTGGGTTGCTAATTTTGGACACGGGCATCAAAGCACGCTGACTTGGAAGGGTGAAGAGGTTGCAGGGCAAGAGAGAAGAGCAGTCCATCAAACCCTAGGCCTGTGCAGAAAGCTGAGAGTGGCCAACCACATCCCCTTGACTGCTCCAGGTCTCATGCAGGCCTCTGCCCGAGGCCTGACACCCTTAGCCCCCGCTTGAAACATGGTGGGTCAGCCCCTTCCATGGCCTCCACCAGGCCCCTGCCCTGCCCCTTGCTTCCTAATGCTTGTTGGATCTCTCAGACCAAACACAATGTCTGTCAAATCTCCCTGCAGCCTGGGGGACCTCACTGCCTGGAGGAGTGCTTTCAGGTGGGCTTCGTTGGAAGATCCAAGCCTACCTGCCATGGGGTTGAGGGTTCTACAGGGAGCCCTGGAGGGCAGCAATGCCCTTTCTTCCCCTGGGCATTGCTGCAGGGATATATCTAGCTGACAAAGACGACACCACGACCCCAGACCAGTCATGTTGCAGAAGAAGGGTATCCAATACACCCCAAAGTAGAGAAGAAAGCAAAATGGGAGCATCTGATGTGCAAAGGTTTCCAAGGGGGGCTCAAGTAAGTATTGGTGGTGGGGTTAGAAAGGCAGCAGTAGCTGTGCAGGCCACATTCCTACCCTTAATGCATGTCGTTATTTTTCCATTTTCACATTTTCCTCCAGCTCCCCGCTTTTGCTTATGTAAGAGGAAAAGAAAAACAAGCCAAGTTGATGTTCCAGCGAAAGGAAGAACAACTCTGCGAGAGAGCAGGAAATGGTGTGTGCTGGTGTCATACGGGATTAAGTCTGCAACCTCCAGGGCATGCTGCGGTCTGCAGGACAACCTGGGAAACATCCCAGGGACAAAACCTCTGATGAAACTCATCCTGAACAAGATGAAGGGCTCGAAAACACCAGGAGACTGGGGACAGGAAAAAGGCTTTACACCTCGTTCCGTATAGCATATTCCCATGGGGATTAAAACAACCCAAGCACTGAAGCTTCCAGCTGAGTGTGGAAAATTCTACACCCAAGCCTCCAGTTGAGTGTGGAAAATTCTACACCCAAACAGCACTCCTTGGCAGAAGAAGCTCTGGAGTGTTTGTCTTCTTTGGGTATTCACAGATGAGCCATTAATCACTGTTAAGTGAGGGGCACGTGTCTTCACACTGTACCTTTCCTGAAATCCAGGCATTTTCTGGTATCCCAGTTCTGTGAGTGTCTCCCTTCTACCTCTGCCCACCTTTCTGCTCAAGGAAACACGCGGAGTTTTCTGGAGTGCAACGCGTGGCTCTTCTCTGCTCACACTTTTTGAAAAGACCCGGCTAGAGACATCAGAAACTGAAACCTGCACTTCATGTTAGCAGTGTCAGAGTTCAGCATTCCAGGGATTTGGGAAAGATCCTAAAAGCAAACATCCCAAACTCAGGAGGAAGTTGAGCATTAAATGCAAAATAAATCCAAATATGTTAAAGTATGGAAACCAAAACAACTTCTGCTTTGCCCTTCAGTGACCCTAGGCAATAAGAATACAATTGTGATTAGATCACAGCAATGGTTGGAGCCCTAGATAAGAATAAACTGAGTTTTGAAGACCTCCAGACTTACTGCATTGTTTTGCCATGTTTTTCCCCCATGCGTTGCCAGAAAAATACTGAGTTCCTTAAAGAATGAATTCAAAAATGAATGTCAACTCATAAATTGCCTGATTTGCTTGTAAATTGGCAGAAAACACCAGCACTGCGTAAAGCTGTCATTTTGCTGCCTCCTACCATAGCAGTACATGGAGGATCAGAGCATGAGAGGGGGCGATAACGAAACCTCCTTCTGTTCATAGGATTAAATGCTGGGTGACACCAAGGTCCTCTCCAATGTGCATGACCTCACCACCTCCAGGCAAAGCCCTTCCACCGTGCACGTGTCTGTGCACGGTTTCTTCTGGCTTTTCCTTCCTCTTTTTCCCCATGAGTAACTTAGAGTTCTCCTGCCCCTTTCTCTAGAAAAATCCACCTGTGCAACTTAGATGGAAAATCTCTGACCCCAAATGCCTTAACCTTATCCAAATCCTTGTTGTGTAGCAGGAGAGGACCTATAAATGCAGTTGTTTTACCAGGCGGTATCCTTCATCCACACATGTAACACCATGGCTCAGTTTGCTGGTGAGATCCTGAGTACCTGAAAGCTCAGTGTCATTTAAAGGCATTAAGGGCAACTCATGTTATGGGGTGAAAAGTTAGGAGTAGTTCATGTCTCTAAGTGACCAAAACGGACAGCTGGATTTAGACCAGATGAGGGTGATTTATTCATCTCTTCATACTGTGCAGTCAGCTATTTTATACCAAAGTTTTACAAAGAGGAAAAAGCTTGTGAAGGTGAATGGCTCATGGTTTAGCACTGTGACACCAATAAAAATAAAAATAAAATAAATAAAAATAGCAGTGCAGTTTCTCTAAAGCACAGATATGTAGAGGTATTCTAATTTTCCACATGAAATTCTACTGTTATGCAAAAGGATTGTGGCCACATGTGCATAAAAGATGCTGGGTGGATTTATGCAGTCATGGCAAGCAGTGAGTGCCATAGGACACACGACAACATTCACAGCCTGCAAAATCAAACTTTTCCTAAAATACCTTCCCTCCTGGAGGAGTGCCTGGGTTTGTGAGTCCCCTAACAAAACCCTCCCCAGGTTGATCATTGTCCCTTATCCTGAAGATGAAGAGAAGAGAAAAGCAAGGTAGTGTTTTGGGAACAAGAAAGCCAAATAAGGTAGTTGCCCATTTTCACGGGCTGTTTTTTGCAACATTACATTCTTTCAGGCCTCGGTTCCTCAGGCAAACCGGATTTGAATTGGCAAATGGGTCTGCAAGTGTCAAGACTGGGAACAGGAAGGGCTATCCTATAAACCCTTTGTCCTAGAACAAAGGCAATAAAAAGTACCTGGCCAGGGAAGTGGATCAGTCTGTCAATGTGTCCCCAGAAACTGCTCCAATCTTCTGACTCATTAGAGAAAAGACAGAGGTGGTTTCCAAACTCCATCCTTCAAGGAATCACCATAAAAGCGTTGAAGTCATTGGAGGGAGGAGAACGCACACTGGGATCACTGCGATTCAGAGCCAGTTTGGCTCTGAAAAAAATCTTTGCCGAGTGACTTCACATTGTAGCCCTCCTCTGCGTGATTTATGTCGAGGACTGTCTCTCCTCGGGCATACCTCACACCACAAGCACGACTTTTCCCTTCTCACAAGAAACTCTGCGCTCAGGCACCAGGACAGCACGTCCTTGCTCACTCCAAGTGCCCTCGTGCCCTCGTGGCCGAGGAAACGGCCTTTGCCAGCGGCCTTTGCCTGCAGCCTGCAAGGACAAGCACCGAGCTGGGCCTGATGGTGAGGAAGAGGAGGGCTCCCCCTTCCTCCTCCACTTGCTCTGGTGAGGAGTGCTGCGTGGGAGGACCTCACAGTGGATGCTCGGAGGCTACAGCGCTCGTCGTGACTAGTTGCTTGCAAAAAACATGCTAGTGATACTACTGCGAGCACTCGATTTGACTATATTCGTGCCTAGTGTCTCAGAGTGAGATCCCGTCAGCTTCACACAAGGGACCAAACGAATACCAGCAATACCCATGGCTAATCAACAGCAAATATTAATAACAGCCAGTGTGCTGATAACAGTAATAACCCTTAGGGATAACACAGCCCGCCTGATATTGATTCTCACAGAGGGGCACGCAAAGGAGGGGTCATTTGCAGGGCTCTTGGGCAGCTCTGTCAGACAGAAAATGGAAGCAATCCCACTAAGCAAGGAAGGCAGAAGCGTCCTTTCATTGTAATAGCAACAAAAAAGGTTGTTTTCTATTGGTTCAATAGCAATTAAAAAGCTATTGGCCACAATTAGTTGAGGATTCATTTCTGTACTCGCATGTCTATAGAGAAGTGATATGTACTTGAAAGGTATTTGTCATAAAAAATAAAATAAAATAAAATAAAGTTAGCCTGGCACAGACAAATCTCAGCCTAATTGTGAGTATTTCCTTTCCACCGCACGAGAAGACACCAGGCAAAGGGAATATGTGCAGCTCAGTGAGTGTGAAAACAAGGATTGTGGGAATATCCATGGAAATGCTTGCTAAATAAGGGGGAAAAGGGGCTGTATGCACAGACTACTACGGAGCTACAAGCAAACGCTCCCATTATGTTCGCCTTATGTAATGACAAGGGAAAGCATTTTCATTCATGAATGGAAATGCTTATGACATTTGTGGTCTAGTAATTTCCCTTTACAATCATCCGTCATCATATCTCTGGAAATCTCTGACAATTTCAGTCATATTCCTGATATTATGTTCAGTTCTTTCTGTGTAATTTCACTTCACCTGCTCTACTGTTTTTTCCAGTCTATTAACCACCTGAAAAATGAGAAAGCTTTACCTAGCACTTTGCAGTGGGAGTATGAATACTGTATTATAACACCTGAAAGCACACAAACTGATATGCAAGTGCCATTCTGTAGCATTTAAAGAAAAATCTCGTGTTTAACTGTACCATCCAAAGCCAACACAATTTGGAGCCCAGGCTACAAAAACGGTTTTCGATGTGTGTGTGTGTATTCTGTGTGACAAAACACTTTAGTGAAGAAAACCTTCCTGCCAAGGGTATACTTTGTTTTTTGCCAGTGCCCGGCTCACAGACCGAACATGTTTCCCTGTGAGTTTGAAGGAGAGCAATTCTGCACTTTGGAAATATTCACAATAGCACACAGCTGTTTTCGCCGGGGTCGACTTTCACAACACTGTAACAGCAGTTAAAACCATACCAAAAATCCTCGCACAGGATGTAATCAACCTCAAATCTGCAGAGAAACATTGAGAAACTGCCTCCGAGTGCCAAGAAAAACAACAGCAGTTTACAACAGGCTCTTCCCGATGTCCACTCAGCTCAAGCCACACGTCAAGCAGGACATCTCAAAGCGAAAGTAGGGCAGACCGGAGAAGAAAAGCCCCTTGACTATTTTTAAGAATTTTCTAAGTAGTGACACAAAAAGGCTCAGGCACTGGGAGCCACCACCGATCCCTCCTGCCCCTCTGTGCACCAAGGCTCCAGCATGGGTCAGCCTGTGAGCCCGAGTCACGAGCGATAAAACACCCGTTTTCCAAGATTATTTTTTTTTCTTGACTCTTTCAGACACTAGGAAAGTTTCTGTCCCTCCAGCGGCAAAGCTGTTATATGTCATGTTCCTTGCTCCTAGAGCCTGACTGCTATGCCGCTATTAGAGCCAGCCCATAGCCCCAGATTTACAGGGTTTTCGCAGGATGCCGTTCTAACCAAAAATCCTAGGTGTTCCCGAGAAACGCTTGAATTGATTTTCACTTACCCCAGCCGTGTCTCAGCCGTTGTGGGTAAAGCAGAATGGAAAAAAGCCCTCATATGATAGTGTCTCTAAATTTACCAGAAAGAAAGGAGCTGGGGTGCTTGTCCTTTAAGTGTCTCTAAAGATGGTTTGCATAGCTGGATCTCAGCTTATCTGTGCTTTTCTGCTTTTGCTTCCATACATGGATCTGTTCCCAACAGTAACTTCAAGCTGTCGAAAAGAAGCTATCTGGCAGCTTTCAGCTTCATCCAACACATAAATAAGCAGAAATAAATAAATAACGATCTTTTCTGCTGGCTCCCCTCTTAAATTTGCACCTCAGAACCCCTTTTTCTTCTTTTTTTTCTCCCCAGATTAACTTTGTGCTGTTTTTTTCCAAAGTAATTCCTAGGCGGAGGCAAATAGATATGACCAAGTCCGATTTTTCTCCTCCCTTTCCTCCAAGCTCACATAATTTTATTCTCAGAAATATCTTTTTTTGTTGCTGTTGTTGCTTTGCTTATAGGTCAGGGTTTTGTGCGTTTATGACTTGGAAGCATTTCAATGGAATATACATCATGTCTGCAGCAAGGGAAGGTTAAGAGTCAAATTTTTGGAGAGAGAGAGATTATAGAAGAGTCACGTGACTGCTCCCGGATTAGCAGCAGTAGCAGAAGGAAGCATTCCTCTGATATTACAGTAGCCACCGTGGGACGTGCCTGAAACACTGAAGAGTGGAAGCTGCAGTTTGGAAGCTCCTCACAGATGTGTTTATGAATAAATCACTCCTCGTTCTCCTTCCCACCCTTCCATCCTCTCTAGGTTTCAGTTTCGGAAAGGGCTGATATTGGGCAAAATCGTTATTATTATTTTTTTGTACAGGGAGCCCTGTGTCACAGGTCAGGAAACTAGTCAGATAATTAACCTTAACTCTGCCCTTTGTTACCTCTGCTGTACAAATGGGAATGTTAAGGACTCCACTGAAACAGCTGGACTGAATATCTATATAATTATTATTGTGTATTACGGTGACAACTGGGAGCAAAGAAGATTATGGGGGACCTAACTGATTGCTTCAGGCCAGACTCTCTGGGTGACAGAAAATGAGTGAAAGACATATTCAGGCGCTTAGATACTGAAGGTTGAACGTAGATGTCCACAACCAGGCCATTTGTATCGACAATATCACCCTTGAATCTGGTGGGTTTGATTCATTGCAGAAGGAAATCCCTGGTATATTCCCCCACATGAATGACCTTGTTTCTTTCGGATTTTTCCTACACATTTGTTGAACACTTTGGCAGAATAAAAGTTTTGGTAAGGTCTCGGCAGCTCCATGTCCACAACTACCGATAAGCATTGTGTTATGTTACAAATTTCCCGATTAGAGGTGATGCTAACCTAAGTGTTAGGGCTAACCAAAACCAGATAAGAAAAACAAGACTGTTGGTTTCAATTCATTGCAGAATTGTCATCCTTATCATAAAGGAAACGTTGAAAACCACAGGTATACATAACTTAGGAAAAACTCATGTGGCTTTGGGTACTTGTAAAAAAGATGATAATGCAGCACCCTGGGTTTGGGTAACCACAAGGCCAAGGGGGGCAGGCTGTTTTCTGGCTTTGATCTGCCCTTCTGCACAGCCGCTGCATGTCACCCTCCGGATGAATGGCACCACCCTCTTTGAACTCAGGTCTCCACACAAGACTGGCCAAAGAGCTTTTCATATTTTCCATCGAGAGCTTTTCCATTTGTCCCAGCTAGGAGAGGTGAAGTTTGTGTCATGGCATGCAGGTGATACGGTGAAAGATATCTTTCCTAAAGCAAAAGAAAAAATGGACAGTGGTGTTACCATGTACCCAGTGGACCATAGGGAGGTGGAAATAAAACCCCACTGCCCTCGGTGCCTGTTGACTTGTCTTCTCCTATCTGGTCCCCCTACCTCGACCCTCCATCCACCCTGGGTCTCCAGCACCAACCCGACCCTGCATCTGCTGCAGTTTTAAGCCACCGAAGAGGTGTTGAAACCTCTCTTCTGAATATCAATGCGAATTTCACAAGCGTGGTTTAAATATAGCTGCTTGCTTTCCTGGGAGACCCTGTAGCGGTATTCTCACTGCAGCAAAAGCTGCACCATATGCCCAGCATTCGCAGCCTCTTCCCAGAGACCGCCAGGGACTTGTTATTCCATGCTTGGCTCGCGCGCTGTTCCAAAAGAAAGGCTTGCCGGGGAGAAAGGATGGAGGGACAGACTGCAGCTGACGTATTTCACACATTCAGATGTGCTGCTCAGGTGCGCCTATGCAGTGTTACACGCTGTGAGGGCCGGACACAGCTCTGAGCAACCTGATCTAACGTGGAAGTCAGCCTAGCTCTGAGCAGGGGCTGGACCTCCAGAGGTCTCTCACCACCTAAATTATCCTCTGATTCAGCGAGAAGCTCAGCTTAAAATACAGACGTATGGCAGAGGCATAGTAAAGAAATCTGAACACTTAAAGCACCTGGGTCATTTTCTGTCTTCCTCTTTTTTTTTTTTTTTTCCTTTTTCTTTTTATGTTATCTTACAAACTCTTTGAGCATGGTCCATCTCTCATGCCATACACAGGGCTTGTCTCCAACATCGCTTGGACTTTACTGCCCTGCAAGTGAAAAATCTCCCTTTTTCCTAAGGCAAACTGATTAAAATGCAGTTGGGCCTGTGCCCATGTAAAGCGCAAGAAAGTCAGGCAGCCGTTCTTTCCTTGTGTTAAGTACGTAAAGCTCTGCAAGTGAGTAAGCCTTTTTCTGTTTAGGGTAAGCAAGGATGCCTCAAACCTGGGGAGTGTCCAACTCTTAGCCATCATCAAGTGATTGTGTTTCACCAAGGCATAAATTACGGCGCCTTCAGGACAAAGCTAACAGAAAAAATGCTAATTAGTGCTATTCAGAAATGTTCCAGTGGAACATTTTCCTGTCAGAAACTCTCCTGATTAGTCAAAGTTGAAAAGTTCCGGGAGAACGTGTTGGTCTCGCTGAAACTCTGATACAACATGGTGGACTGGGTTGGGGTGGGAGTAAGGAATGAGGGAACTCATCAAAAACCTCTTGTTGGTCCCCTGCCAGCATATCTGCCTGGCTGCAGGCCTCATGGCAGCTGTATGGACCGGAGTTTGGGGCAATGTGCCATGCAGACCATGTGCTGGTGACTGAGTCCTGAAAACTCTTGGTTCCTGGATGGCAGCAGTAAATATAGAAGTCAGCAGTAATGGCAACAGTAAATACAGAAGTCAGCAAGACTGCCTGTGTCCCCAGCTCCCTTATATTTGTGCAAAATGTCCCATCCCTGTTTCCAAATTTGATACTCCAGTGGGTTCAACCAGGACTTCTCCCGTGCTTCTGAAAGACGAGGCTTGGATTTTGTTCTGGGATTTCTGTTAGAGGAGAAGGAGGAGCTAGTCTGATATTAGCTGTGTTTACTTGGCCTCTGGTTTCCACAGGTGTAGCTTATCTGTGCTCTCTGTCCCTGACATGTAAAACCATCATGCAGTGCTTTTTTTAATCTCACACTTTTCTGCCTCCTGACAGAGCTACCTCTGATGCTGAAGAGATGCGACTCTCACCAGCCCGGTCCCTGTGATATTCTTTAACTCCAAACCAACCTCATAGACTCCATTTCCACCTCACTTGGGACACTTACGGATCCCTGGTGAGACTGGCACTGAGCACTGGTCTCCTGTGGTGGCAGTCAGAGCATTCAGCTGATAGCAGCACCTCAGGACCAGGAGATCACACAGAGGCTAGCACCCTCTCTCCAGATCCTAGGGCTGACAGAAGATGGCTCAAACGGTGATCAGAGTACTGCAGTAACCAAGGCTAAGGATACCCTGAACTGCCAAGCATTAATATTTGATGCATTTCAATATTTAAAGAGCTTGATAAGATAATTTAAGAAACACTGACACTTTTTAAATTATTTGTAGACAATTTATAATGGAGCAAATCCACTTGGAATGAACAATATTTTGGCTAGGATAGATGTATGGCTCCGACATCTGCCTTCATTTATTTAAAACATCAGAGGGATGACAATTTTGAAAATCCTCTGCTAGAAACCTCAGATCTCAACAGGCCAGACTCCCAGCCAGCAGAAGCTAGCAGAGGATCCAGGAGGTGCGTTAAGGCTGGTTGCAGTATTATTGAAGGATAGTTTTGCTTTTTGGAAACAAAGTAAAAGAGACAGAGGATTTCCCTGAAAGTTTTGTTTTCAGTGAAAATATTTGGGTTGTCATCTAGAATTTGAAAACCACAGCTGGAAAAAAAAAAAAAAAAGAACTGCTGGTTGCCAAGGAAAAAAAAAAAAAGCTGCTGCCGTTTTTCCTGACTTGTTTTCCTGGAAATGTCCTGGCGTAAGCGGCTCCAGCAGTTTACACCTGATGAGGATCAGCCCCAGCGCTGATAGCACTGTCACTTGCTCGATAAACGCTGTATGAGTCTGTACAGAGTTCCCTGCGGCATCTCCCGTGCATATCACATTGCCACTGTGCGCTGAAAGCGGAGGGCAGGGAGGCGAGGGCACAATTCCTGCAGAGTTAAAATGAAATGCTTTATTTAACGCCACAGGCCTCAGATGCACCCAGCGCACCCTGGGAGCTGTGTGAGGGAAACCTTGGACATCTTATGGTCCAACCCTCCTGCTCAAGCAGGGGTGCCCAGAGCAGGTTGCCCAGGACCACGTCCATACGACTTTTAAAGATCTTCAATGAGGGACGATCTAAAACCCCTCTGGGCAGCCTGTACCAGGGCTCCGTCACCTGCAGAGTGACAAAGTGCTTCCTGATGGTCAGGGGAATCTCCTGTGTTCCCGTTTGTGCCTACTGCCTCTTGTCTTGGCACTGGACACCACTGGAAAGGGTGCTGGATGAAGGGAAGGGAAATGCAGAAGGAGTAGAGTTGTGCTTTTCTGATGACTGAAAGCCACATGGGGAGGAGGCCCCCCATGGCAGGTTTCCTTTAGGCATACCCTATTGTCACCGTCTCAGCAGCTGTCCTGAGAATCCTGGAGGTCATCTTTAGCCCTCTAGGATTAGGAAAGGAGTTTTCCGTGCTGTGGGAGGAGAGGTGTGGCTGAGGGGCTCCCTTGCTGCTGCAGTCTTGTCGGGATGATGGGATTTTGACAACCTTTCTCCAGAGTGTTTTCGTTTCTGTTCATCAGCTTGTTGGTCTGATAACATTAATCAGCACTTCTGTGGAAACAGTGCTTTCAGAGACGAACATTGTAATCAGAATGAAGAGACACTGATGAGTATTGCTAAAATTAAAGAGTCTAAATCCAGCAAAATTGCTTTCACTGGGAAAATGTATTTTTATCTGTAGGCGCCGTTATCCACTAGCTCCACTCTGTCTTGACAAAGCCAGGCATGCTCACAGTCGGAGGGGGTGGCATCTCCGTGGGAGCCCCAGCAAAGATGTTGCTCACAGCTCACATTTTCCCAGTGGTACTTTCCTTGGAGTGTCGGTGCTCTCCTTCCTGACCCTGCCATCTAGCCCAACACTCACAGCAAGCAGCTTTGGCTCCCGGAGGAGGACAGTCCAGAAAGGGAAAACCTGGCCCCATGTTCATGCTGGAAGAAATTCATCCCAGACCCTGCTGTTGAAGAGATTTGCAATGATGTTGTGTATACCCCATGGTCCTGCTCCCCATCTCCTTAAGCTCCTCACTGCTTGGCTGCTACTTCACTGACAGCCTCACACCCCGCTCCGTCTGGGGATAGGAAGTGGGAGACACCTTCCCAGCTTTGTTCATCCAGCTTTTACCCCAGTCAAAAGAAATGTCCCAGTTTGGCATGCTGGCGACTTCCAGAATGGGACTGAACATGACGAAACATTGTGTATGCTTGAAGACGTAGCAAAACTGAAATCCCCTCTTAATACTTGCCTTTCTGAGATCTCCCAGAGAAAGGGGCTGTCCCTGTTCTCCCTCTCGTAGCTCTGTGCTTTTGGCTGGGATATTTTCTGGACACATTTAAGCCCTGCTGGAGTCAGCAGCTTCAGATGTAGGGGCTGGAAGAGGGGACATTTTCTCACCCCCTCCTGTCACAATAGTACAAACTGGAGCAGATAAATGTTCAAATCCAGGGAGCGATGCAAGGGCATAATGTTAGTGGTAGTGTAGCTGGGATTGGGTAATTTGTGTATGAATGTGACTGAATATTAGAGGACGAGATCTATTTGTCCATAAACCTGACAAGGTTGAAGCATTTCAGAAGCATCTTGTGGCCTATAAAACTGAAATGCAAAGCCTAAGCATATCGCTGCCCACTGAAAAGCATTAAATGGCTCACAGCACAAATGCCATAAAGCTGCAAGTGCACAGCTCGGGGGCACCCTGAGCCTCTGTTTTCCTGCTCCAGCTTAGGACAAGTGAGGATTGTTCCAATCTCCATGAGTGGCTTCCTACTTCACCGCCTCTCTGGCAAGAGTGAGGAAAGCAGAGGAGAAAACAGAATTCCTTACCTCTGGATAATACTGCTTATACTTCACACATTGCCACTGAATATTGTTCATGCAGTTCGTACAACACAGGATGGAGCAATATACAATTACTATAATTGCTAGATTATCATTAATAATTTCCTGCGTGCTCTCAGGGGTCTAAACCAGCCCCAGACTCTCAGGGCAAAAGTCCCATGCAGCATGTCCATTCAGTGATCAAGTTTCCTAATTTTTCTGCCTTCCCTAGGAATATCTGCTCAAAACGTTTGCTTCACTCTTAGTTGGAGGGCGGAAAGGGGAAAGAGGGAGCTGATTTTGGCTACTGCTTCCTTTTGTACTGTCTGGGTTTGCCTCTCCCCTGCTTTTACGGTGAGTTGATCAAACAGTGGCCTCTGGGCGCTCAGAAGTGGAAGAGCTGCCTGGCCCTGGGTGAAGAAGTGACCCCACTGCGCCTACCACTAACCATGCATTTGTGGGTGGGAAGATGTTCCTCAAGGGAGGATATTTCAGGAGCATCTCAGCCCTCAGAGACAGCTGTCGTCATCCCACTACTGCTAACCAGTCACGACACCCAGATGCTCACCCTGGGCGACTCAGGCCTTCACCATGCCAGCAGTGACCCCAGCAACCCTGCTCTTTTCTTGAGGCATAAAAGAGGGCAAGCTACCAGCAGCCAGAGGGAACTAAGAAGGTATGTTAGGAAACCATTTTTCCCCATGGGAGTGGTTTCTTTGCTGGAAGAGAGGCCTGGAGGGGCTATAGGATCTCCACCCTTGCGACCACACAAACCTCATCTGGATGCAGCCCTGAGCAACCTTACACAGGTTGGACCACAACCCCTTCCCATCTCAATTATTTGGTGATATCCAAGACCAGGATTTTGACAGAGAATGTCTCTGGAACTAATACCTACTGCTTACCTCCTGGCGGGCCCAGGGCAGAGGCACAGAGCCAAGCATTTCTGTCACAGGAGTGGGCTGGCTCCAGACTTACCCCAGTGAATCCTGTGCAGTGTTTTTTCTTCTGCTAGTTTAATATTCAGGACTGGAAAGTGGAGGAGACGGAGATTAATCACCTGATACTTTAGCGGTGATTATTATGAATTCATTCATTTTAACTAATTTGGAATTTATTTTTCTTGTTCTTGAAGGCAGCCTTCACATTGCTTAATAACATTACATCTAGTGACTGCAAAAAAAATATCTGACATCTCTAGTTTTGCAGTGTGTCATCTGTATGGATGTTTTCTGATGGATAATAAAAAATAAATGCTTGTTGGGAATACATGATCTATAAATCAAACTTTTCCAAGGTCTTTGATTAATGTTTGTGAGTGGTGTAAGAAAGATTGCTTTCACCCCGTGACAAGTGATCCCTGCTCTGGGCTTCAGTAGTATCTACTGGCACTGAGGTCATAAACCACTTTCCATTCAATCACTTTTGTTTTCATTTCCCTGTAACTTTCTGAGACGCTCACCTACGGGGCTAAAATTTTCCAAGCTGAGCCTCTGCCTGAGGGGGGCTTTAGATGCTGTATTTTTGGGAGAGAGAGTGCCCAGGGCAGCCAGAGACATCATTCTCCTCCCCCTTCCTTCATGTGGGAATGATAGTTGGATAGCATTTGCAAAGTGGCATTTAAGTCCTCATTCTCTCTAAAGAGACGGGTACAAGCTGTAACTGAAAGGAGCTGGTAGCAACATGTTTGCAAACACATTAAAAAAATATTAAATCAAGCATGAACTAAGGAGTTGTATGGGAAGTGGTAGGGTATAGCCCCCAGACCAAGACACCACCTATGCACAGCTAATTTCTATTCTCTCTCATCTGTGGGCTGCTCAGCTCCTCAGCTGGGCATCATCCCCAGGAGATGATGGGTGGGGAAGGAGATGGGACATCTTCAAGAGAGCATAAAAGTCTCAGAATGGGCCCTCCCTTTCCCTAGGCTTGCTAATCTTATGAGTGATTTTGGGCCAGAGCTTTGGGAGATGCTGCAGTCTGCATAGCAATTGGAAAGGTTAGTGTGCCTTTTTAGCCAGGTTATTCATTGAAATAGCAGCTTGGTAAATTTGAAATTAAAAAATCCCCCGTGCCTTTTCTCACAATTAAGTAGGACAGCCTAGGCTTTAGATATGCAACAGCCTACCTTAAATGCTATTGTCAAGGACAATACCTTCTGCCAGTCACCAAGGTAACACTTGCTTTTCCAAAGCTCTTCTGAGTTTCTGAGCTGCCTGGTGCTTCCATGCTCAGTGCAAAACTGTGAGCTCTCTTCCAGTGAGATAATCTGTGTCCCTGCATGGGATCTGTCCTGGTGTCCCTGCTGGAGCAGGGGATTGGACCAGAGGACCTCTAGAAGTCCCTTCCAACCTCAACCATCCAATGATTTTTACTTGTCCCAAATATAGCAGGATTTTAATCTGTCCCTGGAGTTGTTTTTCAATTTTCATGTGGAGAGTTGAATCAGCATAAAGCATCTAATCAGCATTGAGTTGCTGAAGGTTATGGTAACATGTGTGGCCCACAGGAGCTGCAGGAATCATATTGTTGCTCTTCAATGCCATTTTAAATCCAAATGCTACACCCAAATCCTGCACCATCATGAGAGATGAAGAAAGGTCAGGTCCAGTAAAAGAGGCAGTGATGTGTGATCAGCATGCTGCCTTTCAGGAAATGCCCAAGGCCTCTGCTTCATCCAGGGTGCAGGGCTGAGTGTGTTGTTTCACATCAGGATGGTTGCTGGAAAAAAATCCCAGAATGAATGTTGAGTCACACACACAAAAAAAGTCTTTGAAAATCAGTGGCTTGCCCATGTTGGGATCCTAGCAACTCTCCCAGGGATGGTTAAAAAGGCCTTTGAATACAAGGGAAAGCAATAGCGGTAGTGATTTGTTTATAATACTGATGCTCTGGTGAGCCTATACATCTGCTGGCAATGTTAGTGCCACACTTGGCAGCAATATTATATCCAGGCTACCTGAAGCAGTCCATTGACTCATGTGATACTAATTGTTTTTCTGAAATGGACTTGTTTTACTGCAGACCATGAGTAGCCATGTCTTGTTCACAGTGCTTGAAAAAAAAAAAAAAAGTTGGGCTTTTGGAGAAATTTGTTTCTTGGAAGGAAGAAGCAGGGTTTCTAGACTTGCCACCCCCTGCCTGTTTGTTCCATGTTACAGTGGATGGAACGGGGGTGTGAAGGAAAGACCTGGTGCTTTCCAAAGCTATATTTGTTTGATGCTGTAGGCATGAATGCTCTGTGGCAAGAGAATGTGAGGGCTATGGGGCAGGGATCTTGTGCTGCAAATACTGTTGAAGATGTAGTGCAAAAAGGGGAAATCGGCATATGTCTGCCTGTATGCTAGTCTCTCTGTGCATAGAGATTAGGTCTGCAGCCTGGAGGTTTCTCCAGATGAGCTCTCACTCCATTGACCTTCCCTGCCTTTTCCTGAGTATGTTGTTGCCACTAATGAAAGGGATGTTAACTAACAAAAGCTCTTTGTAAAAATTTACCACACAATTTTTTCTCTTCATCTTCTTTTAGTGCTTTACTCTGAAAAAGCCTGCTTCTGATCACTTGCAGCCTGGAAAACCTAGCTAGCTGAGATGGCACCTTTGCTGATATCCTTGCTCTCTGCTGGCAAAGCACTTGCAATTTCTGTTTGACTCCCTGCCTGTCCGCTCCCAGCAATTATCCTTGGTTAACAGTGTTGCTGTGCCACAGCCTCCTTGGTGTCATCTCCTGACTTTAGGAGATTAAATAGCACAAGCAGCTGAGGATACGTGGATGGGCGCCAAAGAACGAAAGCTGGAAGAATTAGTTTTTATGGTTTATTGAGTATAGTGGCATACTGAGGCTTGTCTAGAAAAGCTGAAACAGCTGGCTTTTTGGATAACTTCAGTCATTTTAAGGCCATCTTTTGAAGGTTTTAGTGGGCACCTTTTAATTCTTGATGGTCTGTCAGCTGGAGGCTGTTGGCTGCCCTGCTGTGTAGCAGCTGGTGCTTGGTGCAGGTGGTCTGGATGTGCTGTTGGGAGGGTGGTTTTGGTGCTCTTTCTAGTCAAACGGGTGTTTTAATGAGGAGATTGACCACGTGTACAAAGCACAGTTTGTCCTGGAGTTTGTCCATTCCCAACATTTATGGCTATATGTAGCCACAGAAGTGCAGCAGATCCCGTTGCAGCCTATTGTAGCACATATTTGATGACCAGCCATCTTTTAGGGAGACCTCCTCATTCAGTGCCATATACTGGGTTAGTGGGCAGGTAACAAATAAACACAAATGGTGCCCAGCATGTTTATGACCAAAGCTTTGTCCACCAAGGAAACTTAAGTGATCATGTAGCTTATTGCTTTTTTTTCTATAGCATTACTTGCCAGCTCAGATGAGATGTGATATCTTCAGAATGGGACTTAGCAATTAAAAATATCTGCATAAAAAGATGCACTTCTTGTAATAGTATTATGCTTTTAGCTAAACCTTAGCCTTATTTAAAGTCTGGAGAGGCCTTCTGGATTAACCTTGCCTTTTCAAGCCCATGGAGTTATTCATAGCGGTCTGAGCTCTTAAGGTTACCAGAAGTGTAAGGATTCTGGTTTAAAAACATCCAACCAATTTTACATCTGTGCTTCAAGTTTATCTGGAAGCAGTGACAGATTCTTAATAATTTCAACTCCGTTTGCAGAACTAATCTGCAGTGTGATCCTGCTAAAGCTTCCTATCTGCCTGGAACCGAGTCAAACTGTGCTGTGACAAGCATGGGAGCAGCCGGTGTGCTGTTGGCATCAGCCTGAGTGTCTCTTCAGAAGGAACATATGTTCTCCAGTACAGCCACTTCATTTGCTCTTCCCTTGCTAACTTTTACTGTATATTTTTTTCCCCCCTTGATTAAGAACTTTGACTTTCTGAGAGGTTTTAAAATTTTCCCTTATCTCTGGAGGTGGGGAAGGGCAGATGCTAAGAGACAGAAGCTTTTGTTGATGAAACTAATCAGAGTTCCGTGTCCTATCTAAGAAGGAAATTAGAATAAAGACACCAGTAATTTGAGCAATGTTCTGAAAGAGCTCCATGATGGCAGGTTGTTAAAACTACACTGCTGTTCTCCGGTAAAGGAGGAAAATTAGATGGAGTTGTACTAGGTTGGTGAAGACTCCAACGTCTTCAGTTTGGCTCAAAGATGTTCTCCAAGCTTGGTGGTAGTGCTGGGTTTTGCAGGGGACTCCCAGGCACATTAGCAGAAATCATAATATTGAACAGAATTAGTGGGGGCATGAGAATGAGAAATAGAGTTGTGATGAAGCTAGAAGAAGAGTCCTTTGCATATTAATAAATGTTTTAAAAGGTAGAGGAGGAATAAGCACCGATTTTCTCCATGGGGAGAGGTTGCTTGTGGAATCTCCTGCATGTCTTTAAAATGATCGAGAAGAGAGCCAGATTAGTTGCTGACACAGATCTTCTCAGGATAGCCCAAACTGACTCGAGAGCTGCAGAAAGGAGTTGTAAATAAAATTTACTTTAACAGCAAAATGTCTTTGATGAGGGGGTGGGGGGAGGAATCTTCAGTGTGCTTATGTATTGTTGGTCTCTAAATTGTCAGGCATCACTCACAAAAAGGATCCAAGGATTTGAGGTATTGTGTATAGGTCTGAAAACATCAGTTCACATCTCAGCATGGTCAAAAAAGGCAAATGGGATGTAATTATTAGGAAAGATATACAGAGGAAACCAAAGGACACCATTTGCTGTACAAATCCCACCTGTGCCTCAGACTTAGACATGGCACGAACCTTTGCGCACTCTGTCTTGGAGAATATCGTGGGAGCAATGAAGGGATGGGAAGAGGAGATCTGGGAGCCAAAGTCTGGGCAAATACTCTTTTAAGAAGAATTTCAATTATTATTAATAGGAATTATTAAGAATTAAAAAGAATTATTATTAATTGTTATCCAATTGGGAAGAAAACAACTGAAAGGGCTGTGATCAAGTCCTCTCTGTTCACAAATAAGAACAGGGAATGAGTAAATAACTGAAAAATGTTCAAATACTTGAAGAAAAAAAAAAAACAACACATTAAAATAGACAGAAGGAAGGATCCTTTCCCCTACATTGCATAATGAAGCTGTGAAGCTCCTTGACAGAAGATGCTTCAATCAATCATTCAATCAATAAATTAGGAACCTGTTCCAGAGATGATCTGTCAGAGGTTATTTAACATGATAATAACTATTGTGGCTAAGATGCAAGGTAAATATAGTGAGAAAGAGGTGGTAGTCTGGTATCCCCCCTCAATTTTGTCACTGGCAGCATGTGATCACACAATGCAGGCGGATTGAATGAATCTCTCTGGTCTGTATACCTCTTAAAAAAATAGCTTTTATCTCTCTGCATTTTCCTTCCTCCTATTGTGTTTCAAGCTGTTCAGAGGAGGGCTGTGTCATTATGTGAATTTACAGAAATAGGCATGTTGGGACCCACCTTTTTTGTTGGATTCTCCACTGTAATTCCTACAAAGGGTACTGATGGTAATAGCTTACAAGGACAGATGGCACTGAGATATTTGCAGCATTATTTGAGACAATAAAGTCTGTTTTGTTCTACACAATCTCAAGAGCCCAGGTACAAGGTCTCTGGCAGTCAACTTTTTCCATGTACTGCTGAATGAGTTGGAACAAGAATGCAAAATGCAATTTAACAGTTTCAGTGGTTGTCCTCAAAAGCGGGGACATTTTGGCGGCGTGGGATCCCATTGCATGCATTTCTTTTTTTTTCCTGAGCTTAGGTATCTTCCAGAGTGAAGGCACTTTGCACGTTGTGAGTTATTCTAGCAGTGACTGCTTTCAGAAGTGTGAAAATGTTTATTTCTACCACTTGCTAATCCTGTTTTGGCTGGTGCAACCCTGCAAGGAGTAGTTCGCTCCATGGGATGTGTTACTCGGAAATGATCCATACTATTGCTGAGATTTGGGAAGTGCTTTGATCCTCTTTGTGAAGTGCTTCACTTGCAAAGCAAACCCGGTGCGTGTTTTGCTCGCTGCCGATGTGGTGCAAAGGAGAAAAAGCACTCGGCTGTTTTATCTTATCCCTTTGCTTGATACGGACAATTTTGCCTCTTGTATGTTTGCTAGACTTCAACCTGTTTCAAAAAGTCTGTCTTTGTTGGTATAACCTAGGCTCCATCATTCAGCATCAGGAGAATGTGTTCGGACCAGATGTCCTCCAAATTGTCCCTGCTCTGTGTGGTGGGTGGCAGATGAGCCAGGAGCGTGTACGCAGAGCAGATGAGTTATTTCTCTGCTTAGAGAGGAAATTGGAAGAAGGATGGAACTGGCTGCCAGGCTCACAAATGAACCACGTAGGAGTTGCTGTATTGTGGTGTGCCTCTTGTCAGCGTCCAGCAGCAGCTGCTTCAAAAGCAAGCTTGAGGAAGGACTTCAGCAAGGGTCTCATGGCCGGTTCCCATGAGAAGCCAAATTTTGGGGGAGGGCTTTCAAAAAGATGGGGTCTCATGTACTTTTGAGGAAAACAATTGCCCCTCTAATCCCTTGGATGAGCAGTGGTTGAAATAGGATTCCCTAGAGGTTCCTGGTGGATGGTAGTCCCTGACTGCTGCTGGTTTAAGGAATTTGGCCTTGGTTTTTCTAGGCTACCTTACTGTAAGGCTGGGGGAAATGAGCACATCTGCCTGCACAGTAAGCTTTGTGCTAAGCAGCATTACAATATTGCAGAGGGTGCAGAATGCTGAATTTTAAACTAGAGAGACCTTCATCTGTCAGGTCTGAACAAGACAGACATCCTGTGGACAAAGGAAACATTTCATTAAAGCAAACAAAAAACGCAATAAATCCCATCTAACGAACACACAAACAAGGAACTTTGTGATGGGCAGGCTTACATATGCATTCCTGGGGACTTTTGTAGTTGTACTTTGAGCTGGGAGAGACTCCAGGAGTCATAGCATCTCTTTCCATAAGCCGTGTGAGAAATATAACTTAGAATGTGCTGTTAATATAAGAAAGGTTAAACACCTTTGGAATAGCTAAATAACTCTTCTCTTCATGGTACAATAATTTAGCATCAAGGCCTGTATCTGGAGACAGAGGAACAAATTGTGCTGCTTCTGTTTTTCTGCTGATGGACCCTGATTTCTGTCTGGTAGCTGTTCCATATGGCTTATTACTTTTACTACCTTTTCCATATTAATAGCATCCTTGCTTTCCTGACGTATATTTCTTGTGAGAGCTGTCAATTCCTCTTATCCTCACCAGCAAACGAGTCTGGCAAACATGTTTATGTGCTGGATCCGCTGCCAGCTCCTCCGGAGCAAAGCGAAGCTGAGGTTACTGCAGCTGGTGTCCAAATCTGCTGACACTGCACTCCCTTGGGAACAACCTGGTTTACTTAATCAGGAAGTGTACGTGGAGCCTTGTGAGGTGGAGAGCAGAGCCCATGTCAGGAAAACAGACAAGGCAGGGCAGAAATGTGGTGCTGGGTGGTGAAGGAGAAACTTAAAGGAGAGACCAGCCCCACGGGTATGGAGGAAAAGGGTTCTTCAGGTCCCATTTGGAGTTAACAAAATGAAGCCAAGGGCAAAGGCAATTTCTCCTAGACATTTGAATTTTAGGCTACTCGTACACTTTGTTAAAGGTTTTCCAGCACTGAGCTGTGAAATCTAGGCAGCCATAACTCTAATAGTATTTCTTTACAGTGTGGCAATTACGGTGATTGATATGGATAAATGTGATCTTGAAAGAGTATTAACGAGACAATATAGCTCAATACTAAATCTCAAATGCATTTTGAGAATGAGAACGCCAAGGAAGATTGTGCCAGTGTGTCTGTTTGCACTTGGCTCTCTCATTTTTGTCTGCTTTTTGTTCTGCAAAACTTTTAGTGGTGACCTCAGCCACGCTGACATGGATTATTGCTCTCTGAGAAGGCTGCGCTGTGACAGATGTGCTTACCTGCTCACACCAAAAGGCTGCAAGTTAAAGTATGTATGTTGCTGTCTAATATCTTTTTAGAGGGAAGTAAAAATTTTCTGGAACACTTTCAGCAGTAGCAAGAGGAAAATGTGAATCTATTACGGGAACATACAAAAAAAATTTCATGTGAGCAGAAGTGTAGAGATCAGGTGCTCTGCAGAAAAGCGAGATGGGCAGAGTTAGGCTGAACCACGCATTGCATCTAGTAAAGGAGCTTGCAAACATATTAATTTGGCTCTATAGACAACCGATTCACAATTGAAATACACGACCAGCTCTTTGCAAATCTTTGTGAGCCGGAAAAACCGACCTGTAGCAAATTCCTCATCTAGTACCAGCTTCTTTCCAAGCTGCACCACCTCTGAAAGCCTGCTAACCTCAGCCTGCTTTCCCTCTAGCGCTGAGTTAGATGAAAAAGAATATTGTTGCAAGAGGAAAGCAGCATCCCAAGTGCAAATGTCGAGCTCTCCCCTTCTCCTGGAGCTCCTGGTGGCTCCTGCTGAACAGGCTGCACTCCCCTCTGCTGGAGGGAGACTCAGAGCTTGGCAGGCGAGGAGCTGCCTTGGCTTGCCAGGGGAAGACAGAAACCATGCTCTCGCCTCAGCGAGGGAGGTTTTTTCTTGCACTGACTGCTGAAGAGCTCAGTGAGAGGCGGAAGATGCGGTGTCCTGTCCCTGGCAATGCACGCGTGCAGCTTAACTAATGCATTTTGCTGGCATGGATTTCTTACTCTTGTCACCGTGAGATTTTTCTCTCTCAAATACTATATTTAACCTGATGCTTTGTCATGCTGCTGTCTTTGAACAACAAGCAGACATCTTTAGTGAGCTAGCTGCAGTATTTCCCAGATCTATGCCCTTTAGTAACCTTACTAGATTTTTCTTGCTAGTACGTATTATCATACCTTTATCCAAATCGTGGAAAGATCTCATGTGATTTCAGTCTTCTCAGTGCGTCTAGACATGTTTGGAGTTGGAGTGCTCCAGGACTGAAACTAGCATGAAACAGTGGTGGGAGAAAAGATAGGGGCATATTCAGGAAATAGGAATATTTTATTATAAAACCTCAAGAAACTCAAGTGTCAGTCTGAGTGTGACATCAAACATGTCACAACCTGGACCACCAAAATTTACCCTGTTACCTAATGCTGGGCTCCCAACAGGTCTGTCTGACTCCAGCAAGACACACTGGGTTGTTCTGAAGGTGCCAAGCACTGTAGACTTGTCCAGAGCTCTGACTGTACTCACTATAACAGCCAGGAAAAAAAAATCACAAAGAAAAAAGCAGCAGTTTCTAGTTCTCTTTTGGAAGAAGGACCTTTAACCTGCTGGAAGAAAGAGCTCATTAGTACCCACTGTCTTCTGGTGATGGTACTTCTAGCTAGCAATTATCTTGAGGGTGGGAACCACTTCACACAGGCTGTCTTTCCTGATGCTTCCAGGTTTCTAGGACAGGAGCATTCATCACAGTTGCTGGCTCATCACTCATTGTGTCCACGTTTTCTTTTTTTTGTTGTTATTGCAGCTCTTCACTGAACATCTCAAATGTGGCTGAAATTTCTACACAGGGACTAATGCTGAACATGAAGAGACAAAACTGTGTTGTCTCATGCTAAAGCCACTTTATTTTTTATTCAGGCCAGAAATATTTATCTCCTCCCTGTGGGATAAAGGAAAAGTCTCAGTAGGACAGTGTATTTGAAGTTTGGCACTGGAGACTGACTTGGGAGAATGTGGCATTAATTCTCAGATTCCTTGCTGTTGTTGGTACAGCTCTCACCATTTGCTTTATTTTAATGATGGTGCTTTTCATTGATGATATGCCAAATTCAGCAAAACAAGTTGTACTGGAATCTGTTGTCCTTGGATCACCCCTCTGAGTTCAGGTGTTAGATTGGACAGGCACTGCCAATAAGAAAATGGTGACTTCTCACCAGAGTGATGTGCTGTAGCCTGACATTAAGACTTCTTGGAGCTTGCCTTAGTACACTGTAAAAAATCTGTGGCACAGAAATATTTATTAAGGAATTTCTTTAGCCTATGTTGGCTTTCTGGGGTTGGAAACTTGCCTGACGCATATTGAATTATATTGGAATATTGCCATTACTTTGCTGAAAGCTGGATATGACATTTTTTTTCTTAACATCCATTTTGATAATCTTAAACAGTCTTAGAAATGGAGAAATGAGAGCTGTCTTTGGAAGCATGTGACTAGTGACAAATGAATCAGCACTTTTAACAGGGTCAGTAGGATGGCTGCGGATTGCAAGAACCCTCCAACTGCCTGTTCTGGTGGTTTGCACTGTATTAATGAGGAACCACTTGAAAAATTGCTGTATTCAGGCAAAACAGAGGGAAAAAGTATGAAGAGGGAAATACTCATCACTGGATATTTTTGAAACTTGACAGAGCAGGTTGCCCATGCCCTTGCACAAGCTCTGAAGCTGCCCTGCTTTGAGCATGAAGTTGGACTAGGGACTCCTGTGTTACTCAGTGATTCTGCAAATTTTCCTGAATAAGGTCTCAAGCTAGATTTTTTTTTTTTTTTTTAAAATTGTCATGGCCTTGGATGTGGCAGGAATGAAGAAGAAAGTCAGGGGCTGTCCCAGCCAGGCTCACCTTAGCTCTAGGCTGAGGAAATCATAAGCTTGGGTATGATGCTTATATTCCTACTTCTTTACTGAAAGGGGACACAGAGCCCTGGCGGTGAAAGACTGTGCAGAATCCCTGATCAGAATCAAAACAGCAGCACTCCTGCTTCCAAGGGATCTGCAGATATCACAAGCAAGATATATTGAAGCTGTAACAGCAAACGTTATTCGACTCTATGTCAGCAGAGTTACATTCGATAATGGAGTTGTCGAAGCTAAATCAAAATTGGTCCCAAGAGAGAATTAATTCTGGGCTTTCCTACATAGGAAAATAAATGAACATATAAACATCCACTTATATAAAATTTGACTTGGACATCAAAAGTCTTCCTTCATAAATATCTACAAATATTTCTGAAGTCGTAATATCTGTTGGAGGTTGTGCTGGGGGAACGTGAAATGCCTGAGAGCAGACCTCAGCAGATGTGTGCCACACAGCATGCTGCTCTGTGTGAAGGGAAGGCTGAGCCAAAGTCTTTTTTGGTGACACTGACTTCTTCAGGAGCTTTAACATATTTACATCAACAGGTATAGGAGCTAACCAGCACCCTTACTTGCCTAAATTACTTCTCAGCATTTCCAGTCTTGATGGGGGAAACATTATGGTGTCCAATACAACAAACTGTTGAAAACCTCACACAGGACCAAAGGACAGAGGATGTGCTCTAAGGATTAAAAGCAGCGAGTGTTCACTAAAGTCAGTGTTGGGACATCCACAGCCCACAGGGCTACGCAGCAAGTGGTAAGAGTCCACACAAGTCCCAGGAGAGTGTCTAGAGATTGAGGACAGAGTGCAGCCTGGCTGGGTAGATTTCCAGGCTATTTATACCAGACTGACAGCTAAGATGTGTAAGATAATTTTAAGGCAGGGTATATGTTGAATGCCAGAAGTTCCTTGTCAATATGTTGACGTGTGGGCAAGGGCTCAGATGCCTGTGTGGTGGGAACAAAAGCAGAACCATGCCTAAGCCCTCAAAACCAGGCACAGGACGAGCAGACAGCAACCTCCGAGCATCACAGGACATCTTCCTGCTGCTTCCTCAAAGCCCTTCACTCTTTGTTTTGTCAGTTTCTGAAAATCAGCCACCTCTTTTTCTGTGTGGCCTCTCTGCTTGCTTTCCAGCATTGATCAAGTGCCATTAAATAACCAAACCACAACTTTTTCAAAGCAGTTAATCTTAAATAAATTCAGTGTTCTAAGTCACGCTGTGTAAAGATGACCACTTCCCCCAATTGGCTTGAAAACTAGAGCTGCCCCTCAGAGAAGGAAAAAGGACTTTCAATTTGTTGAATGTTCTGGACTGGTTCATTTATTTCCTCCTGCCGTTTCAAAGGGCTCAAAACAGGCCTGTATTCTGCTGTTTTCTTGGTGCTCTTCTTTGGGAGCTATTCTGGAAATATTTTACCTATGAAATATCAGTCTCGACTTCTCTTAGTTTTCAGGTGATTTGTGCATTTTTGCATCTCTTACATGTGTACTACACTGTCTCCCAGAGCAGGAACCCGGGATGCTTTTCTGCCTGCCCTCCCTCTGCTGCCTTGTTCAAGGAGTTCCACTGGGTCTTGCAAACTTAACTGAAGGGGATGATGCAGTGCCCTGTCCTCAAATCCCCAGGTTCCTCCAGCCAACATCATCCTCTGGAATGTTGCCTGGAGTCACTCAAGAAATTCTCAGAAATTCTCAAAATCTCAATGCAAGTTCTGTGAAAGGCTTTCTCCCCCATGCAGAAAACCACCTCTACCCAATTATCTGGCCTAGAAGGGAGCTTTAGAGGCCGTTTCAGAATATGAAAACGAGTCACCACCTGTAGTACCCGCACTTCAAACTCAGTGCCTGTATTTCATAAAGGACTAGTGCTAGGTGATAAAGTTATCTGTTGGTACATGCACAGTACTTTGCTCCTGAGCCTTTCTCCTGATGCTGCCTTGCAGAGGATTACTTTGAGGAAGATGGTAAATTGAATTCATCCTGTGAGGAATCTGCATTCGGAGCCTTCATTCACTTATGAAAGCAGAGTCAGTGTTTAATTTTTCTTCAATGCAGTATTAGAGGGAAGTGAATGAATTATTGAATGAACTGTCTTGAAAAGTTCCCTGAGGCTTATATCATCTTGCACTTATCAAAAGTGCGATGCCTGCTGTGCTCGGATAATCCATTTATAAAGCTTTTAAAAATATTTAAGGGTGAACTTTGTCTTTCTTAAAGGCTTTTCTAAAAAAAAAAAAAAAAATTTAATTGGGAATAGGAAACCGACAAAATCTCATTGTTTAAAATAATTTTGAGGTTTGCTCCCAGATCCCAACAGCCCCCTCTATTCTTTGAACAGTGTTTTTCCATAATGTTATTTTGAATAAGATAACTTATCTTCAGTTTGCCATCTCTGGTTACCGGATGTTGTTCAGGCTGCATCGTACACCTAGAAATCTACCCTGCGATCCAGGATGTGATAAAACTGCTGCCTGCTGGCAAGCATGCAGGGTGCTATGGCGAGGTGTTATCACACGTTATAGATTCGCAGAAGTGTTGGTGGGAAGGTCTGCTGGCGATCTGCAATCTAACCACATATCACAAACGCTAGGTCAGGGCAGCTGCAGCTTTACCACAACTGGGGGATTTTCCTCTCAGCTTCCCTGGTCACCAAGGGGAATTTCTGGGGAAGAAATTTCTCCGGATGCCCTCTGATGCCTCATCTCCCAAGAACATTGCTCATCGTTGTTCCAGCTGCCCTTCGTGCAGCTGTCAGCTGCTATCTGATGTCTCCTCACCTTCCTCTTCACTGACGGTGCAAGCATAACTTTGCAATGCTTTTTTTCTTTTTTTTTTTTCTTCTGAATTACTTGCTACTTTGTCATTGCTATCATAGGGTGGTGAGTATTGCTTCTTCCAGGCATCTTATCCTTTTCCTGCAGTTGTTGGATTTCAGACTGCTGCTCATAAGGGTCGGTCCCTAAACTGACAGTGAAATTCAGCTCAAAGTCTCAAATTGTGTAGCCGGGCACAGTGTGTCCAGTTGCAGGGGCTGATGATCTAGAATAGATGTTGTTTCCAGGTGTAATTTGAAGTCAGTTCAGTAAAAGCTTAGTGAATGTAAGATGCAAGTGATTTCATTAATGCTGTTGACTTAAAACAGACATAAAGCTTATTGTTTGATCCTGACTTTTAAGCTGGGACTGTTTCAAACATTGCAATATAAAACTTAATTTTGTATTGATTCAGACCTTTTCCCATGCTTTTGCTCTTTTTACAGAATGAGCTGAAAGTATTTGGAAGCACAAAAAGCTGAACTGTCCTGCGTGTGCTGGGACTGCTCTCTCCCCTAGCAGGAGAGAAAACACTTGTCTGTTAGGGACAGCAAAAGGTGCTCTTACAGCAGAATGAACAACACTGACGTTAGAGAATGTGGAATTAAGCTGAAGGTAAATGTGAGTTTTAAGTGGTTTTATGTTATCCCAGCTCCTTGAGGGCAAGTGACTAAATGACTGCATGTCTAATAAATAATTATCAACCTAAATTGAATAATAAATCCTGTCACATAAAATCTAATTTTTTGTACTATATATATTCTGCAGTTACTCCAGTTCTTGCTATGGTTCATCAAGTTGCAAAGATGTCCAGTATGAATGGATAGTCATTTGCCTTGATTTAGGGTTTTCATCTGCTGCACAAGCTGGAAAATTAATTGAAATGGGTGTTCACGCTTCAGGGGAAGCAGTCCTCAGCTGATTGAGAGACATGACGACAACTTCCAGTTTGTAAAGGGCGGCCTTTGGATGACTACGGCTTCTGGTTCCTTGAGGGAGCAGCCCACTCACATTTCCACAGCCTCTCTTTAATGGTGTGCTCCTTCAAACAGTGGAGGAATTGAGTGAGTGCTTCTTACCGAGGCATTTTCAGTGCTTTTGGGCACTGTTGTCATTTGTGTTGTCATTTGACTCCTGGAGGAGTTGAATGATTGAGTCCTGAAGGTGTAGAATCAGAAATGTCTATGGGAAAGGCCCCAACGCCTCTGTGAATTCTGGAAATATCCATGAGAGTGTGGTGGATGCTAAGCTCTTCTCACGTTCTGGTTTTGCTTGTGAACACCCAGGTCTGGCAGTCCTGCAGATGCTTGGACATCAGCTGGCACCTTTTAAAACTCGTCCTAGCCTGTTGACATCACAGTCACCAAAGATCTTGAAGTAAAAGCACAAACAGAAAGGATCTCCACAAAACAGGTGATAAAGTTGATTTGCTGATGAGGAAAGATGAGTCTTGTATTATGGACATGTTGCATGTGACCAGCAAAGGTGTCTGTGCCTACAGAGACACAAAAAATGGGCTTCAGACAAAGGTGAGAAGAACTGTGTGGTAGATCTCATGGGTACCTTTGAATATTTGAAAAGCCTCACCACGCGGAATGCTACTTTTCTCACAAAAGTTTGAGTAGATGCAACTGTAATTGGCTGTTCTGCTCAAGCAGGAAAACCTGCTGAGGATATATAAAACATAACAATTTATTATATCCTGGAGGGGGACGTAAGCCAACCAAATTACCCTTCTCTTGGGAATTAGAAGGTCATGGTTTAACATGTATGCAGTACAATCTGACCAAATCAAACATCAGTGTTTTATTATTGATTTTTGGCTATCCATTCATCTTTTAGATGTTAGACTTGGGATGAATACTTCATATGTTTCACTAGAATCTGGCGTTGCAGAACAACATTTAGCTGAAATCTCAATTTTTCAATGCAAATCACTTAATATTTAATTGTGCCTGGCCTAGGCACCTCCAATGTCCCACTATGCCTGTTTCATTTGTGACCCACAGGGTCACTCAGCAAGCTGAATAGCTTCTGACTCATTTGTATCCACTCAAGCTTTGCAAAGCTAACCAGAAGTATCCACAGATATTTTGCAAATAAAACCTGTGGACTCAAGCCAAGGAGACCAAAGACACTCTGCAAACTCCCTGCCAGATTTTGGGTAATGAGGAATGTTCATGGAAAGCAAAAACACTGCTCTCAGTCAAGGGATGTTTCATCTATTCTGGAGGATTTTTGAGTTGTAATTTGAAGATGCGAGGAAGGCTGCACTAGCAGTGGAACAGCAGAACAAAACTCTGACAACAAAGAGCTGCAAAAAGGCCAGTTACCCCAAGCATCAAGGGCGGTGAGGAAGGGAGTGTGCTCACTAGTCTTGCAACCCACCAGCTCAACAGCACCTGAGCAAGGAAGTGCCTATCCATGCCCCTCTAGAAAAAATGAGTACTGGGAGGGCTGCTGATCAGCAGTGCTCTCCCAGGAATACCCTCCCACATCTGCATTGCCTGGAGAATGGGGCTGATATGTAGTTGCAAGTCCTCTCTTAGAAGCTGTCCAAGCTAGCGTTCCTCAGTGGCTAGTAGAGGGTGAGGCATAGCAGTGTTGGTATTTTCCATATATTCCATATATTTTTCTTGTCCAGCACCACTTTTTTCTTAATGGCTCACTTTCTGCATTTTTTTCACCTGCTCATCATGTTCTGGTTCTGCTCTTTTCCACCTAGACCTGCATCCCTCTGGCTATTTCTCCTCCATCTCTTTCTTTTAATTGGGCTGACCAAAGCCCTGTCACGGTCTTGTTAGATTGCAAAAGAGGAATTGCAATGCCACATGATAGGTAAAATCCTGCCTCTCTCCAAGACCAGTTGCTCTTCTGTTGGCCCTGGTGTTGTCAGTGTTGTATCCTGAGGGTATGGGCTGTGCTCAGCTTACCTCTAAGGGGAACTTTACATTATGGGGTCAGCAGTCAGTGGGACCCAAATACTGCATCAGGTGGGAGTCAGTCTAGAGACCTCCAGCAGCCTCTCCCCACTTTCAGGGCTGTGACCTGATGCTGCAGCAGTCTAATCCATCACAAGTAAGGAACAGGCTTTTTCTGCCTTTTGACAGAAGCAGTCAGATGATCTGCTCCTCGTAACTACGGTAGGTCTGGGGCTATACATTACCAATGAGATGCTGTGATGACTCTATTTGCTCTTATGGAGAGCTTTGCCAGGTCTGGCAACGCTAAAGGAAGCAGGGAAATGAACGTATCTGCACTCACTGAGGCTGTTTTGAATTAACTTTCTATTTCTTTTTATTTCCCTGAGGCAAGGTCACATGAAGGTATTGGAAAATTTCAAAGCAAGGAAACTCAACACCTCAAACTTTGTATAAAATAGAGTTTTATATATATAAAACCCTGGGATATTTGGCAGTCTGGTTAATCTCTAAGCAATAACTAAGGTTTTAAATGCTTTCTCAGAAAACCTAAAGGCTTTAATTCTGGCAAAACTATGTCAACACACTGTCAGTTGCCTCCTGGTAGGTAATTACAGAGAGCAATAAATATTTTTGAATTCCTAGATGTGGGCTACATCAGGGGAGAAGGAGAAAGAGTTGAAGTTGTTAAAGGCTGTCCATCTCCTGACTTGGGAAGATATGCACCTGACAGGTACTTCAGCTGTCGGGACACACGTTAGTATAGTGCATCCAAGATGCTGTAAGCTTTGTGCAAATAGCTTGCCTCCGTGTTGCAAAGCCCAGGTTTGGTGAAAGTTTTGTAAGGGAGCCGGCGGCTGTGATGCTGAGATGTGTCCTCCTGCCTCCCTGGGCAAATGGGTGATGAAAGCATGCTAGAAAGAGTTGTTTGGAAGCCAAAATGGAAATTTAAACTAAAATAACCATGTAAATGTACTAATATAGTGCTGTGGTCAGAAATATTCGTCTTGAATTAGATGGAAGTCTGGGCACTGCGTGAGGTGTAAGAGAAGACAGTGCTGTGCAGAGATGGGTGTTTTGGGAAGTATTCTTGTCACATTTAAAATATTTTTTTTGTTGTTTATATGACTGATACCACTTTTTCATGATGTGCAGAAAGCTCGGGAAATCTTGGGGATGAGAGAGTTGCTGTCCTTTCTAGAAACTATTTTACCTTTTTTAATGTGGTTTCTGGTCAGAGCAGCAAGTGGACATGCTGTCATTCCCCCCCACCCCCCTTTCACCTGTCTACCTTGCAAGCTCACAGCTCTTGAGTCCATTTGCCAAATTCAATGAGATCTGACCAAGGGGAAGAGATTTCAGAGCTGTCAGCTTAAGTTATATTCCAGTTAGCTCCTAGCTGCTGCGTTACATTCTGTATGCTTAATGAAAATTGGCATTTACATGGAGATAATAGCTCCATTTTGGGCTCATGTCTGCTGGAAAAAAGGTCAAGAGAGGCAGTTGCCCCTTCCATGCAAGCTGTGTCATTTGTCCTTCAGAAGCCAGTCCAAACTTTTTTTTCTGAATATTAAGTATTTTCCAATTCTTGAAAGTTTCTGAACTTGCTTTTGTAATTTGTTGGTATTGATCATAGATGGGCATTGCAGATTCCACCATGATGATATGAGGATATCGTAGATTGCACCATGATGATATGAGGGGAAAAAAGACTTTTATTTGGCTGAATGCTGATTTTCTTCCCTTTCAAAACCTTCATTCATTGAGTGTGTTGGAAGCCAGAGAAACAGGCAAGAAAACAGTGAGCAAAAAGGGAATGGAAATAATGTTGCTAGGGCAACTTTCTCATGGTTTCTAAAGATGTATATATATTTAAAATCCTTGAAAACATTAGTCATGCTTATTTCTTAATACGTTTTGATCTCTCTGTTTGGGGTTTGCTTTGCCATAGCATGGACAGGGTTGGAGGTGGGAGAAGACCTCTCTGTGAGGAGAGGGGACCTGCCCTTGAGCTCTTGGAGCTGCTTGCAGTTACCCAGGAGAGCAGCAGCCACACGTGTCCGTAAGGAACCTGCTGACACTGAGTGGACTGGCACATGGTTTATGCACCAGGAGGTGCTGGTTTGTTAGGAGCACAAACACTAGATTTCATGCTGAAAACAGTCCAGAATGAATTATTCACGGATATCTTTGCACTCTATTTTTGTAAGGGGAGCTGTGGTGCTCTCTGTAACTGCACAGCAGCTGCAATAAAGCCCTACCAGTTACGCATTCGTTCTCCTCCCAGATACATGATCTAAAACAGTATTTCCAGCATGCCTTGCAAGAAAAGTTTTGTTGATTAAAGTTTTCATCTTGCCTGGTGTGGTTAAGTGCAATTACAAAATCACGTTTGTTCCTTCTAGAGCTGTGGGAATGTGTTTTTTTTTTTTTTTTTTTCCAAATAGGGAGATTCTAAAGACATAAAAGAAAATATTTGGCAAACAGAAAACTTGAAATAATTCTGTGCTTGTAAAGTTACATTTTTTTTTTGCTTTGATAGCAGGTGATTTCTTTACTTGAAACCATTACGTTGCATGAAAAATACAGGAAAAAATGTTGTGACTGAAGGTACACATTTAATCCTGAAAGTGCAGAGAAGGGAGCTTGGCATTTATCTGAATTATGTAACCAATCCCTCAGCGGAACTGAAAAGATTTTCAGGAGCATGTCAGTCCCTAAATTCCTTGCAAATCCTTACAGTGGCACAAATTTTCAAAGCCTGAGGATGCTATATGCCCCTTCCTACAGAAGTGCACACGCTGTTTTTCTGGAGATGAGTCCTCAAGATGTTCATGTGCCTCTTCACAACAGCACTTGTGGTCACAGAAACCCAGGCTACTGCTGATGAGAATAAATCCCCTACTGCAGCCAGTATACTGTAACGGGAACCATTCTTCCTCATCGTTCTGATTCACTCCACCTCAAAAATGGAACTGGTCATTTCCCAGCCCCACTGGAATAGTAGGAGAAGTATGGAGCCAAATGGGTAGCTCACAGTAGCAAAGGCAATTTGTTCACCTTGTTGAAAAGTCTTGTCCACAAGAGTTGACCATTAATTGCCTAACAATAGCTAGGCATAGTCTAGAAGAGATCCTGAAAATAGGAACACTTGCATTAGTGGTGCAGACCATTCCCAGTCTAAATTGTTTGTATGTGAAAGCACCCCTAGCTGCAGAGCACCAGGGGCTGGGAGCAGAGGCTGTGAGGGATTTCAGAGTGGAAAAGTAAGACAAGACTACAGTTATTTGTGAAATGGAAGGAAGGGTAGTTCACAAAATGTCCTCGTACTCACACCATTTCTGCAATAGAGGGTCTTTGGATAACCTGCTTTCAAAGCTGATGTGGTTCTTGCAAAGCCTGTTGTGCACAAGAACTATGCCTATCACCTTACACAGTGTTATGTTTTGAGATCTTGTCTCACAAAATGATCAATAATGTTAACATGAGCAAACTTGGGACGTGGCTTCAGGAATTTATTGTGTTGCAACAGCTTCCTACAACCATTGGGTCCAAAGTCCCTTCTTCTGGCTGATGGGGAGGAAAATGCCTGCATGTGGAGCTTTCCTCACATCACTGGGTAAGCTCATAGCAGCCTTCAGGAGATGCTGCCCCTGACCAGAAGAGTTTTCAGGTTGAACAGTGGTGAATAGGAGGAAGAGTGAGAAAGAAAAGTTACGTACAGGGCTCCAGTGCTGAAATAAGCCAAGAAAGGGAATAAATTCTTTATTCAGAGGGTGGTGAGGCCCTGGCACAGGTTGTCCAGAGAAGCTGTGGATGCCCCATCTCTGGAGGTGTTCAAGGCCAGGCTGGATGGGGCTTTGGGCAACCTGGTCTGGTGGGAGGTGTCCCTGCCCATGGCAGGGTGTTTGGAACTAAGATGGTCTTTAAGGTCCCTTCCAGCCCAAAACAACATTGGGATTATGTGAAAACAGGTCTGCAAAGTCTGACTTTCTGCACCAAGTTTTGCTTCTTCCTCAAACAACCAAGGTCCTGCAGTGTCCAGACCTTGTTTCTGTTCTTCCACACTTAACCTCTCCCCGCCCCTCCACTGCCACGTCAGGTTTTGCTGTGCTTGTGACGTAAAATTTACTGTGGAGCAGAAAGTCTTGTACAGACAGTGTTGGCAGTTTGTGCCTCGGTTTCCCCTGTGATAGGGATAACAGTACAGAGGACTTTCACAAAGCACTGTGAAATAGAAAAACCTGCTAGATAAGAACCAAGAACATAAGCTTTTAAAGATAGTTTCTGGACTCAGATGTTTTTGTCTTTTATAGTTCTTGCTACAAATTTCACAGTTGCAGTACTTTGGGAATATGAGATTGGACTATTTATGAATCAGGACATCTTCCTAGGGCAAATCCCCAAACCAGCTCTAATGCAGTATGTGCAATGGCAGGAGAATTTGCTGCTGTCCCTGTAGAAGGAGACGGCACAAAGCCTGGGGTGCCAAATCTTTGTGGGTGCATGGGCGCAGGGTGAGTACACAACAAAACATGGGGGAGGAAGGTGGAGAAAGGAGCTTATGTGAGCAGATGTTGCCTCAGTCAGGTAAAACTTATTAATTCATTTATCATCTGAGCTGATCAGTGCTACATCTGTCTGGGAATATAGGGTTTAGAAGGAGAAAAGAAAAAAAAGATACGCAGCTGCTAGTCCCACCGTGAAAAGGATTTGGTTCAACTGGCTAGGTATAATCGCTGCTCAGCTCTGAATTGTTTTTTTCAGGGATAGTTTTGCATATCTGAAAGACTGAAAGAGATCCTGTGTTATCTCATTTCTCTCTGGGAGATTGATGTTGAGTTTAAATTTAACTTAAGATGAAAACATCTGTTATTTTTCAGAGTAAATATGTTCTGATACCCTCCAATTGATTGAGAATCAGACAGTTCAGAATACATAAACTGAAGGCTTTTTAAGTCAGTACTGTTTATACTTGGAGCAGAAGTAACAATATTGTTTCCCATTCTTGTGAGTCATGACTAGAGGTAATAAAAACTCCTTCAGAACATGATGATGATTGAAAATAAGTTGTATATGTTCATACATTTTCAGAAAAAAAAAAAGGCATGTTATAGACTGTCAGGATTGTTATCATCTTATGAAAAAATCACATTCACCCTATTAGCTGACTAGAGCCTACAGCAGTGTCTGTAATTGCAATTGTTATGCTAAGTCATTATTTACATTGCAGTTGTGCCTGGAGATCTTAAGCACGCGCTTGGGTCTGATTACGCTAGGTGCAGGCACATGGGAAATATAAAGCGGGATGTCATCTCACAGCCAGTTTCATTTAACCTGTTCCCCAGCTGAGAAGGAAGGGCAAAGGGCAGTCTATCCCTTTGACAGTTACATTGGGTGCCCCGGGTCTTGGCTTGTCAGCACTAAATTGTAGGTTTGAAAGTCTCCTCTGAGGGATTGGGTGCACTTCTTTTCAGTATAAAGTAGCTTAGTCTAAGCCATCAAACAAACCTAAATGATTCTATGTGATGGGACTCAGTAGGTCAGGTTGATGGTTGGGCTTGATGATCTTGAAGGTCTTCTCCATCCTAGATCATTCTGTGATCCCTGAGGTGCTAACTATGGTCGAGCTGGCCTGCTTGACTAAAACACAGGGATGGTGTGAGCCAGAGCCAGGGCAGCACTGCCTGGTTAACCTAGCTTAAAGCAAAGAGACATTTTCTTAAATGAAAAATTTGGAGAGTATTTCCTGCTGCCTTACTTTGCTATGACAGTCATATCCTACCCTTTCCTCTTCAAGACCTGTCCTCCTCCCATCAGCTCTCCAATGCGGAGGCTTCTCAGTTCAGAGTTGTTTGTTTGCACTTTTATTCTACTGGCAAATTTTATTCATACGGTTTTACGATGCTACAAATGCACTTTACGTAGATTATTTTTGCTATGTAGGGCCCTCTACCTGTGATTATTCATACAGGGGGTGAATATAAAGCCCTGTTGCATGGAGTGGGTTTGGGCTTCAGTAACTGAAAGGAAGCCACAGTGCAGCTGACCCGAATCTGTATTCCCTTGAAACAGGATAAGACTTGTTTTGACACTGCCCCTGGTGAAGGCTGGTCTCTCAACTGCCCTTCCAAACTGTTATTTTGCTTAATTAAATGTTCCCAAATCGGACTCAAATTGGTTTCAGTTCCAGTTCCCCTTCACAGTGTGCAAACTTGGTTATTGCATAAGGGTGTCAGCTCAGTCACAGCACCGAGTGGGCCAGGGAGCTTTTGGAGTAGAACGGTTTAAATCCATAGTGTAAGTATCCATAAACACATGTCCAACTTCAAACATCTGCCAGAACTTAGAGAAACCTACAGAGTGGCTATGTCCGTGAGCACTTGGGCTGGCTCTGCAGCAGGACTGCCTTGTCTGTCTAGTGCTGGAAGGTGCCTGCTGCAGTTCACTGATTTATTTCTGACATGGCAAGGCTGGAGACCATGTTGGCCATTTCAGACCTTTTATCTGTGTACATGGAGATGCATTCCTGGGCTATCTGTTCTCCACTGAGATCTACACCCATGCCTTGCCAGCATCCATCTCCCTCACCTCCTCCCTGTTCCCTGCCTTCCCCCTATTTTGCGTGCAGCTCATTAACCTTTGGCTGGGCATTTTGAAATCATTAGGCTGTTTAGGTGGGTTTATTTTTTTAAGTCGTTGCCTGATTTAATGAACCCCTCTGCTCTGTCTCGCTGGAGGAGTTGCTAACAGATGGCTGGCATTTGTTTTTCCATTTTAAAGATTGAAAAGTAACCCAGTGGGGTTAGTGAGATGCCCAGGTGCCTCTGCTATAGCTTGGTTATTTGGTTGTGTTGCTGCTCCTTCTTCCACCAAGCTCTGGGCATCCTGTCCCTCTCAGAGGCTGCTCTGGCTTCTAGCACTGTCTGATATTTCTACAGCCCTGTGGCAAGGGAGGACTTGCTTTGCATGCCACACAGCCAAGGCTGCGTGGGATGCTGCTTCTAACTGGAGGCCTGGCCCAGCCCCTAAGGAATTTAGTTGCAGCCCTTGGTCTTTGGGTAATATATGGGGTTAGGGCAATTGTCTTCTTTGTTCCTCAACATGGGTTCTGGGTCACTGTGGATTACTAAACAATTATTTGCTTGCTGGACCTGTGTGGGCAAAGATCAGAAGCCTCTATGTGGTGATGGTAGACAAGCCTTTCTCCCTAGGAGACACCAAACTCTTGTTACCTAACCTGTGCAAAATAAATGAATGTTCTGGCACATATATATATTAAAAAAAAAAATGCAAATGAAGCAAGGCAGATTTTTCCAATAACCTTCTGCTCTATCTGTGAGAAGAAGCCGATAAATTGTGCAGGGAAAAATTGAATCCACCCCTCCCACACTGGATCTGCACTTTTAGGATTTTCACGAGTGACGTATGGAGACTTTTTCCAGAGAAAATCCAAACACAACAGACTAGTTGCTTACTGCTGTGTAGGTGAGTCACTGCTGGTGGTACGACTGGTGCCTGCTTGCTCTCATGGTCCCCTGACTTCTCATTACAAAGAACTCTTCACTAAAAGAGTTGCTGTCCTTTGCTGTCCTGTAGAGAAATGAGTACTGCTGGCAGTGGTGGTATGGTGGTATATCCCGGTGAAGAATTCCCCACTGTCCCAAAAGTGAATTTGGATGTGGCCAGCCTGATTTGGAAGATTGTATTCCATGGTATGGATGTAGATATTTCATCTGACTTTGGCTTCTGGGTCAGGGCATGTTTGGTTCACTAGCTGAGACAACTTTTTCCCTTTCTATTTAAGATATTGCATGTGATCACAGGGATGAAGTCTGACTTGGGATGCTTTAAAGAGAGCAAGGACATAAGGCATGTAAATGACTTTTAAGTCAAATGGTGGAGTATATTGTAACTAAATACACGTGGAATTTCTGACCACCCACACCACTTTGTTTCTTTGTTAGAAAGCAAAAGTTTCACTGAGTCAACAATACTTTTTTTTTTTTTTTCCTGTAGTATCTGCTCACATGGAGCAAACACCATCACTGCTAGTTACTCCACATGCTTCTGAATCCCTCCAGTGAATTTGATCCATCCCCAGTTTTGACCTGTGGCTGGCGCTTTTACAGGTTGGTTACTTATTGTACACTTTTTCAGTTTTGTTACTAAGACTCGGGGCGTACAGGTGAGGTGTGAAAGCTCTGACCTGAACGAGCAGTTATGCTGCTGTGAGACTCTCCTGCAACCTGTTTCATTCCAGGCCAGCACCAGGGTGCCTGTCGATGGAAATGGCTGGTCACCACAATCTAACTGTGATAAGCAAGCAACTAAAAAGTCACACTGTTAACAGATCACTCAAGGGATAAAAACAAACAAAAAAACACCACAACAAGCAAATAAAACCTGGCTTTCGTACAGTCCTGATATTTACCTGATATACCTTCATTCTCATAACAAATGGAAAACAAATAGCTGCTAGCTCTTTCCTTATTTCCTCATCAAAGGAGTCATTTCCCATCCTGCAGGAACTGGTCGCTGGGCCTGGTTAATCACATTTGCCCTTCATGCCTCTTATCACGTTGTATGCTCCTCTTTTTCCAAATTGTGCTGCCTGGTGTTAGAAGGTCCATGACAGGACACACCGCAAGTACTTCCATGTCCTATAAAACAAGGTGTTTAATAAACAGCAGAGCTAATTATACCTAATTTCCTAAAAAAGCCTGGCTCATGTCCTGTTTCCTTTACAGGAAGCTTCCCCTCTGTCTTCTATGATGCCTTTAGGTAATGATGAGCTGCATCCATGCTCGTCAGCCAGCCAGCACACTTGTGCTGATGGGTCACCAGCTGCTGCCAAGCACAGCTTATAACAGGCAGCAAGAACTGCTCTCCTCCAACCAGATGCCAATTTTCACAAAACTTGTACCAATGTAACATCCTGGAAACATCAACTGTTCAGTGAGATGGATTGGAGAGTTAAAATTTATTACAGGAGGATTGAAAAGTACACGAAGAATCTAATCTCTTAAACATCACGGCTGTAGTGAATCAGGCCAAAAAGGACAAGCAGCATATATTATATGAGCAATCAGGAGTGATTTCTTGTGTCTTTCTCTCCCCCCCCCCCCCCTTATTTCCTTTACAGAAGATCAGATATATTACAGCTTAAATTCCGTAATCCTTTGTTGAGGAATCAGAATTTAACTTAATGTTTTCACTTACTGCTCCTGCTGCAGAAAATATTTTAAATGCATGCTCTGCAAGAATTGTGTAACTGCTGTAGCTTGTCAAGACCCCATGCTCTGAACTTCTCTAAAATACAACAGTGGAGCTGAAGCTGGTTTCATTTGAGTGACCTGCAGATCTATACACTGTCTGTTACAAAAGTTATCTCATTTTATCAGGACAGCAAAGAACATGTTCTTTGGAAGTTTAAAGAATGTTATTTTTGTTAGTTAACCAAGGTCTAGATGTTGAGCTTCAAACTGCTGTCATTTATAGCGTTGTATTTGCAGTGATACTTAAACTATCTATAAAAAAATGTTTGCTCCTATTAAGGGATTGGACAGCAAATCCCATGCCTTCCACTGGACTTAGTGAGTTGTAATTGGTGGGATTACTTTGTCTAAAGGCTCTTCTTCCATGATTTGATCCACTCACATCATTGCCTGTTCATGGGGCACATTTACTTGCATACAACACCAAGTTTATGCACCTTTTAGCCTCTGGACCAAAACTGGTGGCCTCTGGCTAGCTTAGACAAGCTCTGTTCTGACCACCAATATTAGGCATAACCCCAAATCACCAAGCTTTTCAAAGCTTGCATGCATAACTTCTTGAATCAAGCTCCTTCCAGGAACTACGGGCTCCTTTCCTGATTTTGTGTTCAAGTAACCAAATACATTGTGGCTGTCATCGTTCCCAAAGGAGAGTTATGATATCCTCTGAGCATGACTGTCAGTCTCATCTCACTGCCTTAGCTCTCTCTGGACATCGCCCCAGGCTCTCCATTACTCTCACCTACCTGCATTTGGCTAGCATTTGTTTATCCCATCTATGCTTTGTGGCACTAGACGATATTCCTCTCCCCGCTAATAATCCCAATGGAAAAGCTGTCTTTGACTTCTGGCAGACACAGGCTCCTGAAATGGGAGTGACATTCTGTAGCAAAATGTCAGAGTTTGCAGCCATTCTTGGAATAATATTCTCTGCAAGATCTGTTCAGAATACAGTAAGGAATGGTAATAAAAGCTGAATCAGAGATAATGATGCTCTGCAGTCAGTCAACTCCACGCTGATGTGAATGCCACCCAGTGAACGTTCAGATGCCTCACAAGATTCACATCCAAAATCCAGAGTCTTTCTTGAGTTTGATTTCCATTTAATTTTTCAAATTGCCTCGTTGCTACACACTGGAATTCACTAATGGACGAGTCCAAGATTTATAGAGAATGCCATGCCAGAAGGATGTGTTGATGAAAACCATGAAATGGAGTGGCACAGAGGATTGAATCCTGAGTTAAGACATGGCAGGTGACGTAGCAAAGAAGAAATGAGCGAAGGAAACCAATGAGCAGCTTCATTTCTGCCTTCCAGCAGTGTAGGCTTCAGAATACACACCATGCTTTGGCTTCCCCTGCAGGGAGCCTGGTCTAACAGCCAGAGAGGCACTGATCATCTCACTGTTCAGAATAAACAAAGTGGTTTTCCAAGTCATCAGATTTTCTCTCCCTGTCTTCATAAGCCCATCTGAAAAACAGGAAGGTTTGTGCCAAGATAGAAAAAAAAATGCTGGTTAACTTCTGTTTTTCTGAATAACATGCAAACCTCTTCCCTTTCCTGAAACTTTTGTGTCTACTATTCTTTGCTTTAATTTCAAGCTTTCTTGAAGGTCATGAAATGTCTTTGGCTTCTCAGACTTTTCTTGTGGAGTCTAGCTTACACAAAACCATTTGTCCTGTTTTATTAATAAGCCATACAAAACAGTCTCCTCCCTCTGAGTTGGATTCTATTTGAAAGATGTACTTTTGAGTTTTGTTTTGTAAACCAAGTGTATAAATATCAGTGGTTGTTGTGTGGAGTGCCTTTGGGATGAAAAGCAAAAATGCAGCTATAATACATCTTAAATGATGAAGTACATCAGTCTCTGAAGTGCTGTTAGTGTCTCATTGGAACACAATAGGTCAAAACCTTATTATTTCAACAAAAGTAAAAGGGTAGTGCAAGAGCCCTCCATGTGCATGTGGACAGCAGTGAGAGGGCATGAACAAAGAGGAGACATGAGCAGGTTTGCATACTTTTTAATGAGGAAAATGCAATATGTGTATCTTTCTAGCATTACTGGAAAACAACTAATTTTTCTATTGAATTATTTCAAATGACAAAGCAAAATCTTCTTTTACTGTAAGCATCTGGAATTGTTAACCAGTGTGTGTCACAGCTCTGGTAACAATCGAGAAGCATGTGAGCATCCCACAATCCAAGGTGCTTAGAGGGAGAGAAAGTCTCCTGCAAACCTGAATTGCTGTGCCGACATCTGTAACAAAGCTGGGAAGATCTCATTTTAAGGCGTCCATGCCTCAAGAGGGGAAAGAAAGATATGTTTCAGTGCTGTTGCTCAGATTTGCTTTATGACGAAGTTTTCACAGAGCCGGGAGATTCCCTTCTGTGCTGATAAATATAGCTTTAACCAAAAAACCTCTAATGATTCGTCTTATAGAACAGATACACATGACAAGTAATTTGCAAAGGTGGCAGCTGAACCTACGCAAGACAGATGTCTCGATGCTCACTGAACGAACTTCAAGACTGATTTTTGAGAAGAGAAAATATGAAAATATTTCTTAAAAAAAAAAAAAAAGACATGCAGCTTTTTGCACTTGATTTGCCAAGGCAATAGATTGCTCTTTGCAGGAAAAAAAAAAAAAAAAAGTGAAAGACAGGATGCTTGCTCACCCTGCTTTAGATAGAGCTGACATATCCTCTAAGAATTAGGCAATTATTTGTATTATGTATAATTATATAAGCAATCAAATATATAATAAATATGAGGATTACAAACTTCTGCGAGTAGGTGTCTTGTCACAGCCTCTGCATGGTTTGAAGTGGCTGAGCGCAAGAAAGATACTGCTAAACCTTGTAGTTGTCTTCATTTTGATGACCCAGTAACATCTCAGGTTGTTCCGTTGACTTTGAGGGGTTTGGGATCAGACCCTTGTTTCCTCACAATAACAAGGTCACAGACTTTCCGTGCAGTGTTTAAAACATGCTCCTAATCTCCACCCAGAGAACTGGGGCTGTTCTCAGTTGTGTCTGCTGCAACTCTCAGCTTGGAAATCCTGCTGCATAATTGCTCCTAAGGTCAGCCTTTCCCTGGGTACTTTCACACTAGGGTGCTTTTTGCGAATTGTTGTGGTCAAGTTGTCTGACTCTGTTGTGTCTCTTGGCAAATACAGACAAAATCTCAAAGCTGACTGGTGACAGGCCAGCTTCTGTGGGATGGTTTTGCTTCTGCCATGGCAGAGGCTGGATTGGCTTTGAAATGGCAGGTTCTTTCTCAAGCTGGCGTCAACATCGTGTTCACTTTGGTGGAAGGAGAGGAGGTCAGGCCCTCTCGGCACTAGCATGGTTTCCTGAGAAAGCAGCCTTGTGGTTTGTGGCTGATGGATGGTGTTCCTTGGGGCTACCAGGGTGCATGAGCCAACTAAAGCTTCTGTCCTTCTTGGCCAAGACAGTAAAGTCACTCCTTCAAGGCTGTTTGCTATGCCTGTAAGGGAATGGGAGGCACTTTGAATGAATTTTGATCAGAAACAAGCTTGCAATTCTCCAGTATTTATTTTCAGCTAGAAGATGCGCATGGTGCTTCTAGGAAATACATCTTCCTTGTCATGCTCTGCTGAAGACAAATTCATATGAGACCAGAGAAAACAGCAAAAGCTCCACTCAAACTGCTGTACTTCCCCTCTTCTGCAGTTCACTGCCAAGTGCAATAACCCTTGTTTCGGCATAGACTGAAGCATCACAGGCAAAACTTGATTTCATTATTACATTTCATTTGTTTTCTTGGCATTGTCTTGTTCCTGTCAGGCTCCCTGATAATCCATTTTTCTTTTCATTTTGCTGTTTTTTTTCCATCCACTTATGTTTACTTAGTGCCCGAATCAATCTCCTGTTACCAGTCATTCATCTCAAATCCTTCCACTTCATAGAGACTACAAATGACTTGGAAAAGTCACTTCTGTTTTATTTGTAAAGGTCATTTGCCAATAACAATGCAACATCAGATCAGGTTTCATACTCAACAGAAATCAGCAAAATAGGTCATTTTTCCTCCCGAAGATGAGCTTTACATTTGCGTATTTGGACCTCAGCTTTCTCCTTGGAATCCAGTGAACAATATTTCAAGTGCTCCAAAGGCACTTGGGGCAGCAAATTGTATTGGGAGCCTGATGTTTAGCTGTGTTTCCTCTTTTGTTTTGCTCTGGTTATGATAGCGGACGCATTCTGACAGGATTGCTTTAAATCAGGAAGATCCTCCTAATAGCACCTGACAGTTTAATTGATGTCTTGGCTTTTCTGTTAGTCATTTTTGGCAGCAGCACACCTTCTACTGCACAGTGTCTAATCCGGCACTATTAATACACTAAGCTCAGCTGCACATACCTGCAATCCGCTTCAGAAAAGGAACATGTATGAATGACCATGCGACAGGATTTCTTTGTGGAGCGGCTATTAGTTACTTGTATGGTCAAGGACTTGCTCTTCCAGTGTACAGGTTGAAAGAATGACAGGAAGAGGTCAGAAGGAAGGGGGCATTAATTACAGTAGCATTATACATTTTAATAATCTTTTTGAAGGGTGGCTAGCTTTGGGGGGAAAGATTACTATTTTTTTTTTTTTTTAATGTAGGGAAGGGCCAGAACCTTGAAACTAGACCCATCTCAGTGACATTTGGCACTGGAGAAGCAGATGAAAAGACAACAAGGCCCTACAAACATAATAAAAGTAGATAGCTAAATAGAACGGTGAAACCCTACTAAAATTCATTCCGAGGACAGACTGGAGAAAAATTTGGCACTTATTAGATATCACAGAATCTGTGCAAACTCTCCCCTCATTCCTCTGCACTCAGAATCTTATTTTCTCAGACAGCCTCTTTCCTTTAAAAGATGGGAAATGAACTGCACTGAAATGAAAATTTTCAGTATGATGCATTGATTTCTGTAAGCTTTAGTTTGGTTTTCAAAGTTTAAAAATTTTTAAGTCTTTTTGGATATTGTTCTCTGAAGGTTTTTTTTTTTCTTTCTTTCTTTCTTTTTTTAATTTATTTGAAGGGGATGATAATTGACTGTGTTCATTCCTTTCTGCTTCTTTTCTCCTTAACCTTATCTCTCACATCTAATTTGCAGCAGATAGCTCTTTTGAAAAGGATGTTTGTGTGTTTGTTTGTTTTGTCACTGGATTCAGCAGCAGCAACAGCTCTTGGTTCTTCAGATGATTACCTTGTGGTGTCCCTGACATTTCCCTGCCTTTGTATTGAGTATTTATGCTGTAGATAAACTGCTGTTGCTGGAGTGATAAAAGCATGTTACTGAAAGAGTTTTTGTACTCTGCTGGGTAATTCTGGCTGCACAGAGAGGATTGTCTTCTTTCATGTGGCCAGCAGGTGAAACCACAGAAATGGCAAACACTGTGGAAGGAGATCTTACACTAAGCACTGCTTGCTCATTGTCCTTCTGGCTGGTTTTATTTCCCCTGTGAGGAAAACAAAATCCAAAATCTGGAGTGTCTCGTCTCATGAGCAGTTAGTTTCAGCTGAGGATACAGAATTAGGGGGTGTTTCTTGGAAATGAAGAAAACAGATGCACCAGGGTGGTTGTGCCAGGCCTGCTGGCACTGTGTGGTGATGTCCCATGGGCATTGCTTACTATAAACCTGCTTTTTATCAAATTCTCTATTTTTTCCAGAAGAAAAAAAAAAAAAGTAGTGATGTGAGAAAAACTTGGGTATGTGATACCCAAACAGGTGAGCAGGCAATGGTAGAGGTTCTACCTGACAAAATCTCCTCTTTGCTAGCATCTGTATAAAAGCTGGTCAAAATCCAAGGCGTATATTTCTCCATTTGTTTGTAGGCCCTGGGGGGGCTCTGCCTTTAAATTCACCTGTATTGGCCCATGTTTCTGACTTTTTGAGCACGTTTTTGAGAAAAGCATCTTAGATCAGTAGTAAACCATCAGAGAAAAGGCATTTCAGAGAGACGGAAACTATTTGTGGGCTGGATTTAGTAAGTGGTCTGGTCTTAGAAAACAGTTTCCACAAGTGATGGAATACTTCCCCTTGGACGGTGCTTTAAGCAGGTTTCTTATATGATGCCACACAAAATCAGAACATGTAGTGAATAACCACAGACAAGCTGTGGGATAAATCGAGTGTTTCACTACAACTAAATCAAGCACAGCTCTTCTGACCCACAGCAGAGCTAAAAATGGCTCTAAGCACTTAGAGTCATAGAGTCATTGAATGGTTTGGGCTGGAGGGGACCTTAAAGATCATTTAATTCTACCCCGCTGACATGGACAGGGATACCTCCCACTAGTTCAGAATGCACAAGGCCCCATCCAGCCTGGCCTTGAACACCTCCAGGGATGGGGCATCCACAGCTTCTCGGGGCAGCCTGTGCCAGTGCCTCACCACCCTCATGGTGAAGAATTTCTTCCTAATATCCAATCTAGATCTACCCTCTGTTAGATTAAAACCATTCCCCCTTAACAGCTGATGTTTTTTCAATGTCAGGTGTGCCTTTGTGAGCCAATCCACACCAAGTAATTTCCTCTTTGTGTATGCCACAACCAAGTCTACACCTTGGTTGTGTCCTGGAAATTTGTCACCACACGTGGTATTAACAGCTACAGGATTTCATTGTGGGCCACGGGGTCATGGAAGAAAAAGCATACCCCATGTCAATACCTTCTGGGTTAGCTCTGGCCTGTGTCTGTAGGCTGGGTGTGAGCTTAGGGCAGGAGGAGAAGAGGGAATGCAGTGGGTCATAGCTTCACAATTCCGTAGTTCACACTTGGCTCTCAGAGCCAGGGACCACTTACCTCCTGATGTGGAAGAGAGCAAAACCCACAACCATGATTATAAAGATGTGTAGTGTGTTGTCAGTTGCAGGGTAAATGAACTCTCTAATTCCTGGCAAGAAGGAACACAACAAAATTAGTGCTTTAATAAAGGCAACTTAGTATTTTGCATTTACTCTTCTTTCTGTCTTTCAGCATATTGCAGATAACAAGATGGTTATAAATTAAGCTACCCTGCTAAGCAAGCAACTTAGGCTGGTCTTAGGAAGAAGAGATCAATTTCTTTCTATTCACAACAGAAAGCAATCTTCTGTTCCCTTAGATCGTGAGCTTTTGGGGGGCAGCATCACCCCATCACTACACATTTCTCTGACTGGTATTCAGGATGCAGATCGGCAGCTGTGAAGATACAAGCCTGGGGAATCCACTATCCTGTGATGGATGGACAAGAATAAGTGATAAAGAATAGAAGGAACTCCGCCCCCCTCCCTTTTTTTTAAATGTATTTTATGGCATGTGAAATAGACCAACCCCTATCCATCCAAAGCCTCCCGACTTTCTTATTGTTGTGAAAAATGACATTTATCAGCATGGCTGAGCGTTAGGAAAGTCTATTAATGGAAGCAGTATGAAACTGGAAGGAGGTGACTTTTAGCAACCATCACATGAAGCTTTTCTTCTATTAAAGCACTGCTTCAGGCAAGAGTGTGATTAGTTTTTTGGAGAACAGATTTTCATTCATAATGAAAACATACATCTCAGCCACTGTTATTAATGTGCACGTGCTCTAAAACAAAAATAGAAAGAATCCAAAGCCAGGAAGCTGCCAGGGCAGCTTAAAACGGTATCAGATCATGACAAGGTGGGCTGTTCGGTCCCACAGCAGTGTTTGTGTACCCTGGGAGGCACGTGCTGCGTGCGAGTCACTGATATCAATGGAGCAGTCATTCCTATAGCAGTCAAATTGGATCCCTGCTTCCTCTCCATCCAGTGGTCTTGGTCCTTTCTAGTGTTTCCTTGCTGTCCTCGCCTTTGGGATGTTGTGGACAGAGCTGTATGTTGCTAGTTTCTGGGAGCCGGATGCCTGCATCTCATCTGTTTGCTGAACAGGTGAGCCATTTTTCCAGAGCTTACTTAAATGGGGGGATCCTTACCGCAGTATCTTGCAAAGGGTTAGCCTTTGTTTTGTAGATTGCATATGTTTGCTCAGGTGGAATGTGAAATACGAAAGTAAAAGAGAGCCCTCCTTCAAACAGTCACTGTGATTAGAAAAGGCTGACTAGAATTTATTTTCCTTTCTTGGAATCATCTGTGGAGCAGAGCATGGGACAGAGCCGACGAGTCCTGCTGTTTGCCATTGTCACTCCTCTGCTCAGCACAAAGCACAGCGACTTGCATGTAGGCACATGCATCATGTGGAGAGCAAAGGAGGTTAACACTGTGGTGTTTGCATGTTGCATGGGCTGTATGGATGCATCAGCAGCAGTGCTCTGTGAAACAACACCAACAGAACCTAGGAACGAGGTGAAATTGCAGAATGTCTTCTAGAGAGGGGACTGCGTGAGGGACTTGCTCATTCACCCCTTGTGTGTGTGAGGATTCCAGGAGAGTTAGAGAGGTTGAAGGGTAAACTCAGACCAAAAGGAGTAAGGGTCATTTCCAGCAATGAAGGATGAAAACTCTGCCTTATGAGCACTAGAGGCTGAAGTGGGATCTTTTGCAGCTGATGGGTGAGCTTGTGTCTTTCCCAACCTTCACTTCAGATCCTCTCCTCCCTTCTTGGTGGGTTCAGCCATGAGCACAATGAAACCATCCCAAGTTGCACCATGGAGAGAGTGGTAAAGCATTGGAAGGGGCTGCCCAGTCTGGTGCTGGAGTCCCCATCCCCAGAATTATTTAGGAGACTTGTGGATGTGGCACTGAGGTATGTGGTTAAGTGATGGAACTTGGTAGGTCAAGTTGGTGATCGGACTTGATGATCTTGAAGGTCTTTCCCAACTTAGATGATTCTGTGATCCTGTTCTATAAACAGCAAAGCAAGTCATTGCCAGCCTCACACTGAAATAACATCCTTCAAGTGCCCAAGTGTCTCCAGGAGCTGTGAGGTACAGGCTTGAAGCTAAGGTCAGGGCAAGCCAGGGCTTGTGTGGAAGTGGGTGCCCAAAGAAGAAGAGCCAGCATGTCAGTGTGGCCTGTCAGAGCCTCTAGACCTTCTGCCCTCCATGGAAATATGTGCTTTCTATTTAGAGATGCCAACTTTTAAATTGCTCTGTTGACCACCTGGAATCTGTTATGCGATCAGAGAGATCTGAGTGTTTGCAAGGGGGACCCCAACCACTTCCAGAGGTTCTCCTCTGATCATCTCCCAGCCTGGCTGAGAAAGAAAAAGGACACCTTCCCCAGGGCTAACAAGATGACTGCAGCCACACTTATAAAAACATAGTGATGTTTGAATAGTTTTTCCCTTAAAACCATCCAGATTTTTTCTCTTATAGCATTTCTGCTACCATATGTGTTTTGGGATCAGGTAAATTGGGAATAGTTAAAATTGTTACCAAAAAAAGGCAAATGAACTCTTGAACTTGAAAAATAAACCCATGAATTACTGTTCTCTTCCCCTGTTTGCATACTTCACTGCTTTTGGGATTCCTTCTGACATGGAAATTTCTATTATGATTGCAGCTTTGCCAGGAAAACTAAAAGCAGGAAATACGGCTGGATAACTTGTTTGCTGGAGTTTTCCAGGAGAAGAGGTAAAACTACACAAATATCTTAAGGCTCAGACATACTTTGGAGCTAAATTAAGCTGCAGTCCCACTGCCTAGCTCTGCTCATTTGCTGTGTTTAGTGTGTCTGACAGTCCCCCAAATTTCACGCAAGCTGCAGAATAATTGAGCTTGCTGTTTTTCATATTTGCCATTTCTCCTGGCGGTACTAGTTCCCGTGCTTGATGTTTTCTCCCTGCTGTAACGCTAACTGCTTGACATATTAATAGTGTGTATTTTTTTATCTGTCAATTTTTATAGTGTGCTATGAACCCTAGGAGTGTTTCTATTGCCTATCATTTTCTCCAGAAAATGAGTGATTATTTGTACTTTTTTCTACCATGAGAGTTCAGGCTGGTAGACACATATTCTGGGACAGTCTGTACATGTAAGCACCTTTCACAGGGGTGACAGCTTGCTCAACTATAATTTTGGGACTTTTTCACATACTGAATCCTTTGGTTCAAAGGCATAAAAGTCCCAAGCTGAGGAGAGACAAGCAGTGCAGTCTCTCATCTATTTACCAGACTGGTATTTTCACCTGAGCTTACAAATCCGGCTTGAAGTCTGGGTCTTGCCCTCAAATGTGACATGCATCTGTTCATCACCCCAAACCACATGCATGTGCCTGCATGAGAAAATGAACTAATTACGTAGGAGGTCTGGAAGTGTTTAAACACATGGGGAAGGTTGTTATCTCAAAAGGCAGGCAAAAAGATGCTCTGCTGGAGGGGAAAAAGGATGTAAATGGCACAAGCAGAATGGGGTTCAGGAGAGGATTCAGTGCCCCAGAGGAACATTAGCTGATTTCCCAATTTCCTAAGAGGCTCTTCAGCTCCTTAAGGATTGTCAGTCTCAATGGTTCCCAGCCATCTGGAATGATTTATATCTCATTCCTAGCTCCACAAGGCCATCAACTCGCTTGCAGCACATTTTAGACTGAGATGTGGGCAACAGCTGTATGTGGGAGAATGAGGCTCTGGCTTGTGCAGGAGAGGGGACGCTTCAGTCTGGTTCTTGCCTGTTTGGGCTCTTCTGGCTTGGATAAGCACCCAGATCTGGGGGCAGCAGGGCACGGAACAAAAGCAAAGAGAAATATTGGCTTCCAACCATGGCCTGTTGCAATGACTACAGAATTGAAAGCTGGAGAGGAGCATTTTGTGAAATTGTGGGGAGTTATTAAGGTTCTGTGCTCGTTTGGGGTCTCAGAAAACAACATTCTGTGCAGGACTGAGGAGATTCAGTTTATAAAAGGGAACGGTGAATAGGAGTATGGTAAAAAGCCTTACCAAAAAAAATAATTTTAAAAAAAGAAGTTCTTTGTAGAAGGGCAATGAGCTGTTATTCATGTCATCTTGGATAGGATGAGATATGAGGAACATCTTACAGATGTGGCAAGGGATATTGAACCTAGACATTAAGAACTGCTAATATTAGTTAATTGTTCATGATAACAAACATTATATATACGACTGATTAGGAGAGCTAAGATTGCCTCAGGTAGATGGAGAAGCAGACCCACTTTGGTACTGGGTTAGCCAAAGGCACTGCAGGACAATTCAGGTTTCACAGAGAAAAGTACTGGATGTGCTAAAAGTTCTTCAGCAACCCATGGCTTTTGTGTTCAAGATCTGGCAATACAACTTTCAGATCAAACTTCAAAAGCATGATGGGGAAAAAAAAAAAAAAAAAGAGTGAATTTTGACTCAGATGTTTTTGTGGCCTTGTTCACCAGATACTATGTTTTGGGGGAGCGCAAAGACCTGGACTATGAAAAAAGGCAATTTCATTTCTAAGGTCTGGGAAAGTTGGATGTACGAGAGCAGCTGCTGAATGTGCTCTTCAGGAGATCAGTTAGTGAAAACCAGTTGTTGCTCAAAGGCATTCTTTTAATGTTATAAAAACACCCAAAGTAACTCAAAACCTGAATCCCATCAGCTCTGTGTGGCCAGAGCCAAGACAAGGTGGGAAGGAGAGATCTGCTCGGAGAGTCACTCTCAAGCGTGCCTGTAGCAGGGTCTCCAGGAGGAGCAAGGTGCTCACATGCATACAGAGATCCAAGGACGTCTCATCCAGTTAAGGGCTCGTGCGGAACTAAAGATAGTGTTCACAAAACCAAACCCATGAAAAGGAGAAGTGAGAGACTGGGAGAAAAGCGTGACTTGGAGGAGCGTAGAAGGAAGGAAGTGAAGATGCGAGAAAACCCTCAAATTCAAGTAAGCTGAATATTTGATTTCAGCTTAGTAATTGAGATACTAGTTTTGATCTGGACTGTTAAAGGTTGTCCCCTGCTTGATTCTGGAGGATTTGTTTTCCTCCTCCTGTCTCCCACATTGGTAGTTATTTGTGCTTTTAAGACATCTGTTGCACAAGGAACTGATTCCGAGCGCAGACCTGCAGTGTTCTTAGGGGCTTGAACTCAGAACTGAAACACACACATCAAATTTAATTTCTGTAGTCAAACGGATGCTCTCCAGGTCACTAGGCTTAAAATATGGGCTTACGGTTTTCCTCTGATTGAAAATTGAAAGTAAAATGTTTTTGGTGTCTTCCCTTCCCCTCTTCCAAAACATACGTCACGTATTTAAATACCTGTATCTACAGATGTCTCTATCTATATAGGCATGATATCATACATGTAACTGCACGTGCAAATAGCTCCCAAATATTCTAGTTGGACACTTCAATGTGAAAAGACCAGAAAAGAGAAATGGCAAGACAAAGAGACCAGTGTTGGTTTCATATATCCAGACTGCACCATGTGAAAAGCAATGCCACAGTGATGGTGGGTACAACAGAAACACAAAGCTGTACCCAGCGGATTGCGCTCAGGGAAACCTTCTGTCAGAGCCTGAGAAATGTTTTCATTCCAGCTGCAAAAAGGAATATAGCTTCTGTACAGCGGCACAAAATCTGGGAAATCCGTCCTCTGTGTTCCTTGTGCTGGGAATGTGATCCCAAACTGTTACTCATATGAAAGTACACCTCTGCTTCTTCATTTTAATTTTTATTTATTTATTGCTGAGGGATATGAGAAAGACGATAGAGAACACAGCAAGTTGAGTCAAGGAATTAGCACAGCAATAACTTTAGGCATCTGGGGAAGAATCAGCCCATTTGGAGAAAAAGAATACATAAATGTGTACTGGATAACAACACTGGGAAAATAAATTACAAAGAAAAGAGAAGCTGATATAATTGTTGTAAACAAAGCCAAGTATACAATTACTGCTACTCAAGGCTTTTATTATGAGAAAGCCAGTTAATCTAACAAAAGCCTTGCTCAGCTCTTTTTAAAAACAAACCCCCAAAAAATCAGTGCCAGAGAAACAAACTGTACAGAGGAATTATGTTTTATCTCCCAGGGAAATTTAGTGAGGGTGCCAGCAACTGGGGAGACTGGGTTTCAGGGGCAGCTACTGGTCAGACTGGGTGTCCGAGCCCAGCTGCAGGAAGGATGCACCTTGCACATCCATATATACATATATAATATATTCTCACTAGTGGACCTCCATCCTGCTTACCCAGAGAGGGAAGCAGGATGAGGCCACTGATTCTGTTTGTGATCTGTGTGGCTGGCCACATGCACACGTCTATAAGTGGTGCTTAAGTGTGCTCTGGGTGTGTGTGCCTATTGGAAAGTGGTTTTTAGGCTCATTGCTGGTTGGACTGGGGGCATGGAGCTGTGCACCTCTCAAGCGGTTGGATCCAGCATGATATATCCTCCTCTGACAGTACCAAGCTTTCATCTTGGCTTGGGCTTCTCTAAAATCTACGTAGTCCCTGCTGAACTTGCTTGAGCTGTTCCTTGATGTCAACCCTATTTTACAGGGGTAGGTCAACTAAGCAGAGTTTTCAAAGCTGGCTGAGGACCATTCGTAGGGGACCATGAGTTTGGTCCCTCTTCCAGGTCTGCAGATCCATCCTCTTTTCATGCAGGATGCTCCAGGAAGCTGTTGGATTGCTCGTGATTCATATTTTATGGAAAGCCGAGCAAAACGAGCTCTGGCTCACAGCCAACGATAACTGAGATAAGAACTAGTAGGAACTCTGAACTTCGATTTGTCAAGGGCAAAAAAAAAGGCAGTGTAGAGTGCAGTTCTGTGGCTTAGTGAGTGATAGCATGATGTCATTTCTGACACTTCCTGCAATTTGGGTAATGAGAAGGACATTTATGCTCAACTCAGGAACGCAGTTATAGGGTGACTTTCTTTGTGGCTTCATTTAAAAACAAAACAAAACACAAAAGAAAATTAATTAAAATTAGTGCTGGTTGATGACTTTTAGATGGTGTGTCTACCGCCTGCAAATGCTATGGTTCATCAAAACTGAAATTTGGTGTGAAGATGTTTCCTGGTCCTTTCACAAAGAAACGCCCTATGCATCACAGACAAGCAAAGATTTTTCTGACGTTTTCAGCTCACTTGCAGAGTCAGCTTGCAGTTCTACTACTGGCAACACAGAGCTGCTGCTTTCCTGAAGGCCTCAGAGCAAATATCCAACAAATGGTTTGCCTTCCCCAGCATCACTGCCCCAATGACCAGAAATGTCCCCAAAGCCAGCTTTTCATAAGCCTTGCCACTTTTAAGTGCAGTAGAGCTGAAAAAAGGGGTAGGAGAAAAAAAAAAAAAAAAAAAATCCAAGCAGAACACACTAGAGAAAAGAAAGGATTTAAAAATAAAAATAATAATAAAAAAATCCCCAATCTTCCCTGTCAGAGAACAGACATCTTGATAAATAGATGGGGTCATCCTTTGTCTATTGTGTGCTTTGCTTGTAGGTTGTCTCTGACATATGATTTATCATTAAATACCTGCTGACCGTCCTTGAAGGGAACGCTGTTATTTCAAAAGGCACAGAAACATCCTGCTGAAGTAATCCAGGCTATTCAGCGCAGCCATCTGACTTGCTGAGCTGCATCTCTTGGGACCTTTTGGTGTGAGGTTGTCTCAATTGCCACTGTGCGGTGAGTGCAGCTGCCTGCATTGGACACCTCTCCAGGAGGAAGGTGATGAGCTGCTGCTGAGAAAGATGGTTTTCTGGAGGCTACAGCACCACGATTTTTCCTCATTGTCTCTGCACAAGTACTGCCCCAGCAGCTCTGAGGTCTCTTGTGTCCTGACAGCTGTGTGAGCTCTTGGGAAACTGAACAAGAAGACATCTCTGAAGAGCTTTTGGGAACATCATCTCTAAGCCTTTGTCTGTGTGGCAGGTCGAATATTGCTTTAGTACATTACCATTACTTCCTTCACACATACGGGAAAAAAAAAACAACAACAAAAAAACATGGGCAATTCAAACTTTTTTTTTTTAATTTATTGTTTTTATATTTGGTTTTGTTTTGTTCTGTCTGTGTCCAGTGGTTGACAGAATAGAAGATGGCACGTCCAGCCTGCTGCGACCTGTAGAAGGAAGCTCTGCTATACTGATGAAGAAAAGAAACCTCATCTCTTCAAAGGTGGCTGAACAGCCCTGCAGGTGCCACATAGATGCTGCAATGTAGTGTGTGGCTTGCAGGTGACATTAGCAGTGCTTGATCTCTTCCACCTTGTTACTTCGTTTTGATGAATTTATGAGTGGGGTGGTTTTGGCTGGGATAGAGTTATTTTTCTTCATGGAGGCTAGTATGGTGCTATGCTTTGGATGTGTGATGAAAGCAGTGTTGATAACACACCAATTTTTTAGTTTTTGCAGAGCAGTGCTTACACAGAGCCAAGGACTTTGCTTCTCATGTTGCCCTGCCAGTGAGGAAACTGGGGGTGCTCAAGAAGCTGGGAGGGGACACAGCCAGGACAGCTGACCCAAACAGACCAAACAAGTATCCCATACCATATGGCATCATGCTCAGAGATAAGAACTGGGGGGAAGTTTGCCAGGACTGCCATTGCCTGGGGACTGGATGGGCATTGGTTGGCTGCAGTTGGTGAGCCACTGCATTTTCTTTCCACATGTATTAGACCGTCTTTATGTCAACCCATGAGTTTCTGACTTTTGCCCTTCCAATTCTCTTCCCCCATCCCACTCGGGGCAGTGAAAGCACAATCCTGTGGTGCTTAGTTGCCTTCTGGGGTTAAACCACAGCAATGGATAAGGTCTTTCATTGTTCTAAAATTTCACTTGCAAAGATTTTCAGTGGTGAGGTGAAACTGCCCAGACTGTGCAGTCTCTGTGTCTAGCAGGAGAGTCTCCTATCATCCTTTTCTGGCCCAAAGTCCTACAAAAACCTGGTGTATGCTTAACTTTCTCCTTGCATACTGAACATTTACTGCTGAACTTCCCCTGGGGCCTCCCATTCTCCTTGATTTGCAGTCATTTGTGAAGGACTCCTGAATAATTCAACAGTACAAAGCGACTCTCAGTACCCTTGGTTTGGCACTGTCCAAAGAAGAGCCATGCACAACCAGAGGCTCCACCACATCTTCAGCTGTCCCTTCTGAGACTCATAATACTCCTGGAGCATTTATTTCTCCATAAAAACAGCTCTGACTTCTATGAACTGCAGGTCTGTCCTGCACCAGGCAAGTAGCTAAATCCCTATAATTTTGGGCAGCTCTCCAAGCCCTTGTCAGACTTCACAGTCAGCAAAGGCAGCCCAGTGCATTGACCTTAAATACACATCCCTGACCATCTTAGATACAGGCTTGTATGTGCATATGCATGCCCTGCTGATGAGCATGTTTCCTTGGAAACTCACTTTCCTCATAAAAAAATCTCAGGGTTAGAGTTAGGTATTAGAGGTTAGGGTTAAGGTTTTGGTTTAGGAGTTAGGGTCAGGGTTAGTGTTAGGGGTTAGGAGTAGGGTTAGGGGTTAGGAGTAGGGTTAGGGGTTAGGAGTAAGGTTAGGGTTTAGGTTATGGTTAAGGTTAGCTTTAGGGTTAGGGATAAGTGTTAGGGTTAGGTTTTGGGTTAGGGTCAGTTGTTAGGGGTTAGGGTTACGATTATGTCTTACGGTTAGTTTCAGAGGGAAAACAGCTTGGGGAAGATTCAAATAATTTATTGCCAAATAATAACATGCTACAGCAGTGAGAACTAAAAGGAAACTAAAAACATCTTCCCCCACAACCAGGCTGTTCTAACTCCTAACTCCTCCCCGTGAGTGGTGCAGGGGAATGGGAAATGGGGCTGTGGTCAGTCCCTGACGCTTTGTCTCCGCTGCTCCCTCACAGTCCCTCTCTGCCCCTGCTCCCCGTGGGGTCCCTCCCACGGGATGCCGTCCTTCCCGAACTGATCCTGTGGGGGCTGCCCACAGGCAGCAGCTCTTCAAGAACTTCTCCCACACAGCTCCATAACACGGCAAACTGCTCCAGCACAGGTCCCCCACGGGCGGCAGCTCCCCCCAGACCCCCTGCTCCTGCGTGGGCTCCTCTCCACGGGCTGCAGCTCCGGCCCAGGCCCTGCTCCTGCAGGGGCTCTCCATGGGCCGCAGCCTCCTCCAGGCCACATCCACCTGCTCCACTGGGGGCTCCTCCACGGTCTGCAGCATGGAGATCTGCTCCATGTGGGACCCATGGGCTGCAGGGGGACAGCCTGCTCCTCCAGGGGCCTCTCCATAGGCCGCAGGGGAACTGCTGCTCTGGCACCCTCCCCCCCCCCCGCCCCCCGCCCCAACACCAAATGAAAATTTGGTACCTAATGAAAAATTGATTTTGCTTTCACCTTTAAAATTCATGATTTGTAGAAGTTTAGAGATGTAAGAAGCGTCTAGCAAGATGAGCCTGCTCATCTTACAGAGGTGAATGTAAGAAAGTTTTTTTTTTTAAATAATAATAATAATAATTATTATTTGTTTTGGGGTGTACTGTAATGACTTTCTTAGGCGTGGAGATGGTTTCCATCACTTGAAATCTTGGATAGGAGAGCTTGTGAAGTGACATGTTCCAATTCAACAAGACATTTTCAGATTCAATTATATAGCCTTTAGGGGGCTTATAAAAAAGATGGAGTGACTTTTTACACAGTCAGATAGCGATAGGACAAGGGCAATGCTTTTAAACTAAAAGAGAGGAGAATTAGATTAGATGTTTGGAGGAAACTCTTCACTATAAGGGTGGTGAGGCACTGGCACAGGTTGCCCAGAGAAGCTGTGGATGCCCCATGACTGGAGGTGTTCAAGGCCAGGTTGGATGGGGCTTTGGGCAGCCTGATCTAGTGGGTGGCATCCCTGTCCTTGGCAGAGGGGTTGGAACCAGAAGATCTTTAAGGTCCCTTCCAACCCAAACCATTCTCTGATTCTGTGATAGATGGAAAGGAAGAAACACTGCTGGATGCAAACTCATATCGTTTTTGTGTCTGTGAGCTATTGGTTAATATGTTACAAACATATTCTAGGGTGGAAAAACCTTTAGAATCATAGGAAGAGGTTGTTGAAGAGAGTAAACCATCCAAGAGATAAATTGTGAATTAAACTGAATTCCCATCATCACTTCAATGATTTGAAGAAAACGTGCTTGGCAATTTTGGATAAAGAGGTAATGATGTTATTTGAAGGAAAGAAAAAGAGACAGTCATTCACAGAAGTACAGACAGAAGTACTTGTTGTAGAGGACCTGCTTGGAGCAGGACCATCAGCAAGCACTAGATCAGAACTGCTGTGGTTTTGTCTACCGGAGTCCCTCCAAGAATGGGGATCCCCTATCTTGTCAATGACTGGGACTTCACCGTCACCCTGGGAAAAATCTTTCCCCCATGCCCAAGCTGTTTTTTTTGTCTTAGTCCACCTGAACCTGTCTTGGTAACTGCCATCCAAGTAGCTGTAGGCTGCGATTAGATATCCCTTTGGCTTCTGCTTTTCCAGATTAATCCAGTCTATCACCCTCTACTTTGGCTTATATTTAATGTATGTCAGGCCTGGATCATTTTGGTGATAGCATAAAGATTCAAAAGTGTACCTCACCACTGTGCAGCATCCAGTTGCGAAGCACTAGGTACACAGAGCACACACAAGGTGAGAGGAGCCCAGCACACAAGCTGCAAGAACCAGGCACAAACAGACATGGAGCAGCCCTTCAATCCATGTGTGCACTAAGAAGGTCATTTCAGTGTGCTGTAGGAAATGGTGTTCATTGCCATGAGGTTGGATACAAAAACCTGGACCTACTGGAACTGGTTTTTAAGATCATGAGATCATAGAAACTGGGGATGTGCAAGTGGCATCATGCTTTACAGCAAGGGCATATGACATTTAAATTTTACTTTTCAAGAATGAAATGATTTTGCTTGCTGACATTCTTGGTCACGCAACTGTATAGTACCAGTGGGCATCACGATCTCAGAATAATTCTGAAATGAGGGCAGCATTTTTGCTGAAGTGGTAATTCAGGCACACCTCTGATTTTTTTTTTTAATCTGCTCTAGAGTAGCTACAGGTCAGCAGCAATAGACAGAGCTATTTGCATGCATCTTCTACCCAAGTGTTTTTTAAAGCATTACTTGTTATTCAGTTTTGAGTTTATTTTAAGTCAGCAATGAAGCATTTATTTATTTATTTATTTATTTATTCCTGGAACAAGAACCCTTGGAAAAGGTCAACTGCTCTTGAAATTCATGAACTCCTAATCCTTTTAACACCTCATAACCACAGTGCACAGGAGATATCAGGAGAATCTGGTAAAAACAAATTAGCAAGAAACAATAACAGATTTTTAAAACGGGGCTCTGGTAAGCTGCTTAGAGAAGGACATTTAAAGCTTGCTTAGAGAAGGACATTTAAAGCTTCTTTTTGAAGTTGTGCATTCATAGGTTCATACACAATTACAAAACTAATCAGGGTTCTGCAATACTTAATATCACCTTTGTCATTTTTCATGGCTGCATAGTCTTTTACATGTGTTGCATCCTGTTACTTTTCTTTACGAAGAACTTCCCTCTTTTTTTTTTTTCAATTTTATGCAGTGTTTTTCATTCCCTCTTGAGTATTTCAAATTTATTCCATGTTTTATTCACCCACTAGTGAACTTATTTCCTTTGAGAATCCTCTGCATAAAATAAAACAAAAAACATTTATTCATTTATCAGAGACAGTCCAGATGTCTCCAGCTAAACCGATGCTGTATTTCGCACAAACCTATAAAAGCTGAGCATTAAAAGATTCCAATTCCCTCCCTCCAAAGGAATTATATTAGTGTCACAACAATTTAACCAGATTTGGATTCTATCTTGTTGTCTTCAGACAACTGTCTTCAGATCAGTGGGCCCTGGGAAAATATGAGATGTTAAGGCACTTGGACTGAGATGTAAGGGTAGCATAAAGGAGTTAGGCACACAGCTCCCATTTCATTCTTATTCTATAGGGTCATGAAAAAACTGTATGGTAGGATTTCACTAGAAATGAGAAATACTTGGAATATTCTCACTTTCCTCACTATTCTTTATGTCTCTTTCATGGTTTAGGTTAAAAGTACATTGTTTTCATTCTGTGTGTTGACACAGATCTTCACATTAAGGTTGTTATATTCTCAGGAAACTTATCTTTTTCCTTTCCTTCAAAACTCTTCAGGCTGCAATACATTGTGAAATCAGATTTTGGAATTAGCCATATCACTCTGACACTAAGCCTAACATGTACATTAAGGTACATTTATGTATCAGATTTGCGACCTGCAGCACCAAAATTAACTTCCCGCTGCCCCACAGTGATTTCACTCTGATCTTCCCTATTTACTTTCCATTTCTCATTATACAAACATTTGCTTCCATAAAGATGCCAGTGAGCAAGAAGTATATGGAGCAATGAATCTTAGTTCTGGACAGTGGCCCAATTTACACACATAGCTGTTGAAGTGTCATGTTTATGTAACTGTGTAATCAGCAGTAAGTTAAATATACCACTGTTTGTTTGCATAGCTGGCCCTCAGCTTCAACAGGTTCAAAAAACCAGAAGCCTTACAGAAGGCTCCTAAATCAACATCTACACACTTATTTTTCAAGTGTCTGCGGCAACATGCACATCCCTGTGGCATAATTCACTGCTCTGAGTAAATTATGCTTGCAGCATCACAGCCTGGATGACCTTCACGTTCTCCTTTGCACAGGCAAAAGATGGTAAGACAAAAGGTTGCTCCAGAAGAGAAGATGCAGCCTCCAGGCTACGATCCAGCACACCCCATGGATTCATGACCACGTCTGTCTGCAAAACCAGCAAGAGCTTTGCCAGCCTCATGGGTTTTGCAGCCTTGGTAAGTCTCACACGTGGGCCTTGAATATTTGCCTCACAGTTCTGCCTATGCTCTATTTACACGGAGTGCAATGGCACAGCCCCTCTCTTCTTGCAGAGCCCTACAAACAAACCCCTCTCCTGTGGTCCTCACTGCGTGGGGATGTGGGATGGGAAAGGGACTGGGGCCCCAGCTGACAGTGAAGGCTGAGCTGTTTATTGGGGCTTTGGGACCAACAAGGCCCCATGAGGGATCATCTTTGGCAGACACAGCCTGTCCTTGTGACTCCTTTCTACCCTACTGCACAGGGTGTGGGACATGTTTCCTGCCACGTTGCCCTGTGCTTGTACATCAGAGACATGAAGGCTCCAGCAAGGGGGAACAGTAGGTTTGCTAACACTAACATCTGCAGATCTCCTTCAGTGGCCAAGAAAAGCCTCAGCTCAGCTAAGCAGCTTTTTTTTTTTTTTTTTTTTTTTTTTTTTTTTTTTTTCCCACACCTCTCTGCAATACAACAGATTTGAAGAATGTGCCTTCGGCACTGCAATGTTTGGGCCTCTCTCCAATGACTTGAAAGCCGACGCTGCCTGATTTTCGACTGCTGAAAATCAGGCTCAGGCAGTGCCCATGAATTGTCACAGGCAAACGCATCTCTGGCCTGCTCCTGACACAGCCTACGCGTTCCAGAGGCAGTGACTTAATATGCCGGGTTTTAGCATGGTTTCCTAGGAAACAAGGCTTGTATGATCATGCTGTCTGTCAGTCAGCTGCACCTCAGAGCACTCGAGTCTCTTGACCAATCTTAGCCAGATTTGGCAGTGGTCTGACAGATACCAACTACCTTGAAATTTTGTGAAACGAGGTAGACAGGGATAGAGCAGTCTTTATTAAGGCACCAGTGTAAGATCAGCCCCTGTGAGACATCAAAGTAGACAGAAACTTGGTCTCAGGGACATGGCTGGTCAGGACAACATTTTCATGGGAGCAAAGCCTTTGGATGCCCGTGCCATTTAAGATGTGAAACAATGCCTTGTCATCCCCAGATCGGGTGGGGTAATCCAGAATTAAAAAGGCTACAACTTCCCAGGGTGCCTCTGGAATATCTATCGGATTTGGACAATCCTTTATTTTAACAGCCTTGCTGTTAAAATAGCTTAAGTGACAGGTCTTCTCCTTCCCGTTGCCTCTCACTCAGGCCAACGTTGCCGTGGCAGTGAGGTTACCCCAGGTAAGCTGCCATTTCCTTCACAGATAGTGAGAAGGCTTTCCGTACAGCCACTTCACAGGGAATTACAGACAACTAACCCCAACTGTTCATTCTCATGCAACGTGGATGGGTTTGCTTTAAAGAATGATGGAAAAAAGAAGAGATCATTTTTCTTCCTTTTCTTTCCTAGGTGCTAAGACATAAAAGTACATTAAGCACATGCCCATACTGCATCTTTCTTTATAAGTTACGTGATCCTTGTAGAAACTCATTTTAAAAACCAACTCTGGTTCCTAGTTTCTTTTCCTTTTTCATTGTTTCTTATTACAGAAGAGGTGAACTAACTGCTGTTCTGGATAATTCTGTGGCTAACTTTGAAACTCTGTAATACTTATCTCATTTTGTTTTGTCTGGTGCCAGTTAACTGTTAAAAGAATGATTTAGGATGTGTATTACTTCTTACAGTTCCCTATCTCCTGTAAAACACCACATACTCTCTCTGGAGACGAATAATAAAACACTTTTCTCTCCCAGTTTTGCCTTCTGCTTGTGACTGGGAGCAGCACAGCATAACCACGTCCCGCCTGGGTTTGGAGGGCATCTCCTTAGACGTGCGTGACTCATGCAGAGTAAAACAGCTCATCGGTTGGACTCTGCAGAGCTGATCAAGGGGGAAAATGTGCTTTAAAAAGATGCCTTAGGAGGGAAAATGTGCTTTAAAAAGATATCTTCTGGGATGTTATTTGTGATCCCAAACTGCTCTGGAAATGGAAAGATTGGGAAACACTACCTCTGTGACTCACAGCACTTCAAGTCTGGGTAACTTCTCTCTCTCTCCTCTGCAGACAAATCTCCAGTCTTTCTGTCTGACATGTACCTGAGACAACTTTTAATGGCCACATGAAAAATGTGCTGAAATTCCCCCCAGAGTTCCCACAAGCTATTCCATACTGATAGGTTTAGGTTAGGAGTGTGTTAGGAAAAAAATACCATTTTATTTTTATTTTTCACAGAGAGCAAAACATTAGAAGAAAATATCAGAGGAAATGCAGGAGTTAGGAGACAGAAGAGTAGGCCAGAGGTGATACTGCTATCTCCTCCAGCTTACCCCAGCAAAAATGTTACAGGCTTAATTTTGTTGCATGGTTAACAGATAAAATAACTGTGCTGCCATGCCTTACAGCAATTTTGAATCCCTGTCACAAGCATAGTGCAAAAATACTGCTGACAAACAAGCTGGGGAGATGGTAAGGAAAGACAGAGACTGCAGAAGACTTCAACTCATCAAAATTTCCCTGCCCCATGGGGAAGCCAGCCCATACAGTTATGTGAAACTCTGTCTAAGACCATGTCTAGGGAAGTTGTTAAGGGTTTAGGTGTGCATAGCACTTGAATACCTGCTTATCTTGAATTCACCGAATGCTGAGTGTTTCCCTCATTTCTTTGCTGATTCAAAGTCAGAGGCATGAAGGCCAGTTGGGAAGTCTGGGGATCCCATTGAACTCTGGGAACTGCACCCTGAGCTTTTTAAAAGTGATGGAAGAACACTATGCCTGCTGTCAATTTGGATGAGTCACTGAAAACTGCTAAAAATATCAAGAGACGACTGTTGAAAGAGGTGTTTAGCCAACAAAATAAAATATCATACACAACTTAATGGAGAAAAAAAAATGTTTAAATATTACAAATCTTTGTGCAGTTTACCTTCTTTTCTATCAAGTCCAATATTTCATTTAAGGGAGGTTTAAAAGTAGATGTATAGTAAGAACTGCATGCCGAGATGTCCATTTACATTTTTGTGTGTATGTTTGTAAATAGAGAAACACATTTGCTGTAATCCCTAAAGAGGGTGTAAAAGTGACATGACATATATAGTCCCTCATTTGTATTCCTGGAGATTCAGGTGTATAAATGACTGTCTTTGTCATCTCTTAGGGGTAAGCTATGATGTTGGAGGTTTCTTTCCCATGACACATTTTTAAGCTGAAGAAATTACCGAATCAGCTGGAACTGAAGCAAGAGAACCCACCATTAATACCGTTTCTGTTCACAGAAGCAAGTATGCATTCAGGTCCATCTGCAGTTGTTTTCAATTCCAGCGGGTTTTCATGAGGGGAAGATGTGTTTTATTCTTATATCTAGGCACACAAAGCCATAAGCTCCTTCCTATTGACAAAAATTTGCACTATCATAGAAAAAGATGTTGATTTTTTATTGGAGCAGCAGTTGTGATAAGGAAAGACAGAGGGGGTAACTGGGAAACTGGATCCTAATCTGCATTTTAAGGACACTGAAAAACAGTCTCCATTTGCAGTCTTTTTCATTGTAGACCCTTTTCTCTTGGTTCTGCAACAACTTTCAAGCTTAAGTTTTTATACAGAAGCTGGTTACTAGGAAAATGTATTCAATAGTGTTAACAAGAACCAAAACTGCCTATCATTTCAAGCACTCTATATTCCAGTAGCATTGCATTCCCTGATAAATATAACCCGACACTTATGGCCTCTCTTGCCAGATATAAGCAATACACCTGGTGCATATGAGTTGCTCTGGAATGTGTCAAACAAATAAAGTTACTTGGAAAAAAGCCCTGTGCTGTGCCTGAGTTACCATACTGCTGATGTGCAGCGTGTACAACCAGCATGAGCTAATGAGCTGGGCTCGGAGTTAGGAGAATTTACATATAGTTGCTCACGTGAATAAAAGGTTGGGCAGTTCTCCTTATCGGCTTTTCTGCCCCTCTTTTTATATGTGCGCTTTATTTAGGTCGTGCTGTTTTCACAGTCCTGTGTGTGAACAGATGATTGCTAGAAAGGAATAAATCTTAGGAAGTATGATGGCTTTGGGGAAGTATACTTTAGCTTAAACATTTCCCACCTGGATCATTGTGGCAGCTTGCCCTCCCGCTTCATTACCTGGCTACAGCTGGGATTGACCGGCAGGTGACTTGCATCCATCACTCCGTGGGTGTTCGACAAGCCACAGGAATGCCGTGCTGGTCTGCAAGCTTGCAGAGAAGCTGAGCGTGTGCTGCCACTTGTCATCTTCCTCCTCAGAAGGAGGGAGGATGGAGCTGAGAGCGGTGTGGGATGGCCCCGTGCTTGCGCTTGGGGTTGGATGGGCCACAACTAAGCTGGGCTGGCTTAGTAGGAGAAGTTTCCATGGAGGAAAAAGCTGCATGCAGGAGGATTTCTGTGCAAATTTTTGCAGACTTTGAGCTCATTGACTCTCAAATAGGGAACTTCGGTGCTTTGCTTACCTCATTTCCCAAGAAACCTCTGAAAAATGGACAAAACGAGAGAAACAGAGAGAGGAAAACAAAGCTTTTCACTGGCACCTGCTCCATCTGCTTGGAACCCTGTAAAACGATTGAAGGTCCTGGCACATCTGGGCTCTTGTATATCCCATAAAGCTGAGTGCATTTCATTTATGCCACACTTTTGAATGAGCTCACATGCACAATGAGCCATGCTGTCTGCCAGCAGAGGAAATGGAATAAAAGCAGAGCCAGCCAGAACACCATAAGGGCTGTTCCAAGACCTAGCAGCATACCTGGCTGCATTTTCAGGAGGTTATTTAATCTTCCCACTGTTTTATATTGAAGAGATAATGGTCACAGACAGGAACCACTGATGCTTGTCAGGTCAAGCACTGACGGGAGTGTCTTGTCAGGTCTGGCTGTAGACCAAGATGTGGCTCCCAGGAATAAAGGCCCTCAATGGTCTCATCTGCTCCTTCTGCAGGGCTCCGGTATGCTTCAGCCATGCCTTTGATGGAGCTGCTGTAGATCGCAAGATTGCTCAGGACACTGCAGGATGCACTTGAAAAATGCTTGAAAAATCACTGTGCGTGAGCATGGGAATACCTTTGCGTCCCTTTCATGCCAAGGAGGAGTAACCAGGGCTCTTCTGGAGGACTGTGGTTGCCCAAAGCTTTTAGAGCTAGGTATGGTGCAAACATTTACATCAGTATCTCCCAACTTCTCCTGCTGCCAGGGAGCACTGGGGGCTGGCTGCACCCCAGGGGAAGGGAGCAGGGCCCTGCAAGGTAACACAGCTGTCAGGAGCCACCTTAGGGTCTGCGAGCCTAGCGTTCTCCCGACCTTTACTGTATTTACCTTCAGGATGGTATTGTCCCGTTTCCTGGCACAATATGCTCATAGATTAGACATTTGGTGGTATTTACAGAATGAAAGATAAAGACAGGCGTTTACTGGGATTGCCAACAAAACATGCTCCCTTTGTAGTTCATTTCCCTGCTGGCCTCACATGTGCTGATTGAGTCTTGCTCCATGACCTCCTCTTGCAACGTGTGACTGTGCCTCTTGTGCCAAGATGGGCATGTTATTTGTCAAAATGCAACATTAAACTAAATTACTCAGAAATTTGTCAACTCAATTAAGTGAGATTTCCCCCTTCTCTTTCTCCTGCATTTATGGCATTGATAAGCAAAGGCACCCAGTAGCCTAGAGGAATATTCCAGGTTATAATTTCCTAGCTTTGTAGTTGCGTACTTTAAATTTTGCCATGGCTCTGGCAATGCCCTCCTAGCAGGACACATTAGGGATCTCAGGTATATAAGGGAGTGCAAGGGCTGCAAGATTCTTCATGCCAGCAGTGAACTTGGCCCTGCGTGAGATGTGCCTGATGCCTTGGGCATTGCATCTCCTCAGGCTGATTTAATACTTACTCTGATTTAATGGCTATGTTGGCATGGGCCATCTCATCTCTGCTGCTACACAGTGAAACCCTGAGGTTCACAGCTTCAAAGGGACTTTTAAATGTCTTAAAATACTTAAGCCCAAAGAACCACATTCAAGATTTCTTCTAAGAAAGCCAGTGTAATGGTGAGAGCAATGTGAAGGGCTTCAAGAATGCTGGGGTGCTCAAGATGCTGAGATGGCAAAGGAATGCAAGTGGCAAAGAGACAAAAGACCATACCTGGGATGAAGATGTTAAGTTCAGGAAATGTTGGGAATATTCAGAACTGATCTTCTAAAGAAATAGAATTTCTGCAGCAACAGGACAGAAGGCTGATGGAAAAAGCTGGGGTTGTCTTCTAACCATTTTTTGCCCCAGGACTGGGGCCAGGTTAACCTAAGCTGCACTGATTCCCAGGCTTTGGTCATGTTTTGCTTTCCCATAGGAGAAAAGCCTTCTTGGTAGGACAGCCCTGCCTTCCTATGAAGCAGAAATAGAGACTCCAAAAACATCTTTTCTGGTGTATACGCTCTTCCTACCTCTTGCTTGCTCTGTAGTAATTTGTTAACCTTCACAGCTTATTTTTCTAAGTGTGAGGAGATAGTCCGGGTGGGAGTAGAAGGGAGTAGAAAAGACTGCTTGCAGAGTTTTATCACAACCTTCTGAACAGCAGTAAGGGAAAACTGAAGCTTATTTTTGGCTTTCTGTCCTGAATTGTAGGTCCTTGCAGGTCAATGTCTGAGCTGGGAGGAAAACCTGGGAGTTGAGACCCCTTGCCTGCTGTCTGCTGTGAGTCTGGGATTGTATTTCAGCCCTCCTAGCCTGAATTTCCCTCAAACACCCCAGGTCAGCACAGCCTCCTTGCCACGAGTCTAGCCTACCAGCTATTCTCACAGTGCTATTTCCCCCTTCTCATTTGTCAATACCTTACCATCTCTTTCTGCTGCTTTACCAAATTGCAGCCCTGTGTTGAGAGACTACAGTTAGACTTACAAACCTGGCACAGCTGTACCAGTTTTTAGTAGCAGATCTGAGTAACTAAGCACAAATGAGGGATGAAAATCAGCTGCATGGATATCTGATCAAATGTGCCTCCTTGGGAAGAGATGGTGTTACCCTTAATAAAAAGTGCTGCTTGTAAGCATCTCTGTTTGCAGCTTGAAACCTGCAATGTGATATGGAGCCCAGCATCATCAGGACAGTGTGTCTTCTTTCCACAGGGCTGAGCCATGCAGAGCCTTGCTTAAAGAAGGTAAGGCTACCTCTATTAAAGAAGGGGATTTTCTAGGCTTTCAAGATTGTGAAGTCTTACAGACTTTGGATGAGCTCTTCTTTACCTAGCCAAGACATGATTGACTGTTTTTTTTTTTCTTTTTATTTTTCCTACTGATTCAGAACTTCCTAGAGCTCCTTAGCTGATAGTCTCTGCAATGTGTAATAAGCCCTGCAAGACAACAAAAAAACATGGTGTATTTTTTGGCCATGAAAGTTCTTCATAACATTCCCTGTAGGGGGTTTGATCACGGTCTAGTCATCTTCTCCATAATTCACTACAGCTCTGGAGCAAAGTGAGCTTCCACCAATTAATTCAGGTGGTTAAGTGATCATCAGTGTGGTTTGGATAAGGAAAATCTTATGGAGCCAGACCTATCTGAGCACAAGGATAACCTTGCTGTCCTCAGCTGTACAAGACGAATCCAATTTTTGTCCTTCCCTATTTGTAGCAGTAAGAGACAAAGCAGAGTGGGGTGAAGAGTTTTTGTGTTAAAATCAGAGGGACTGCCTGCAAACTGCTAGGGAGATTTTCAAAATGTGATCAGAGATGGCCACCTGTGCTTCTGTGGGCAGCATATTGCGTAAGGAAATCTCCCTTTCTCCTCCACGAGCTGGTTTCGTTAGCAAGAAAGCAGTCAGCAATGGTGGTATTAAAGAGATCAGCATTAGACCTCTGAGTAGAGATGAAAGGGAAGCATTTATTCTCGGCAAGACACAGCTGCTGGTTTTCTGCAGAATCAGCCAAGCAGCTCTGCACCAGTTATACTTATTTCAATGTCTGCAAAACTTTCTTTTCATGCAGAAGGGATTAACGCTTCTTATTCTCAAAGAAGAGATGTGTTTTCAGGAAAAGTAGCAGACAGCATCAAACACCTTAGTGGGGATTTCAGAAGGAAAAAGATACTGCAAATCCGAAAAATTCCTAAGGAGAGTATTTATAGCATCAAGCCCCCCATATGACTGTGCAGTAGCTATTTCTGCTTCTCAGATGATACACTGGCTGTAAGATCAGCTATCTGGGGTTTACGGGTTCTTTGTGAAGTGGAACAGTGTAAAACAAGTGGGACGCATGGTTGTGGCTTGCCTGTGATCCTTTGTTTCACTGTAGTTCTGCTGAGTTTTTATTTTCAGCTAGCTTCCCACAAATGAAGGATTAAACTTTTAGAGCTTTGATGGTTCCTTTTACTGGAGAAAACTGGTGCGTAATGTCCAGTTCTGCTGCAACAATTTCACATGTCAAATTAAGCCATTAAGCTGAAACACAAGAGGATAAAACCATACTCTGGTAAACAGACAAACAAAAATTACTAAGAAATAAAGGCATCCTTATCCACAAAAGGGAAGCTGTTTTGGCATTTCAGGCTCAGGTCAGAGGTGGCTTCCCAGTGGGACACAATGCCTAGACCATTCAAGAATGTACCAGCCATGCGAAGGAGCCAGGGCAGTGCTGTCTCAGACAAGGTGGGAACAACCCAGAATGCTCATCAGGCTCAGAGATAGCAGGGAAACAGCTATCAATCCCCTTAATTGTGAGGAGAGAGGGAATTTGTGTAGTTGTATTTGGTACAAACAGATATCCCTCAACCTGCCCTGCTAAAACATAGTGTCCCTGGATAGTATTCCCCCCAGGACAAGTTCCCTGCACCCTTAGGAGAAATGCTAGGTTCAGGGCTCGCTTTTTTGTGGTTGTTTGTTTATTTTGTTTTGTTTTTGTCTGATTTATTTCTTTTCTAACATCTGTACTCCACAAAGCTATAGGTTTTGCAGAACCCAGGTGGCAAGTTTTTGTTTGGGTCTATCAAGGACTGACTTGCACTTGAAGATGCAGCTCAAATTTTACTTTCAGAGCACGTTAAAAACCTTAGTGTGGTACCCACAGCAGGCAGCTTCCCTGTGTAGCCTCACTCCAGACTGTGGCACTGAGTGCCCTGGTGCAGGAAACAGAGATGCATCTCAGTTCCCTGCAGTATCCTGTCCTAAGGCTCAAGGTGAGAAAGGAGTGAGAACTCCAGGCTGCTATTGCAGGCTGTAATTGGGGGAAACAGTTGGCAAGGCACAGACAATTCTTCTGGCTCACACCTTTCAGCTGTCATTAGAACAAAATCCTAAATCAATATTATTGGTCCCCAGAGAGGTTTAGTGGAACTAAATTAACATAACCTCATAAATGACAGGCTTTCCCATCCATCTCAGTCACTAGCAAGAAGCTATCCATTATTACCCTACAGCAGCAGTCCACAGGAGCAACCCCAGTGCTCCAGGTGCTCCCACAGAACCTGTGACAAAAAATCTGGACTTGCCAGCTAAATCCACAGCCTTTTTTCAAAGTCAAACTTTCATCTCTTTATGTTTATAGAAAGGACAACACATGCATGAATCTAACTCTCTCTGGGAGAGCCTTCCTCGTGACATCCCCTTGAAGAGCTTCCTTCTCCAGCAGTAGAGATGGCTGTTTGCAGAGCTGAAGGTGAAGATAGACAAGTTGATTGTGATTAAATAACTTGCCAGCGATAATGGGCATAGCTCTTTCCAGGCTTTTCTGCATTATGATGTATATCACCTCTGCTGCTGCAGAGGAACACAGTTTTTTTGCTCCATCCTTCCTCGGTGAGGACTTGTACTCTGTCCTTTTGGAGCTTTCTCAGCCTCCTGTAATACAAACATGAAATAATGCTCTGAGCTGCATCGTGACAGAAGCACCTCCCCTCTCCAGGAGCAGCAAGGCCAACTGCAGATGGGATATGTATCATCCCATTGCTCTCGTGTGTCATCTGCGATGCACTGGTGCTCTTCTGCACTGGCATGCCACCAGCTGGTCACCACTGATTCAGGGACTGTTGGAACCCATAAAATAATGCAGGAGCAGTGTGCATTGTGATAGTTTGTGGGAGCCCTAGAGTCCCCACCATGCTAGGCACAGGCAAACAAGATGTCCTGGCCCAAAGCCTTTAGCATGCAGCCCTGGCTCTGCAAAGAAACAAATCTGAACTGAAACTTCCATGTTTCAAAGCCACATCTCAGAGTGTGTTAAAAGAGAGTTTCAGCAGACTCTGAAGGGAGATGGCCTTCAGACCCTGTTTACAGTGACCTGGTGTTCTGCACCAGGTGTGTGTGTGTAGTATAGGACTCTTTCCAGATCTCAGAAAAGACTGAACAACAAATTGCATAATAAAATAGCTGTTTTACTAAGATAGAACAAAAATAGGAATATAAGAATATAGGAAAGTAAATCTTTCATCCCCTGAGATACTGGGAGCTCTGCTTTCATACAACATGGGACAGACTCTGGATGGATTTTCCTACAGCACGCTGTGCAGATGCCATCCGTGGTCTGCCACCTTCCCATGCTGTGGTGTCCTTTCCTTTGTGTAACCAACGAACCCATGCATCTCCTGACAGGCTGGACTGTTACCTCTGTCTGAACACCCAGCAGTGCACAGCACAGGCTGGCACAGGGCCTCCAGCAGGTTCCCTTGCAGCAGCTGCTCGTGCAAACCTACAGGCTGCTCAAGCCCTAGGTATGAAGCCTGGTAAGGGCAGGCATGGTCTGTTCATGCTGCCTAAATCCTTTAATACAGTGTCTTCTGCAGGGCTCCTATGAAACTTGGGTCTACAGTAGGGCAAAGAAGCAAATCAGTATCCAACCAGAACCTACACTGTACTGGGGAGAAGATTAATTTACTTCAAAGGCAGGAGTCAATACAGCAGTTTAAAATGAAAATCAGTTGATAATTTACAAATGGAAATAATGAACAATTATTTTTACAACCTGACATCCAGAGGAATGGCTATTTTTCTCTCAAATTTCATGCACATTGGAGGAGGGGGGACTTAGCCAAATATTTCATTTTTAGCAAGCCAGACTGATGAGTGACTTCTAAAATGTCAGAGATGGAAAAGTACTAGTATGTAAAAACTTAATTACTGACAGATGAGATGATCAGATACTACTTGAAAATTCAGTGTATCCTTTCTTTTTTTCTGGTCGGTTAAGGAGACTTCAGTTTTTTACACTGTCAGATTCTCTATTTTACCAGTTTTATTGACATCCAAATAAAGGGGTTGGCACAGAAACTCACTGTACTGGGAGGATGCATATACTTACTGGCTGGAGGCATGTACCATGCACACCGACTCTGCTGACTGTGCTCCTGCTCCAGGAAGGGCTCTGAGAAAGATGTTGAGATGCAGGCAAACAGCAAATAGAAGGTATTCATGTCCCTAAAGATGTATCCTGTTCCCTTTGCAGAAGGATGTTTGTTGTATGGGCCAGAGCTTTAGTTTGGTGTTGACACCTGTGGGGCACCTCTGTGTAAAGCTGCTGTACAAGAGGACCCTGGTTAGTTAGCATCTTCCAAGACAAAGAAAAGTCACAGAGAGAGCTTTCTCTTGAAGTCATGCAGTCTACAAGGTATTTTGAGCTGACCAGAACCACCAGTACCAGTTAATTCTCTGAGCTGTTTTTTTTTTTTTTTTTTTTAAGTGTTGGAGTTGGAAGCAAAGATGTCAGAGACAGACAGTGAAATACATGGGGTTCACTGGGGAGTTCAGACGAACTGCGGGGGTACAGAGCAGGCTGGGAAAGGTATTTTCTTCATTTGGAGGAGGAAAAAAGCTCTTTGCCTTTTCTAGAATTTCATTTATAGAAAGAGTTGGACAAGAAAGAACAGAAGCATCTGAAGTTTGGGAAAAAATTACTGTGGATGTAACCTAGTTTTTTATGCTAGGAAATTGTTTATTAGTTATTTGTTGCTCTCACTTTTCAGTATGCATCACAGATATCTTGTTAATTTTGAACAAAGCCCACCATGATGAAAAATAAACCATTTGTATGTACATAAAGCTTTTCAGACTTGGAGGTCTCAGGTGTTTTCATTATCTTTTTAAATATCTCAGGGTCATGGGGATATGATGAATAAGCGAGACTAAACTGCATTTTATTGTTCATGGGAGTTTGCAGAATGCACAGCAATTTTCTCCATTGGAGATGGACTATTGTGTCATGTAACAGTGAATTAAAGATAGCACAGAATCAAAGCAAGATACATCTCGCCTCTATTGTCAGGGAGGTGATTTTATAACAATAACCAGCTTGCTGAAAGTCCCATAATTGCTCTGTTCTGCAGGGTCACTTTTATGTTTTTCCATCTTTCTGATAGTTTTAGGGAGGGTTTGATTTAGTTTTCTTAGTTTGGAGTGTGTTTGTATGAAAGAGGATAGGGCAGAGAACTGGGACTGTGAGTGTCTCCCTTGCCTGCCTTTTGTCACTGCCTTGTATCTTCCAGAAAGAGTCTTTTCAGGCAATGCCTCCACCCTTGAACAAAGGAGGGGGAAGCTATGAAATGCACACATCCCCATCCCCAAGGTTTTTGAGTGTGGCTCTTAATCTGAATTATCTTCTGAGGAGTCCTGCTAGGACATGCAGCATTTGGGAACAGATCTCCCTTAAGTGTCATCAGACAGAGTTGCAAGCTTTGACTGTAGCATGCAGAAGGCCAGGTTAAGCATCTCTCACCCTCTGGGAGCAGGTATCAAGTCACCAGATGCAGGAGGGCCTCCCAGGGGAAGGTGCATGGCAGTACAGACCCACAGACAGGAGCAGAAGTGGGCAGAGGTCCTGCCAGCTCTAGCCTGGAGTGGGCATGGAGCATGGTGAGGATGCATCATGTGTGAGGAGGCAGGCCAAAGCTCTGACCCTTCAGAGTCCAAGCCCTTAGCTCCCCACAAAATGCCATTCTTCCCTCAGCTCAAGACCTTCTGAACTGCCTTAGGAGTTTTCCTGGACCTGTGGAATCATAGAATATCCCAAGGTGGAAGGGACCCCCAAAGATCATAGAGTAACTCCTGGAGGGGATCTACTGAGTCCAGCTGGAGAAGACAGAGCTGGGAACTTTTGTGGACCTTTGGGACAAAAGTGGTCATGGTGGACTTTTCCATGTCTTTGTTTTGAAAAAACTGATTTAGTATGTGCAGTGACAATAAACTTTTTAAAATAAAAAATATATTTTTAAAAAAGGATCTTTTTAAAGTGACAAGAAGGAACACAGAGCTTAGCTGGAAGAAAAATGAAACACAAAGCAAAGAACACAGATAATAAATGGGTCCAAAGGAATCAGCCTTAAATGACTGCATGCCACATTTTGGGTGGAAAACTGGTGACTGGCTCATTGTTAAAACAGTCCATATTTCTTGTGGGAAGTAACCATGCAGAGTAGTAACACTAATGCAAATAGAAATTCTCTCCAGAAACGATTTCTGAGAACACCAACAGTATTAAAATAGTTGCTTGCTCTCTCCAAATAGACACCACTGAGATAACGAAGAACTTAGAAATTGGTGTAATTCCAGCAATGAGCCTGTAACTTTCCTCTGCAGGCAGGCTGATTGATTTACCAAGTAAGATAAAAAGAAGTAAAATAAATAAATAAAGCCATGCAGATTTAAGACAATAAGGCAAGTAGGGTTGGATTTTGCCGTCCAAAAGATGAGAATCACGGTCAGGTATTTCTGCTACCAGGGAAGATCTGAGAGGGTAGAAGAAAGGAGGAGGGAAAGAGTTTAGGCTGAGAATCCAGTTTACTTCCTCTAAGTGTTGGTGAGGTTACAGGGAGTGCTTTCCTTGTGTTTCCTGCCACAGCCACATTTTCTCTTCTTGCTTTCCCTTCCTGTGCTCTCCAGCACTGAACTGACTCCCGATGCTGAGCAGTACCACCTGGCTACCTGCTGCTGCCGCCATGTGCTGAGAGGAGTGCGAGGTCCCAGGGATGTCAGAGGGGGCTTCTGGACCCCAACACACACACCCTGTGCATATGGAGGCAGTGGCTGCAGGCACAAAGTCTAATAACAGTTGGGCAGTGCTAGCTCTTGTGTACGAGCTGTGGGGAGCTGCACAGAGCTGGCCCTGAGGGAGTGCTGTGGTGATTCGTATGTGAGAAGGGTGGCCATCTTCTCCATTTGCCGGTAATATCAGGCTGCAGTCCTAAGTCCCGTTTGTTCTTGTATAAACCTGCCAAGCAGCTTGAGATCTCTGAGGCCAACTAGTGCTTTGAGTTCATTAGGTCGCAGAATAACAGAATATCCCAAGTTGGAAAGGACCCACGAGGACCATTGAGACCAACTCCTGGCTCCACACAGGACTACCTAAAGATTAAACCACATGTCTAAGCTCATTGCTCAAATGCTTTTTGAACTTCGGCAGATCTCTCTGCAAGGCCTCTCCACGCTCTAGGGAGTCAACAGCTGCTCCTAATGTAGTATCTTCAAACTTAGTAGTCAAGATCAGGTGAAGGCCTTGCTCTGCAGCAGCCAAGAACTGTCTACATGGCCAGGCCAGTCTGGAACAAGTGGAGGTGGCCAGCCAGCCAGAGCTTCCTGCAGGTGAAGCTGCTGTCTGGTGGAGGGCTGTAACATCTGTAGCCCATATGCTCCTTGGTGGAGGAGGGTGGGAGATCCACCTGTGCTAAGTGTGCTCAGATGGAGTCACTCAGGCCAGGGGGTGGAGGAGCTGCAGGAGGATGTCATCAGACTATGCTGTAATAGGGAGGGGAGACAAGAAATAGAGTATTACTTGAGGTTGCAAGAAGAAATTTAGAGCTTTGTGGCAGAGGCCTCCAAGGGCTACCAGACAAAGGGCATCAACAGCAAAGAGAACAGCTTGGGGAAGGAGGCATTGTGGTCTATGGTAACTTGGGGCAACAGTATGACTCTCTTCCATCTATTACCTCAACTGTAGCCAAAAAGTAACAGATACAAAGTATTGGCAGTGAATGAAGTCAATGAGAAGGATTTACAGGAAGAAACCACACCAGCTGTATATGCTAAAAGCCACAAAATGAAGGGTTGAGTTCTAGCAGTGGGTGGCACTCTGCTGGGAGGTACCAGGTAAGCACCAGTAGCCATGACTGCCTCGGTCAGCTGTGCTGAGGTCAGGGGCTGGTCTTGTGGCACAGAAAATTTCCTGAGTCCTTCATGAAAGCTTATAATTAATATGGCTAAGCTGTTCTTTGCAGGGGATGTGGCATGGCTCAAGGTAAGCTGATTTATATTGCACCTAGATATAGCTTTGCATAGGTCTTCTTAGGCTTTTTGTTTGAATAAGCTTTCCTCTGCATTGTATTAACAACATTGTGATCAAGTATTGCATCTGAATTATTTTATTTCACACCTGGCTTCTTCTCTTTATTAATAGTATTTTATGTATTTAAATTTCAGGGGAAGCTAAACAGAAGGCAGTGTAGCAAAGCACATCTAACAGACTCGTTTGTCAGTGTCATTTAAGTTGATGCTGTCTCTCCTTAGTCAGAAAGCTGCTCATTGATTTACGACCACCTACTTGCCAGAGGAAGCTTTCCTTGAGCCTAAAGAGACTTTCAGATCACCTGTTCTGACTGTCTGTGTCTTTTGTGTTTAGGTTGTCACTCGTTCCCTTGGGGCCCTGAGCTTTTTTTTTTGCTAGAAGGAAAGCACCCAGTTATGGGTCTACCGGGACAAGGGATCTCACTTTCACTGGAAACTGCAGCTTGTGGCCTTCGATTCTAGCTTTGTGTGTCTCTCTTGGACCAAGATTATTCTGAAAGTTGGTGTTTCTCTCATTCTGTGTAGTTCTGTGCAGATGAAAAATAGTGGTCAGATAACTCATTGGCCATTTTAGTAAATGACTCTTTATTAAAAGACTGTTATTAAATGAGAAAAGGCTCATAGGCTGTCTGCTGGGTGGGCTTGCATGTGCATGCATTGTGTGCAATGGCTCAAGTGGGACCTTGCAGGCCTGTCTTCTGGATTATTAGCATCAGGTGGTGTCTCAAGAGTATTCCAAGCTTGACATCAGGCATAAGGCTTCATTTGTATGTTAATAATATGACTGGCATCAGTATCTTTCTGTTCAGTTGAGAATAAATCGATTTTGAGCATAAATAAATAATAACGATTGTTGGCAGAGTTTAAACACTCGAGAGATGATTACTGCAGCTACCCAGGGCTGGAAGTCACCCAATGCCTAGATAGTCTGGAGTAAACAGGTGAAGGAACCTTGAGAAGTGAAAAGAGAAGCGTTTGCAAGACTAAGACTACCAGGTTTTAGAGTTCTTAATCCAGATGGCTGAACCTTCCTTGATTACTGTATTTTCTGGGGGTAAAAAGCAGCCCTACCTGTCTCTGGGACACTGAAAACCATAAGCAGGAGAAAGGAGGTGGCTGTGGGTGGGATGTGTTTTCCAGTTTGCTGCTATCTGTGAGAGAAGGGCTGGAGCTAGAGTTTAAATTCTTGCAGTCTTATGGTGTTGATAGATGTCTGCAACAAAAGTCAACAAGATGGCTTTGCCGTTTACTGGACTCAGCTCTGCTGTGCCTGCTAAAAAAGCTTTTGTGAGGTGTGTGCAGGGAGTGTTAATCTTTTCTGCTCAGAGCCGGGTAAAGTAAAGCCATTTCCTTTCAAGGTCATCTGCAAGATGCTGCTGAGTTTTTCAGGCTTGATAGTGTTGGCAAATGTTGGGACTCCAAGCATGTAATAATGCAAGCACAATTTAAGACAGGTCAGAAAGAAGCTTTATTAACTACAGTAATAGCGAGAGAACGCTCAGGTAGGTTTCTTCCTTCTGCTTCCCTGTTCTCTGCCAGGTGATTGCAGAGACCAGATTTACATGGTTTCAAAGAACTGAAAGAGGTGAAGGAAAAAAAAAATCAATGTTTTCAGTCAGGTGTGCTGGCTTTCTGGAGTCCATTCGATCTAAGAATGGACTCCATACTATCTTTCATTTGTTAACAAGGTCAAGTATTCACGCCTGGGAGAGATGGACTCCTTGTCTCCATCTCTTCCAGACTTGTTAACTGCCACAATTATTTTCCTGGCGCAATGGTAACTAGGATTTGTTCAAAGAAAAGCTCTAGTTAATTTTGTCCAGCTCCTTTTGGATTCCAGTCTTTGGTAGAAAGGGAAGAACCAGACAGCAGCTTTGTCAAAAGAAACCTCTGCTCTGTTGCTCAGAAAAGACTAACTTTTCTGGGAAGGCTGATGCCTGGGTTAGTAAAATCAGGAATGTTTTTCTGAGATTTAAGCTTCCTTTCTCATCAAAGGCCATGTCTACATAGTCATTCACTTAGAGATATCAATTAGCCAGAATAGAGGTGGATTAGAGCCAGGTGCTAAGAACTAACCCCCTGCTCATGTGGTTTATTGACTCTGGTAGAAAGCCTGTTGATTTATAGGAGTACTGCTAAAAGGAGATCCAGGTCTTAACGAGGTGCTTTAAAGCAGGGAGTTATTTATGAGGGTCGCTTGAGTTGAGAGCAAGGGTACAGCCTCCAGGTAATTAAGAATGGGTGAATAGTTGAAATAAGTGCTGCAGTCAGTAGCTTATCAAGGCACCTGCTCCTGCAGGCCTGGCTTGGCCTAACTTGGCCATCCCATCTTTTTGTTTAAGTGATGTTTTTGAGAATCACATCTGAATACAGTTTTGCCCACCCTGGCTTGAGGGGAAGTGGGGGAGATGCCTTCTGAGCGGCAATCTTGTAAGCAAGGGTGCTGCTCTTAGCCTCTCCAACTCTGGTGGTAAACTGTGCAGGTGATTTTTCAACTACGCCAGTTTCTCGAATGTTAAATCTTTCCCCAGAGGGCCAGACCACTTAGGAGATCTCCAGATTTGGATCCATGTAGACCATGTGTTCATGCTTTGTTAGTTCCACCCAAAGTCCATTAGAAATCCATGAATCCTTGAGCTGAGTTTGAAAACCACTGCCATAGACAGAGAAGCAAGTTGCTCATGTAAACCACCTGGGTGGGTGGCAAAGTTGCTGTAATATGGCGCAGTGAGGAAACTAAACCTTGTGCAATTTGTCAAATTATAACTTTCTGTTGTGGTGATTTCTAAATGAGCTTGCTTCATAGGACAAAATTTTGTACTAAACACTCAGGTGTGTGTTTTTGCACGTTCATGTGAGAATAAATTACTTCTTGTCTCTCTTCTGTCATGTCATGGGTGGGCACTGTAAACAGTACTAATGAGGGTCTCTGTTTGTAGTACATATGATTAATCTCCACCAAGTAAAACTAAGATGGGCTTAATTTTATTTTTAACCTTTTGAATGTTTTCAGAGTAGGTGATTTAATTAAAAGTGAGATGTGGATGAGCTGGAACACCTGCATTTGCTTTTGTGATATATCCAGATCTGGGAAGGAATGGTAGGTGTACCTTTTCACTGAAGGGGACAGAATAAAAGAAAGCAGTCAGTGGAGGCTGAGAACACTGATCCTCCTTAGTGCTGCATTGCACCTGCAGATGTGAGCTGGAAAGTTTGTGCTGCATGTTGAAATGGCAGGGAGTACGTGGAGTAGTTCCCTAACCCATATAGGTAGGCCTGTGTTTAACTATAGGCATATGACTGTTGAATAAGGTTTGGTATCTATTAAACAACAACAAAAAAAGCATTTATGCAGAAGTGATGGCCTCTCCCTCCATGCCCTGAGGTGTCAGATGAGCTGTCCTAAGACCTCACTCATGCAGTCAGGTACTCATGGGTCAGTCTTGGCATGGTGCAGAGGTATCTTGGGCCAAGTTTGATGAGAGGCTGGAGTTGCTGATGCGTCCTCTCCTGTAACTCATACCTCCTACCCAGCACCCTGGTGAAAAGGAAAAGGTCACTCCAAATTTGCTCCCCAGACCTTCCCATGCATGGCTTGGAAGTGGGAAAGCCTGTGATTAATGGCAAATGGTAGCAGATGTTGTGAACACTTAATTTCTTACTGTTTTCACTTCCCAAGAAGCCATTCTCAAGCCTTTCTGATGAATTTTGTTTAACCTGCAGGTGGCCTACACAGATCCGAGGAACTGCTGAGCATTGCTTCATCAGGCCAGTAAAAATGATTTTTTTGTTTTCTTCATAATGGTTGATGGACTGACCAAAATCAGGTTTGCTAGAAAAAACTTCTTTTTTTCCTCTTGCTTTGGATCCTAGATTTATTCCTACAGTGCTTTAGAATTGTATTATATAGAGGAAAATCAATGGAAATACTTGAGCAACAGGTTTATTATAAAGAAATAGGGTACTCTTCTGTTTCTTTCCCAGTCTTGCTGTGGAATGAATATCATATTTCCTGAAAACTAAATATAGTGATGTGCACTGAAAACCAATGAATGTGCAGATTTCCGAATGAAATTGTTACAGACAGATCCTTGGGAATTCTGCAGGGCTTCAACAAGGATCTTAAATTGTTGAACACGTCTGAAATATTGCAGAAATTTTAAAGAAAGTGGTCAGAAATGTTATGTGCATTTTGTATTTCTGTGAATATTTTAAAGGGTGAGGAGTTGGGAGTGTTTAAATAGCAAGTGTCCTGCTTGGGATAGTGTGGAATGTCTGCACAAGCCAGAATTATGGTTTAGAAAACTCCTGTTTTTCCTGAAAATGCTCTTATCAGGACCTTGCTTTGATATCCATGCTTCATGGCTTTGCAGGGATGACTGAGATATTATTAGCTGTTGAGATAAGAAGCCCAGTTTATTTCTACAATGCTATTGTTCTTCATCTCTGCTATCTTAAAGAGCACCGTTTGGCTAAATATAGCAGCAGTGGTGCCCAGCCTCAGGGGTTTAACCAGAGCGTGTGTCAATGTTAGAAAGGAGCAATCCTGCTCTGAGTTTTGCTAGCAAATGTGCCTGGAGGAGGTGCTGGAGATGGTGGGGGTAAGGCTGGGGAAGTACCTGGCTCAGGATACATAGGAAGAGAGGTGGTTTGAGTTGTCAATCCTCTGACAAATCACTGGGAGAGGGAACTTCTCCTGTGTGAATTTGTAAGGGGACAGGTTCTGCTCTGTTATTTCAGCAGGTAGGTGAAGCCGTACTCAAGCTTAGAGTGAGGCCAGCAGCCTGGCAGGAGATGTTGCATTCTCATTCCAGTGCTGTATACCAGTGACTCAGCTCAGTCTCACTGGACAAGTTGGAGAGGGAAAGGAGTTGCCCTGTGGGACTACAGGCTTGCTTCAGCCCTGCTGGGCTTGCTTCCTTTTCCTCAGAAAGCATTCATCGGAAGACATGCTGAGACATCTCTGTGTGCTGCAGCCAGTGCCCCAGCCATACAACATCTCTGCAGACAGCTTCGCTGTTAAGAGCCAGTTTTCCAGCTACACAAGGGGAGAACTGCTCAGATTGTTCAGACTATGCTCCATAAACTTGTCGTAGCCTAATGCAGAGGCAACGTGCAAGGAAGAGATGTAAACAGACACAGACCCTGCTGCTCAGCTTGTGGCATTTTTGGTGTGTGCCAAGCAAACCTTTAGGAGAAGGAAAAAAAAAAAAAAAGGCAGCCTTGGGAGGAAAGCATGAACTCTTGGTAAGCTTTCGTGAGTTGCTGGCTGTATCATGAATATCTCTGGTTCAGACACAGCACAAGGATGCTGGTGAAAGCAGTTCTGCCACAGCCTTAAATATAGTGGTGCAAAGCCTGATGCTGAAATATTGCAGGCTGCCTTATATTACACCCTCTGTCATGCGGTTTAATTTGTAGTAAATCTGAACATAGGTAGCTGCTAAATCCACATGTAATTAACTACAAACAGGCTGAAAGCTCTTTCTTAAACCTATTCATGCTGTACAGGCAGTGCTATCAACACAGTGCTCTCACGTGCATGCTAGATTAGTTATCTTGTGCTAGTGAGAAAACTCAGACCCCTAGCGCTTTCACTTAGCAAGTAAGTAAGCTGCTTATATATCATTCAGCCAGGCCTGATTAAAGTGACTCTTCTCTGCTTGTCCCCAGAAGGACATAAATGTAAATTCAGATATGTTCCTTGCTTAGGGACATGTCCTTGTGAAGATGCACACTGTAGGTGTTGTTTTTTTTTCTTTTTTTTTTTTTTCCCTAAGCTCCATTGATTGTATTCTTTGGTCTCAACTGAGAAAGTCCTCAGGATTTTAAGGGGGATTGCAGGGGTGGTGATGGGGGGAACAACTGGTTTTATTAGCAGCACACAGTATGGGAGGGAAGGAAGGAAGCCCTTGGCAGTGCTTGGATCTCAAAGGGAGCTGTAGGATTCTCCCAGCGGGAATAGGGCCAGTCCCTTCTCCTAACATGTAGAAGGGAAGGCAATATAGTAGTTTGGGAAAGGCTTTGGGGAATCTAGGAACTTGCAAATTACTCAGGGTTGATTCCTTGTCATTCTCTGTCTTCAGAGGAGGATCATCTTCTGTCCCACCCTCTGTCAGGCTCTCCTTCCTCCGGGACCAGCACAAACAGAGCAAGGGCAGGCTGTGCGGCAAAGGGGCGGGCAGCTTTTTAGCAGCTCAGACTAATGAGCTAGTCCTGTTAACTCGCTCTTCAGAAAGTTCACATTGGTAAAATTAGCTCTTGAGGAAAAACGAGAGTGCAATTTTAAGTGTCCTATGAGACTTCTAAAAGCACAGGTTGTGTTTGCACATCCAGAACTGCAAATGTTTTGATGATCTCCAGATTAATTGAAGGATGTTTCAGTCTGATTTAATTTGCTTATTGCCCTGCTGCCAAATTATGTATCTGATATGAGTGGATGCCTTTATGCTTTTTATCCTAATTATTGATAAGTTAATGTGAGCAGTAATAGTGCCTAGCCCCTACCTCAGAGGGTGAGATTTTTTATTCATCAGGACTTCACAGAGTATGAATGGGGATGGTGAGACCATGTTATTTTAGGGCTAGGAAAGCAGTCATCTTAGGGGATCTATCTTGTCCAAGGTCTTGGACTAAAGCTGCCTCCAGCAGGCTTAATTTCCAGCTCATCAGTTCTGTGAAAACCACCACAGAACTGTTGTGAAGCCAAGCTGGTTTGGGGATCTGGGTGAGTGTGGGCCATTGTACGAGTCCTGTAGAGTCACAGAATGGTTCAGGCTGGAAAGGACCTTAAAGACCACCTGGTTCCAACCCCCTGCCATGGGCAGGGACACCTCCCACCAGACCACGCTGCCCAAAGCCCTATCCAGCCTGGCCTTCAGGGATGAGGCGTTCACAGCTTCTCTGGGCAGCCTGTGCCAGTGCCTCACCAACTGCATAGCGAAGAATTTCTGCTGAAATCTTAAATACGTTGTGTCTACACAGTTCTCCTGCCAGGTAAAGTGTGCATCAGGCCAAACTTAGAACGTAAAGCAAGTGCTGAAGACCCCTGTGGGCCAGAACAGCTGTTGTGCAGTGCAATGTCTTCCTCCATGTAGAAAATATCTTCCTCCTGCAGAAAGGATGCTTTTAAAATGTATGTATGCGTGGATGTTTCCAACCTCTGGGTGACCTGTTGGAGGACTTACAGATAATAGCTATTTAGGAAGGTTGCTGGGAAAAGATCTGAGTACTTTTGATGGTAGTAGAGTAGACTGGAAAATGACATGGGGAGCTCAATGTGTTTAGCTGGGAGGCTTTGAGGTAGTGGTCCAGAAGCTGTGAGCAGCCATGTTCTCTGCTCTGAAGAAGGCTTGTTCCCATTACAGCTGTCTGCTCCTCTGGGTGCTCACTTCTGCGCAGGGATTTAGCATGAGCCTGGGAAAGCTGTGATGTTGTATGGGATTTCTGATCGGTGTGGCACATGATTTGTGTTGAAATTGGCTTTCAATTTCTGGCTGCTGCCCTCCTTTCTGAAATCTAGCTGCTGGTAAGTAGAGCAGTTGCATGTTCAGCTTTGTGATTGATTCAGTATGAACAGGGTTAATGGGGGAAAAAAAAAAGGTGTTAATGTTTGGCAGTTACGTGTTCTTCATATGAAACTGTCCTTCTAGGCACTCTTCCAGAATGTAGATAACTTCTTAACAAGAATTTTGTCACTTCCCAGCGAGCTGTGTGAGCCTAGCATGTATCAGAATACATAATACTCCTGTTAACTGCAGGACTTTATGGTGATAAGGAATATTAAAAATAATAATAAAAAGATCCTTGATTAAAAAAAAAAATAGTACTTACTGCAAGATCAAGAGTTTAAATGCTAGAAGATCAGATTATGCCCCCTGTTGAACTACTTAATTAACCTAATGCTCCAACTAACTTCCAGTTTTTCCAATGAGATAGAAAATGTTTTACAATCCGGAAAGGCTATGGAGGTGGAAATACTAGGCTTTCTGATCTAATTCTGTAATGGGGACAAATAATGGGGAAGCAGAAATGAGTACTGTGGAACTCGTGTAAGGAATAGTTTTGGTCCCTTTCTCAGATGTGGTGCAGTTGCACAAAACAGTTGAAGATGAAAACTGAGGTTATCAGCCAGGACCAAGCACCCTGTCACACTGCAACAGTTAAATGGATAAATAAACTTGTTAAATACAGAAGAATGATTTTAGAGTACAGGAATACTTTGACAGCTGAGGCTCTGGATAAAATAATTGTTTATTTATATTATTTTTGTCACACAGTAAAACCTACCTCTGCAGGTAGGACCGCACAGGCTTCTGATGCCATCAGCTAGAGGATCACTACGTGGAGCCCCAGGTGAATGTGCCGGAGGAGACAGTGCAGGAGCAGGGGAGGCTGTGTGCCTCAGACACACTTCTTCCTGTGTCAAGCATCCTAGAGTGATGTTGATAGAGCTGTAGCAGTAACTTATCTGGAGGTGCAGGCCAGCACCGTAACCAGTAGCTAGTATTGCCTTTCCAGGGCGTCTCCTCAAGGTCTTGTCTTTACTTCCAGCTTTTCCTTGCTCTGGCTGCGGTGTTAAGAAGAAAGGAGCCCACCTTGGGTGGTATTCCCAAGCCTGCTGAGAAGAGCAGGCTTCCTGAGGGTTTTTTGTGCTCCACAGCTGCTGCTGTGTTGCTCCCCTGCAGGCAAAGTCTGTAGGGTAGGTCTGGGAGCTCTGCAATATTTGGAGCTGTAGCAGCTGTCACAATGTGTCCTGGTGAACAGGGAGCATTATCAGGTGCCTTGGGTGGTTTCAATGAGCCTGGCTGCAGAGGGAGACCAAAGAGAGACAGCAGTAGGTCAGAAGAGTAAGCATTACATGGATCTATCTTGAATTTCCTCAACTTCCTAGCATCTTTGCAGAGGCGTAGTCTGGAGAGGGATACCAAGCTTAGACTAGTTCTCACCCAAGCACACACCCTCTCCTTTTCTGGGGCTAAAAAAGGAGCCATTCTTTAATAATGGGTAAAAGCCATTTATGCCTAGTGTGGCTGAGTGGAGCATTGCCTCAGTTACAGCTCTGGCACAAGGACTGCTTCCTTCCAGTTGTCTCTGCAAGGAAGGGGAGGTGCCCTGCCGATTTAGGGAAAATTTCCAGAACTGAATTTTCAGTGAAAATCCTAAAGTTCTGACTTTTTCTGTCCTCTCAAAGTAGAAAGGATTTATCTTCTTTATGAAAACCTGCAGTTCAACATCTCTGCTGTCTAGAAATGCTTTTAATTGGGATGATCAGGGAAAAATGGACAGTGACTATCTGGGGACAAAGAACAGAGCCTGTTCTGTCTATAGATTCCTCCTGCCTGTCCTGTGGAAGGACTTAAACCCCGCATGTGAGGGGTTTCAGACCACCACATTAGCCATGGATATGTGCCTGTTGTTGCTGAGTGTATGCCCTCTTGATGGGCAAACCAAGCTAAGCAGGTTTGAGAGCGTGCTTGGTAACCTCCCAGCTGCTGCAATTTTGTGCTTTCCTTTTCTAAATACGCCTCTGGAAGGAACGTCTGATGCAGCAGTTCTTGTTTTCATGTCCTGATTGCGCAGCTGTCATTTCAAGTCTGCTTGGCAGCATGACAAGATCAATAACACAGAGAGGTATAAGTGGGTATTTCACCACTCTCCACACTTGAATAAATTGACTGATTGTTCCGTAATTTACACACTAGGTGAAGGACTGCTGAGTCAGGTACCCATGGGTACTCGTGCCAGCACATTGCTAGAAGCAAGCCATGTGCTTTCCAGCAGTGGTCTGGAGGGACTCTGAGGATTAATGGGCTAGTGTGAATTAGCACAGCTCTCTAGTGTTAGCAGTACTGTTTGAGATCCTTTTCCTAAAGAAATAAGGCTGGTGTGATCACTGTCTGGTCTTTCTCCCATTCCCAATAATTCCTGACCCTGTTTGACAAACTTGATCAATCTGACAAATAAGCAGAGTTCCCAAAGCTAATGATTTATTTTTTTTTCCTATGAAACTGGGAAGATTACTGGCCAGAGACAGTCCTGATAGACTCAGCACTTTAGTGCTGTTTTAAGTCAGCTGGTAGTGGGCCCGGATCAGCCTTCAGGGGAGCTGCAGGCTGTGCCCTATGCAGCTGTGAGGGGAGATCAGCCACAAGTGTCTTGGGAGACATGAAGAGAAGCTGGGGGTGATGCAGTGTGGAACGGTAGAAAAGAAAAAATTAAGGTGCAAATGTGCTGGAATTAATTCCAACACTTAACAAATGGGCTTATTAATGAACTAGATAAGGCAGGAAAATGCTGTTTGCAAAGAAAGATTTGTATTTTTCCTGTTGCTGCAGTGTCCAAGTACTTTCCACTCCTGTGTGAAGTTGTGCAGCTAGCCTCTGTTGTATGTGACTTGTTCTTCCTTCAAATACACCCTTTCCACCTGCTGTCTCAGGACAGGCTGCCATCACTGGAACACTAGCTTAAAAAAAGCTTATGGCCGTGTCAGGCTGCCTGGTGGCAGCAAGGGCAGCCCAGAAACACAGCTGGGCACCTTCAGCTCAGTGCCGTGTGTTGGTGAGGGCTGCAGCCTGGCTTGGTCAGGAGCTCTGAGTTGTGAGTCCAGCTCGAGCAGAACTTCTGCTTTGCAGCTGTTGGGTCACACCAGCACATACATGGTGCCACCAGAGATGATTGAACCACGGTAGAAGGCTGGCCCTATAGAAAAGTGAGCCTGCTCTATCAGTTTTGTTGTAGCCATCCTTGATCTTTCATAACGCATCCAAATTCTGTTAAAGTGAATTTGTGTTGGAGAAGCACGCGCTGGGAAAAGGACTGAAAAGGCAGTTTGACGGTGCCAAAATCACTGAAGCTGTGCTGGGAGAAAGCTGCAGATGTTATTCCAGGTGGGTGAAGGGCTCTGCACCACCACCTCCTCACTGCATAGATGGATTTGGTATGTACCAAGGGCCCCTCTGCCCTTTTGATTTGCCCCTAAAAGGTGCCTAGCAAGTATTCACAGGCGTCTCTTTTTATCAGCAGTGAGCTGGAGATTGGCTCCACATGGTTTAAACGGCCACAGGGTCACTACAAGCTCCAGAGAAGACAGACTTACTGCAGGCCCCTCTGGTGCAAGCCCAGCAGCTGCTTGGTGCGTGGGGACTTGGCACGGCCACTTTTTTGCTGTCCCCAATAAGTATATGTGACTAAGAAGGATGTTGGGAGGCTGCCCAGAGCTGAACTTGACCTAATTACCTGATGTAAGGCAGAGCGTAGGCAGAAGGGCAGTGGGAATTTACCCAACTATAAGCACTCAGGACCTCGACCTGGGCAGAGATGGAGGGAACCACGAAGGTATTGTTAGACTCAAGAGGGCAACCCTCCTGCCAGCTGTGGGCATGGGGAATCCTTCCCCAGCAGGAGATACTCTGTGGGGAATGGATTAGGGAGCATATGATAAGATGGAGATGTGCCCGGGTGGCCATATGGAAGGAAGAGAAATACAGTGACGGGGGGAACGTGGCTGGAAATGCAGCTATAGGCACAAGGCACAGCGGTGAGTCTGCACAAGCCCTGGTCACTTCTGTTGCTTTATTGCTGTGGGATGCAGCAGGCGTTTGCCAGCCTTGGGACGTGGTGGAGTAGAAGGAGACTCCTACATAAAGCATGATCAGGTTTGGAATTAAAATTAAGTTGAAGCTGGAGATTTGAATTTTTAAAAAAGTGGTCTCAAAAATGCCTCTGAAGGAGGATATACAGAGATACCCCTAGCCTCTCTCTGCCTGTTAATATTGATTGTAACTGTCTGAATCTGTAACTTTCTAATTGTGGCTGGCTCTTGCCTACCTCATGCGGTGCAATTGAGCTGGCCTGCTGCAGAGGTTGGCTCGGGGGACGATGCAGAGACATCTTTAGCTTGTGCAAGTGCGGATCCGTACCATAGGCACCAAAAGTATAGAGCACATCTCCAAAGGTTTGAAATTGGTGATGTCTTAGGTGTTTTGTGAAGAAATTTCAATTGTTGTGGAAATCCTTCTGATCAAACACTGTTAACATTTGTTTACTGTATGGATACGTGTTACGGAGAGAAAATGCAGAGAAATAACAATGCTTCAATTTGGTGCACAAAAGACTAACATCAGAGCTATGCAGACTTGAACTGGACACTGGCTACACGTTTTTCATAGTGAGTAACAGTTGGAGTAAAAATCCCTCCAATACTTCCTTCAGTTCTCGATGTCTTTAAATCACAACTGGAGATCTTCAGTCCATCAAGTTACCTGCTTTAGCACAAGGTGCGGTTTGGTGATGGCCTTGGTTTGTTAAAGACAAGGTCAAATATGATAACCTCCTGTTCTGGCATGAAATCTCATGGAAAAATAAGACTCTTGGTTCAAGTTTTAATAGTGAGAGTAAAAAATCTTAACATTAACTAGCATTAGTCTCTTTCCTTTTAGCATTTCCCTTCTAGTATTTTCATGAAAGATTAATCTCTGCTTTTATTAACAATATTAAAGTGGAGTTGTTTGCATTTGCCGTGAGTAGTCTTCTTTCCAAATTAAACCTGAAAAGGACTAAAATCTCCTCTGAGAAAGAAAAGGAACAAATAAAGAGCTCCTGCCATATTGACCAGTAGTTGTGTTGAACTGAAAATTTTACTATTCAGCCATTATATTATGTTTTCTGCCAAAAGGTCTCTTTATTGTGAGAATGCCCATACTGGGGGGCTGATATACAACTTGGAGGCCCAAAACTTTGTAGCAGGTGACCGGAAAAGCAAGATGGTGAGGCCCAAGGGAATTTCAGTTATGACAGGCATCGCTGAGGAATATATGTGACTTTGCTGGAAACTGGCAGGAAAAAATTAACCAAAACTCTCCCTTCTGTTGAATTGTTACATTCACAGGTTAAAGTCTGTTTGAAAACACAGGCTACATGCTGGATATTGTCAAATCTCACTGTCACCTGAAGCTCCAGAAGACAGACAGGTTCTTTGAGGGATCTCTGGCAGAAGGAGGACTGGCCATGGGCTCTGGTTATAGAGCTTTATTTTTATATAAACATCTCAGCAATCAGCATAGCTTGTTGTTTACTATTTCTAGTGCTTAGAGTTGCACAGAATTTTTAGTAATTAGTACAACTTGCTTATTATCTGGAATTCTTCATTATCTAGACCTTCCAGTCACCTGGACCCTCTGCAGTTCAGTTCAAATTCCTAGTAACCAGCATGCAACGTGGTAATCATCACCTACAAGACCCAGACTTCCCCTAACAAACATGAGTCATTCACTCCATCCTCAGGGGCCGAAGAGGGTGGTGGAGGTGCCCCTGAGCACAGGGATGGGTGTCACCACATCCTGGTGACCCAGGGCCTGGGCTTTGATGATGCAGATGGGCATACTGGGTGTCACCACCGTGTGTGTAGAAGAGAAGGGGGATGCTGAGTGGTTGGTTTGTAGCTTGCTCTCTGTCTCAGGCACCTTCATCTAATCTCCCCTAGAGCTGCAAGGTGCTGTCACTCAGATTATCACTTCCAGGTCTAGAAAAAACCTGGCTGGGAGGGGGAAATTGCCCTTCCCTGGGGTCATGGGCATGCACACTTCTGTAGCGGAGGGTTGGAGATGAGTTGTCTCTGGCAATTTGAAGGAGTCTGAGTCTTGAAAGGGATTGCAAGCCTGAGTGCAACTGCTGCTTTGAACTCTGTTACCCCGGTGTTCGGTTTGAGTCTCAAACTCCAGAGCATCTCTGATTACTCACACTCACAGCATGGGAGCTTTTGCTTCGCAGGACTAAATGAAATGTCATTTCTAGAAATTGAGGGGAGGGGGTGTTAAACGTCTCTCTAAGCCATCAATCATTTGAGGCCTGTTGTTACCGGGGTAGGTGGGTGTGGTATATTAGCACCACTGGGAGTCCTGAGATGCTTTTGTGCCCAGCTAATCATCACTCCACATTTGCTCTTAAAACTATTGTTGCGCAAGGCCCGTAATACTCAGACTGATTTTTCTAAACAAAGCCGCTGGAGGTGACACATGGGGGCCAAGTTCCTTAAAATTATTGCTGCAATTATGGTGGAGTGGCTGCTTGTGAACTGAATACATCCCCCTTGTTCTGAATGATTACGGTATTTGTGCCAGAGCGCTGGAGCTGAAGTTGTAATTGCTGCCTCCCTTCTCTCTCTTCCTTGGGGTGGGCTGGCAAAGGAGTGCGTGCTGGGTTAGGCAGGACACTTTTTTGTGTGTGCCTCTCAGTCTGGATGATTTTCTAGTGACCCTCCTTCAACTCGAAGTTGTCTCCTGGTTGCTCTGCTGCAAAGTTTCTCAGGGTAACTAAATTTACCGTGGTGCTTCAAAGCAATGAACTCAAGCTGACTTCTTCAACCAGTCTGCGCCTTTGATAGGGAGAATTGCATTCACGCTGCCTTGTGTAGTGCTCGGGAGCGAGGTATTTTTCTCAAAGTAGGGATATAGAATTAAATACAAAATCAAAGAGCTGAATGCGGCTGATTTTTCAAAAGACTGTTCTCAGTGGTACAGGAAGCTTTCTTGCTTCATGCAGTGGTAATGCAGCAAAAGGGTTTTTGCTTTGTTTTTTCTTATTATGCACAGTGGGTTATCTTTATTGTTCTCCATTACTTACTAATTTTGTTGTTACTTTCCTCCTATTTCATCCATTGCGTATGGGATGCTTAGAAAAGAAGTTATCTCCTAAAATGTTCATATTGCCATTGCTAATCTCTTGCAACTCTTGCCATGCAAAAAGTGAAGGATGTTTTGGAGGTCATCTGTTGCAAAGGAGAAAGAAACCCCAGTCTCTGCTGTTGCAGTGAAGTGTCATGCCATTGTCTGAGCACAACCAATGCTTTCCCCTCTTCTCTGCAGTTTCTCATCCACCTCAATTCTTTGCTCTTTGTTTCAGAGGCCCTTAGGCTCTCTGCTTCTTGATTTCCTCTCCTGCTGCTTCTCATTCTGTTCTCTAGTTGCTCCTCCAGTGTCTAGTATGAGGGATATTTCTGTCTCTTTCTGATGTCCTTCAACTGCTTCTCTGTGTTACTTTTCCTCTTACACCTGTTTGTGCTAGTGGCCAAGTCATGGGACAAAAGCAAATGGCCTCGAGTTGTGCCAGGGAACGTTTAGATTAGGTGTTGGGAAGATTTCTTCATGGAAGGACTGCTTAGACATTGGAACATGCTGCCCAGGGAAGTGATGGAGTTGCCATCCCTGGAGGTATGTTAAAGAGATGTGTGGATATGGTGCTTAGGGAAATGGTTTGGTGATGGGGCTTGGTAGTGGTGATAGTTGGACTTGATGATCTTAAAGGTCTTTTTCAACTTTTCCAACCTATGTAATTCTATGATTCTACAGGAGGAAAAAAAAAAAAAGGACAGTACTCAGCCTATGACTCCTCTGGTTGTTCCTGCTGGAAAAAAAATGAACAGCTTGCAGGAGTCTGTGTGCTATGCTGTGTGCCAGGTGTTAATAGAGCATGGAGTGTTAATGGACTTGAGAATCTTCAGAGCCTCAGCCCAAGGGTTATTTGGCCTGTCTGAATCACGTGCAATATATGAATCAAAGCAGTCTGCAAGCTGGTGTAGCCCCAAGCATTACAAGGATATGCATGTGAAGCCGGAGAGGGGAAGAGTGTAGGTACAACCTGAACTTACCATATAGGCAGGCACTAAACACATGAAAGGTATGGCTTAGCTAGGTGATGGTCTTGTCACCTTCCATAGGATAACTATATCGGATCTAGTGCTGTTTGGTCAGCAAGATATTGCTGGTTCTTAGATTCACCAAACAGAAGGAAATCTGCAGGACAACCCTACGGCCCAATAGGCCCAGGCTTCAAGTTCTTTAGAATTTAGACTGCTTCTCTGAGCTGCTTAGTGCTCAGGGTGCTGTGGATCTCAGGATTCCCTCTTGGCTAGTTAAATTCAGTTTGTAAGCTTATCTCTCGCTTCTTGGTTCAAAATGGGAGTATCTGTTTCTTATTCTTCCTTGGCCAAATACAAATCTTTTCTCATTCTCACAGATGTTCCAGTTTGCTACAATGGGGTTGCAGAGTGCAAAAGCTTTTAGAGAAGCCCCGTCAAAGAAGGGGGTTGCAGTTGTTAATTAGGGCTGTTACGTAGTTCATAGTTCATGGTGCAGAGACCAGCTGAACGTGCGCTTTGGCGCAATCTTTGCAGCAGCATTAAGCTGCCTACAATCACGGGCAGCTGCAGAATGATGTGAAAGCTGGCCATGTGTCACGCCGTTGATGTGTCAGTTTGGGTATTAACTAGGACAGTGTGATGCAGTATTTTGCCACCTCCTGCTGCAGTTATTCATCTTTACCATGAAAGCTCAGTGTTATCTTCTATAAAATACTGGAGCTCGCCAGCTCCCTTGATAAAGGTGGTCTTTGTTGTGCTATCTGATCCTAGGGTACTCTTCAGAAAAAGTTCATTTAAGGGGGAAGTTGAAACAAATGAGTCTATGGGAGGCTACATTACTAAAGTTTTATTAAGTGATATTTTGGCTTTAGTTTTTTTTTTTTTTTTAATTCAGTAATGAAGTTCCCAAAACATGGTCTGGTTGTTTGTTTTTTGGTTCCTGCATTAAGAGGACAACAAACATAGTGAAATGTGCATTTGATCTCTAATCATGTAAAGGCAATCCCATCTGGCCTTGTAGAGATAGAGCTTCTGGTGCCTCGATTAAACTTATGTGTGTTCGATTTTACTTTCTTCAAAGAGGAAGAGATCCCTGCTTATCTTAAAGGTTTAGCATCGAGCAATGGGCATATGTTAAATACTTGTTATCCTTTGGCACCAACAGGACTTTAGTTGTGGGAATAAGGTCGACAAAACAGAGGTGTAACATCTTGTCCCAAATATCTGTACGACAAAGGTATAGATCCAGCAAAACACATGGGCATGAGACTAGCCTGTGAACAAAGCCACTGTTCTCTGAACGGTCAGTGAAGCATGAGCTGTGTCCGCCTTGGAAAATCTTTGCTGTAGTCCCTGGGCATGTCTGGGTCCACAGGTAGTCTTTTTTCCTCCTCCTAAGGTGGCCTTGCCTCAGTACAAAGCACTCCACACCCTTTGACTTGGCACAGAGCTGAAAGTGGTCATACTCTTGCTCTTCAAAACTTGTGCTAAAATTGCTCTGAAATGAGGACTCGACATTTTACCTACGTCCAGAAGTTCTCAAGGAGCCCTTTCAAAACTCCTGGAGTACTCTCCTGTCTTTGGCAAGCTTCATTTGTCTTCCCCCCATGTTTTTACTGAGCAGTACTGTGAGTCTTCAGTCCTCTCCCTGCTGGGGCTAGTTGTTAAAGGTCCACGGGGTCTAATGGAGGGTGCACTGCTGATGGAAAGTTTTTTTTACTACAGTCAGTGGCCTTCTTCAATATCCAAAGACCAGAGAATCTGATGTAAGTAATTAGGTGAAAGTATATTTGGGCTCCTCCTGCTTCGGGGAAAGACAAAGGCTTTGACCTGTTCCTTGATATGATTTAAAAAAAAAAAAAAAAGCATGCAGAGCAGATGGTGAAACTAAGGCACATAACGTAGTCTTTCTTCAGCAAGCCTCAGAGATGGCCTGTGAGAGCACGTCTCACTTACAGGTGTGCTTAAAATACCTCTCTAAGAAATCAACTATGCCTTTGGTTATAGTTAACTTGATTTTTTTAAGGAAGTTTTTGCAATTGGGAATGTATTCCTATCATTTTGTTGCTTAGGATTAGTGCAATTAGATGTTTTAAACGACTGATAACTTTTTGATTATTTCTTCCCCTTCAGAAATCTTGAAGTTCTTTCTTATTTCTCTTCCCATCAGGACAGCTAAAACACATCACCAAATGGAACTGAGTCAGTTGTTTCCATTTTCTGAAGTTCAAAGGCTTAATGCTTTTATTCAGTGGCATTTTCCAAAAGGAAAAGGTTAGTTTTCATGGTGTATTGAAGGACAACTTTTGGAAAGCATTTCAGTGAGGGGAAAGTCTGTTCAGGTTTTCTGTTTGCTCTTATTTCCAGCTGACTCCTTCCACCTTTCAGAACTGCCACCCCGTGCTCTCAGAGCTTTGTACAGCTCTGTTTCAGGACAATACCAAAGGAAGAGAGGAAGGAGAAGAAATCTGCCTTGGTACAGGAATGGCAAGGGGCTTGTGCATTCTATATACTGAAGTCTCATCCTTTCCAAAACTTTTGTTTTCTGGTTCTTGACAGAGCCAGGCTACTCTGAGGCACATTGTGGAAGCATTAGTTTTAGGAAGAGGATTTCCTATTGAACGTGAGGGGGAAGGAAAAGTTTCTCCTTGGGAAAGGTGCAGTGTCCAGGACAACGAGCCCAGAAAGACTGTGGGGTCTCCATCTTTGCAAATACTCAGAGCTTGACATAGATGAGCAGCCTGACCTAGCTTTCACGTTGTGAGCAGGAGGCTGGACCAGAGATCTCTGCCCACTTAGACCTTTCTGTGATGTTGCATCATCTGTGCTTACTATGGTAGGTGTCATGTGCGTTAGTACTTCTTGAGACAAACGAGAAGGAAATATATGTGACAAGGAGCTTCTCAGGTAAGGATGGGAATGAGGAGCAGGAGAGAAATAACAAGTAAATGTTTTTCGGTAGTGTCATGTAGTTTAACCATCAACCCTCTCCAGAGCCTCCTCGTCTAGCATGAAGTTATCCATTGAATAATATCCCAATTAGAACGAGAAGTAGACTCCTAGCAATAGAGCAGCATGGCAGTGAGGAGCAAACAAGTCCTATCCCTGCCTTATATCCATTACTTCAGCTCGCTAATCAAAGTCTGCAAGCCCAGAGCAAGCAGAGCTTTGAAAAGGCAGCAGCCTGGGGTGAAACCTGGCAGCATTTGTGACCTTACCTCTACGGATACAGGGGAAATGAGGTTTTAAAGAGAAAAAGCCAGAACGGTGCTCAACAATGGCTGTCTCTTCCCACGTGAAATTTCTGGGGGAACCCCTTTTTCAGGCTGAGGCACTCTCCCTGCATTTTTTTCTACTTTTCACCTTTACGTTTAACTAAAAAAAAAAAAGTGCACCTCCTCACTACCACTACACACATACACTGTCTTATACCAAAGTAGCTTTCTGTGATTATTCTTTCTGTCCTAAAAAAAAATAATAACAATGTAAGTTGTGTGTTTAAAAAAAAAAAAAAAAAGAAACGAAAATGTAGGAAGACATTTGGGAGAAAGTTATGCATCTGAGGAGGAGTAGATTCCTCGGGAGAGTGCAGGTCACTAGGGAAGACGGATGGTGTGAACCAGAACAGGGTTGGTACCTGATCCAAACCCACTGGAACTACTGGGGACTGGGACACTGTGCCCGGGGAAACAGGGAACAGGTGAGCCCTGGAAGAGGAAAGCAGAGAAAAGCAAGCAACTGAGGTTCTCCAGGAGGGTGTAAAAGTAGGAAGTCAGTCCAGGAGAGAAACTCAACCTGGTCAGACTAATTACATAAAAACTATTTCAGAAGGAAATTATGTAATTTAATTATATAAAAGGCATTTCACTCCCTTGTCTGGGACATCTCCCCACTTTGTGGCTCCCTCCAAAGCTGTGGCTGCTCTCACCTGATCTTTCTGATAGCCCTGTTTCTAGTGGGAGGTTGGAGTGAAGATGTCCAAGGTTTCTTCAAACAATGCTCGTGTGTCTAATCTATCAGACTAGTCAAGGAATAGTTTTAATGCAATTTTTTCTTGTCCATTTAAAGGGAATGACACTGCCTGCTGGAGAAAGTGGGATGTGTCCCAGCTAGGTGTGCTGGGACATAGTGAGGGGGGACACCCTGAGCTGCCCTGTTGCTGCTAAAACTGCATGCTTCCCTCCCTGTTGTTTTGCAGTGGTCAGTCTGACTGTGCCCGTCTGCGTAGCAAAACTAGTTGCTCCTCTGCTCGTCTCCACTTGCGCCAGTTGCTCTGAGCATGCAGCACACGGAGCTTCCCCAGCCTTGCTTGTGTGCCTTGGGGAAAGCATGGGAGTAAGAGTATAGCAGGTCTATTCCTGGAGAATCAGGGAAGAAAAGAAAGCAAGAAGAGGGACATATGCTGGCATCTCCTCCAAACACCACGCCAACTGCTCAGCAGTGTGCCTTAGCTGTGAAATTGCCTCTATGGCTGCTCTTGTCCTGCCTGAGATGACAGCAGCAGTGGTTCTGCAGGGGCTCAGAGGAGCAGCGTCCCCAGGCTGCTGGGAGGTAGGGGCTGTGTGAGCTCTGTTATCACTGTGCTATGGCAGAGGAAAGCCCTGCTTAAAACCCAGGAGATGGGCAAGAATCCTGTGCAAGCGTTGCAGGAGTTCTTCGGTGGTGGGTAAGGTTTTCTCTGCTCAGCTGCTTTCACCTTGATGGGTCCTTGCCAGCCCAAATCTGGGAGTCTGAGTGATAATGTGCTAAGGTCTTAACACTGATCTTGTCACTGTGATGCTTTCCTCAGTGAGCCTGATACGCTGACATCCTCTGTTGGCTGTCACAGATGGAGGACTCTGTCCAGACTCCCAGATGCTGAAGAGCTAACGATCTTTCTATAGAAGGTTGTGTACGGATGCCTCCTCCTTCACCCTCAGTCTTTTCCCACTAAGAGCTTCCTTAAATTCTTGTTTTATCTCTTTTCCTTGTCCTCTTGTGTTTAGACAAGCATCACTTGCACCCTCTCCCATAGGGGAATTTTCCAGACTGCTGTTTCCTCCCCCCACTCAGCAGGGCAGTCACTTATCTAGGGGCTCTAATAGCCCTGGCATCCCTTTGTTCCCAAATATACCTGTCTGTCACCATTTCCAATAAGCAGTGACTTCTCGGGGCAATGTGAGCATGGGTGTCAGTTGCAGGTGTTTGCTGTCATTTTTAGAAACTGTTTTTGAATGGAGAGACACTTCCACAGATACGTGGCTGGCCATATTGCAAGAGTTGACAGCATCTTCTTGAAAAGCGGTGTGTTTGATCTTACAACAGTGTGATCTTACACTGCTGCCTTGAGAAGCGTGTGTGTGGAAGGAATTGCCTGCCAGACTCAAAGCCCCTTTTCTTTTTTGGGGGTGTGACAGAGGTGGGGAAAGAACTACAGCCATCGCGTGTTTGCCACTTCTTGTACGCAGCAGCATACAAATACTGCACGTTGGGAAGTCCACAGGGAAGGATGTCTAATAATTCAAACCAAGGGCCATGAGGAGAGTGTGCCACTCAGTGAGCTCGTGTTTGGCCAGAAGAAACACTCGCTTGTTATGCATGGTCCTGCAAAGGTGGGCAGCCAAAGCACAGAGGAGGTAAGGAGCTAGACCCAGACAGGCAAACACACTGAGCCAACACCTGCAAAGGGGGCTTCAACACTCCCAAATCCAGTCCACCCCTGTGCGACTGGGGAGACAACCTACTTATGTCTTTGAAGCTGGATGCTTAGACGCCTCTAGCTTTTGCAGTTTCTCTCAAAGTAGAAGTTATGAAGCTTTTTTTTTTTTTTTTTTTTTTAAGCAGTCTCTTCCTTAACTTGTGTAAATTGCCAATAGCAATCTACGGAAAAGTTGCAGTTTTTAATTAAGTCACGTGCCTCTGCAGACCTGCCTTGTTCCAAGTCCATGTGCTGACTTCTGAATGCCACCTCCCTGTATCTACGCTAGCTACCATGTCCCCGGGCAGCAAATGTGTGCTGAACTGCTGCCTTTGGAGCATCAGCTGTGGGTGCTCCGATGTACCTTGGAAAGCTTGTTTGAACAGCTCTGTCCCTGTGTGTGTGCTTCCTTTTTCACACTATCTGCTGCACATTTGGTTTATAACAGTACGTAAAACTCCAGGGACAAACTCTGGTGACACCGGTATTAATAACTACCTGACCACCCTGACAGCATGCCCCCTGGTGAATTTACCAGGCAAGCTACCCAGAAAAGTGTCGGGCTTTTGTGATGTGCTGTACCAGGACAACTGAATCATTCAGGAGAACATTCGTTATGGAGCAGAGGGATATATGTAATCTTTCATGCAGGTTTTCAGTGTTTCTACGTATCAGCGTGTCTTTTCTTCCCCAAAGCACAGTGTGAGACCCTTCTAGAGTAGAAAATTCTGTTTAATGTTTCACTGAGTATTTGAAGTCCAGCACAGAAACTTTTTCCTTGTGCTCAGCTATGACTGAATCTGCCTTGGTTTCTCAGGAGAAATGCTTGCTAGGATGGAGAACACTCTGAGAGCTCCTTTGATGTACTGATGAAATCATTGCTGTGCCTTGTATTCCAGCAAGCACGCCACTGTGCTTTATTTATAATTTTAATGTAATGCCATTTTGTTTGTATCAAAACTGGCAATGAAATTAATATACAGTATATAAATGCATTACAGAAAGAGAAGAACTCTGGCAGTTGCTCTAGAGAAGTGATTAAAATTTAAAAGGCAATTTGCCAGTAGGAGAAAACAAAATAAACTCATTATTTACCATGGCTACATCCCTAATGGAGTGTGGAAATTATTTTATTAATGATTTTGATATTTCAGAGCATTTTGTTTTCTTTTTCTTGACAACTACAAAAGATCTGCTTCTTTACAGGAAAGATGATTGCTCCACAAGTTAACGCTTTCTGTGGCAAACCCAGTTGCTCTGGCAACTGCTTTCCTTCTAGAAAGATAATGTTCAAGAAATAACTCTTTTCCTCTCTTTTGGGCCAAAGTACTTGCAAGTCAGCTTGGTTTGTTCTTCTGGATGCTCAGAGTACCAGAAAGAAATTGGTGCAAAAGTGCTGATCAGAGCAATGCAAGAAGAGCACAGCAAAAAAAAAAAAAAGAAAGAAAAAAGAAAAAAAAGAAGTCCTTAGTCTCTTTAGACTGGAAGTTAACAACTTCATAACATGTAGAAAAGAAGATATTTTCCAAAGTCCTTGTGAAAAAGGCACGGGGATAGGGTATAAAACAGTTCACGATGCACTTAGATCATCTGGTACTTCTCAGCCAAGCCTTTATATCCCTCAGTGACTTTCTTACTGGGCTGAAATCTGAGAGTTCCCTGTGCAGCTCTTCAGGTGATTGTCTGTAACTCCCACTCCCTAAAACCTGGAATTTCTGAAATCTTCACTCTCTGTATTTAAGAGTTTTTGAGTTTTATAGAGTTTGTTTTTAGTGACTTTTCCAATACAAGCCTAGCTTATCTGAATTTACCATGTTAAATCAACTGGGATACAAACCACCCCAAGCTCAGGGTTGTTGACCTGATAAAAATCATTTGGCCCTTCAAACAGCAGAAATGAACTGGATTCCTGAATGCCATGCCCACCTGTGGCTTTATTTATTTATTTTTAATTAGCTTAGCAGAAAGCCAAGTGGCAGTGATTTTCTTTTGACACCAAGGCGGTCTTTCGGTTTTGTTAATTGAATAGCATGGCAGTAAAGCCTTGATGTGTTAATTGCTTGTGTTGAGATGTGTATTGACTGAATAATTAGGGTGTCTGCAAGAAGACAATGCTTGGGTTGGGACAGCTGTTGGGCTGGACTGTTCCGATACAGAGATTTTGAAAGCTATTACCCGTTAAGGGAACTGTTCCTTGAATAGGATAAGTGGAAATGTTGAAGCAGTGGAAGATAGTGCCCTGCATATCCCGTGGGATATTTGTAAGCTGTGCTTTAAGTATACGTTGGAATGAGGTTAATTTTACTTTATTTTGGCTGTCTGTTTTACCTGCTGCAGGAGACCGAGTACAAAAGACATAACAATCCCCTGGGCTGTCAGGATGGTACTTTAATCCTGTTAATCAAAGGATATTAATGATGCCTTCTGCTTTTTGCATGTGACTCTGTACTTACTGTAGTAGAGCAAAAATCATAAATGTAGCCAGATCTTGTCTCCTCAAGCTAATCTGACTGTCAGCAAAGGTGTCTCAACCGGATACCTAAGCTTGTGCCTTTGAGGCTTGGGACAACCTGCATTCATATTTACCTTAGCTTATACAACATCCTCTGATAGGCCTTGAAACTGCTAAACTCCAGAGGTTGACTTTTTTTTTTTTTTAAATTACTTTAACAGGTTGGAAACAAAGTCATCCTGAAATATGACTTGAAGGTATTGCTCCTGAGGAATTTTAACTTGTTGTTTCCTTTTAAATTTAAAGTCTTGCTGTGAACTAAGGAATAAATAATGTTTAGCCAGTTCAGTGGAGCACAATGTAGTGAAACAGTTGACTCTGAATAAACAAGTTGGATGCTTACCTGCCATGATGCAAACTAGTTGGCTTGGTCCCTTTGGGTGTAGGGTTCCTGCTCTCTTTTAGGGTTTCTGCCCTCTTTGGCCCCGTGCCCACATATCGGGGACAGGAAGCCACCCCATTTCTTTATGTGGTAGGTATGGCAACCTAGGGACTATCCCGGTTAATCTACTACTAACTACTTCTTGTCTACTACTGACCTAATTTTCTCTCTCCACCAAGGAGGTCTTGAATATCCCACACTTTCCCCGTCTCTCCCTGGGACAGAGGAGATGCCCAACTATCAGATTTTGCCGCTGACTCTGAACAAGGGAAGGGAAGTTGCCACCTTATGTTTCTAAAGGAACTGCTGCTCAAGGTTGTTGGTTTGGAAGAGTGCTACACATTCTGAGCCTTTTTGGGGTAGGGCTGAAAGGCTTACTCTACCTGCAGTGTTTGGCACCTTTTAGAAGTGAAGCAGAGTTTGTTGGTAGCTTTTCAGTTTGAGTCATTGAATTTCAGTGGAGCTTGGTATCTTTATTTACTTCTTTCATTCTTTGGCTTGTTTCTGTTTCTTTTTATTACACACACACACACAAACACAAATAAAATAAATATTTTTTTAAATTTCTTAGCCCAGCAGTTCCTTTGTCATTACCATGTCCTGCTGTTGTAACATGCAGGAGAACTTTACAAGACTTCTGGGCAACTTCACCTGCTCCTAGTATTAGTAATCCCTGCCTGTGCTGTATGGCAGGACTATCATTATTTGCCTTGGAGCAGCTTGCTCTTCAATGTGCCTCTCATTTTGATGAGGTAAAGAGGTGCTGTTTCACAGCTGGGAAATCTAGAACACAGAACGCTTTTTGAGTCAAGTCTCTCTTCAGGTGCCTTTGGACACCCGTTTCCAGTCCACCTGACTTGTCCAGGGTCACAGGTATCTCCAAGACTGGCTTTCACCTGCAAAGCTAGGAGTAGGCAGAGTGGTTTTGGACAGTGGCTGAATTCTTAGGTACTGCCTGATGCCAGCAGCTGAAGGACAAAGCCTGATTCTGAGGAAACACTTACAGGAGGACCTGCTTTCCCTGACCCGTGACTGCCCTGGCCATGCTAGGAGAGCAACTTGAAACTCTAAGCAACTAAAATGTACTAAATACAGTCCTGTCAGATAGGAATCTTTATTCCAAGCAGAGGTTACCTGGAGGGTGAGCAGCTCGGGGCAAATTAACATTACTGAAATAATAGAGTGAGCTTAAACCTGTTTCTATTCATCTGGCAAGTGATTTCATGCTAATAATGGAAAGGGCAGCAGTATTATTTAGTAATGGGCCTCCTTTCCATTGTTCTGTGAAACTGCACTTCATTAAATGGCAACCTTTCTCCTGGCCCTAAATAGTAAACTATACCAGTAGCAATATAAAAGCACTTCAATATTTTATAACAGCTAAGGCTGCCTGCTATCTATAATTACAGTCAATACTTGGACTGGAGGGAAATGCCTTAATTTTCTTAATGTTTCATGCATGGAAAAACAATCAGGCTTTTCCTGTATTTGTAATTGCATTGGCTGGCTCTAGATGAGTGTGCTTTTCCAAATTATTACCAGGCCCTGGCAAAGGTAGCATTGAAGTAAAACCTTCTTGCAACTGAATGACATGTCTTGTTGCAGCCTGCTTGTGCAACGCGCTACCTCAAGTCCCATTTGTCTTTCAGGTTACTAGCTCCCCTTTCAAAGACCGTAAAGCTTGATTAAATTCTGCCTGGAAAGCAATGAGCCTGGGAGCTTTGTGTAGTCCAACCCTGACAAGTACCAGATGTGTGGTGTGCCATCCCCGGCACTCATCTGGTTCTGCTGGGAAAGGGAAAATAGAGATTTTGGGATGGAGAGCAACTTTGCTCAGCTAATGAATTGTAATTTAATTAGCTGAAAGAGAAGAGAATGAGGAAGAAGCTGTAAATTGTAGGGATCTTTCTACTCTCCTATGGGTCATCTTGCTGTTCCTTAGGAAAAGAATGTCAGGGCCATGAGAGCTCGGGCCATATAAACTCTTGAAGAAAGGGAATCTAACCTTACTCACATGTGCATGGAGGTTGGGTTCAGGGCGTGCAGTCCCTGTCCCTGGGATAGTGATCAGATATCCTACCAGGATACCTGCCCAAGCAGATTGGGCAGGTACACTGCTTGGCTTTCCCAAAGAGAGCCCCAGCCTACAAAATCATAAATTATGTTGTGGTTTCATAATTCAAAGGCTTTTGACTGTGTACTACAGGGGAATTACATCCACGGAGAACTGTCCTCTGTTGATGTCCCTCCTCATATCTCTCCCAAAGGCTAGCAGGCATGTGGGCATTTGGGGCATCCTCTGTCCTTGTGCTTAAGGTTGCTTCCAGCTGACCCAGACCTGATTCATGCTGTGGAGTCCTAGATAGGAAATCATGGATACAGCCACGCTGATCCACTGTGCACAAGCGGCTAGAAAGATGGGGCATCTTCTACATCCTATGGGCTGCCTGGACACCAAAGAACCCATCACTTGGACAATATGCTCACTGGGTTAAAGCGCAGAACTATCCGACACTTGCACAGAAAAGCTATGCTTGTAGATAGGTATTGTGCCAAAGTGCATGTGACTTATCTTTAAGGAATTTCCCCCATCCTTTGTTCATTATTGTCATTGCTGTGTTCCTGCAACACTGGTAGGGTAGTCAAATAGGGAGAGATGATTTCATCACAGCTGATACCCTGATACGCTGCCAAAATAGCCGTAGCCTTGCTGAAGCCTTGCTGTAAGCCTGGTTTGGTTACCACAGACCTGTGCCTGAGCACATGAAAAATAATGGAGCTGATGCATAGGTAGCTCTGACTTTGGGCCCTGAGCTGTGTGGTCTGTCAGGACTAGGATGCTAGGATGCTGTATGGCTGAGCTTTCCACTCTTGAAGAGATATGGTCCTCCTTGGAACAGCTGCAGGTTGGGGGTGTGCTTGCAAAGAGGGTAAGTGAAGGAGGTGCTTGCTGCCTCTGGGCCTCAACAAAAGCTTTGCAGCTGCATTCCCTGTGCGGGTGGCTAGGAGTGCTGAGGTGAAGGCTGGAAGAGAAAACCCTGCCCCCTAGCTGAAGGAGAGGCTTGGCAAAGCAAGGCAGCATCTCTTGCAAGGTTTTGGGGATGGGCAAGTAAAGAAGGGTCTTCCCATGTAGGCTATGGCTCCTCAGCATGTCATCTCCTCCCCACAGTTGCTGTATTTGTCCACAACTTGCCATCTCCTTTTCTCTCCCAGAAATGCAGGGCAACACCTCAGCATTACTTAATAGCAGTCCTACCCTAGGTACAGCTCCTCGTGGTCTTTGCACACAGCAGATGTGCAGCTTGACGCAATGCAGGCAGGCACTTGGCTCTGGCGGGGCTGGGGACCAGGCTACTGGGCTGCTCCAGGGCTCACTGCTGAATCCTTTCTATACGCCACTCTCCTGCCCCCTTTCCAAAGAGGAAAAAACAAAACAAACAAAATCCAACAGCGCCTTTATCTCCTCCTCCTCAGAGGTAGGCCCTTCTTATCTCCTGTCCATTCTCAGGAGACATTTTGGGGCCAATAAACATAGGCATTTACCTCCAGGTGAATGTACCGGTCTTTTGAAGCCAGCGATGTTTCGCTCTGCCCTCACAGCTCTCTGCCTACCCCTGGTTTCTGAACTCCAGCTGACTTCAGTACAGATTTGAGCCCAGACTTTTAGGGGGGAGGACATCTCTGTGTAGGCTATTGCAAATCTCCCAGGAATTTGTGCTCCATTCCCTGTAGATTTGGGAACGACAAGGAATCTGTCCACCTACTGTTTGGTTTATCCCCTGGTAAAACTTTGTCCATTTCTGTTTAATACACTACGAGTTGATTTTATACCTTGGTCATTGAGAGGCTGGTGGAAGTCTCCATTTTCACAGGAGCTGGGTTTACAGCTAGATAAGTAAGTTTACTCATCTTAACAACTTTACTTTCTGTTTCTTTGGTTCTCCCACCACCTTTTCTTACCCATTTCAAGAAAGTGTCTCTGCTTAGAGAAGAGTCTTTCTCTAGAAAAAACATGGAAGTCTTGGTAGGATGCTCAGGATGCTGTGCTCCAATGTACTTGTGGTCATAACTGGTACCCCGAGTCTAGCACAGGAGGTGCTCCAAGAAAGAGAAAGGCAGAACTGCCAGAAAAAGGGAAAGCATTCATTGGAAAGGAAATAATAAAATTAAATAAGCAAAAACGTAACCCTGCTGTCAGAGAAATTGGCGTTCCCACTTTGCAGCAAATTTGAACAAGATGACTGCCAGTAGCTTAGACAAGGAGAGGAACTCAGCAGTCACATGTTCTGGGAAGAATTCCCAAACGTGTGAGGGGGGAAAAAACCTGCTACAAGCATGGTCTGGTGTTACAACTCAGCTGTAGAGCCATTAGCACTGGAGCAAATCCAAGTGGCCTTCGGCACAGGAAAAAAAAAAAGAGGAAAAATAAAATCAAAGCTCTTAATCCAGCATCACTCCACAGTGTTTAAAGTAGAGCCCAATAGCACCAAGAGGAAATTATCATAGAGAAACACAGTTGTCTAATCACTTCCATGGCGTTGTGAGAGTGAATGCTAGTTTTGTCAACCTCCTTCACACAAAATGTTGCGTATCCGTCAGCTTTCATCTTCCTTGACAGCCAGGTCACATTTGACAATTCCTCCTCTAAATGAACGTACCCATATTTTCCTTTGCAAATGAGAGGGTTTGGTGTTTCTGCTGTGATTAATAGAAACCATTGTCTCTCTCATAACCCTTAGCTTCGTTTTGGGCTTTTTCTGTAACAAAAGACTTTATTGGAGCTGAAACATATAATTTTGCAAACTCCTACACAGCCATAAAGCACGCAGACATGCATTATATCTGATATACGCTGTGAGGCTATGAGCTGCACTAAGCTGGTTTGGTAAAACAAAGGCGTAGTGGTAGGGGCAACAGGGAAGAGCTTGTTTTGTTCTGGGGGATGCTAGGGCAATGTGCTTTGAACCAGACTGTGAAATTATTTCCTTTTATCTGCCTTGGCCGTGCAGTCACAGCTAGGATAACATAGTCAGATGGAGAAGTCCTTCCCCATCGTAGCTGCTTGCGTGCAGCTTGGCCTTTGGTGATACAGGGATGTGTCCCTTGCAGCTGCCAGCTGCCCAGGGAAGAACAAGGGACAAAAAAAAAACCCTGTTTGGGCCCACCAGTGATGCCTTTTAATGGGGAGAGACCACAAAAGCAAGCGACGCTGTGTGAACCACCTTTATGGGGGCAGACTGATGCCCAGGGCCACGCTTCTGCCCTGGATGGGGGCTGCACACCCGGCCTTGCTGTAGGGCTGGGGAGGTTGCTCCCACTTGGAGAAGGACGGATTATGGGCCCAGTGCCTCCGGACTGGTCACCTCCAAAGTGGATAGCAAATCCCCATCCCCTTTCCTCAGAATATGGTTAGAAGGGCCCTTTGCATCCAGCTCCTACAGCCTTGAAGCCCAGGACACACACTGTCAGCACTGTCTGACTTGGCCTGCTTCCATCCTTGTTTTCTTCCACTTTTTCTAGTTTTTCATGCCACATTTTTGTGCCAGCTACCCAGCCTACACTGGGAGCAATCCAGGCAGCCCCTGTTTCTGCACGCCTCTCCCGCGGTCTGGCTCATGCGTTCTGCTACGTTCAAGACTGTCTTGTTCTCAGTGCTCTTCAGGGCTCTTGACCCTAGGTGGGAGGGTGCTAATTCATTCAGAGAAAGCAGAAATGCACAGAGAAATATTAAACATTTAGGCCAAAACACAGTAGTCCCCTCCCCCTCAGATGTGGTTCTAAACCCATAAAAAATTCCAGACCTTGTGATAGGTCGTGAGCAAATATTTCATGAAATGAGAGTTGAGAAGGTTTCAATGCTGTGAACAATAACTACGCCTTCTTGCTCTGGCTGACTGAAGAACAGTCAGGACAGACTGATGCAACTCCTCCTCTCAGTATTTTCCTTGTAAAAGGTGTCCAGACATGCTCAGAGAGACCGTATGCCATACCAACCCCTATATCCCCCTGAAATAAACAGGATGGCGTTATATTTCTTGCAAGTGATGGGGTGCAGAAGAACAGAAGGCTGTAAAACTTCATTGTTTAGTCACCAAAAAAAAAATTCAGTACAAGAAGACCTACAAGAATTCTCAAATTCAGCTCATATTCTCACATATTGGCTGGGTAGAGGATGAAGGGACAAAATAACTAAGAGGTATCAGAGAATTTCTCACATGAAAAGGTTTGATGGGGGGAGAGGGGACATTCAAAGGGAATTTTTCTGCCTTGAAGACAGACAGCTAAGATAGGATAAGAAATGATCTTGCAATCTTTTCCTAGTTTAAGACCATCTATGACACGGAAAATTAGACCTGATGTCATTTACACACATGGGCTGCATGCCAGCCACTGAGGATGGGGCAGGAAGCAACACCAGTGCAAAGGCTGCGTTCAGCCTAGCCAAAATCACTTTCATTTGCAGAATAGCCTAGATTTGCTCCTGGAAGTCTTCCTATTTCCCACCTCCCCATTTCAGTTGCTGAGTCCAAGAACTGGTTATTTGGAAAATTCTAGTTTTTCCTCTGCAGATTGGATTGGGATCTCCTTGCGTTCAGATTCCCTTCTGCTTCCTTGACTTCACGTAAATTTCCTGTTCATCTAAATGTCTAGAACCCCCTTGAAGAGGAAAAAAAAAAAAAAAAAAAGCACACCTGTGGGAAAAATCAACCCTCCTTTGAAGTTATTACAAAGGTTGAGAAGGGGTTTCAAAAATTCTTCTTAAAAAAAAAAACCAAAATTTTTTTTTGGTTATTTTTGGAATAAAATTTGAAAAAAAAAAAAAAAAAAAAAAAAAAAAACTTTGAGCAAGTGTTCCTTTAATATTTTTTTTCTCGTTCTTGGAAGAGGTTTTGTACAAATGTGAAAATTAATTAGGATGCAGAATGTAGGATCTTGTTTATGCGAACATATTTGTTGAAAGTTTATAAGGGCTGAATATTGCAGTAATTGATGCGTGCTTGTATTTCAGTTTTTCATGGGTGCCATCTGGTCCAGATAAGTTGCTCTGTTGTTTTATGTGTCGTAGTGTGGTTGGTTTTTTTTCTTTTTTCTTATGATTTAGTGCTTACTGTTTTGGGGAGGGGGAGGGAGGGCGAGAGAGGGAAGTGTGGACAAGTTGGAGGAGGGATGAAATATCTGTGAAAGCATAAGAACGGGATCAGTTCTAAAGAATTCAGTTTGTGTCTGAACATACGTGCTTTACTTTAGGGACTGGCAGCATGTGACTAGAGGGATGGATAGATCTTAGGCAGATTTTTGAACGGTAGGCAGCTAATGTCGGGGAGGAGGGAGAATATCTGCAGAGCTGGTAGTGGGAAATGTGCATTTTTTTTATCCCCTACAAAAACAGACAGCATTTTTGTAGCTACAAATAGGATGCCTAGAGGGAGAATTGAATTCTTCCTGGAAAGGCCATATCTGGACAACGTGCCTATTCTGCTGAACGTGCTGCTTGCTGACGCTTCCCACCCCTCAGGAAGCAATGTGTTTGTGGGCAGTGACCTTTCTTTCTGCTCTCCCTTGTCCTGGTGTAAAGGAGGAGTAAGGCACTACCTGAAATCCAAACCATGGGGCTCCAGCTCTTACGTGCTCTGGGTGTTTTCTTTCTGAGGGCTCAGTCCCCTTCCTGCTAGCAGGGCACTTTTCCTTCACGAGAAGGACCTTGTTTAGTCCAGCAGTCCCATGGGCATCTCTGTGTTTGTGCGTGATGTTCTGGGTCCTGTTTCCATGCTTCTTCTTCACCAACCAACTGCCAGCCCAGGACTGGGCTGTCGGAGTGGTTTCCATCTCCTTGCTGGCAGACTTTCCCCCCACCTCCCAGGTCCTCATCAGCAAGCATTAACCCCGTGTATGGGCCATCTGTTCCCGCCTCGCTCCACACAGGCAGCAGCAGATCAATTGCAAAACTGATTTCTCTTCCACAGAAATAAACTTCTCCCCCCATCGTGGCCTGAAGGACAGCTGTGCTACTGCAGAGACAGTGGGGCCTAGTCCAGGGCTGTGGGGACCCTGCTGAGTGTTCCTTTCTTCCGTCTGGACAACGATTTTTAATATACACATAGGAGACAAATTTTATTTCAGGTTTCCCTGCCAGATTGGGCTGAAAACAGCTAATGGACTAAAAAGTGATCAGAGGGTCTGAAATGACCGTGCTTATGGAGCCAGGCAAAGAGCAGCATCTTGGGCAAGTAGTAAATGGCTGCAGCTTGCTAACCTGATAACGTTATATTGAATGTTCCTTTGCAGCAGTGGTTAACGTTCCAAAATGCTCTTGGCTCTGCAGACGAGAAGAAAAGGTTTCTTAATCAAAAGATTTAGATGCCACGAGTAGGCTTGTGTTCATAACGTAGAAAAATGTCAGTGTGTGGAGGAGTGTACGTTGCTTTGCAGGCACAAAGATTATTTGGTAGGCTGTGTTTTTGGTATGGCTCTTCTTAGATATTAGAGCCATTTTAATCCCCACACATCTGCATAATAGAAGAAGAGATGTTTTAAATTGGTTAGAAAGAGGCAAAGCTTTGATAGGTAAACCCAGGTGGAAAAACTGTAGGGTCATAAATTCTACTCTGAGCAGAGCTGGTTGGGAATAGTTTGGCCTTCCTGAGAGATGGAAAAAAACAACCTTTTAAAATCAGTATTTCCCATAGGATCTTTCTGTTAAAAAAAAATAAAATAAAGTAGAAAACTTAGAGAAAACAATACAAACGTTCTCTTCTGTGGGCTGGGCTCACGCACCAAGTGGTACCTCCCATGATGTCTTGTCTCTGGGTAGAAGGATGTGATATATCCTGGACTACAGAGCACTTAGGACAAAACTAATTATTGAAACATTGGGCTGATCTGAATGAGAGAAATGAGAAATTCCTTTTTTTTTTTTTTCTTCCTCTTTTTTTTTTTTTTTTCTTTTCCCCCCAAGACTATCTGGAGGAACTGACTGAGGAGAGAAACAAAGTTTTCCTTCCATAAGTGACGCTGAGTCATTTCTCTGTTGGATGATGAGGCAGAAACTCAATTACAGCAGAAGGCAGTCTGTGATGAGGTTTATCTGGCAGCATAAATATCTTTCATAGGTGGAGAACCAAGGTCCAAGAACAGATTGGACTAGAAACTGGACTTTAAATCAGCCCTTCCCCTCCAGGTATCCCCAGTGTCTCGGTAGCCATTTATAACTTCCATCTGGTAATTTACCAGCGCTCTGCTCAGGGTGAAACCCATCTATTTTCTGTGTTTATTCCTGGTTGGCTTCAGAGTGTCCTGCCAAATGTAGGAGCTGTGCTGTCTGCTTTGGCTGCCCAGAAAGCAGTTTACTGGCGTAGAGGAGAGCTTAAAGGCTTGGATGGTGCTGTCTTTTTTGTTGTGCTAACCTTGTGTTGGCTGCAAAGGCCATGCAATCAGCCCTGCATCCTTTGTTGGCCATCTGACGAACCACTGTATGCAGGACTGTGGGACTTCCCAAAAGGCCTGTGCAGGAGGAAACTTGTTCCTATGGCATTAATCCCTTTACATGAAAGTCTAACCTCTGCTGTATATCTAGGCAGATCTGTTGATCTTAGCTGTTTGGTTTTTTTTGTTTGTTTGTTTGTTTGTTTTTTCCCTGCCCCTCTACCACCCAGGGCCCAGAATGATCTTGGCTATAGCGCTTCCTAACCCTTCCATAGTATTAAATGTCAAGAAGAGTAAAAACCATTGCTCTTCTCTCAGATGCTTAATGCCCCCTAACTGCCAAGGCTAAGACCACAGAGCTGCTTCTTCCATTTGTTACACAAATATCTTCAGTGGGCAGACAGCTTTGCCACAGTTTCCTGTCCTGCACGTTGCCCTGCTGGTAAATCAGAGGCTGGTCTCCATGAAAAAAATTTTCTGAAATATTTCTCCTAATCCCTGAAAAAAAAAAAAAAGAGAGAGAGACTGAAAATCAAATACATTGATCAACTTGCTCGATTTTAGGAAAACTCTTACACGGCAATTTTAATGAGTTTCAGCAATGAATTCTCTGCTCAGCTTTTGCCAAATGCCCCAGCTCTTTTTCAAGTAGCATTGTGTTGACAAGTAAAAAGTGTATGTAATTGCTTTGCTGAATCAAAGCTCTGAGGGTTTTGATCTTTCATGCAGAGATCATCTGCAGCGCTCCCGACCCTAAGGATAGCAAGAAGATACAGGTGATGACCACTCTGCCGTGTCCGAAATGCCTTTCTGTTTGAAGTGACTGTGTCTCTAACACAGGCTGGTGTGCTGGGTCACCCAGGGGTGCAAATTCACAGCCTGGGGGTGAAGCTTGTGCTGATATGCCTGGCTGATTATTGATGTGGCTAAGGCAGTAACCTCTCTGTTCCTACAGCAGTGTTGGGGTGGACAGGTGGGGACAGGGAGCCCTTTGTCTATGGCACATTAACCCAAAACGTATCATGAGTCAAAGCTCTGGGAGACTAACAAAACAGTAAGGTCAATTTATTTGGAGTACTGCGCAGCCTTGGTCATGCTGTTATCTAAAAGGGCTGCTGAAGGGGACTGCTGGCTGGGGTGGGGGTAAATTGCGCTGCGTGCATGTTCTTTGACAGCTGTTTTGGAAGGAAAGGGAGGAGTTCTGGAAAAAATGCCTTGCAGAAATTCTTAAAGCGCTCAGTCAGTTTTTTGAGAAGAAGATCAAAAAGCAGCTTGATTACAGGGCTTCAGAGCTTCATAGGGAAGAAATAGCAGGTATTAAGAGCTTTATATTAATCTAGTGGAGAAAACCTTAACAGAAAACAATGAAAGCCAGGAAAGTTCATATGAGAAACAAAGCATGTTTTCTGGCAGGGAGGGGGACCAGCCACCACCATGCGCAGCTAGTGAGCTTAACAAAGTCTCCTCTTGTGGGTGCATTCAAGTCCAGATTCATGCCTGTCTGGGGGAGGTGAGGGGATCTTAAACCAACTGGCCTAAGCATCATAGCTGGTACTGTGCAGAGAGGTCAGGGCTTAAAAGGTGTGTCTTCCTTCACGGGGAGGCACTCAGGAAGAGTCATATCCCATCCCTGGCACAGATTTTTTCTGTGCCATTGGTCAAATTACCTGACCTCATTATGGTATTGAGCTGAGAGCCTTTGGGGGCCAGAAACAGTCTGTTGGGCTCTGTGCTGCTGTAAAAGACCCTGATTTTGTGTCCAGGTTGCCCCAAATATGAACCCTAGAAAAGATGTATTTGGCTTTTGTCAGCTTTAGGGCATTTAGTTCATTCCCAAATGTTCATCATTCCACCAACAATAAGATAAGGAATGGGATGGATTAAGGGGTTACGTTGGTATAAAAAGAAATAATTGAAGTCCTAAACCACACTCATTTTTAACTTCCTCCACCTAGATAAGTTAGTAAAGGAAGGCAGGGGAAGTCCACATCTTTGAGTGTGAATGGATGGGAGCTGTTGCTTCAAACCCATCCTTGGGACAGGGCAGAGGTGGTGCGTGATGCCTGGAAAGCAGCTCTCCCATCCCATGCCCTGTTGCTAACAGCTCACTCTACACAGGCAGCCTCACGAGTGGGAGGAAACAAAATCCTAATGGGAAGCATCTCCTCACTCCAAGAACAGATTGCACTCACTCTTGTAACACCTGCTGGAGCCAAGCAAAACCTGCTGGAGCAACACAGCCATTGCTGAACTATGTGCCGTGTTCCAGCTTTTGGAAAGCAGTCATTGCCCACAGCAAAGAAACTCTTGGCGTCCTGCTGTCTTTGCTCCAAGAAGGGGCTGGCATGGCCAAAGGGATGTTCTAGACTGCCGTGCTCAGTATCAAGTGGCCCTGGATGGAGGAGCTCATCTTGGTCAGCGTTTGGGAAGGTCCCTGGAAACTGTCTCCTCCCCAAAGCATTCTTCCTCCTGACTTTGTCACCTGGCTCGTGCCCTCAAGCAAGGAGGGCTCATACCTTTAATTTGAGAGTTGGTTTTAGGAAGTTTTGGAGCTCTTAGAATCCGTATGATCTGCATAAAATAGACTGCCATTTAAGAAAGAGAGAGAGAACTATTAATCTAGAAAGTTTCACCACTTTAGAAATCTTTGTCTTGTAACTATTGGAAACACGGGCAGAGCCATACCGCAGTCAGCTAATTTTTTCCATTGCTTTTGAGAAAAATAATGAGCTAATTAAGCAATCTTCCCCTTGGTCATGACATTGCTGTTTTGCAGCATGAACCTCTTTCTGGTATGTAGGATATGTTATTTCTGATGAAATCTGTTAAGCTCAGTGCATATTTATTGTCAGATAGACCTTCAAATTAGTTGGAAAAAATAATTGGACAGGTGTGCCTAATTTTTGGCAGCCAAACCTCTTGGTCTGAGTTACCAAGAAACAGAGATGCTGCAGAAAGCCATCTAGGTCTCTGCGTCTCCTTTGACTATAACAAAGATCTCTGGTGTTTTTTGTGCTTTTCTTCAAGACTTTTCTCTTTTTCTTTCCTTGCCACTCCCCCAGTACAGCTTCTCAGTAGTCTAGCTGTCCTTAAAGAATTCCTTCATTTCTTTGATTTATTTATTTTTTCATAGAAGCACTAAGAAGATTTTGAGAGGCATTGTATTCAGTTACAATCACATCTCAATTCTTCCCATAGAGAAGACATGCATGCAAAAAAATCTTCGCTGTCCATTAAAGACCAGTGCTTTGCTTTCCCATCTCTTTGGATATTTGTCCATTGGGTTACTCTGCAAAATTAAGGAGGAATTTGTTTGAATACATCAACACGCATCCTAATCTCTGTGACATTTATTTGCTTGGGGCTCTTTTCATTGCTACTGTTTATCTTGGAGGATTTCAAGATTTGGCTAGACAAAGCCATGACTGACTTGATCCAGTGTTTGCAACTGTCATATGATGTCAGCAGTGAGGATTTAAAGGTGGATGCCATGATCAGACATTGCTGATGCGGACAGAAAAGGGTTATGCCTTATCATCCTCAGCATCTACAGCCTTTAAAGACTTTTGAGGATACTTATATGTTCAGTAATAGTCCACCTTAGATAAGCTATGTGGACCATTCTTTTTATATCTATCATTCAATGGCACATCAAAATGTAAGAGTCTGACTTCTGACAGCACCTGTGGCATGCTGGGTGAGACAGTTTTCCTTTCAAGTTAGCCCAAGTTATTTTCAAAAGTTCTTTTCTCATCATCAGGCTGTCCAAGCGGCATTGTCTGAGCTACAGATAACAGATACGTGCTTTGCAGCAGCCAGGAGAAGCAATGGCTGCATTAAATGAATTACAGCTCCAGTCTAATAAGCATTACACATTACAACATAGTTAGGGAACGAACACAAAAAAAACGAATCCTGAGAAAGGAAAACATGTCAGAAGGTATGTTGGTATTTTAACCTTAGAGTTTCTCAGCCCTTCTTGCTAGGAGGACCACCTCTCCTTACTTTTATTTTTTCCCCTTTTGATTTGTTTGTTTGTTTGCCTGAATGGATGGGAATCTGTCTGTGTATTTTTAAGATATACATCAGTCTCTCCTGGATGTCCTCTCAATAACTTACTGATCAGCAGCAGGGCACAGGTGTGTGTGTGTGGGGAGACAGCTGATAGTAGAGGAGCTTGAACCTGTAACCTCCTTTCTGACATCTTTTTTCTTCAAATTATGTTAGGGAATCAGGCAGATTTTGAAATGTCTTAAAATATTAATGTAGCATAAGCGAGAATCGAGTAGGTGGGGATTCAACTACTCCGATGCCAGCAACCAGAATAAAACAGATTAACTCTAAGGATTTGTCAGAAAAATGTCAGCTTTTCTATATTTTCTTGTTAGTGCATTAAAAAAAAGGAGATGAGGAAGCGAGATTCTCTCCTTACTGCCCCACAGCAAAGCTTGTCAGACTGTTTAAATGGAAGGGCTGCTCACCTTCTCGCAAAAGGCCTCTTACAGTACTACTCTAATAGTTTTTGTTTACAGCTGATACAAATTAGACAAAACTTTTAATGGCCCTTTCTGACTTTTATTTTCTCTTTTATTGATCTTTGTTTTGTGTGGCAGCATGCTGAAGCAAACACACACAACGGTTTCATGGCCACTGTTTGACATTTTTGTCTACTGGTAGAGAATGGGACTCGAGCCAAGAAAACTGGTCTTCGAAGGCAGGGATCAAAGGGATCCCACTGTACATACTGATATTATTTTCATTGTTTTGAAGTGACTACTGGGAAGGGTTATGTGTAGGTTCAGAGTCATGGTAGATCAGGTCACAGTAGATCAAACTGCTCTGCAGTGGCAGTAGGCAGTGTATGGGCAGTGGTCCTGAGTAGATGATAAAGCTCAGAAGGCTCGTCAGGCTCAACAGCGCGAAATTCAGAGGCTTGCAGGTGATGTTTCTGAGAGGGTTGGTATTGGGGTTGATATTGTTTATCTCTTTTACTGATGGTTTGGATGACTGGGCGATGTACCTCAAAGCGTGACAGTACCCAACGCGGAAACGCAAGTGGTGTGCTGGAGGACCGGACTACCTTTCAGATACTCAGTGACAGCAATGACAGATAGCTGTCTGTGGTGATTTCATTCTCTAGGATCATTTCTCAGGAGCAAATCTGGAGCTCTGCAGCTGGGTGTGCGATAACTGTCTTGGCACAGCACTGCAGGTAACTTCCCTGCAAAAAGTTTAATTTAGTCTGTAGCTTTTAGGACATGCAGGAATATCTCCATTTGACTCGGTTCTCAAACATTAAACCTTGTCAGGGAGTTTCCAGTAGCACCTTAGTGCATTTTCACAGAATATCTTCATGAATTAAAGATTTCCATGGGATTTTTTTTCTTCTGTTTAAAATTTCTGGGCTTTCCTCAACAAGATCTGGTTGGTTTCTTTAGTACCATTACTTTCAAAATAACATTTCTCTTTCCTTCCTTACTTCTTTCCTTCCCCTCCAGTTTCTTTTCCATTTTTTCCCCACTCCTGCACAATTAAAAAATAAATATATAAATAAATAAAGGGTCAGGGGAGAGACAAGAACACCACTTCCTGGTGAATTCTCTTCCAAACACTTTCCAGTTACTATGCCTGGAACTGATGATCTGCTGGTTGTCCACTGTCTGCTTTCTGTTTCTTCCTTTATTTTTTGTTAGTACTTCCTTGTAGTAAGTATTTATTGAGAGCGAGCTGAAGAAGCATAGGATGGGCTTTCAGAAGTGATAGGTCATAGTCTTTGTTTTACTAAGAAACCAAAAACGTTTCAGGCCTGAGGTGCTATGATAAATAATAAGAGAATTCCCTCTGTGTAGGTAGTTGAAAACACCATATGTCACCTCACTATATTTGTCCTAGCGTTTATTTCTTCTCCTCTTTTTCTTTTTCTTTTTCTTTTTCTTTTTCTTTTTCTTTTTTTCCTTTTCCTTTTCCTTTTCCTTTTCCTTTTCCTTTTCCTTTTCCTTTTCCTTTTCCTTTTCCTTTTCCTTTTCCTTTTCCTTTTCCTTTTCCTTTTCCTTTTCCTTTTTCTCTTTTCCTTTTTCTCTTTTCCTTTTCCTTTTCCTTTTCCTTTTTCTCTTTTCCTTTTCCTTTTCCTTTTTCTTTTTCTCTTTTCCACAGCTGGAAAATGTTACAGTATTACTAGGTAATTTAATTAATAGGAAATCATCAGCACTTTTTTACAGTGAGTCCAAAGAAGCGTATCCCACCTTGGGATTTCTGTAGAAAAGACAGAACACAACAGCACCAACAGTGCACAAGACTTCATCCTACAATGTTGGGGCCAAATCTAGAGATCTGACATCTGAAAATGGTTGGGCTTGGTGGAAAACTCCAGCCCATAATCTGTAATCCATGGCGCAAGTTGTATTACGTGGTGGAAACAGTTCCTGGCCATAACCACTAGTGCTAATGGAAACTCTTCTTCACTACATATGGCACAGCATGGGAGCCCAGGCCTGCGGTTGAATTCAGGCAGGGAAATGGAAGAAGTTGCAGATAGCTGTTGCACAAAGCCATTGGCCACGCAGAAGTTAGGCAGACCCAAACATCACTGTCATTCTGCTTTAAGTCCTAGTTCTTGCAAACCATCAGTGGTGTAATTAAAACAAAAACCAGCCAGCTTTAAACATGGTGGAAGTGCCTTGGATTTCCTTAAATTCTGCAGTTTTTATTTCTTTAAGATGAAAGAAGAGGTTACAGCTTAGTGTGAGAATTTGTTTTGCCCCAAATTAGTAAAGTATCTACAGCTTGGTGAAGATGCCTGAGCATACAGTTTCTGCTATTCTTTTCTCCTGTTGTCCCTGGCAGTACAATTTGTTCCCCCAGCCATTCCCATGTGGCAGATTTCCAGGTGCTATCTGTTTCATTTTCTTTGTAGGCGAAAGGATGCAAGCCTGGCCTCTGTGCTAGTTATTGCTGAAAACCAAGGAATGGGGGCATCCTGTACCAGTAGAGGAAAAATATTAATAGTCAGCACCAGTATTAATAGTGGCCATTGTTACAGCAGTGACAAGGTAGACCCAAGTGCTTCATTAGCTCAGTGACAACAGCCCCTAGACTGCAGAGACTGGGATGCTGAAGTAGGTACCTACACAAGTGGTCCTGCCTCCACGGGGCCAGCAAGTTGGCCGCCAAAGACACTTTTGGTTTCTTTTTCTCTGTTCGAGCCTGAAACTCTGGCAGGAATGTTTTGTGAAATAGGATAATTAGAAGACAATACTTCTTACTTATTAATGTGTTCCTGCTTTGCTTGGTATCAGCTCCTCTGTGACTCAGTGACTGAATCAAGGGTGGCTCTACCAGGCCAGGCCATCCTGAAATAAGGCGAAGCAGGTTTCGGCTGGCCTATTTTTTGGATTCCAGCCTCATGCTAGTCCTCACACGCCTGCTATCTCTAAAAGAAATGACTACTACAGGCTCTGACCCTTGCTCGTGGCTTTTTTTTGCTGACAATGTACGTGTGCTAATAATAGGCAGAAAAGCCTTTTCTTCCTGTTTGTAATGATCCAGTTCTTTTGTAGCGACTTCAGAGTCAGCTGGGTTTGACACCAGAGGCAATAGACTCAAATCACAACCCCTTTGGACAATGGAGTTTAGATTGAAAAGAGCCTTTCCAAAAGGTAGAAAGGTAGACTTGTTAGAGACAAAAAAAAAAAAAAAAAAAAAGCCCTTTGGAATGGAATTGAAATTTCTGTTTCAATTTTGCTTTTGAAAGTTGTCAACATCTGACATTTTCCTACTGAATGTTAGAAGACAGATGATCCTGGGGCAGGATGTGCAAGTTTTCACAACATCCTCAACTTTAGAAATATTAGAGATGAGAGGAAAAAACAACTTAGCTGCTTTCTGCCGCTTGATAAGTCAAAGAAGCAAAAAGACCCTCAAAAAATACAAAACAAACAAAGAAACAACAAAACACAGACAAACCTCCTAAAGTTTCAAACCTAAAGATGAGCAAAACTTTTCAGGAGTTAAAAATGGAGAAAATGATGATTCATACTCTTCAAGGTGTGCTATCTCTGAAATCTGGAAATTGTGATATTTTTATAGTTTCAAATTCTAGAAAAGGATAAAGAAATGAAAATTCATAACCTTAGAGCACAATTTCTCATTTTCAGCATGCTTTCTTTTTTCTTTTTTTTTAATAAAATTGCTAGCCTTATGCATCTCTTCTGCTGTGTTTAGTGTCAGCACCCACAAGGTAATTTCACAGGTTTCTCTTGGCGTTGGGTTATCCACTGTAGGGGGAAGTACCTGGTTATCTCTGCCCTTATTGCCTTCTGGTCCTGTGGAGTCCAGCCCTAGGAGCAGCTGCAGATGCTTGAAAGGAATTAACGGAGAGGATGACTGTGACAGACATCATTCCAGGGGTAAGAGCCAGAAACCATGGTGCTGAAAATTCAGGTTTAACAGTAGGAAAAACCCTGCCCCGGGGTGGTGCAGCCTTCAGAGATGTGGGGGATCTCTGTCCTTGGAGATTTCCAAAGACCCTTCCCACCAGTGTGCATCATGCTGTGGGTCAGAGGTCTGGGATAAGGCAGTGCAGGCTGTGACCATGCCGCACACTTCACAGAAACACAGCCATCCACTCAAGGCCCAGCTGTTGTGTTGTGTTGTATTCTGCCACTTACAGATTGCTCAGGCACTGCCCAACACTACACAGTTTCCCTCTGATCCCTGCACCCACTGAAAGGCTCTCCCAAAAGTGCATTCCTCCCTGAACTGGTACTTTGTAGAGTAAACGTAGGCAGTTTCCCCTCACCTCTGGCTAGGCTGCGTGCACCGAGTCCTTCTCGTCTCCTTCGTGCAGTGGCCTTGCTGCCCCCATGCACCTCATGATTTCCTCGGTACTACATGCCCGATGAGGACTGTAAGCAATGGTGTGCCAGGACACTGGTAGGTGTGCAGAGCAAATAGCTCCATCGATTCACCCTATCCGTACCTGCACCGGATGGGTGTATCTGACTCATACAGCCAGAGCTCCCTTCCTTGCTGCCTCCAGCCTCTAAAGCTTCCTTTCCATAGGAGCTGTGCTTGTTAATACCTGAAAACACAGAATTTTGTTCTGCGTTTTGTGCCCCAGAGCTCCTTTTCCTCCCAGTTTTTCCCGTCACTCCAAGCTTCAAAGTTATCGTGACCTTTCTGCTTTCCATCCTTCGTCTTGCAGAAGCCTTTAACTTTGTATCATCACCAAAACTGATTGCAGCAGCTTTTGTGCCAAGATCAGTAATGACTAATAAGCTGTATTGTGGCACCAGCTCATACATTTTCCTCCTTCATCTTGGCAAGTGTTTGGGGTGGATCTGAGACTCATTGTTCAGCACGGAGCTTTGCGCTGTGGAAGATAAAAGGGAGGAATGGCAGGGGATTTTCAGGGAGTTAGCACTGTCCCGTGTCCTCGCCAGCTTGGTCCCTGTCTTGTACAAATAAAATGCAGGTGCAACGCATGCCTTGTGGATGTGCCGTGTGGGATGGAGCACTGTCCATGCCACCCAAGCAGGGGCACTGAGATAAGATAGTCAGCCTCACAGCCTTTTATCTTGTGATAGCTGAGCACAGAAGCTGAGAGCACCTGCAGATACGGGGAGTCTCAGATCAGACACAGGATGGATGGGAGAAGCTGGAGTAAAGAACTCATAATTTCTACAAATGATCCAAACAAGTCTATTCAGAGCAGCACCACCCATTCAAACCAAGGTGAAAAATAAATCAAGGTGCTGTTTGGGAGTTACTTCCAGCTACTGACAGAAATAACATCCTTGACAGGTTGCAGATGATCAGCATTTCACAAGGTTAATGGTCCCTACTGCTCTTTGAGCTGTCAGTTCCATGCACTGTTTGTTAGTCCCTGGAAAATGGCCCCATCTCCAGCAAAGTGAGTAAGTGAGGTGAAAAAGAAACCTTAAATCTCACCTAGGCACAGGTCTGAGAGTGATGAGGTAGGTCTAACAGCGGTTTCCTCTGCAGCACTGGAAACCCATGCAGCCCTTCCTGGGGAAATCCAACTCTGCTCACCCCAGGGACCTCACAGCTCACAGATGGAATTAGCAAGAACAAGGATGCCCCCTCTGCATTGGTTCCTCCGTGGTGTCAGCCCCCTTCACAGTTAGAGCAAGCTGGGAAGATGTGTCCACACATCATGGAAGAGCAAATTCAGGATTTCCAATACCTCAGTGTCTTTCTCCACCAATGCCTATGCAGATCTCTTGTCCGTGGGTTAAAGGAGCAAAGGAGCAGCAGAAATGGTGCTCTGGACTCTATTTTACTGACATCTGGGCTAGCAAGGAGTCTAAGCACTGATGTTAATGCCCTAAGCTCTGAGCCACAGGTGAGGTTGCAGGGCTGAATGTACTGAACCTTTGCAAAGAAAGTAAGTTTGTGAGTAAATGGGGTTTGGGCTGTCGCTTCAGGATGCTCCCATATTTGCCAACAAGTTCTGGCAACAACCCAGCACTTCTCCAGGCAGAGCAGGACTCCATCCTCTGTACTCCCAACCTTCCTCGTGCTTCTCAAGGGAACTTTGGGGCAGCAGTGCCCCCTATTTCAAAACCCACACTGACTTGCATTACTTTCGCCTTCTACCTAATACCTTCTACCTTGGCCAGCCAAGGCAAATCACATTTTGCCGTGCTCTGGAGTAACAAGAAGTGCAGGCTACCTAAACTAAGACCTAGCTGATGAGCTTGGCTGCAACCTGCATGCAGTCTCCAGGAGCTCGTAGATGTTGTGAGCAGATAACCCATATTCCCATTGCTTATCTTTCTGTGCACCCCTGGCTGTTTTTTCATCTTGCTTAGTTTCCAGAAGAAAGATTATGATAACATGTGGGAGATTACAGCTCAACTTGGATTTAATGCACTTCGGAGGCTTTCTAGGATATCGTAAGAGGAAATTGTTGAAATGGAGGTTTCCTTAATTTCTGTATTGCTGTGGAGCTGTTTTCCCCCGTCTTTTAAGTGTCATTACAGGATTCCAGAGAGAATTGTTTATTAACTGATAAAAAAAAAAAAAAGGTTAATGTTTTTCAAATGGAATATTGGATTTACAACTGTATGAAGAAACTTACCCAAAACATGTCCCCTGGGTAGGGAGATTTCTCTCTCTCCCTCTGAAAAAAAATGAACTGTAGGCCCACAAGAGACTTGTGGATTGATTTGCTCATGTTTCCATTCTTCTCTCTGATCCTGACATTTTGTTCACATTGTATTTGTCATGTGGCATTTTCCTGATACAAGTGGGAAAAGTGATGCCTGGTGTCAGTTTGGAGGCTGGGTTTGTAGGGACCTGGGTGCTTGGGGAGGCCACCACGAGCTCTTGAGACGCTGATGTAACGTTGCCAGATGGAAACTGAAATGGTCCTTACTGAAAACCAAGACAGTTTCAAAAGGAGTTGTGCTTGTAGTTAACCGAGGTATGTGCCCATGTGCTATTTTGGACTGGTGTGACAGAGGTGCGAGGGGAACCTCTAGAAAATCAAGCTTCTCCATGAAGAGAGGCTTACACCTTTTAGACCATGTAATCCTGCTGGTGTTCTGGTTTCTTTAGACCAAGATTTATTTATTTATCTGTTTGTTTATTTATTTATTTATTTATTTATTATAGAGCTCGGGGCTTGGTGCAATTTGCAGACAATTAGATATTCTCAAATGGCGAGTGAATAAACCAAGTCAGAGAAAGCAGAGCGTGTTTCCCATGCTAATACCAAGAACCACTGTGGGATGACACATTCCTCTTCTGCTCCAAATGATGACTTAGTCCGGAGCTGGCACAAACCTTTTGCATCCTTCACTGGCAATTAATTTGCCTTCTGAAAGAGAGTGGCTGACCCCAAATGGAATGGGGTAAAAGTTGTGGGTCCCTGTGCTTCTGGTAGGCACGGAAAGAATAAGTGGCTTGTCTGTGTGCTTGGCAGCTATTTTTACCCGTCTGGGCAGGAAGGCAGCATGGAGCTGCCTGGCAGAGCTGGTAGTACATGACAAGGGTCACTGCACCACAGTCACTGCCCCTGCACAGCAAATCGATTGAGCTACCAACAAACCCGGAGCTGTGAGCCTGCACTTGAGTTTTGCTGTCAGGCTAATTACAGTGGCTGCTCCCTTTTTAAGTGCTGTTCACCCAGCCAGATTTCCAGTCGTCTTCTCCTTCTGTGCATGCTCTGCATGTTTAAATGAGCCTTTCTAGAGCCCTCTGTGAGGCTGCTGAGAAACCCGCTGCTCTCCCTCCCTTGCAAATTGGCGCAGAGGCTGCCTTGCTGCCATGCCTCCTGCCTGTGACAAGCAGGCAGTGGCTGTGGTGAGAATGAAGAAGCTCTTGAGCAGATGAGACCACAGGTTTCCAGAGAGATAAAAACAGCTGGGACTTTTTCCCCATGGGGTTCTGTTATGACACACAATGGTGGAGGACTTGTGCTCCATGGCAAATTACTGCGGTATCTCTACAGAAAGGCCTTATCTGGACCTCTCTTCTCTACAGAGCCAAGGAGCAAAGCATCAGTGCGGGCTTAAGTCGTGGAAGTTTCCAAGGTAAAGACGCAAAGAACCTGACCTAGTGCTGCAGGTAGTCCCAGCCTCAGCCTGAGGTTGGATGCGAGACCTGCAGAGACCCCCTCCCACCAGCACATCTGTAATTGCTACGAACTAACACACTCCATAGCCACTCTTTGCAAGTTTAGCCCCAACTCGTGTTGGCAGGGGGAAACACTGGACTGCAAGCCAGCTCCTTGCACCACCCAGGGGTTGGGTGGTGAAGGACCTCCTGTCCAGCCCTGGACATGCTGGTGGTAAAGGGAAAATAACCCTCCCCTCCCTCTCAGGAGCAAGCCAGCATGCGCTGGGGACAGCTGAGTCAGCAGTGCTCATTGCCACTGCAGCCCGGATTGACAAATTGGAGTTTGCCTTATGCTCCTCTGCTCTGCTTCATTTCTACCTACAGGAGTGACTATAGACCACCCACATCCAGACATGGCCCCTGCCGGATTCAGCCCAGAGTTTTCCTAGAGGTACCAACGTTATTATTTTTTCCTTTGCATTAGTTTTGCTAGATCAAATAAACACGGTGCTGCTCTGGAAAATGCAGTTTTCTGCTGTTATTCAAGGCATGAGTCCTGCCAGGTGCGGTGGAAGATGTGAATGTCCTAAACGCGGGAAGGAAAAAAAAATGATGTTAAGGGGATGTGAGAGCTGAGGGGTTTCTTTCCCAAGACGTTAACGGTCCAGCCGGGAGTGGGCATCCCACACAAGAGGAGTTCTTCTAGGGAAAGTTTAGGTGAAAATCTCCCTGGAAAGGATTTTGGGGAATAATCAAAGAGGATACAAAGACAGTTATTATTTCAGGGTTCATAAAACATATGGAGGAGGTGAGATTCACCAAAAGGCCTTTTATGTGGACCAGACACTGATTTTTCCACTACTATCTGCTGAGCATAATACGTGGAATTCCACACACCCTGTATTTTGAGTGGTTTCCCATGCCTGCCCACAACTTAAGAATTTCATGGCATTCCTCATTTTCTCTGCTGATACAGGAAAGACACAGCAGAATGTGTATTAATTACTTTTCTTTGCTTCCAGTCCTTGGTTTATTGGCTTGTCCATTACTCCCAGGAGAGATTAAGAGATGCCATTGGGCGTCTGTGGAAGGAACTGGTTGAATTGATGGTAGCCTCTTTCCCAAATTATCATCATCGTTGTTGTTTTGTGGGTTGTTTTTTTGTTTGCTTGTTTGTTTATTAAATGGGGGCATTTCATTGAAAATGAGTGTTTCGTCTGGTTCTGTGACTGGTTGAAAGCCAAAACCAAATATGGACTTTTCATTTGAGAAATACTTTTTTTTTCTTGAATTTTAAATATATTGCACAGAAAAAAATAATACAGTAAATAGTGACAGGTAAATAGTGACATAGTAAATGTGACAGGCTCTTTCTGCTATACCTAGGTTAGGTACCACCTTTTTCTAGAAGTTCAGAGACTGTACCAGTGATGTGATCATGACAGAACTCCTCACTTTGACCCACCTCTTTGTGCTTTGCAAAGTCTTACCCTTTTCTGGAGCAGGTGGATTGACCTTCTTCCCATAGACAGCTAGGTATTCTTAAATGATGCATAAAATGTGAGGTATAGCCACCTTACCTCCTGGCTTTGCATATTTACAGGGATGATTTGGTTATATGATCATGTGTGTGTGTCTTTTGTAACTAGTATTGTGTCTTTGTGCACAGTGGCAGCTGTAGTTAATTATAAACGATTAGTGATTCTTAAATACGTTCTTTTGTACTGTCTTGTCAGTTCCCAGATGTTTTCAGAAATACTTCTTGTGTTCCAGCTAAAAAAGGATGGCTTCTTGGAACCTCCTGAAATAAGAATGTATTTCAAAAAATAATGGGAAAGAATTTCAGCAGCAGATGTTCATTTTTGTTTTATCTCCGTAGCAGTTCAAAACACAGGAGCCCAGGGCTCCCAGCAAAACCTTCTCCACTGCCTTCTCACTGACCATGAGCAGTGCAGCTTATTGAAACAAGGAGTTTAAATCAGCAAAGAGAATACATATATATGCATATATATATATATATAAAGTACAAGGTGCCCTAATGGTTCCTACTCTTATCTGAAATGAAGAAATATTATCTCCATCTCCCTTGTGGACAGATGTGTCTTATAACTGATGCTAATCTTCAGTGCAAACTAATCTGCATTATTCTCCAGAGAGGGGAAGAAAATGATAGAATTTTTTTTCCAAAAAGTGTACACGTTGACAGAGCTTGATGTATTGTGGTTACAGTGGCATGGACAGGACGTTTGTTCTGGCGATGAAGTGCCATGATTTGTCATGACAAGCTGGTATTTCCCTTCCCAATATCTGCAGAAATATGTGAGCAAGTAGCTTGGAGTTGAAGCAAAGGAAACTATGGAAAGAAAGGTAACTGTGTTTGTGTTTTGTTGTAGTTTTGTTTTGTTTTTTCATTTGAATGGAATGTCTCTCAGTAAATTCCAACATATCTGGTGCAATTGAATCTAAAATTCACGGTCAAGGGAGGAAGAAGTGTTTTTCTTTGGATCGAGTTTGGTATTTTGATAGATATAAAATGTGAGGATTTCCTATGGGAAGAGTTTTCTGAAGTTGGACATGCTTTCAGTTCTAGTCTTGTCCCTTTAATACCTACCGTGACTAAAAGATGGTGGAATACAACATATTTTTCTTGTGTTTGTTGTGAATTTGCTTGTACAGAACTAGGTCATTTAATTTAATGGGTCTCTTTAAAACCCCTCCTCATTTAACAGCAGCACAAATATGTAGCTTGTCTTTTCAATACAGAAGGGGGGTCGCAAGAGCAGGCCAGTGCCAGAATAATGCCAACCTCGGCCTTCCAGGCCATGGCATCCTTCAGAAGCATGGTATTCTTCTTCTAGGGTTGCTGTAAAAGGCTCCTGCTCTTTTCTCCCCACAAATTTCTAGTCAGCTCTACCAAATCCTCTCACAATTTGGGGAAACATGCTTGCATCTGCATCGTGTCCTTCAGTGCTCAGCTCACCTGCCTAGGATCGCCTGAGCAGCGAACAGAAACACACGGCCTTCATCGCAACTCACTGCAAAAACCTCTAATTAGGCACCTAGTATTTTTGGAGGCTGACACAAACCTTATAAATGCTGATTTTTAAATAGCTTACCAAGTAGATTATGTGTCCACCAAGGGGATTTCAAAGGGATTTTTGCCCTCTTGCATAATATCTTCTTCCACCTTACAGAAAATGGATTTTTTAATGTGCTGCTATAAAATGTGAGGGCTTGCTGGTTTTGTTGTGTAAATCATCATTCTGGAAGTCTTGGCTGAAGAAGCATTTTTTCCAGCTAATAAGATGGAAATTCTGCCTGCCTGAAAGAACTAATGAAGCACCCAGAGAGGAACTTGTGTGAAGGCAGAAGAAACAACTGTGGAGGCAGAAAACTCCCCAAGTGGCATTTTTCCAATAAGCTGGTCCATTTTGTGTACGCTTTTTGGAGCATTGATGGGGATTTCAGCTTGGGACTCAAGAGACGAGGAAATGAGGAAAAGCAAGAAAAATCAGCCTCAGGGAGGAAGAGGAAAAAGCTCTCCCTGATGGAGCAGATGAAGGCCCCTTCCCTGTGTGGTGCAGAGTACTGGGGCCTGTGCACACAGCATGGCTGGGAAGAGTGCACTGGAAAGGAGAATTCCCAAGAGAAATTCCACCCAGAGCAATGACCAAAGCAGTTATCACATGCTTTCAGCTGGCATGTTTTTCAAGGCACAGACAAACTCTGGTGTGTTTGCTGGTGGTTGGTACTTACTACCAGTCTGATTTAGAAGCCCTGCACAATAATGAGTGGCTCCTCTGAGGAATCACCTGCAGGCTTGGGAAGGAATGCAGAGAAAAGAGGGATGGACCTTCCCCTCAAAGTTTATTCCCTCAAGGTGGTTCAGATCCTGGGAACAAGTCTTGCTAGTCTTGATGTTGCCTAATAGTTGAGATAAGGGTCTTGACTTCTCCCTGCTTGCTTTTCTCTTCCAAAAAGTGAGATAATAAAAGTGTCACATGCAGAAAAAGTTCTTGCAAGACACAACAATGCTGCCATATAAACTCAGAGCAGTTATTTGGATGGGACAATTTCGTTGTCCCCCTAGAGCTGGCAGTGACCTCTGCATTCTCCTGTGGGGAGTAGCAATATAAGTGATGTTTGGAGATTGTGGAGCAGTGCCATAATCTGACTCAACGAAGCGCAGCAGTACCTCCAGTTTGTGTTGCATTCAGCACCTTAGGGACAGCGTACCAGGGACAATCCTGCCCAAATTGTCCTGTATGAATCCTGCACAGACATACAGCCACAACACCTGTTTTCAGGGTGGGCAATGCATCCCCTGAACAGAAGGTGTGGAAGGCTGGCTGTGTGCCTGAAATGGGAGATGTGTCAGCTGGCGGGCTGAGGAAACAGCTAGTTTTTTTATTCAGATGCAAGTTGATGGTGAGGGCTCCAAAATGCATATATAGTGCAAATTAAATTGAGGTGGGAATAAGCAAAGCCATTTGTAAATGAGTAAGTAAATGAGGACCATACTTCTTCCAGACTATACTTTATTTGAAGCAGTATTAAAGCTAGGTGACTAATGACTCATGTTTCTTAGGGCGAGCAGTGCTGGGGAAGGAGGTGCCATCCTCTTTGTAACTGCTAACACCTTTAGCATGTCAAACTTAAGTTTTTTTCAAACCATGGTAGCACTTCTAATACACCTCCTACAGCAAACTGTTTGTGTCAAGTAGGTTTTCTGATGATTTCTGGTCGAAAACTACTAAGAGATCCAGTGGGAGCCTTGGGCAGGTAGTAAGAACCAAGTAGAGACCAGCACTTTTGGAACAGCAGCAAAACAGTGGAGATGGGCAGCCAGCCAGGGAAACATTCAGATAGGGCTGTTTCCACCTATTTTTCCCCAAGTATATATTTGGGTCTTCCCTTCTTGAGCTAAATACTAGCCTGCTAAAGGACACCAGGCACACCTTTCCGAGACTTGGGTGTCAGGAACTGCTAAGGGAAAAGCTTTGCCCAGGTATTCAGGGGAGTTGCCAGTACTGGCTCCTGCGAGGTGGGATTGTAAATCCAGCATGGGGGCCAGTGGCTCACGTGCAGGCTGGCCTTTCTTGCATGCCAGGCTGAAACCTCTGGCATTTCAGCACACAAAGTGACTTGCAGGCCTCACTCAGCTTCCTGACAGGCAGCAATCCTTACCTTGCAGCCTGACTCCTGTCATTTATCCAGAGTTTCCACAGAGACTCCTCTAAAGGCTCTGTCTGGTGGGTTAACTTCTGCTCTAGAGAAATATATAAATGAGCACTGTAGCTAAATCAATCTGACACTCACAAGTGCTTAACAAAGAGACATGCACCTGAAATCAAAGCAGTTCTGAACGGTTTATCGATGGTAAGTGAATCTGCATTAAAATGGGTGAGAGAGCTGTGCTGCTGTGCTCCAGTTTCAACAGGCTTAAGAGGATTTCATGCAGCAAGAGACACTACATGACAGTAGGAGGACAGAGGCAGCATTTCCTCCCTTGATAACCCCAGATCACCAGCACAGAGACCTGTCCCTCTTTTCCATGCTCTGGCCTTACCCCTTTCTGGCCAAATGTCATTCAGCAAATTTGCTTCTGATTGTAAGGCATCACAACAGCTCTAGCCAAAACCAGCCTCTCTGGGTTGTAACCATGAATCATTTACTGTCTCTGTATTCCAAACCAAAGAGGAGTTGTGAGAAATATTTCTCCCAGAACCTGTAATCATGTACAGATGTGCCATTACAGACCTAGCCCTTGGGTAACCTGTAAACCTTTCAGCGTCTGCCAGCACAAAGCAGCTCATGGGGTAAAAGGGCTCAACAAAGGGCTTTGCCCTTGGCCCTGTAGCAGTCAAGTTAGGACGACACTCAGGAAATGGAAAATCCCATCCCATCCCTTTGCAAGTAGAGGAGGCTTGGAGCAAGACAATGCAAATGAAAAATCTGGCCCTGTCACTTCCTTATCCTCTGACCCATAAGCAAAGCGGGGGCTGCAATTTCAAGGCAATCCATGCACTGCGGATGCTCAAATCCTTGTATTGTAATGAGAGCTGGGGTCCCAGATCTCTTAGGTGCCCTGAAAAATTTCAGCCTGTTTAACACTGTCCTGGGCCTGCAGAACCATGAATCAGCTGAAGCAATCCTCCCCACTGACACAGCACTCTTCCTCAGCCCATAGATGTATCACTGCAGAATTCAAGCCGACTGCATTTCATCTGAGCCCACACGGGATCATGTGAGTCAATATGTGGAAACCACAGCGGGGTAAGAGCCTCTCCAGGGATGTTTCTGGATGCTTTATGACAACCAGGAAATCTCTAGCTCTTTCTGAGATCAATTTTCCCAATAACCTTCAAAGAGCCTTTCATTTATTTGCTTTAACCTTGTTCATTCTGAGAGCCAAGGTCACGCAGGGAAAGGCTTGCACAGAGCAACAGCACTAAACAAATTAAAAAAAAAAAAAAAAAAAAAAAGGCAAGCGGGATGACTCTCTTGAGCTGTTGCTAACATTTCCAGCAATAGACCTTCAAGCACTCTCTATATATAGCAATTAGTTAAAGTTTATAGTTAACTGACATGACTCCAAACTGCATCAGACAATCAAGCCTTCAGGTAAGAGTGCAGCAGCTACAAGGATGGCATGGATGCTTCTGAACAGAAATGCTCAGCTTTTTCTGCAAATTATTGCCTCCTTTTGTCATCAGCCTCCCAGCTGAGAGCGTTGCTGCAGTGATATGAGCTGAACCTGAACATATTTATTTCAGAAACATGGTGTAGCCAGCAGCAGAACAGGTAGAGCTCTCCAGTGATATCATGGAGGGGTTTCAGTTCAGGGCTAGAGTTATTTGTGGCTCTCCTCAAAACATCTGTTGATAAACAAGCAAAATAACTGAGGTCGTTCTGTTCATTTTCCTTGCTATTTGCTGCCAATTAGAGATAAATAAGTGACTGCCATCTTTAATGAGACTTTAGTGACACTGGCAGAGAGCTTCTGAATGGCAGATTGCAAAGGGAAAGCCTTACGTGTGTGCTGGGTCAGTTGTGCCACCACAAACCTTAGAAACAAGGAGACTTGAAGGTCTGAAATTTATACACCATGAAGACGTGGGCCTGAGAAGTGCTTAGTAGACCCTTTCCCATCTGGCCATTGACACACTGCATGGCCAAGTCTAACCAAGGAACCTCAGTACTAGTGGTGACGAGGCCTGCTTCCCTCTCTCCATCAGTGCCACGAGTACAGCTTCCTGGTTTGAGGGGAAACCCCTTGGGTAGCTGCACAGATGGCTTTGGTGGCAGGAACACGCCTGCACATTTGAATGAAGGGCCTGCGCTTAAAGGAGTGGATTGTTTCCATTGCACTTTTGGACATCTGAACACAATTAAGAGTCACTAGATGTGCGCCCAGAGGGGGCAAAGAGAACCGGGTCTGCAGGGGCTAAGCTATGGCTAGCAGTCCTCAGCAGGACAGCGTCGCCTTAAGTTATTCATCGGCCTGCCCATTCAGGCTGAACAAAAAATAAATATTGACGATTCTGAAGCTCTAAACTGAGCTCACTAAGTGAATGTCACCAGGGGTAAGTTAAAACAATGTTACTAGAGTGGGAAGGGGGGTTACACAGAAGGAAATACTGTGAGGTGTGCAAGATAGCTTAAATACATTTCAGTTCTAATTGCAATATACAAAAACTTTGAAGGAAAGGCCCTCCAGCTTTTAAGATCTAGTTTTGAAAACATAAAATCCTAGGGTTTATGCAGGATGGGATCTCTGGTCCAACATCTCAGAGTATAGCTAGCTTCAAACGTAGCTCAGGAAAGAAAAGCATCTTGAATCCAACCATGATTGGATCAAGCCACTTAGGACAGAGAGGAGCCTTTTATGCGAAAGCTTGTCCACTATTCCCACTAAGTTAAGCAAGGGGTTGGCTAGCTGGCAGATGTTTTCAGGACAGAGTTTTTGTTTGCCTGGTTGCTGTTTTGCTCTGCACAGTGTAAATGAACGAGAACAGGTTGAGCACAGGAGACAGGGTATTCTTACCTTTAGAAAATGTAAAAGTGATACAATCCTTTTTCCTCTCCTCCCTATCTACTGGGTGGTTCTTGGTCAAGAATTAAATATGTTCCCCACTTGAGATGAAAGGGGAGGAAGCCTTGGCTCAGAGTATCAAAAGGAAAAAAAAAAATGTAGCTGTCCCTCTTCAGTGAGCTATTGTATTACCTTTGCAAATAGGCTATTTGAAAGCTAGTTGCCATGGATTTCACCTGCAGTTGATTTCAACTAAGTCATCACCAGGGACATAACATGCATAGACCCTTCTTGATGGCCAGAGGGGTTGAGGGTAGATGAAACTTTAACCCAGTTGTTTGGCCTCCTCCTTTGGGAGAAAAGTGCTCCTGATGTTGCAGGCTGGGGTTTTATCAGTACTATGATGAGAAAATGAAACAAACAAAACCTGCACCTTTGAAGCAGAGTTGTCCCACTGATGGAAGGGATGATGGGCCATGTGCTGCTTGCACTGGCTGACGTATTTAATGGGCAGCACTAGTGAGCTGGAGCTCCAGGTCTGGCTCATTATTATTTAATTTTTCTTTTTACAGAAGAGAAAGGGAAACACTTCCCACACTGGCTCCCTACCATCAGCAGCTCTGATCTGTCATGCTCTGCAGCAGGCATGACGATGTCGGGGGAGTTCCTTCTGTTCGCTTCCTCTCTCCTCTGCCTGTGGGTGGGCTCCCAAGAGCAGCAGGGTTGCAGTGGCTGCTCAGCTAGCCCAGTGCTGCAGCTGGGCAGCAAAAGGCGCTCTGAGGGCAATGCCTGTAGCCTCTGGGTTGAATCTCGTACAGTCCGAAAAGTGCTTGGCTAGCCTGGTTGGATTTGCATGGCCCAAGGAGCTGACATACAGGCACCTTTGCCCCCGGGGTGTTCCTGGTGGGCAGGTGGTTCGCAGCAGCTGCTGGAGATGTGCTAGGAGATGCTCGAGCCTCTCTCTCTGAAAACATTTGCAGTATTTGCTGTCTCCCCTGCTGTTGTGTTTTCACACCATGTCCCTCCACAATGGCCCTGGGAGTGTCAGGACTGAAGCCGTTCATCCAGGTTTCATCTCCTCACCGTTGCTGCAATCAGTCCTGTACCTGCACCATGTATGTGGTGGACTAAGGCCAAATTACTGGCATAGATGCTGCTGTATGAGGTCCTAGCTAGGCCCTTTGCAGACCCCCATCACACACACACGCTTCCTGGATGTCCAGCAATTCATTTGCAGCAAATAACCATGTTTATGTGTTCATATATCCACAGTGAATTTCAGTACATTCCCTAGATTCGCTCATGCCTGCCCTGCCAGGATGTTGCTGACCATTTATAACCAAGCAGAACAGCTCAAGTGTAGAAGAGAAAACACCGTTCCACCAACCCCCAAACCTGCACCTGAATAAATTTCCTGAATATGACTGCCAGACACCACAAAAGTGTTCAGATGCTTGGCAAGAACTAAATTTTTCAAGTAAATAGCTCAAAAAATATTGTTCAGCTCTAATATAAATCCTATATTATTGTTATTTCTCCTGCCTTCCAAAGAGTTCATATCCTCTGGTTTTGTACACAAGAAATCTTCCGCAAGTCATTTCTACCTTAGGCTACACTTGGCTGTGGTGTAGCTTTCTTTTCTTTTCAAGCTTTAATCAGCAACGAGTGGAACCAATCCATTTTGTGCAGACTTCTGGTAACATAATTAGTTAACTGAGGTCCTTTGTGTCCTTAAATTCAAATATGTTACACTTCCCTTCCCAAACCTTTAAATGGATACAAAATGAAGTTATCTTTGGGGATTGTTCTGGTGTTGGCATGCTGTTTGTTCAGAAAGCTTATCTGCAGCACCAGGACAATCTGCCACTTAAAATGCAACAGCTGGGGTATTTTATTTTCTCATGCTTGGTCTGAAAGCAGAGGTGTTCTTAATTAATTTTTAAAATGCTCTTTTAAAAGGCTCTGAAGTAATTAAAAGAATGACAGGAGATGTGGTATATTACCAGTGCCAAATATGATTCAGACAAACTGTCACTAGAAAATGTCTCTGACAATTCAAAGTCCTCCAAAATCTATTATTAAAGCTGTTTGGGCTTTTTCATTTTTTTTCCTCCTGTCAGCCACAGTGCTAAACATTATCTCAGATCTAGCAAAATACAGATTACTGCAGAGGGCTCCATTGTGTTTTATTCTCTTCACTAACATTGGGAACCTGTCAGCTACATGGGTTGTAGCCTGTGTCAGCCAGCACCAAGCCGCGTGATTGCTGGCCAATTGATTTCCTCTGGTGTGGCTGGACTAAAGGAGCATGAGAATCCTGCCTTTCCTATTTCTGCGTCCAGTCTACAGAGCAATATAGTAAGGGAGGGCTTTCCAGCATATCATTGCTCTCATCTTTACTATCAGCCCCATCCATCAGTCCAGGTGATGGATGACCACCGTGAGCTGGCAGCCGGGTGGGATAGAGCCTAGCTTTGTACAAAACCCTCCTGCCTCAGTTTGCTTAGATGGTGCCAGGGACGGAGCCAGGGTCTTGGTACCGCTGTTTCTTTTTAAAAATACAGTGTTAAAATAGCACCTTAACTGTAAATACTGTGTTCTCCCAGTTATAGCTTTTGGTGGCTGAACCCTGCAGCAATCTGGTTATTTTTGTGTAGCATTATTACTTTGACAGCACCTCCAGAAGCCACTGTGTGTCACCAACTCGCTGGGCACGTGGGGCATGGCCAGCCCATGGAAAGGCCATACTGGTGGGCTTTGTGTCTCACATGCTGGTCTCTCTCAGGGAGCTTAATCACCTTTATCACCTCAGTGGTCACCTTCAGCACAGAGAAAGCAGGTGTTTTGTGGAGCATTGGAAGTTGCTGCTGCTGGTGCTCGCTGCACCTGGGGTATTATTCCATGAGGTTGTCCTTTGTGGAAGGGTAAGGAATGAGCTGGTGAGATAGAGGCAGCTTTGTCCTAAGAATGGATAAAGCCGTGAAAGGGGAAGCACAGAGGTGGAGAAGAGGGGGTTGAAAGCCCTCCAAGGAGAGAGCTGAAGGAAAGTTGCATGCAGCAGGCCAGGTGGCCACAGGATGTGAAAATCCTCCCACTGCTCAGATTTGCCTGGCAACTCTTTTTTTTTTTTTGGCTTCCAGCATTTCTGGTGTATTGCCATACAGATGCAGCCTCCATCTGATGGGGAATGGAGGAGGAGGGAGCTGTAGGAATGGGTTCCCACTCTTGGGAGATCTGTGCCTGGTGCCTTGCGAAGAGGCCACAGTGAAGGTGTTGGCTCAGTGGCAGCACCCAGCTGCTCATGGCCCTGGGATGTTGTCTGCCACCTTGTAAGTGACAGCTCTTTTACAACCCTCGGAAGCAAGTGCTAATTAGGAGCCCAGCTTCATGTACCAGCGGTGTCCTTCACCACAGTGAACGGAGGGATATGGCAGAGCGTCATCTGCACAGCACCCTAATTAAACACAAACAGTGAAAACTACTGGCCCTTGAAAAGCATCCCTGGAAATAAACCATGGAGGCCTTATTTTATTTCTGGTCACAGCAGGGTTAAAATCTTTGGGGGGGGCCTACTTGACAAAAATCTTTATTTAGCTCTTCTGAGAATAGAGTCAAATAGGGTTCTGTATTCCAACTCAATGGCACAAATGCCCCAGTTTTTATACCTTAGGAATAACAGGTTGTGTTGTTAAGTAGTACAGGGTCCTTCAGAGCCTGAATTGGTCTCTTCATACAAGATGAGAACAAGTCCTGAATCAGAGACTGACAGAAATCTCTTCAGCAGCAACGGTGACAGCAAAGGGTGCTGACACTAGGCCCTGTGGTTGGTATTCAAAGACAGCTGTGGGGTAAGTCTAAGAATAAAATTAAAAAGGAGAGGCATCTGCTGGGAAGGGGAGGAGAAGGTCTGGAGATGTATGGTGGGGTCTAGGGTGGAAGGAAGTCTGGCTCCTTGGGCTGAGGAAGTGCAAACGAGAAAGAATAAAAGGTTTGAAAGCAAGCCCTGGCCAAACAGCACAGTTCATACCCAGCAGGAGATCACAGAAAGGAGCAATGTAAGCTGTGGCTCACGCAAAAGCCACACAATGTGGCTTTGTGGAGGATAAAAGTTTTGATGGGGTGTGTGGCAGGGGATTTTGTACACAGCATCTGTTTGCTCCTCTCTTCCCTCTTCAATTATAGTTCATTGAGCTAACAGTGCTTCCACCTCAGCCTCAGGCTCTCAGCATCTCTTCTCTCCCTTCCCCTGGACTGCTTTGCCCAGAGAGCTTTCCCTTCATCTTGCAATATGTCAAATTTCACTCCTTGCTCTGCGATGAAGTGGCAGCAAGCCCCAGCAATATCCATTCAGGCATGGTGGGTATCTTTTCTGACCGTGCAGCATTCCAACAGATGCAGCATTTGCAAGAGGCAAGCTGAGGAGGTATTTCCAATCAACAAAGAAGAGAAAGGAACGTTAGTGTCAAGGCCTGGGCTGCTTGGCAGCCTCCACATGGAGGGAAGTGCAGGAATCTCTCCATCCTGGGCATTTCTGTGGCCCCTGGGAGGAAGTTCATGGACTCCCAGTGCTGGTGGGAAGGGCCCTCTGTTGCTCTCTAATCCTATGTCTTTCCTGAGCAGGAATACCACAAAGGTAGAAACCTGCTGGTGATTTTGCTCTCCAGTCTCCATGAAGAGTGCAGTGAACAGTGAAGCGTGTCACTTTGCTGGGGCCCCGTGTTGATGGGCTTCAGTTGCCTCCAGGGGAGGAGGAAGGTTCCAGAAGCAGCACAGGCCTGCGCTTATGGTTTCCCCTGGGAAAAAGGCAGGAACAAAGGTGTTTGGAGTCAGACAGTCTCTTCAGCTTCTGTGTACCGTCATACACACACGTAATATTAAAGGCAAAGCTGCTGAGTGTTTAAAGACAGCACCGAACCTCCCTTTCCGAAGTTAAACCCTTTCATCCCTTCAAAGGACTGATTTCTTTGACCCAGCAGGGAGGAATCTGACATGTCTCACCAGGAGGCCGTAGTTCGGTAAATTCGCTGTGCTTTCTGCAAGAAGCCTCCTCGCACACCCAATCTGTCCTGAAGGCCTTCACCCACGTAGTATTTTGGACTGAAGACAAAATTTGTGGCCTGCAGATCACAACTGAGTCAACAGACGGGGGGCAAAGGAAGCATAGCTCAGCATGGCCCCTCAGAGCAGCCTTGTCCACCCTCCGTGACACGGAGGGGATGGGAACATTGAATATCAATTTTATTCTCAGCACTTCATTGGCAGATGCTCCAAGACATGGATCGTCTTTAGACACAAAGTGTCCTTCCAGTCATGTTGGAATCACCTCCCCCAAGATCCCCAAGCCAGCCAAAAAGCTTAAAAACACATCCTTCACTGTTATTCAGCAGAGATAGCTTCAGATCAGCGACAAGTCCCCATGCAGAGGGTGAAGGCTCTCCTCTGAGCACACTGCAGACTACAGAAATGCTGTCAGGGAAGCTTTGAAACTTGGCTGAATCCTTCTGTCACAGGAATAAAGCAGGCTGAAAAGTAAGTCTTGACATCTGCTTGGAGACAGTAATGCTCTCCCGTGGCCGAGCCAAAGCCACACACAAGGGAAGTCTGTTACTGGAGAAAAAAATAAAATAAATAAATAAATAAAAGGAAATAAAGGATGTTGAGAGAATCAGCTGGGAAGTGGAAAAGCTGATCTGGAATGAGGCTGGCCCAGGAAGGAGGTGAGGGAAGCAAATATGACCTGGTCACGACGAGCCCTGAGAGCTGTGGAAGGAAATTGGAAGGCAGAGATGCTGGCAGTTTCAAGAGGCAGGGAGTTTTTACAAAGACATCATGAGTTAGGGGCCATGAAACTGAAGTTTTCAAAGGGGCATCAGGCTTCTTTCATCCGGAAGACACTCCAAACTCACTTCCTATTTTGTAGGAAACTGCCAGTTTAAGCTTTGCCTTGCTTTATATTCCTGGCTGGAACAGCATGCAAATGCAATTCCCAGAGCATTCATTCAAAAGGTAGTTTTAAGGTGTGAATTTTGTAGTGAATTTATTTTGCCTTTTATTTTAAGGTCTTTCTTCTCAGGAAAACACGGTGTTCCTGAGTACTACCAAAAGGACAACCTAAGAAACTCTGACAAACTTTTAAAATTCAGAATTGCTGAACGCAGCTTCTATATCATGCAGCTCTGAAACAGCTATTGCAAGTGAAAGAGCCTCTGCTTATATTACAAGGAAGGATTGGCAAACTGTGCTACAACCAAGAGACATTTGGATACACAAATGGTCACCTTTGTCCCACAATGTATTTCTGTTAAAATAGCACTGCATAATTTTACTTAATAGTAAAAGCTTTTTGAATTTAATGATCTGATCTTAAGCAAGCTTATCCTTGCTCCCTGTCCAGGAGATTTATAAGAATAAGTCACGTCATAATGATTTGGCATTTGTAGACTGCCTTGCAACACAACAAATTTAGTAATAATGAGCTTGCGAAGTCCTTCTGTGCATTCCAGCTTTTTCTAAGAAATTGGCCCATTTGTGTTTCTCCCTCTTCGTGTAGCAGGAGATAGGAAAATTCACTGCAATTTTTCTCCCCTTTCATCTGTCCAGGGAACCAGACCTCCAAGCAGATAACCTACAGCCCTAAGCCAATTTGTAGCACTTTGCAAAGCCATTGCACAAAGAAACTGGATAAGAGAATTGAGGAGTGAAAAGTTTGCCATGTGTTTGAAAATGAGCTTGTGAAAGGGTCTAAAAATACAGCAAGAGCAACTCTGTACAGTGCTTTAATTAGCAAAGGGCTTCTCTCCCTATAACAAATTATAAACCTATGTCACATCAAAGAAAGGAAAGAAATAATAAAAGGCCCCTCTGAGCTAGCCTGCTCTCAGCTACTGAAACCAGACTATAAGTAAGAGTTATGGACTCCTGTTCTTTTTTTCATTTAAAGTGTCACATTTACACTGTTTTTCCATTTGCAAGGCACTGTAACCGCTCACAGTGCTTCGTGATAACATGTTATGACTATTAATAGCCATCAAACACAATGAATCCCTATTACCTGCAGTCACAGAGCAACTTTTTCATGTAATGGTTTCACTGTGAAAAATACATAGTGCACATTTCTGAGAGTATTTAAGAAAGGTTTGAGACAGCGGGAGGATTTTGTTTAAGGATTTAGCTTTATCTGGCAACCAAGCTGTAATATTAAATCCTCCTGAAATCTGCCATCAAAAATTTGAGGCTGGGTATTATTAGAAACACTAGTCCTGGCAATTGTTGAGAGAGATACAGCAGTTTGACATCTTGCCCTGGTTAAGGGGAAGATACTAATACACATCTGGGCTAAGGAGCAGGAGAAGTCTTTTGGTTAACACCATCTTGTATGCATTGTGAGCAAGCTTGTCTCCATGCAGTATCTAAAAAGCCTGCAGGCAGCCCAAACCTGCTTCTGTGCAGTTAAATTGAAGGATGTAAATTTCGCTGTGTTACAAAGGCAAAAATCCAACAATAAGGGTGCAGGTTTTTTTGTTGTTCCTTTTCTCTCCTAGTGCCTAAATTAATTCTGAATCAGACTGTCTCTTTGTGAAGGGCCACATTCATCTGAAAGTATCTCTGTAACATCCGTGCTGGCCTACAGGAGGCTGAGTTCTGGGTATTCGAGCTATTCATTCCTCGCTTTTTCCTACAATAGCACCTGCATTGGCTTGGAAGGGAAGGGACAGAGGAGAGGTGGCAATGTTCCTTTTCACCTGCAAGCTGGACCAAGCATTGTTCTTGCTCTCTGCATGGCCACTGTACAGGGAAATTTTCCACTTGCTGTGGAGGCAGGTACATGGGGAGGTGACTACACTCGCATTTCCCGATGGGCCAAGCCGTGGTGCAGTACCCCGTCTTCCCACAGGAATATCACGCGCCCTCGTGCCTTGGATGGCATCCCTGACCTGGTTGTCTCCTGCACACAGCCTTGAGCTCATCTCTTCCTCCCAAAGTGGTAATACTTAGCACATCCAAAGTACTACATCTAGAACCATCTTCGGACCCTCATTTTCCTGAATGTCCATGGCCTGCTTACTGTTGCCAGCTGCTATGGCAAGGTGAAAGTCAGGAGAAGCCCAGTGCGTTGTCAGGCTGCTGTCCCCGTCCTTCCCTGTTATTCCTCTCTCAACATCTTTCTCCCCTTACCTCTCTGCAGATCAGCCTGTCACGAAGATGCAGGCCCCGATCTGCTCCTCCACCTGCTGCTTCCTTCCGCATGTCTTCTCCGAGCACCGTGCTTTCTCCTTGCTTAAAAATGCAGCTCAGAGAGCTGTCTCCGTGGGGGTGGCAGCTAACAGGCACAGCTGCTGGTGGGAGCTGGGCTTGCTATGCTTGCCTGCCAGCCTAAGCAAGACTGATGGGAGACGGAAACCCCAGTAATCCCATGGTAGGTGAGATTAAAAACGTCTCTAACAACATAACAGCAAGGGCCTCCTCTCTGTCACTTTATTGCAACAGCTCTTGAATGGTCTGTATGACAGTAAGGCATTCAGTCCATTATCTGTTATTAAAAAAAAAAAAAAAAAAAAAAAAGGAGACTACTTCGCTGATATTTATTGCTTAAACAATTTTCCGGGAGTCAGATCTGGTCTTGGCTCAACTCTTGCTCTGCTTTTGTAAGACTTTCCTACTCTCTGTAGTCATTTCTCATCTCAATTATTTAATGTGCCCTTTTTGCTTGTAATAGACATTATCCCAATCCTGGCATAAGAGAAGAATATTCTTTCTCACGGTGCTAATTAGCTGCCGCTGTTGGCTGCTCCTAAACAGAGAGGACCTTCCTTTGTCTGCAGAAGTCTTAAAACAATCGAGAAATTTAAATACCTTGTGTTAAAAGGCTGAAAATTGTCCGTGTTGGACTCCCTGCCTCTCTGTGTCTGGCAAGGTGGGTGTTTCTGACTGCAGCTGATAAAAGGGATTCCCAGGAACCATTCCTTGTTGGTGCTTTGTCCCATGGGTTTGCACTGGAGGGGACTCTGGATGGCAACGTGTGGGAAACGTGTAAGGATTATCCAACTGTGGTTCTGTCGGGGTGGGAACACCAGAGAGAAGGGGCTGGCATCTCCTGTCGTGGAAAGCTCTCTGACACAGCTGCCTGGAGTCACATTTGTCACCTTCCTCAGTGCAGCTTCACAAAGAAGCAGCGTTCATGGTAGTTACAATGAACAAGGTCCTGTCAAACCAAAACTAGCCAGGAAATAGGTTAAACGCAGTTTCCCATAGAAAATAAATTCATTGGGATACTGAAATACGAGAGCTTATAAGGACATGGTATCTCCAGCAACATCCAAGCCTGCCAATTCCCTCCATGGCCTGATACAGTCAGGCTTAAATGCCACAAAAGCAGCTTTAACTGGGGTCAGATCTGCAGCAATTGTGTTTGTACCTTGTCTCTTATAATCCTCAGTCTCTACGCTGAAGCTTGTTTCTCTTTTTTTTATTTTTTATTTTTTTAATATGCCATTGACAAGTCAGCTAACACAATCCATGTGAGGGGGAGTATTTTAATACAATAAGGCCATTCTGAGTGCTGTCACATCTTTTTAATAACTAGCTGCCCTGCTGTTGCCACTCCAATTTCACAGCTCCTAGTTGCACTCTCCCTGGTTAATCACCGCCATTTTTAGCTCGCTGATGTTAATTGGTAATTTATCATGGCTGTACCCATTTGATGGTTACTGATTTCATCTCACCACCAATGCTTCTACCTCGCTGCCTCTCTGTGATCGACTGGTAAAACTAAAATCAATGAGAATTAAGTATGAAGTGAGTTTGAAATCAGAATCATTGCTGTAATTGATTCATTTTAATTATGGTGTCTCAGCCTCCCAAAGGCAGGGCTTCAATTTGCTGTTGCCACCTTGAAGGACACACAAGGGTGTCCTGCCACAGCTCTTCAGCAGCTACACCTGAGAGACCAAAGCAGCACAGAGCTGCAGTCCCCGGGACCCACAGCTCAGGAATAGGTGAGCAATTGCTTTGCAGCAGACACATCCATGTCTGTCACCAGCAGAGGCTGTAAAAAGATTCCTGGAGAAGAAGAAGAGGGTAGGGAGCTGTGCTGCTCTCTTTGACTCTTCCCATGAAAACCCAACCTGTCCACAGCACAGTGCAGGTCAATCAGTGCCCATAAAGTACATGCTCAGTCCCAGGAAATATCCATCTGTGGTCAGCATCCAGGCTCTACTACACCTGGAAGCAAAAAGAGAAATGGCATGGTTGTAGCTGCAACTGCTTGATCATGCAAGCAGAGTGAGGCTTTCTGGGGACAGCTAATATCTTTTACTAGCTTGAGTGGCATTGTTGGGGAAAAGACCCCGCATCAGCCACTGATTAATACCTGTTACACACTTGCAGGTGGCCTTGCACAGCAAAGTTAGAGCAGAAGGCAGCAGGCTCTGGCCCTGCTGCACCTGGAGCATTAGCAGAGGCTGGCGCTGCCCCTGTGTGCAGTGATGTGGGACCTGGAGGGTCCTTGTTGGATCATACCACTGCATGTGAGTTTTGCGCTATGTCAAACATGCAACAGGGAAATGCATACAAAATTTGGGTGTGGTTTGCAACAGGAATTTGCCTGGGCTCTATCAGCTCCAAGGAAATCCAGAGCAAAGCCAGCGGCTTAGAGCAAGAGACAAATCGCAGACCATGCCTACAATAGGAGTAAAACATTCTTCTGGCTCTGATGGGTGGGCAAGCCTCTCCTGCACTACCACTTCCAATTTTCAAAGAGCACACCCAATTTGCTGCAGCTGTGTACGTTGCAGTCCGGGTTTGCAGCTCAGCAAAAACACATGGAGCAGCCAGGCTGCCCAAACAGGTTCCCTAACTCCTAGGTGCCCTGTGAGGCAAGCACTTACCAGGAATAAAATTACAGGCTGGATGCTGAGAGTAAATAGGAGCTCAATTGCACTTCTGGGGTTTCAGGAGAGCAGCTGTTTCTTTGTCTGGCCCTGAAGGATTTTCTGCTGTTAGGTTTTGCTTGGCCTGCAACAGCCAAAACTAGTGATTAGTGTTATAATTTTATATGTGTGTTATTATTAAAAATAATAACAATATCAAGATCTAAGCGATAACATTAACTTGTTACTGGTAGGATATTTTCTAGGCCAACAGGAAAGGAACTGGGAATTGTATTTACCATTGTAACATCCAGGATTAAAACATAACGGAGAATGGATGTAGCAATAAAGGCTGTCTAAGTTTCCAGCTCAGAGATGCAATTCAGTTAAATTACAATTTCAAGCCCTTGCCCTTCCTTGGGATCATCCACTGGGAGAACTAAAAAATCAGCATCTCCATCCCCGTATGCAGAAAAATAGCTCCAACAGATGGTGAGCATGCAGAAAAGAGAGAAAATGTCAGGAAGCAAGGGGAGGAGAGGCAGCACAACCCAAGACAAGATGAGCTGAGAGGTGATTCTACCTCTGCACTGGCTAGTTGCAGGCACACCTTGTTACTGCAGCAGATTTACCTCCTGCTAGCAAAGGTGTGCAGCTTCGCTCTGCCCAAAAAGCTGGGCTTTCTCATGGAGCTGGGGGCTTGGAGGAGCTTCCACCATCCCATAGTCCTGAGCAGCCAGCTGGTGGGCTCCACAGTGGGAATCTCATAAGGAAGATGGTCAGATCCTGCTTCAGGGATCCACAGCGGGGCCCATTACACTATTTTCCCGTTATTCTCCACAGTCTTTGCAAGTTCAAGAAAAGGAGAAAATCACACATGGTTTTCTCTCAGCAGGTAATGCTTTTCACTCAATAGCATTTCCAAGAGAGCGAGAGAGACCAAGCAAAGACCTCAGCCAGTGAAACAGAAAATGAATATCTTCACCTCTGTATATCTTAAATTTTCATCTCAGTGTTTTGCTGTTAGCATTTTTCCATGTTGACAGCTATATTGGTGGAACACTTCTAGCAGATACCTGAGCACTTTGGAAAAACCCTCCTGGCCACATAGCTCTTAAAAAATGTCCAGCTTTTCTAACTAGTGGAGAGGTTCATTAAAGTGAACGGAGAATTCCTCTAAAGAGCAGAGAAGGAAATAATAATAATGGGGAAAAAGCCTTGGAATGTGCCAAGGTCAAGCCATAACAGCCTGACCAAATTTGACCCTGGGTAAGACATGGAAATACTGTGTATTATACAAATAAAAGAGTTCAAATACCTGGGGCAAATCACTCTTGCTACACCTCTCCTGTAATTCTCGTTAAGAATGGAAAAAATGTGTAACCCTGAGTTACCTGATACTTAATTTCAAAGCGTGCCGATATCCAGGGGAATCTCTAGCTGCCTTCTTAAATGGCCTGATATATTACTCTTGGTGAATGAGTAATGAGGATACACAGGTAGCTACTCATCCATGCTCAGGGTAGGCTATGCCCAGAGCGCAGAGGCTTTCAGAGCAGGAATTGTTCAAATGCTTCTGGAGCCACTGGGAACATGTACTCTACAGAAAGTCAATTAACTCGGTTCCTAAAACCTTTGCTTCCCTTGGAGCAACCCTAAACGACAGTAATAGTGAACTTCAAACTCATTCCCTCCAAGCAAGGTTGCTTCAGTCTGTCAGGCATCTTGGTCCCATGCAAGTGGCAGAGTCTTTATGGTGTCCAGCATAATGTGGTCTTGCATGTGCTCACCTGCCTCACTATGACTTGCTCATGTAAAATGCACCCTGGCAGAGGAAAAACTACTGAGACAGATTTCAGATGTGTTGCCCATGCAGCAAATACCTGCCTGTCTCTATGGTACGTAAGAAAGTGCTGCGAGTTTGAGCTCACCCAGACTTACTGACATTTGCGTGGTCTCCTTCCTGCCGTCCTCCCATGCCACTGCACATGCTGATGCTGGTGGCTGTGCTGGACGGGAGCAAACGCCTCGTCCTTTGGTAGTGACGCTGGGCTTGTAATAGCAGGTCAAGGCATTGCAGGTGAAATGCTTCTCTGCCTTCTCCTAAAACTTCACGGGTAGGCTGGTTCTCCATGCATCCTGAGGACTGGTGGCTTGTGCCTCACTTCACGAATGCTATTTGCTAGCACTTTACTGGTTTAACTGAGTTTGAATGAGCTAGAGCTTTAAATCCTTCACTTGAGCCATGTTGTGAAGAGCAGGGTGCTGACAAGGAGCTAACCTTGAGGAAAAGGAGAGAGGCAAGGCTGGAGGCTGGCTCAGATGTTTCCACAGAGTAAGTTACATCCTCTGGTCAAAGTGTTGTAAGGGGTCACTGCTGTGGTTATGGGGCTTGCTAAGAGGACTAGGGGATGGAAGCAGAAAGTTGGACTCCAGCAGAAGGACAGGGATGCTCTCGACATGACTCTAGGGCTGCTTGATGCCTTGCCACAGCTCAGGAGGCTGGAGAGAGGGGAATATGCACGCTGGGCAGGGTGTCAGCACAAAACCACATCATTTCTCCTTGAGCACCTAAGGTAAGGGACTGCCACTGGAGGGAGCACAAAGAGCAACATGACTTCGGGTCCATCCCAACCTTCAAGTCGGTGTGCCCTACTTCTGACACAATACTGTGGCATTGAGCCCCATCCATAGGCCTTATGCAGGATCCCTGGCTCATGTGTAGCATCCCCACCTGATTTCTCCCCACCTGGGCTGGAGCAGGCAGTGGTGACACAGGAGTCTCAAGGTGCAGCAAGTCCCAGGTGAGATGCAGTGATCTAGATCAGGCTGTGCACCAGTACCACGAGCCACTGCTATCAGTTTGCATCACCGAGTGTGGCTGTGGCTGTCCAGAGCCTCACTGGAGCTGAATACGATCCCTTTGGTTAGGAGAAGCAGTGCTGGACCCTCGGCAGCAGCCGGAGGAGCCAAATGACCTATGGTTGCCCAGTAAACATTTCTGCACATCACAGCCTATTTGCACGCATTGGGCATGACTGTTTCCAATGAGATGCCATCTGGAATAAGAACAGGCAACTTCAAGCATGTATTTGAACATTCAGACAAGTCCAGAAAGCAGACAGGAATGTGAAAGTTAACATTCAGATATTTCCCGAGCTCATATACCTAGAAGCCAAATGTTCCAGCTAAACAGATTGTGCCCTATTAAAACAGTGCAGCAACAATAGCTTAACCCACAAGATGTCATCTGGCTCATCATTACACAACACCGTGTCCATTGGCTATGCACACTTTCCTTGCATTCTTAATAAAAGCGTTTATGCCTTGCTACTACCTTCCTTGCCCACCCCAGGCACACTTCAAGGGAAGAGGGATTAATTTCACTGGAGGACATAGGAGGACAAACTGATTTGTAGGAATTATAACAAAACCTACTTTCCTTTTTTTTTTTTTTAATATAAAGAGCTGGTATTTTGCTGTGCTTAAGGATTAGAACTACAGTGTAGTCAAAAAAAAAAAAAAAAAAAGTAAAGCATGTTCATATGACATATATAAGCCATGCTTATTCACTGAATTCTTCACTCTTGTGATAGGTCACACTGGAGATCAGTGAAATCGTGACAAATGATGTAAACTAGCATCTGTAGTCAGGGGAAAGACGCACATTGCATAGCAACCAAAAGGAGTTCTTGAAAAGCTGAACAGAAAATTACTGCAGGAGCCCCCAGGTACCTGAGCTGTAAGATCAAATATCTGTTGAATAGCTGTAAAAGCTTCTGTGTGACCTGTGTTCAGCACTGAGCATCTGAAATTTCAGACTGCAACTCTATCCTGTCAGCTGCTCCTTAACTCTGAAGGGGCAATGCTTCCAAGAGTTTGTTTTTATGTGTTTCCACTGTCCTACTGAGCATCAGCTTCTGACTGCAAACCTTCAGGACAGCAAAGTCCATTGGGTGTCCCATCAGTGCAGGCTCCCTGGTATAGAAAGTAAAGTGTCACTGCGTGCAGTTAGTGCTGGATATGCAAATCACGATGAGTTAGGCTGGGTTTTGCTTAAATATAGGGAAGACGATGATGGCATGAAAGTACCAGAACAGGACTGCCTTGGGGCACTTCTGTGTTCATATAGCACCAAGAATGGTGTGGTCCTCATCCATTTTTGGGTAACCTGAATAAATATCTATTAATAACCTATCAGCTCTTTGAAAACAGATACATGAGCTAAAGCCAAATCTATTAACCTGATTCTCAGGTAGAGTGAAGCCATTTAAAGCCGCTGTGGCAATGGAAAGGGCTTCATAATTACAGGAAATTACATTTATAGTTGCTTCAGGGAAATGTTCTCCAACCTTTCTACCTTGGGTTAATTGATGGATATTTAACTTACGATATTGAACACCATCAGAAAGACAATAGATTCTCCTTCCTGATATATTCACAGTTGCAAACTAAGCTGACATGCAGCTTTCTCAATCTGTGGACTCTTGGACATTTTTCAGTGCAAGTACATTTAAGCTTCCTGGAATGGGATTTCTCTTCTTTGAACATCTGTTAGACTTGTCTGCTGCTTCCAGGCAGCAAACCACTGCCGTGGTGCAAAAGGAGAAGCAGTCTTGTTCAGAGAGAAAGGCTGAAGAACACAAGTTTTGCACAGAGCAGGAATGTGGTCTTCGTCTATTCATCCAAATTCATAATGCGCTTGTCATCATGGTATTTAAGCATGACACAATGGGTTTAAAACAAGAGCAGGGTCCTGGGGCAGTCATTTCAACCTAATTAGGTTTTAAAGGCTGAGATGGGATGTGGGAGAGAGAGAGATGCACAGAAATTTAGCAATGGCATTAAAAAATCAAGGGGCTGCTTTTAAGTCATTCGGAGCCAGATGTTGCCTTTCTTTTGCCAAAGCCAGAAGGTTTGCTTGCAGCGCAGAGTGCCAAGTGGTCCCCTCTCAAAAGTCTGAATCAGGAGAGCAGGTTGGGCCTGACTGAGCAGTGCCAGGAAGGGACAGACGTGAACTGGGATGTATTCTTGTGGCAACATGATTTCTGCTCCTTCTCCGTGGCTGGGGCAGTGAGAGGGCATGGGGCGCTCACCTTTCCCACAGCACTTGGCCAGCCAAATGCATCCATGTCACTCATTCCCTCTGCACTAGCCTCAAGAATTGGCTATTGTGTAAAGCAAACCCTCAACCCTCAGTCCTAAGATGCTAACAGAAACATTAGCCTTTTCTTCCTCCATTCAGTTAAAAAAGCCTCTCAACATTTGTATCCCCTGAAGGTTGCATGCACTATACCCAGTCACCTCACACTCCTCTGTCGATAATTGGAGCAGAAAAAGCTCTCTTTCTTTGTGAAGTATCATCTCCAGCCGCTGGCCGAGTTCTATTGTCGTTTTCTGGATTCTCTCCAGCTTTCCAGCAGCCTTCAAAGGAGCACAGATCTGATCCGGGCACAGAAGCCGCTCAGCACCAGGCTCCCTGGCGTGGCTCACACGCTGCCACAGCCCGAGGCTGCGATGTCCCTTGTGGCCACAGCATCCCAATAAAGCCCCCTCACCTCTCCCTGTCCTGTGTCCCTCACTAGCAGGGGGACCATGCATTTGTGTGTGATAACACCACTGGGATTTTGGCCAGACTTTTTTTTTTTTTCCCCTCAGAAAATGCCTGTGAGTCAAAGCTGAGCAGAACAGGAGCAGAAACAGAGAAAACTGAACAGAGCATTTCTATGTGAACATTTAAGCAAGAAGCAGCTCCCCTTCCCCCAATTCCTCCACCTTTCTCCTTCCACGTAAATAAATGTGTGTGATCCTTTGGTTAATCCAAGTTTGATGTGAATACAGTGGTACATTATATCTGTATTAGAACTAGCATACCCCACAATCCATACTCCGTTACACTGTTTAGGCAGTATATCCACAGCAAGACTGTCACAGATCCTTGCTTTCAGGACAGTTGAAAGAATTCAGGTAGGAGGGGGGATTCATCTTCCAGAAGCCATGTCGAAGCATTGTATTTTCCTTCCGCTATTTGATATTTCTGCTATAATGGTATTTCCTGTAAGTATTGAAGCATTAGCATTTTCTGCATGGTGGAAATTCATCATCTGACCAGCCCTAACTAAAATGTGCTTCTTTGAATGGGATACATTTACTATGTAAGTTAAATAAATGGGTACTCACCTTTATTATGTTCGCTGCTAAATACATATACCTGTGTCTAATTATATGTAGTTCCTGGTAGTCTCCTGTTCATCTGAAAGCGTTATCAGCATTGACACTGACACTAACCAGCACTGGGTTACACCTGTCATGTAGGCAGCTTGTAACCCTCCTGGCATGGTCTCTGTGCTTTGTCCTCAACCCTCTGCCACTCAGCACAGCCTGCAGGCACCCCACCCCCTTGAATTTCAGGATGCAGGTTATTTAGGTATGCTGGGCAGTGCCCAAGTGTCTTCCAGAAGCTTCCAGAAACTTCCAATGGCTTCTGGAAACTTCCAGCGGCTGCAGGAGGTTGGGGTGGAGGCTGGCTGCAAAAGGCCAAGGGATGTGGGAACCGAGCTTTTCCTGGTAAATGTGCTTCATCTAGAGAGAAGAAAGTGCAACGTTGAGAGAGGAGGAAAATATTACAGATTGGAAAACCCGCCTGAATAACAAAAAAAAAATGTGTGTTTTGTTTGCCAAGTCTTGGGCACCTCCATCTTTCTTCACCAACGTGGCTGAGTGCAAAGTCTTTGAGTTCTGCAGTGTCCTGCAATGCCATAGTGGTTGATGTCACTTCAAGAAATGTTTTACTCTCGCTTATTTTATTTTATTTTATTTATTTTTTTTTGCAGAAATTTACTTGCATAGCTCCCAGGAACATAGCAGCATTTAATATGGTGAGGGTCAGGAGGTGAAGCTGCCTTGGGAAGAACACTTACACAGGGCTTAAATTTCAGCTCTTCTTTGGCAGCCTCCCTAAAAGTCAGCACAGTGTTTCATCCCCATTCCTTCTCCACTGCTTGGCCATCCCACAGCCCAACAGCTCAGCCTGGCCTTTTGGCCTCCCTTGGGCAGGAGGAAGGGATGCAGAGCACCCACAAAAAGCCAACACCCTGGGCTAGCAGGAGAAAATACCAGTTCCCCATAGCTGCCCGGCAGCATGAGGTGTGCCATGCCTTCTCCATCCCTCAGTCCCTCCTGCCCCTCTCCACCACCCAGCTCACCCACAGAACCCCCGGATCCTGGCTGGCACCACAGCAAAAGCCAGAGCTGTGCTTGCTGCATTCAGCTGCACTGCCTGGGAGAAGTGATTTAACTCCCAGATTTTTTGTTTGTTTGCGCTCCTCCTGGGCAGCATTTGGGATTGTAATCGAAAGTTGAGCTAACACTGGAGGGGAAAAAATCAACCAGCAGCATTTCAATGTTATGGGTTTTTTCCATTTTATTGTTCACATCAGAGTCTTGCTCTGAACCTCCATATCTGTTCTGCTGTGAATACTAATCAAGTTTAATATGAAGCATCAGTCATCGCAGAGCTCTGCTGCAGAAAATAACTGTCTATGGCCATAATTCTTCAACCTTAATGAAGTCTTGCCCAGAAAAGCTCTTCACCTTCTGCCCAGCCATGAGCAGGGAGATGGAAATGAGCTTTAGATTGCAAGCCCCAGTAACCTGGGCTGTTTTACATTTATTCCTGGATCAGTCAGGTCCATGGATGCAGCTAACTGGCTCTCAGCAATGCCTGCTGATTTGGAAAGACTGTAGAGAAGTCCCTGGATACCAACAGATGTTGCTTCTTCCTCTGAGTATACCTTCCTTGAAAATTATTACAATTGTGCCAGGGGTGCACAGCTGGGGGCAGAAGCTTCTGTGTTCTTGGTGCTATGTAGACAAGGCAGAGAGATGGGCCTTGCCACAAAGGGACTGGGCTCATTTTAGGAATTTCTGTAGCAGGATGTTGCTCAAGTTTAACATGTTCAGAGGGGTTGTAGCTCTCCTGAGACAACAAAATGCTCAAGGGTTTTTGGAGGGCACTCATTATATTCTGGGGCTGAATGACCCAGGCAAGAAATCCTTAAGTACAGAGCTGGTGGTTTTCTTCTCCTCCATTGCTTGTGCTCACACAGACTGGTGCACCACAGCAATGGGCAGATAAACTCCACCACGCTGCTCTCTCACTTCTCTTCCACAGAAGAACAGGGGGTAGAAATTACAATGAGAAAAGTCTCCCGAGTTGAGATAAGGACAGGGAAAACACTCACCAATTACCATCATGGGCAAAACAGTCTCAGCGTAAGGGAGATTAATGTAATTTATTACCAACTGCTAACAGACTAGAGCAGTGAGAACTAAAAGCACACTAAAAACATCTTCCCCCGCATCCACCTTCTTCTACCTTCTCCCCTGAGTGGCTCAGGGGAACTGGGAATGGGGGCTTTTCCCTGACAGTTCGTCTCTGCTATTCCTTCACGGTCCCTCTCTGCCCCTGCTCCCCGTGGGGTCCCTCCCACGGGATGCCATCCTTCCCAAACTGATCCTGCGTGGACTTCCCACAGGCTGCAGCTCTTCAAGAACTGCTCCCACACGGCTCCGTACCACGGGGTCCATCCCCCAGGAGCAAACTGCTCCAGCACGGGTCCCCCACGGGCGGCAGCTCCCCCCAGACCCCCTGCTCCTGCGTGGGCTCCTCTCCACGGGCTGCAGCTCCGGCCCGGGGCCTGCTCCTGCGGGGGCTCTCCATGGGCCGCGGCCTCCTCCAGGCCACATCCACCTGCTCTACCGGGGACTCCTCCACGGGCTGCAGCGTGGAGATCTGCCCCACTTTCAACCAGAAAGCAGGGCTGCTTCCAGAGCTGATGCTGGGGAGGGGTGCAGTGAGCACCTCTCTTCCCCCAAAGGAAAGAAGCTGATGGGCCTTTATCCTAACGAAATAGTGTTTGCAGCCTTCTTTGCCATGGCTAGTAATTGTGCAGGAAGGCTGTGATGGGGAAAATACTCTCAGGGACTTCTCTGCAGGCCTTCTTCTCATATTGAAGTCCCAGGTCTGAACTGCTCTCACAGGGAAGAATTTTTTTCTCATTTCCAATTGTGACTTCCCTTGCTGCAATTTGTTGACTTTGCCTCCTCTTCCACTGTGTATTTCTGAGATATCCCCCTTCAGGCAGCTGATGACAGCAATAAGATTTCTCTTCCCCAGACAAAAGCAACCCATGATGTGTTCTGGCCCCTTGATCACCTTTACTGGATGACTCTTGTCCTGGGGAACCCCCAGACTATGCACAGTTCTCCAGGTGCAGCCTCAACAGTATCAAATAGAGTGGAATAAAAAGTTTGCTTGGCCTTTTAGCTAATGCAGCCCAGTATGTGGGCACACACACCACACATGGTACACCACAAGGGCACACTGCTGGCTTGTACTGTTGGCTGGTGTCATTACACACACACACACAGAGTACACAGCTCTGCAAAACAAGAGCTGGACCAGGATATGATGTTAAGTGCAGGTTTCCCTCTCCTTCACCAGAACAAGCCCAGAACCTTTCCTGCACATATTGCATTCATGAAATGATCCTGACAAGTTGTGGGACGGAGCAAATGGGATGGCTTGTTGGAGCTCCTTTTTCTGCTTTGATTGGAAACACTTGTTTTTGGTCTTTCTAGACAGAGAGCAGATGGAGAGCCCAGCAGGGCAAATTTCCAGCTTCCTAATGCAGTGTTGTATTCTCATCTATGGTGACAAGGCTTTGCAGACAGGAGAAGCATGTCTGCTGCAAACACCCAGCCACGGCTGCTAATTAGCACCTCATAGATCTGTAAGGAAGATAATTTTTCTTACATGAGGAGCTTGGGTTAATGTGATCGCTCACAAAGAAAAAGGGAACATTAAATAATTGAGATGAGAAACGGTTGCATTGTGGTCATGTCTGAAGTGGGCAGACCAGAGAAGTGTGGGAGCCATGTGGGGTGAGGTTCTGCGTGCAGTTTGAGATGCAGACGAGGAGGAAGAGGGCATTGGCAGCCCTGTTTTCTCTCTAAGGTAAAGAAATTATTGCTTCAGATAGTACCACGGCCTAAATTAAAAAGATGACTCACCCCTCTTAGTAGTTTCAAAGTATCGTTGGGGATTTTTTTTTTTTAATCAGATTATCAGTTTTGTGTAGTAGGGAGTTTGGGTGAGCGGTAAGATGAATGTTGCTAAGAAATTAATGTACTAGTTGTAATGAACTCAGTGCAGAGAGAAGAAATGAAATAACCAGCCATGAATACTGCACAGCAAACAGCACTGCATGCTTTCAGGCACACTCACACCTCCAGTGAGCACATTTTGTAACGTTCAGTCAGATGGAAAGACTTAATGTTTTTTGTTCTCCTCTCCTAGTAACAATGACAAGATGAATTATGATTCCTGGGGGCAGCAGATGAAAAATCATCTTGATCTTTTTCTACCTTCACTTCAGGAACCACCTGTGGTAGGTGGAAATTCCAGTTTCCACCAATGTATAAGGAGGCTTAATGTGCCATTTGCCCTGAGACAATGCAGCCTCTCTTCCTGTCAAAACAAACTAGGCATAATTTCCTAGCCTTCACCCTTAACCACATGGCCATAGGGCAAAACAGAGCCTCTAGGGAAAAAATAAAAAAATATATTACTGTTTGGATAATGGTGGATCACTAAGGTTAATTATAATGTCCCTGTGCAATGGTTTGGAAGGCATCAGAACACGACACTGAGCTGTTTAGATAGCGGTGCTTGCGTAGTGCAACACCATGTAATTGCTCAAACAAGACAGAGGAGCAGGCTGTTATACAAGGAGCTACCTTTATTAAGCGATTGCTTCCATTAGCAGCGTTTTCTCTTCTGCCAAAATACCGCCTCTTTTAAACAGCTAGTTTCTCTTGGCCCTCTTTGTCAAGTTGCTATGAATTTTGTTGCTTTCCACAAGAGCCCTTCCCTTATCTAATGAGTCTTTGCAGATAGCATGGTTTGTGCCTTATCTTAGTGCCTGCTTGTGAAGGGCTTTCTTACGTGTTCTGAAGCTAAGATTTTGAAGTCATAATCATAAAGAAAATTGAGAGGTTCGATGGGGTCAGAAACCATTTCTGTCAATCTTCTCTTACCAAATGTTTCTCAAAGTCAAATCTGTTCTCTGCTCTCCAATGTTGTTTTATTTGAAAGGGGGTCAGTTAAAGAGAGAGAGAGAGAGAGAAAAAAGACTTCAAAATTTGTAATCAAAAATCATGAAAAAGAACGTTGTTTTGAAATTACTTTCAAAAATATGTAATTTATTGCTAGTGCAAGGAAAACTGGTGGAATTTCAGGATCAGAGTGATACAACAGGGAAGGAAAAATCCTATATTTATATATAAAGTGATGGGTTGTAAGCTGGCTGTTATCACTTGAGAGGGAGAGACCTGGTGGATGCGATACAAACAAGTCGTGAAAGTGCCAGCTCTGTGCACAGCAGTTGAAAGAGCAAATCAAGAATTTGTAATTAAACGGAAGGGAACAGAGACAAACTAAAGGGTATTGCTGTGCTTCTCAAAACAATCCATGGACTGCCAGCAGGCTGCATACAGCGTTCAGTTCTGATCCCCTATCTCTACTAAAGGAAAGAGCAGAATGGGAGAAGGCTCAATGAAGGATGACAAATGATCAGAGATCTGTAACAGCTTCCCTATGAGCAATGATAAATCACTTAGGCTGGGACTCTTCAGCTTAGAAAAGCAAAGCCTTGGGAGGGCATGTGATAGTACTCTACCAAATTTCAAGGGGTCTGAAAGAAATAAATAGTGTCCGAGTGTAGAAGAACCAGGGGTCATAAAATGATGCTGCTCGAGATTAAATCCAGAATAAATTAAAGGAGGCAATTCATCATGCTTCGGGTGTAAACTTGCGGAACTCCTTTCCAAGAGGCACTATGGGTGCAGGACAGCATCTGCTAGGTCTATTAAAAAAATAAAGTACAGCTTCAGGAAACCCCCTCGGCTGAAAATAGTGGTCCAGAAGAGTATGAGCAGGGAAGGTATTGTGCATGTTTGTCCTCTTAGTTTTTTTTTAAAGGTGAGAAAGGTCTGTGTTGCACGTGGAAAACTCAGCCATCGTGGCAAGACATTGCTGTGTTTTTTATTGCAGTAATATGTGAAGGCCATAGTGTTTCTGAATAAAAAAACACATGGCCAGGAAGAAGAAAAATAATGCTGTGTCTCGTTGAGATATTATCAATATTGGGACTTTTGCATGCTTGCAATTAAACTGGTGTCCACTGAAATAAGACAGAGGTAGATCAGGAAATAAAATCATTGAGCCTTGGACATGCCAAGATCAATGGCTGGATCAGGACACATTCCCTGACTATAAATTTGGCATTTCCGTCAGTGATAAACTGCAGCAACCAGAGGCAAGAACTGAGATGGTTGAGAGAAACCCCGTTGCTCGCAATGGGGCTACATTCACCAGGCAAGGATGTGGAGGGTGTGCTGCCATGGGGGGAGCAGGGGTCTCACTGCCTTCAGTGGGACAGGCACTGTAAGAAGCACGGAGCCTGACAGAGGGATGTGTCTGAGGCCCTGTGCCCTGAGCCGTGCCATTCAGGGGGTGAGGATGTGCTCCCCAGCTTGCCCTCTGCACAGGCAGCCCTCTGAGTCTCAGCAGGTCAAACTGGAAGAAGCAGCTTGTTTTTTTGGCTGAGAGATGTTTTCTACGTCTGCATCTTGGCCAGGTAATTGCCTTGTTCTTCTTGCTGACAGCTGAAATGATCTCCCAGTTCTCCAGGTGTTTTTCCTGTTCATCATGGGCAAAGCCAGGGTGGAGACTGGGGAGAGAACACTGTCCTGGGCTGTTCTCTGCGAGGGGAACACGAGTGAGCTGTGCCCTTTGCACCGATAGCCTGAAACCAGCCGTGTTAGGGTAGAGCAGTGTCTTCGCTGGGAAGGAGAGGTGCCTTTCTGTTCAGCTGTAGCTGGTGGGAAGTGACCCTGAGGATCTCCAGCCCAACACTCTGTTGTCACCAGCACTAGGTCTGGACAAATTCTGTAAACCTCCAGGGATGGAGACCCCCGACTCTCTGATGGGATGTCCCAGGGCTGAATTAAAAATCCTCGGGGAAAGCACAGCTGTCCAGTTCTTGCCTACAACCCAAGCCTGACCTTATTCAAGTGCACTCAGAGAGGAAAAACTTTCACCTGTTTTGTCCAGCAGACTTGTCATTGAGATGTTTTGGATATTAGCTGTCACAGTCAGAAAATAAATAAATAAATAAATAAATGTGTCTGTCATCAGATCGGGTTGGCTTTGCAGTTCTGGCAAGTTTTACTTGCAGCCAGCTTCAGGCTAAATTCCAGATCTCTTTCCACCCAAGAGCAAAGTAATGCTAGATGCTGAACTGGATGTCATGAGATCTGAGGCTGTGAGCAGGCTGATTTCAAGAGTGTGTGGATGTAGCTGGACCTGGGGGCACGGTGTCTGCTTAGCACAGCCGCCCGTGCTGGAACATGCTGGCTGAGCCTTACTCCCCAGAAACTGAGACTGCTCCTTGTTGCTTGTGCTCGGCATTGCCACAGGCACAGGTAGGAGACAGCTGCCCCGAGGAAATCCTGGTCCTTTGGCCTGGGGGCAACAGGGCAGTGTCCCTCTGGGTGTCAGCTGGGACCTCTGGCTGCCACCCAGCCACGGACTGTCACCTGGATTGCTTGTGCTGGAAAAGCACGTGAGGTCTGGGGTGTTTGGGGTGGTTTCAGCACGCTGATTGCTCTACCAGCACTAGTAACATGCTCCTGCTAGGCACAGCCACCCCGTCCTCCTGTCCTCTTTCCACAGGAATGGAGGGACCACTGGTCTCTGCGGAATGTTTTGGTTTTAAATTTGTATTATCATGGTGCCCGGCGCTGGGCCAATGAGGCAGAAAAGCTCCTGATGTATTTGAGGGAACATGTCAAACAAACATTTCTCTATCTGGGAGTGAAACCAGTGTGGGAGCTTATCAGTCCCCGAATTCAAAGCGGAGCTATCGGCACTTCAAGCTGCTCCCAGCACGGGAACAGCCCTGAGCTCCGTGCTTGCAGAACGTGCCTCCGCCTCTCTTGATAAGCCGTGACAGGCGACGTCCTGTCCCTAGCCGCTGCGTGCTGCATGCCGCTCATCCCAGCCTCCTGAGGAAACGCAGCGTGGTGACAGCCGTGTGGCAGCTGCCAGCCTCGCACCTTTCCTGAAAACGTGGAGTCCAGCATTGTGGAGTCACCCCACAACCCAGAGCAGGCTGCTTGGTAGGATAGAGGGCAGCTAGGACTGGCTGACCCTCCCCACCGCACGAAGGTAAGGGTAGATGGGAACTGGCAGCCTTGTTTTTACAGCCAGCCTGCCCTCCAAGAACAGCAAGCCAGGGGAAAACGTATTTCCGTTCACTCAGGCAGCAGTGAATGTGATGGAGGAAATGCAGTCTATTCATGGCTTTTGTCAGCTGGGAAAGAGGTTGAATTCATGCAACAAATTATTCAGAAGAAATTGTTTGCCAGAGTCTCATTACGAGCTCGATGGAACAGAGGAGTTGAAACATCAGATGCAATTAACTTCATGTTATAAAACCCTTTTGGGATGTAAAGCCTAGATCCTGCCAGCCCTAACATACCGTAAGGGTCTGGTTGCTGATGATTTTAATAGGAGCCTATGTCTATCCAGCCTGCATATGTCTGCATGTAGCCAAACCCATGAAAATCCTATGAGATCTCATCCAGGATGTGTCTGAGGAACAAAGCAATGCCCCAGACCAACGCAAGCAGAATTCAAATGTGAGTTTTGAGTACGACTGAGCATCCCTCAGAGTAGTGAAATATCAAGATTAGAAGCATTAGCACCGAAAAGGATTTTCCAAATGCGTTGTTGCAGTTAGTAGGATTTCGCTGAGGGCAGAGCTACACCAATACCAATCTTCTTTCCTAACCTGATCCTTAGTTACAAGGTCTTTGCTCAGCGCATTTAATAAATCTCTTCAGGACAAGACACTGAGAATATGAGTTCTGCTCAGCACAGCGTGGGGTCTGTGGCTGGAGCAGCAGTCCACAATCTGTGGAGTGAGGAAACTGCAACTGGTTCATAAACACGGGAAAGGAACAAATCACATTCAGCTGACACTAAAAATCTCCTGCAGTTGCCATTTCACCAGATTGCTCGCAGCAGCTCGGAAAATGTTGATCTTGCCTTTTTTCAAGGCACTGCATTGGGCTTTTTATGCAAATTTATATTCTTGTCAACTTATATTTTTAAAGTTGTGTTCCAGCTAAAATTCATTTGCTGACGTGCAATGTATTTTTAACTTTTAGGGACCTCAGTTAAAAACAAAAATGGTATTGGAAATTGTTTCTTTAACTGCCAAGGAAATGAAAAAACAATTGGTTGCACAGCTTTGAATGGAAGCAACAGGACAAAAAAGGGGGAATGAGTCCTGCAGCTAAGTGGAAAGCATTTGGAATTTAATGTTTATTGTAAGTGCTCAGAGGCAAATACTGTCTATTCCTAAGGAAAATATATGCCAGGCATTTCCAGTATTTATGGGCGACCTTTATTCAGAAATAAGATTTTAGTGCTTTTAAGGTAGATGCCAATCTTAAAATAATTCAGTTTAATTATTCAAACTCAAGACAATGTTTGCATTAGCATCTACCTAAGCAGACACTCAAATCTCACACAAGTGAAATGATAACATCTTCCACTTCCTCCTCCTTAGAAAAGAAAAAAGCAATAAAGGAGAAAAAACTTGAAAGAACCTGCTGAGATAGGGGCTTTAAGAATAATTTTTCTAGACTTTCTTTTTTTTTCTGAAACAGCAACAGTTATGGTGACCCTTAGAATAAACCACAATGGTGACTCAGCTGCACAACCAGCTGTAAACAGCAGGGATCAGATTTATTTCACATCTCTGCACATTGCTCTGTGGGACAAATCCTCTGTAAAACATCACTTAGAACTACTGTTAATAAACACCCATCATTTTGTGCTTTCAGTAGAGGGCTCGTTCAACAAATAGCTGAGACCGTGGCTGTGATGTGACTGCACCCAGCAGCCTCAGGAAAACGAAGGTTCCCAAAGGGATTGCTTTGTTTCACAGCCGTTGGAAGTGCCCAACAAGGAAACTCACGTGGAAATAGGATGTGGTGGAGCGAGCTGAAATGAGGAGGAGGTCAGGGTAGCTGGGACCAACCAGTGCATCTCCAAGCTCTGATCGGATTTAGGAAGAAAATCAATTGTCAGGAAGGGTCTGGTTCATGCAGCTTTGGAAATGCAAACTAGGTTTTGGAGCCAAGAGTGCTGTGAATGTGGCAGCATGTTCAAACCTGGGTTACTTGTGCTGCTAGATCACTAAAAGTGAGGAATTTAAGAGTTTCCCTGCACTGGATGGGTTGAAGGCGGAATGGGGGTTAGTCGTCACATTTCTTGGGGACCAAAGAAGAAGCTTCTGTGGTTGTGAACAGGAGCTGGTGTGTGAGTGCTGTGTTTGGGCAGTTATTGAAAGGAAAGCAGGAAGGGAAGCACTGAGAGCCACATTAAAAGGCTGAAATAGTTTTGCAGCAGGGTCAAGTGGAAAAAAAAAAAAAAAAAAAAAAAGCCTCCATGATTGTTGGAGAAGTCAAGAGCAGCAAATATCATGAATTAGGCTGGCTTCCTTGATCTCACTGAGCTGCCTCTTTTCTCTGTGGAAAGTCGCTATGATGCTTTTAAACAGAGGTAGGAAGGCAAGGGCATGTGGAAACTGGGTGACTTTCACTGAGAAGCGCTGTGATGGCAGCTGTTTCCTGGGCTGCCTGCTCTCCTGATGGCTTTGCTACATCTTAATTGGGTACAAAACTACCAGGGTCAAGCAAATGAGCGAACCAAGGGAACAGATACACCCGTTCCTACATGAGTGCCTGTTGTCAGGCGCCCATTAAAAGCCAACAGGACATTCACTTTGTCATCTGCAGAAGTCTTGACTAGCAGTGGTAATTGCATCTGGGGATTTGTTTAATTAACTAAGCAGATTAGTGGCAGAGGTCTGCAGCAGAAAGCTGTTGCTTGACCTTGACAAATGAGAGCTGCAGTAAGGCCTTTTGTACAGGTGAGACAGGGGCTGAAGAGTCAGCGGCCTTCTCGAGAACATCGCTGGTGCCCCTGCAGGACTGAGGTCCAACATTTGGCTCTTCAACATTTGTAATTCTCTGAAGAAAGCCAGGTGGCCATACTGATGTATATCCTATCCATTTTTTGCACTGGTGCAATTAAAAGTTTGAATTGTTAGTTCGAACTGGAGCGCTTTCCAGCCATTTCCAATATGTTGCAGGGGAAATAACCAAAGGAGAAAGCATCCAGAGGGATTCTGGCCAGGAATAAATTCTGGCTTAATAAAATACAATAACAAGAAGCAACATTAAAGGAAAAGTGATTGCCACTGTAAAACTGAGTACTCAGGATTTAGCAGGTAACAGATTTCACATTGCCTGTGCAAACTTTATTCCACTGTCTTTCCCCCAAATAAGAGTTTTTGATTGCACTGTTGTGTACTTTTTTTCTACAATGCTAAAGTCTCTCATGGAGGAAATTTGATTTTTTTTTAATTGCATAATATTAAACTGTAATCTATCGTTAATGTGAATTCCTGCCAAGCAGCCTGGATGACAAATGCGGAGAACTCAAAAGCAGCTGTGTAACGAGCAGCTGTGTAATGTCTGTGACACTCAGACTGCAAAGGTCTGTGTGCCGTTCAATTTTCTTCGGACACAGCAGAAAAGGGTAAGCAGGATTTGCAATATATGCACACAGTATACCCGGTATTACAAAGAGAGACAGGGCTAGTTATAGACCAGGGCTTACTGAGATGATGGTTTTCAAGAAAGAAGTCTGCAAAGGACAAAAACATGGCACTGCATCTTGATGTTTCATCAGTCTCTGCTTTATACTGGAATAATGAGTGAACAAATGATGAAGACTTTGTGAACAAATGATGCAGAAATGATGCAGGGTGCAAAGAGGACAGAGCCGGGCTCTTTTCAGCAGTGCCCAGTGCCAGGACAAGAGGCAGTGGGCACAAACTGGAACACGGGAGGTGCCGTCTGACCATCAGGAAGCACTTCTTGAACATGAGTGTGACTGGTACTAGTGAAACTGGGAAAGTTTCACACAATCCACGGACCAGACACGCCCCTGGGCAGGAGGAGCAGACCCAGGTGCATTTTGCTTTGCTGAAGCAGCGGATTTCAGCTGTTGGACCAGATGATCTTGGAGGTCTTCTCCAACCTTAATGATTCTGTTCCCCACCCGCTGAGGAACTGCTGTTCATCACAGGATTTGCTGGTTGGAAGCCAGGTAGTTTCTGCATGCCTGTTGGATACATTATGTTATCCAGGATGTGCATGCACGTGTGTATTACACATACTAAATTGCAGACATGCACAATCGCAGTAAAATTATTCTATAATATTTATATTACCCGTGCATTTTTGTGTCTTGTTAGTTATCAATGAGAATTTGTAGAATCTGAGAAGTGACTGTTTTTCCAGAAAAAGATGAATAAAGAAGAAGCAGAAAATATTTGGAGGTTACTAGACCTGTAGTCAATGGGTGGCATTAGGGGTCCCGAAGTCACAAAGGGCTCTGAGGGCCAGGTGGAAGCACTTGGATCTGGAGCAATGCCTCTGACATGAAAGAATAAGAACACATGATAATCCCACTGCAAAGGCGAAGAATCCTGCCTATGATCTGTGGGGAAAGCAGCTGGGAAAACCAGAGGCAGGGAAGGCGATGGGGCTGCCAGTCCCCACTGCGTGCCTTCCGCCGCGGCTTTTCAGCGCGGATCGCATCCTCGCGCCGCTGCAAGAGTAGGCCAGGCCCGGGGAGGGCAAATCCTTCAGGCCTTGCTTCAGACTGGAGCTGTTTGATGTTCATTTGGAAAAAAAAAAAAAAAAAAAAAAAAAAAAAAAGAAGAAAAATTAGTTAAAAAGAAGACCGAAGGACCCTACCCACCCTTGTGCTGTGTGAGACTGTGCCACGGAATATTTTTAGGATTTTAAAATTTCATGTTTTGCGCATTATGCTTTTGTGTGGAGAAGAGAGGGAGACAGAAGAGATTGCTTTCTTAGGCTTGCATTCCCCTGTGCTCTAGCAAGTCCCTTCCCACCCCTTAAATAGCAGAATCACAGAATAATGGTGATTGCCTCCAAAAATCTCAAGTCCAACTCCCTGTTCTGAGCAGGCCCGATTATGTGGGATTGCTCAGGGCCATATTCAGCTGAGTTTTGCTGGTTGGAGGTCCTACAGCCACTCTGATCCCTGCTTCAGTGTGCATTGTGAAAAAATCCATTTCCCTATAAAATGGAGAGTCTCGGAAATACTGGCTTTGGACCACGTTTAAATATTCATATGGCCAGAGTGTTCTTTTGTTCTGCCTCCTGGTCTTCAGCCAGAAAGGAGCATTCATTTCACAGTCCTAGGCCTTTTCACTCCATTTCATCAAAAAAAAGGAGAAGGAGAAGGAGAAGGAGAAGGAGAAGGAGAAGGAGAAGGAGGAGATAGATACACATATATAGACTTATCTGCAAGAATAGCCATCCCCTTCAAAGTGGTTTTCACAGAGCAACTACTGCACATTCCCAGCACCTGGGTTTCTGAGTAGAGATGCCTGCTTTACCGATGGAAGAGCTGGATCAGCCCCAGGTTTTGCCATGGATCTGAGACTACCTTTTGGAAGTTTCTTTCGAGGGCATTCTGCTGCTGCTCAGCTCTGCCTCCCGGTGGTCTGTTGCTCCGACTTGGAAGAGCAAAATGATACCTGCGCTCCTCTAGATGGGAAATAACCACGTCGTCAACGGCTAGCGGGCCCAGAGGGCTTGAACAGAGGGAGTTCAAGTTGAGTTCAAGTTCAGCTTGAACATTCTCATCCCAGGCTGAAAACCTCTGCTTGGACCATGTGTCCTGTGGCATTTTTGGCTCCCTCTGTGCATCAGGGCACGCAGGACATTGCTTGGCAGCAACACCATGCGGTGGTGAGGAGGCAGGTCCTTGCAAAACAAGAGCTCCCTGAGGTGCTGCTCAGCCATTCCCAACCTCAAATTACCCCTCAAATTTGGGCCGAGGGGTAAAATCTTCAGCTGGGAATATTTATTTATTTATTTGAAAAGGGATTTTTTAGGAGGCTGGACATGGAAGGGCATTGCTCTGTGACTGTGTGGCATAGCAAAATCCACACTGGTCCCGATAACAAATCCAAGTGGTATTTTCCTGCACAAGATATAACTGGCTGTTGTGAAGACTGGGAGAGCTCTGGGTACAAGTGTGGTGCAAATATGATGCATATCTTTTGCTCACGTGAACTTGTCCTACCAGCGATAAAAAGGAACGCATCGCTTGCTGTTTTTATCTGCACTGTTGGCCTTTGTAGCTACCTTTTTTTTTTCTAGTATGTGAAAAATTAGCGATCTATTCAGATGGAGTTGGTCTTGAACTGCTTTCAGCATTTGTTAGACACAAGTCCCCGGAGAGAAAGAGCTCACAGCTGCCAAATTCAGCTGCTAATGCAGCTGGTAACCAAGGAGGCTGCAGGTCACCTCCTGGAAACGTTTGGGTGGCGAGGAACAAACAAAAGTCCCACCTGTCTTCAGAAATAAGGTAGTGCAGCAGCTCTCCTACATTATCCCTGTAATTTACACACTCCAAATATTATCTGGGGGATAGTTTTGAGCAGGTGTAGAGTCACTTTGGACTCCTTGAATGCTGGCTAGAATGGCCCTGCGGAGGCTAACCTCCCCCGTGCCTCAGAGGTGGTGGAGAGAGAGCAGAGTTGTGGCAAAACTCAGTGAATCTGCAGAAGGAGAAGAAAAAGCTGATTTGAAACAAGACGGATTGCAGTTGCTCACCCGTTCTCGGACACGTGCAAGCACCTAGATGCATCTGCCTGAACAATCTGACCAGGGTTCCTTGTAGTGACAGGGGGGATTAGGAACAAAGCTCCCGAGTTCAGCCCCCTGATGCTGCAGGGTTGTTACTTGTATAATTCAACCCAACCCTGAGCCTTTTTCAGGAAGAGGGAGAAGTCACACTGCTGGTTCTCCAGCACCAGCGTGCACCCAGCTCTCCTCCTGACGCCTGCCAGCTGCCAGTTCCCTGGCATTATCTGCAGCCTTTCCTGGATGTCACAGCTGCTCGCAGCCTCTTGACTTGCTGCGTATCCACCACCCGCCTCCCGCTTCCTGCTCTGCTCTTTCTTCTGGTGCTCCCACATCTGGGCTCTCTTACCCACCACTGTCATGTTTCCTTTGCAGATCTCTGCAGAGCTGGAAGGCATTACTGGCTGTCACTGAAAAAGGCAAAAACTTCAATAAGGACAAGAGTCAGAGACACACAAATGAGCACATCGGCCCAGCTGACCTGGGGGAACACGCACAAAGCGGTGACTCTGTATCGGGTCAGCAGCCAGCTCCCCTCTGCTCTGTCTAGCACTTGGTGTGTGCTGCCCTCCCAGAGGCAAACCTCCGTGAGCTATGGGCAGATCAGAGGAAACACACCTCTGCGTTGAGCACAACTTGTTGCTCCATGGAGCTATGTGCTTTTCGTTTGTGAGTGTCATGGAAATCCAAGCCCTGGGCTTGTAGGGGAGGGAGAAATTAAGGTTGGCAGGGTGGGGAGGCAGTCTGTGCTTCTCTTGTTGTTTCTCTGTGCTCACTGCAAGGGGACATTGCCTGCTGTAGTAACAGCACTGCAAGGAAGCAGAGAAGTGAGATGTAGAGCTCAATTCAGCCCCAGCATCACTCCAAAGGATGCTGCAGGTGCCTGTGCAATGATAATGCACTCAGAGCAGGGTTACTGCAGCCTTTCTGCTCTCTTTTGTGGAAGAAAACTCATGGCTGTGTTGAGTTATATCACTCCATCAATGAAATGCTCTGTTAACAGAAAGCTATTTTGTTGTGCTCGAAGTTTTGATGATCCCATAACAAAAATCCCCTTACCTAGTGTCAAGATCTTTTTATAAGGTGTATAGTGCCTGAAAATGTTATTTTCTGAGTCAGCCAGGTGCCTTATTCCCCTGCTTGAGTGTTTCCTTGCCTCGATACTACTCCTTTCTTTTTCTATAGTTCTGCTTCAGCTTCTTCCATCTCTAGGGGTTGCACCTGATGTGCTCTGGCTGCGCTGGTTGCATGGGCCTGGGAGGTCAGTCCAAGCAAAGAAGCAGCTTGCAGGAACCCAGCTGGTATCCCAGAGCATTTTGCAATGCCTTTAATACTGTGGCACGATCGAGGTGCCTGTGGTGGGGACAGGAACCCAGTGCTGGTCAGTTAGCTGCCGGCTCGCACTACCTGGAGGGTTGCACAGCCACTCTGCTCATCCCTGCCTCTTCCCTGCACAGGGCTGATTAGAGACAGGCTCTCATCCTTAATCTTCTTCCAGGTTACTTTTGGTTTGGCTGGCCTCCGTTTTTGCTGTCCTCCCTCCCCAGTCTGCCTCTCCCTTTTTTTAAAGACAAGTCAAATCAGACTGTTATGGAGGGAAGCTGTGCCCAGAAGGCAAAATGCTTCAATAGCAGGAAAAAAAAAGGGAGAAAAAAAAAAATACTGTTCTCTTTAGCCTGGCAGTAACCAGGAAGAGCTGTAAGTCTCCAGGGAGGTCTTGTTACTGAAGATCAAGAGGCTCAGAGGAGGCTTGCCTGCTTTGGAAAAAATCTCAGGAAGCTCTTCGCTCCATCCACAAGCTGTTTCCCATCCAGTAACTCAGCCAATAAAACATCTTGTGAGCCTCCTTTAAAGCTGTGAACTGAAAAGAGCAGAGTATAAAGTGGGATTTTTATGGCCCCGTGTATATTTCCAAAATATGCTTGTACTCTTTATGGAGGCTCAGCATGAAATTTTAATGCAGAGAGCGAATGATATAAAAGACAAGGTGGGGACACTCCTGGCCTGGATGGAAACTGCTGAATTCACTCTATGCTCTGCTTCTCAGACGAGAGAGCTGGTGCTCAGCAGTCTGCAGCTCAGGGGCCAGGGTTCTTGCAGGGCAGAGGAAGAGGCATCCACCGAAGCACTCCGTGAAGCTGCAAGACATTCGTAGCTGCTACTCACAGGTGAGCTATAGAAACCCGAGCAGAGAGCCATAAACCACAATCGGCTCATAACATTTATCAGGAGATGGAGCTAATAGGCCTGGCCACTACTGCGAAGCAAGCCAAGCCAGGATTTCCCGGGCACGCAGGTGCTTTATTTCTTTTTCAGCATAATTCTGCAATAAACGCTCTCTCCCCTAGGCATTCGTGGCTGATGACAGCACAGAAGTGTAATTGCACAGTTAAGATGTACCTCTTGCTAAAGCTAATGGCTGCTTTCCTCCAGAAGCGATACAGGCAAGAATATTTACACTCGGTCCTTCTCGAGTCTTCTGAAAATCAGGGAAGACTAAAACATTTTCTGTGCGGAAAATATAATAATGTACTCGCGATTTATATTCAGAGCATCGGTGCTTTATTCTGAACGAGGCAGCAAACAGCAGGCAGACCGAGTATCCATCAGCCCGCTCATGTGCTCAGCAGAATGTGCTTCTGACTGTGTTTGTAATGCGTGGCAGTCGCTACATCTCCACAGTCAAAATATTTGGCTTTGTTTATAGATGTTTAAAACATCTCCGAAACTTGTCTTCCCAAGTGGCTGGGTTTCTTCTGAGAACAGATGAACAAATGCTTCTCAAGGTGTTCTCAGATCTCCGCGCGTTGCGGGTTGTCTCAATCCATCAGGTTGCTCAAAGTCACTTTGTGGCAGCAGCAGACCCTTGGGGCGAGTTTTCAGAGAAATACTGCCAGTGTGCTGCCCCTCTCCGCCAGGCAGCTGGGGCCATAAATCGAGAACGTCTCAGCTGCAGCGAGGTGCGGGACTGAGACTGGAGATCATCTTCAAAGCTTAAAGCACCCAGCCCGTGCTCTGGCGAGCGCAGGACTGTCTGACCAAGTGCGTGGGCACATCGCAGGTGTGCCAGTGCCACACTGGGGGCACTGAATTGGAAATGGGGTGAGGGTCCATCTCCATCACATCATCTGGGAAGGCAATGGTGGGGATAAGGAGCATGTGGGAAGTGGGAATGTGCCCAGTAAGAGCAAATCCCTTCTTGCCACACCAGAGGAACGTGTCCCAAAAGGACCAGGGCACTGGGTGCCCGTGGCCAGCAGCTGCTGCTTTGCACGAAGCACCAGCAACCTCTCCTGTGGGCGCTTTGAGACTAACAGCCTGCCTCTGCACTGCTAATTTCCCATTTCCTGAGATGATGCAGAAGGTGCAGCTTGGTTAGGTAGTGACACAGTGGTTAGGGTGAGATGATCAGCACATGTCCTGGTCTGGACGACCTGTGAAGTTGGTACGGCCTTCTACACTACAGAGCAGAGTTGTTGGGTTAACATTCAGCCTTGTGGTAGGACTTCTGAAAAAGCAATATGGCTTTTATTCTGAAGCATGTAGGCTTTTCTTTTTCATAGCATTAATTTAGGACTAATGCCTTTTCCTCAAACTGTGAGAGTGGCACAAGGCAGCAGCTCCAGGAGCTGACAGACTGGAGATGCAGCTCAGCACGGAGCAGTGAAGGGCAGGAGTCAGTGCAAGCCTGACCAGTGCTTGGAGAGCTCCTGGAGGCACCTGAGCCACCATCACAAGCCAAACAGGAGGCAACAGTGCTGCCATGGGGAAGGTAAGCCTCATACTGGGCTGTTTCACGGGCCGTTGTCCTGCTTGCATGGTGCAGTCGGCTGGTCTTTAAGGGGGGCTGCAGAGCTGTGTCTGAGCAGGGGGACCTGATGGAGACAGTCCAGGGAAAGCACAAGGAGGTTTCCAGGGCCGAGGCCAGGAAACGTAGGCGGTGATGGCAAGCCAAAAGAAGCAGGGGTTGACTTTGCTCTCCAGTTTTATTTAACCTATCTTGGAGCTGCCTGCTCCGTCACCAGCACAGCTGGGCTTGCAGTCTGCCCTGAAGGCTGCACACTAGTGATAAGCATTAAATATTTTAACATATCATGCTAATGAAAATGACGACTGTGTGCCCTGAAGATAATAGTGGTCGAGCTGTCACTCACAACATTTTAGATATGAGCAGATACATTTTCCCCTGCAGCAGTTTTCCTCCGTGAGAACAGCGACGTTATTAAAGTTTGCACAGAGAGCGTTTTAGCAGCTCATTAAACACAGCTGCATATTTTGTGCAGCATCACAGCCATTCACTTAGTAATTAACTAAATGTATATTAAGACTTTTTAACTAATGTTGCTTTTCTTATACAAGTGGTTCCCATTCATCTCGTTTGACAGTGGCTCTCGTGGGTGGCGTGGGAGGGAGGATGTGCTGCCACCCGGGCTGGGGGCCACTGCACAGCCCTGCCAGGCTTTGCATCGAAGTGTCGGGTCCTCCTCCAAAGCAACCATCCACCTCCACGCTGGACTTGCCAGCCTTCCCCTTCCTGGCTCAGTCCCACTGCTTCCAAACTCCCTTCCTTCAAGGGTTGTTTTGGGGTTGTTTGAATCTCAGGTGGTGCCTTTGCTCAGCAAAGGCCAAAATCTGCAGCAGATTCAGGTGGCTGCAGAATTTGCATCCTTGCCCTTGATATTAAAAAAAAAAAAAAAAAAAAAAAAAAAGGATTCAGCATTATCTGCAGAGCAGTCACCTTGCATCAAAGAGTTTCGGTGCTGCTGCTCACAACGGTGATAGGGTTTTGTTTCTCCTAGCAAGCAACATAACTTAGGGCATCCACTGAAAAAATGAAGTACTTTATTACACCGCAATGTCCAGCGTTCCTAAGGATATTTGGGCTATTCCCTAAACATAAAATGGACCCCACCTCATCCCAAGACAGAACTGAGTATGGTAACGTGAATGCAGCGTTTAGCAGCTTCCCTATATGTTGCTTTGTAACAAGTGGTTTTTTCCTTACGATGCACTGTTCATTCCTTCCAGGTCATGACTTTCCCTCTGTTTTTCTGGATTTTCACAAGCATTAGAAACACTTTGCCAGTCCTGTATGGGAGGCCTATAAATTAAAATCTCCTTGTGCGCCTGCTATAGATCAACACCTGCCCCTCTCACAGTGGCCGGAGCAGGTTTTTACTAGCAGCTTGGAGAAATCATTTTTCAACTACTTAATTTCTCCTGGCTGGTCTGATGATTAAACCTGTCTTAAAAATGCATTCTGTGCAGGATAAATTTAAACAGAGAAACGGCTTAACTTCTCAGCAGCTTTTTATTATTATGATTCTTATTGTTTGATGTCATTACCTTCTGGTGATATAGCAGAAGGTAAGCTGGTTATTAATTGGGTTTGAAGCTTCTCATATATTTAGGCAACACTTTGAGTCTTTCAGGTTTTGTTCTAAGTCTCCAGCATCAGCATCATTTTGTCTGTGTAATTTTCTGTACCACAGTGGATGTCTGGGACTGTCTCATTCACAGGAGGCAAAGGAACACTCTCAAAACAATTTCTGACAGTTTTCACTGATGGACAATAGGGTTGGGGCGTCTCGTTCCTCCTAAGGCTTTTGAGATCTCCATAATCAATCCTGATCTCCATCTCCTGATGTTTGTTGGGGAAAGACTTGGTCTAAGGGCTTATCCTCTCCTACCCTGGTGGAGAACGGGTATTCCTCCATGTGCCTTCCTTTCACACACTGAAGGCAACCTATCAGAGAAATAAAAAATGAAATGAAACGAAACGAAACGAAACGAAACGAAACGAAATAAAATAAAATAAAATAAAATAAAATAAAATAAAATAAAATAAAATAATAAAAAATAAAATAAAATAAAATAAAATGCTCCAACTTCCCAAGAGCAAAAGGCCCTCGGTTATCTCCCTTGGCACAGCACTGCTAGTATCTCAAGTCAAGTGCTCAGCTTCATACCCTTGCAAGGGTGTGTATGATATCAACATTTTCTCAATGGCCCTCCAAAAAAAAAAAAAAGAAAAGAAAAAGAAAAAAAAAGATCAAAATAGTGAGCTGAGTGGCTCAGCTGATTTTTACCTGGAAATGGGAACAAGTCTGTGTTATCTTCTGGAGCATGACCACACAACCACAGAATCACAGAATGGCTGAGGTTGGAAGGGACCTCTGCAGCTACCACAACGTCAGCTCCACTAAATGGCCTTGAATTATGTCTTGTTCCCTGCCACAGGACTCCGTGGGCAATTAATGCCTCTCTGGAGTTTCAGCTGGAGTTCCAGTCAAGCTTCACAATGCGGTTTGCAAAGGCAGACAAATGATTGCAGAAGCGGATTTCATACCCTCATTCCAAAACCTGGGAAGCTCATCTTCATCGATTTCCTCGGATGCTGCCCCAGCCTTGAAGTCAGCGAGTCTTGTACGTTCAACCATCAACTCCAACAGATTTTTTAAGGGTAGCTCTTCTTCTCAGCCAGCTCTCGGTCAGCTTTTCTAGCCAACTGCAAGTCCAGCTGCCTGGAAGAAAGTATCAATTTGCGTGTTGTACCTCCTACTCCCAGCTCCAACTTGGGTGCTGCTGATTTTGCTCTCCTGGCATCACCCATAGCCTGGCTCTGTGGTTGCTGCACAGCCAGTACTTGCTTGCTTTGCTGCTTGGTTGCTCTCTGGGAGGTTTCAGGAGCATGTTTTGCGTCCCATTAACACCGACCCAGGTTTTGTGTCCCATGAGCACCAAATGCTGCACTTTGTAAGAGAGCTGGTCAGGTACGGGTCCCCTAGGGACACTGCTGTCTCGTTTTTATCTATATTAAAGCTACAGGGAGGTTTGTGCAATGTGAATGTAAGCAGATGCTGCAACCACCACTGCTGTGGCACCTGAAACCACTCACATGAGAGCTTGAGAGCGAACCCTCTTATTGACGCTGAGAGAGAAGTGTGCTGAGCTACAGTCGGTGTTTTTCTAGGTGAAGCTGTGCTGGAACCAGGCGTTGCTGCAGACTCCAAAACCTTTGGGTGCTTTCCATCTTTGGCTCTTCTTGGAAAGGCAGCCTTGGCCTCCACCGTGGTGCCTTTTTGTGCGCATGCTTTCAGCTGTGCCCTCAGGAGGTACTGCTGGTGTTACTTCATCTGCCTGGACATCATCGTCCACAGCTAGGTGAGCCCTCAGTCCTTTGTCAGGAGGTCGGCATCTGTCACACAAAATGCAGAGGAGGAAAGGACTTGACTTCAGGAAAATCTAATCTCACGTGCTTTGCTTTCTTCTCCTTAAGCGTGCTTTCACAGGCTGCTGCTGCAATCTTCATCTGTAGATGGAATATTCCAACCGCTTCCTTTGAAGGCTGCCAAGCAAGCAGAAAATCAAAATATGTATCACACGTGTGAAGATACTACTTTTCAGTTTTTGTACTCAGATGAAATCTTGACAGGATGGGGCTGTGAAGTTGTCCCACTGATTTCCAGTCAGTCTCTAATGCCTAGCGGTCCCAGCCTGGGAAAACATCACAGCACCAGCCCGAGTCCCTCCAGGAGTGCTACCTTGTCTTTTGGGTAAACCAGCACTGGAGATAAAAAATGGAAAACACAGACAAGTGGAGAGCAATGACAAGGAGGAATATATAAGCAGACTGCTTTGGATTTTTTTTTTTTTTGGAAGCATTTCTTAGCCACATGTCCTAGGCTGCATCCAGCCCTGCTGAATGGCCCCAGCAAGTCCCTCAGGGTGAGCAGCACCTGAGTGATGGGGTGGCTGAATCCCAGAGGCACCCCAGCACTCAGGCATGCTTTTCCTAGATGCTCCCAGGAGCAGGGGATACAAAAGGGTCTTTGCCTGCTCTGCACAGAACTGGAGGTGCTGGAGTGGGCACCGGCAGCTTTTCACACCCTCTCCTACAGCGTGACCATGCTTGCTTACTGCGTCCAAGAGAGAAGGGCTTGAGATCCCCCCCCAGATGCTGGGATGTCAGAGGCAGAGAGTAGAGACCAGTCTTAGAGGTATTCTGTCCAGGTTTGCTCTGTAGTTCAGACCCTGGCAAGAGGCAACTCAGCTGCCCTGGCACACCAGCTCACAGGACCTGCAGTATTTTTTATCAAACTGTTGAGCGTTGCCTTAATTTTAAATTTTCTTATACTACAATATGTCAGGGAGGGAAGAAAGAACATCTCATCAACTCTTTTCTCTGGAAATGTAGATTAAAGAGGAGATGACAGTATGTTTCAATTTTTTTAAAAGTTCTCTCAAGCAAAATGAATATTTATTTTGTGCCTGAAAGCATCCGTTTTCTGAGCCTTAACTTCTAGATTCGGTTATTCATAAGCTGTCTTTCAGCCTCTTGACATTCCCTAGAGATGTCCCGCTCCCTGGTAACATGTCACTTAGAAGGGATGGCTTCTACAGACTTCGGGGGGCTCCTGCGAGGACACTTGGGGCAGTCCCCAGGACGAGGGAGCCTGGCTCCCATCGCTGCAGTGGGAAAGCAGTCCCCCAGTACCAGACCCCAGCAGTAACACCTCTTTCCTTTTGTGCTATTGGTGGCTGCAGCAGACACAGGAGTTGACTTTTTGCTTGGCTCTTTGCTACATTTACTATCTCATGAATGAGCCTTTGGAGCATAAAATGAGCCGGGTGTTGCTCAGCTGAGTCATGCGGAGAGTGAGGAACCAAACGTGTGATGCTGGGCTGCCAGATGGCAGGGCAGCCCTGGACAGCAGCCCCAGAGATGATGCCCTCGGTGTCAGAAGGTTCCCCAGCTCATGATGCATCCGATAGCACAGGAAAGAGGTAAAACCAAGTGACTAAGCGCAGGCTGGTGAGAACCCTAACTGCATTTACCTGCTGGCACCGTTACCTGTATTCCCAGCACTGACTGCTGGAGCTTTTTTTACAGCCTAAGCAAGCTGTCCTGAGGGTGCTGGACCTATTGTGAAAAATGAAATGCTGCAGGTAAATAATCCATGGGTCTGGCATGCATCATTAAACCATACCAATGAAAGAAGTGCACGGAGTGACTTAGCAATAAACATCGCATTACTTGCTTTTATTTCTTTAAGTACAGTATTTCTAAAGAAAGAAAACAAAGACCCCAAACAGTCAAGGGAGCAGTTCCGATTTAGCCCCTGCAGATGTGGTGCTGGATGGGTCACACGTGCGGTCACCGCAGCTACTCCTGAATCCTGCCAGGGCAGGCGTCCATCTGCCCCGGCCGTGCCGCTAGCGGGGAGCCCAGCAGCAGCGCCTCGGGGCCTGAGTGCTGGCAGGTGGGGTTTGGAGCTAGCAGCCTTCTGGTTAGCAAATGATCCATGTCAGGCAGGTGGAGCGTGGTTTGTTACTGCCAGCGGTGGGAAGCAGAACACATAAATAATGCGAGGGGTTGAACGGTTGCTTTGTTTACTACTCCTGGATCTCTGGCCGCTGCCAAGCAGAAATCAACCGTGATGCATTTGATGCTGGGTGGCGTTAATACGTAGATCTCAGTGGAAATGCATTTTTATTTCAAAGACGGAGCAGTGCTATCAGGTGAGCACTACCCTGGCTGAGAGGGGTATTTGAGCGGTCCTCTGGGCCTGCAGACCCTGTTGTACATCTAGTTTTATTGCTCTGCATAACTGACAGACTCCTGTTCTGATTGCACAGCCTTCAAACCAGGTGCCTGGCAGTAACCACCTATTTCAAGAGCCACGCAAACGATCTTCTGTCCTGCCTGCAATTCAGTGTGCCTTACTGGAGCTGGCCACAGGAAAGCCTCAATCCATTTCCAGCGTTCGCTTTGGCAGGTTATTGATGCGCAGGTTGTAACACTGCACCGCAGCAACGCTAGAGAAATGATGGCAGTAGTCACAGTACCCTTTCCACACGCGCATAATCAGCTGCACACTGGTTTCATGTTGCTCTGCTAAGAGCCTGGCAGTGGCTTTTGGGACTCACAGATGGCATCTCCAAACAATTAAATGCCAAAGAAAGTCACTGCTGAAAGACTCGTAACAGCAATACATAGGGAAGGCAGAAATGTGCGGGCACCTTCCAAATTGCAAGTCTGTTTACGACCTTTCTTTTGGCTTCATTAGCAATACCGCTGTGCAGTTGCACGTTAACTATTATGGATGGCCAGTGCACTGCTCCTTTCCCTGCCTGACCCTGAGCACAACCAGTAGTTGCAAGGTCCATGCTGACTGCCCGCATACAAAAAGTGGCAGAGTAACCAAGCAGAACAAGCAGCAATTGCTCCGGATAAGTGTGTTGGTGTAATTTTGTACTGGGAAGAAGCAGAGGTTTTGCCTGGTGCCATATCACAGGACTTTGTTAGATGCAGCACCACCACAACTGCTGTAACTCAGTTGTGCATATCCCTGACAACGTGGACACCTGGGTCTCCTCCTCACGTGGATATCCACGGGTCACCCCCTCCGTGAGTCTGATGCTTATGCCCAACTATGAAGAAAAGCCAAGCGCCCAGAACTGCTGAAGAAGACAAGTGATCAGTCAAATGTCAGACCCATGGGCTGGAAAAGTTGTCTGAGAGAGAGGGGAAGAGAGAGCTGACGAGGCCAGGAATGTTTCTAAGTACAATTCATCAAGCAGGTGCATTAAACACCCATAGCTAGATTAGCAAAGAGCTATACTGTCTTTGCCACTGTCCTTGGCAGCTGCTCTTTGGTCCCAGAGATGTAGTGACTTCTGCAGCAATATCAAGGGCAGTGCTAGTGTCCCCATGCCTGGAGGTATCTGAGAGACGTTGTGGATGTGGCACTAAGGGTCCTGGTTTAGTGATGGGACTCGATAGGTCAGGTTGATGGTTGGACTTGGTGATCTTGAAGGGCTTTTCCAACCTAAATGATTATATGATTCTATCATTCTGTTTCTTTCTTCTTTTTTTTTTTTTTTTCCAGTATGGGGGTCTCCATGCAGAGCAGAGGAGGAAATGAAACATCATGCAGACTGCAGGCAGGTGCAGAAGAGCAGCATTTGTGAAGGGAATAGCTGATTTCCCCAGCAGAGAGCAAAGGAGTGACCACTGGGGAGATGGTGTGCCAAGTCACTCATGCTTGGCTGAGGAGAAACATGAGGTTTTGGCAGAGAGCGTAAAAACACACTTGTACTAAAAGGCAGCAGCAACCTGCCAGGTATATCCTCATGGATACTGCTGATGGCCTTGCTCCAGCCTCTTTAATGACACCTTCCTGAAATGGGATCCTTGATGGTGTCCATCAGCCCCCAAGACGCATAAAAGCAAATCGTGGAAGTGCAGGTTTCCAGGGAGAATATATTATGCTTCCTCCTGGCAACCCTTCCCTAGGCAACACTGGGAACTGGTGGCTGTGTGTGCAGAGCGGGGCTGGCTTTGGCCCCTATTAGCGAGGAAGCAGGGAACGGGGCCCCTTCCATGTGCACCCAAGGCATGGGGTCGAGGTGCTCCTCTGGGCTGACAGCTGCCTGGTTCCTTGCTGTGCAGTGGCCCAGGCAGGTGAGAATTCACAGAAGATGGTAACTTTGGGGTTGGGTCACTGCTCCCAGGCAAGCAGATGCTTCCACCAGCCCTGGGGGATCCTCCTACTCCCTTTTAAAAATGCATTGCTTAGCATTAGCTGCTGAACAGTTAAATATTTCAGAGGCTAAAAACTTCCTCTTTGTTGTGAGGACTCCCACAGCCTGCTTTCTGCTGTCTCCCCTCACCTTCAGCCCTGGCAACAAAGTCGGGATGATTTTCCCGAGGACAGGGAAGTGCCTGTGGTATAAACAGCCGGCTTTGCTTCTGCAGGTTCTGCTCTTTTGGAAACCTGTTTATCAGAAACTGTTCAAGACACCAGCCTCCCTCGGCTGAAACCAACCCAAAGTGAGTGAGGTTCTGCCTCCACCCGGTCTCCGCTCTCCATCGTGTTTAGCGATATTTCTTTTTGCACATTTTAAGTTCCTAGCTAGGAGGAGACAAAGCAGTGGGACGCATTTAGTTGGCTTGGTGTTGTAATGGGAAAGCATACATTGGGGAATAACGTTAAACAATGGAGATTTACAGGCAATAAGCCAGACCAAAAAAAAAAAAAGTGTGTTACCACTTGTTAAAAATTACTAGTCTTGCTGAAACAAATGAGCTAGAAGGAGACTTTGCTATTATTCCAAAACAGGAAAACCCTAATCGGAATCACATCTCCTCTGAATTTTCTGTCTGCTCGCATTAGAGCGCAGTATTCATCCCTCAGCGGAGCAGCCAGGCTGCCCTCGAACGGCCCGTTAGCCGGCCTCGCTGTCCCTCCCAGCGGCAGCGCTGCTCGCACAGCAGCGGCTAACACTGGTTTAAATCAACAGATTTAACCGCAGCCAAGGCGCTTGTGGAAAAAACTGGGACCAAATTAAGGTTGTGGATGACAGCACGCCCAGACTTGGTGCAATTGTTTTCCATGCTGGTGGGTCGTTTGATGTGACGGGGCTGTCCCCTACCCAGAGACAGCAAGGAAACATCTGGTAACAGCACTTGGTTGAAGGCAACGTGTGCATCTTGGGGCAATGTGGTGGGACACGGAATGATTGAACCTTTTGGAAAGCCTTCTATTAAAACGCAGGCCAGTTTTAGAGGGAAAGGAGTTAATAAACGCAATTAGCTCTCTGGAGGGAGGACAGGCAGCCCCTTCCAGGGGCGCTCCCCACCTCAAAATGGCGCCCGGCTTGGGGCACAAGCGGGGCGCAACCCCGGCCCGTCGGCCAACAACATGGCGGCGCTCCGCCCCCGCCTCGATGGCCACGCCCCCCGACCGATGACCACGCCCCCGCCCCGATGGCCACGCCCCTCGCACGTGACCTCCCCGCGCGGGAGGCAGCCCAGCACAAACGCTCTGGCGGCGAGCGCTGGGGTCCTTTGGTGAGCTCCCAGCGCAGGGCTGTCCAGCGCGCGCCTGTCGAATCGTTTGCAGCGAAATCGCTCAGAGAAGGGGCAGGGGGAGCGTTTCAGGGAGTCTTCATCTTGGAGCCACCTACAGATTTTCACCGCTCTTCCCTAGCTGCCCCCCTCACCAGCACTTCCCTCGCTTTTCCAGCAGGCAGCGCCGTGGACGCCTCAGTACGGTGGCCGGCGGCAGGAAGGCAACATGGCGGCGGCGGTGGTGGCGGCGGCCAGCCGGGCCTGCGCTGGTGGCGCCGTGCGGGCGGCGTGGCGAGGTGCCGGGGGGCGCGGGGGGCTCCTTTTCCTAACACTTCATCACCCTGTTATGTTTTTTAGTGCTGTGCGATCGCTTTTCAGAACCCGGCTGTGTTATGTTTCCCGTTAAAGTGCACTTAGGAGGAGCGTGCGTGTATTTTCCAGTCAGAGTCGGGCTGGCTTTGGGGCTCTCCTTCAGGAATTGTGCTCAGACAGCTGGGGGAGAACTCTTCTGGTGTGTGAGGGAAAAATACCGTGTGACTGAAACCTTCTGACGGGCGGCATTTCTGCAATACGTAATTAATTCTAATAGAGGTTTTATGATTCGCTTCGACCTGCAGAAGGCACGTTTTCACAGAGAATTAAAATCTCTTCATTAAAAGCGTTGTTAAGCAGTAAGCCCCGCTAAGGCTTTGAGGCACAAACCTTAAGCGGTGTGGATGTAGCAACTGCGCAGTGCCCTGGGAACCTCGGCCCTTCGTTTTCCTCTCTGCTGCCCTTCTTTCGGCAGCTCTCGCTTTCACCCACACTGCCCTGGCCCCTGTCAGAGAGCCCTGGGGCCGGTTTTGTTCCCCTTCTTCTCATATTGTCATCCTTAAGGCTTTGCGTCTGTGAAGCCTGGTAGTGTTCAGTGGGTTCTCCTGGGTAGGAGCGGGAGAATCGTAGCTTCTTTCACTTGCTGTGCTCTGGGCTGTGGGGTTTGGGTTTGTTAGGGCACGTAATGACAGGGCTCAGTGGAACTGAACAGCCAGCACCGTGTGGGGAGGTTTGGAGGAGTCCTGATGAAAAGTATATGCGTACTATGGGAAGCTCTTAGGGGAGGAATCATCTCTTGCATTAGAGTCTGCCTTGAGACCTATCTTATATTTCTGTCTCCTTCTGTTCTCACTTTTCTTCCCAAACGACTTCCATCCTAATAGTCAATGTAGCTGTGGACTCTGCTAATAAATCTTTGTAAACTGTCTCAGAACCCTTTATACAACCCTAAGCAGTCTTACGCACTTAAGTCCTAGGCAAGAATCATAATTAAGTTAATTAATTACACACGTTAATGCCTGTGTGTCCTCCAGGGGAAAGCTGCTAAATAATAAATCTTGCTAGAGACTGAGGTGGCAAGAAATGCCAGATCATGTTGGTAAAAATACTTTGAAGCTTGGTGTTGGAACACCTGGAAGCTGCTTGGGTTTTGCTTCTGACAGAATACCTCCCTTCTTTCTCCCCTGCCTTCAAAGCCAAGATCAAGTTCTCTAGTGTTTCTTCAGCCTCGAGGAGCTTCACTGCCTTCCCTTCCTTGAGTGCTAAAAACCAGCTAAGCAGATAATGAATTTCTTTTCTCTTTTCTTCTTCAGGGCTGTGTATCATGAAGTGATGCCTGTTCTCTAGCCAAACAGCAATTAAAGGCTGAACATTCAGGGAGGTTTGAAAGCAGGCCGGTGGTGTTTCCTTGGTGGAGGGAAACATTTTCACTGTCTAACCACAGAGTATCTCTTTAATTACATCTTGAAAGTGGACGAGGAAACTAAAAAGCTGCAACTGCTCTTAAGTCATTTGTTAAAGTAATGAGGATCATTTTAGGTGTGAACCTCTAAGGCTTTGTGGTGTCATTGCCTTTGTTATTCCGTGCTTAGCCCAGGCAGATAGTGACCTTCTCCATGTGCTGTGATTTTTAAATGCCTGGCCTTGAGCTTGTTCTTCACATCCACATTTTTCCAAGGTAACAGGAGGGGTTTTTAAAAAGCAATTTGTATTGGTGCAAAGATTTCATTACTGCATGGCACTTGAGCACTCGTGAGATGTCAGGACAAAAATAGTAATGACTCTGAAGTGTCTTCCCTGCTGTGATTATTTGTATGAGTGCGTTGTTTCTGTGTATAAGTTTCATTTCAGTAAAAAGCAGTAAGCAAAATGTGAAATGGAAAAATTCTAGGCAAGAAAAAGGTTCATTGCCCATTAGAGATTAAGTGCACAGCGCTTGGTATCTTCAAAACTGCAATTGGGAATTTAATCAGAACACTCCTTTGTTTTCTTGTACATGAACTTTTTAAGAATGTCTTGGTTATTTCTGTCTAGAGCCTGCTGTGTGTATGCCTGGAACTATACTCAGGCAATTTTTGCAAAGAGTTCTAATTATAGCCACACAATAAGCATCCTGATGGCTCTTTTTCTTAAGTTTTGTTGTGGTTCTTTTTTTTTTTTTTTTACAGTACACTTCTTGCAGCTGAGACCAAATTTCTGCAGTGTTTCTTTCTCTGAAGTACAGAACTAAGAACGGTTTTCCGTATTTGATTCCCGTGGAAAATAATTACAGGAGTAGAGGGGATTATTAAATTGTTGCCAATTTTATTAAAAAAAAAAAAAGTGTGATCATTCTTGCTGAACAGTGCATTCGCTAGTTAAGCAAATACGTGGATGTTCAGGCTGCTTGCTGTCTTCCAAGATATTAGGGAAAAAATGGCAATGTATGTGAATCTGGGGCACTGTGTCGGGAGAGGTGCTGTGTTCTGCACATAAATCTCCTAAAGGTGGCATGTTAACCAGCATGTAAAGGTCAGGAATGTTATAATGAAATAGGCATATTAAAACAGTAGACTTGTGTATGAGTTAGTGTTTAAAAAAGAAAAATAAAAACTTTCAGGGACTAAAAGATGGTAGAAATAACTGTTAAACTGTTAGGTTTCCATTTCCTCCTGTCCTGAGATGAGTTCTCCTGTTCCCTCTTGTGAGAAAAATGAAATGGTTTTACTCTGCTTTTATGAGGTAAATGTCTAGTGCCAGAAATGCACACACGTATACAGAAGTTAAATACAGTATAAAATTCTATGTTTAGCCAGTGAAAAATAGCATCTAAGTCAGGCCAGGGTTGTAAACGTAATGTTTATATCAGGGAAATAAGTATGCAGCGAGGGGTTAATTTTCCATTAGTGCAGAGCAGGACTTAAATATAGGAAGTGGGCGCTTTTCTTGCTTTGACTTATTTTTGCTGGTGGTGAGACATCAGCCCTGCATTTGTGACCTGTCTTGCTTTTACAGACAGTTCAGTTTTGAATAGCTTATGGTAAGACGCATTTTAGATTTTTAAAGAAAAATCCCATCACATGGGCTTGGAGTATGTGTATAGAGGATGCGATGCATTAACGGTGCATAAACAGCACAGTTTGATTGAGATGTGACATTTCAAACTGTTTATCTTCCATAAATACTTCTATTTGCTCAGCTTTCAAAGCGTCTATTCCCTTGCTAGCCGTATGTGCAGAGAAAAGTTGAGGGGGGTATACTTTACTAAATACAGGCACTCGGGGTTTCAGGCTTTTCATGGCTGTTGGGTGAGGTTATTTGTCTTTTTGGGGGTGGGCAGAGGGGTCCATCTTCTTCCTCTTCCTTTTGTCCTGCTGCATTTCAGAGACCAAAGCGGTTGTGTGTCCGGAATGCCGTCAATAAAGCCCCTGGGATTTGTTAGACATGGGAATTTAATTTCCAGCTCAGAACTGATATGCTCTTAGTGCCAGCCTTAAAAGTATAGATTTAAAACTTACGTCACTTTAACATTTTCTTTAAGGATGGAATCTCTTTTAATAGGAGATTTGTCATTGGTCTCAGACAAACAAGGTCTCACCCTGTGCTTTAACAACTTGCTACAAATTGCACATCTTAAAACCACTTTGAATCACCAGACTTGAGATCATTTGGTGACCACTTTTCTGTAAAACTAGTGTTAGTTTGGCTTCATTTTTTGGCATTTGACTTTTCTTCTGTGCCCCAGTTGTTCTGACAGAACTCTTCCTGCAGCACTTCATCAGATTTCACTGCCTAGGGATTCATTTTGTGTTGATTCTGTTGCTTCTGTATAGACTTTTTCACATTGCCATCATAATTTTGGAGGAGATGGTATTGAGTACGTGGAACTTTGCTAATGAATGTAGGAGTAAAAAGGAAAACCAAAAACCACTCCCCCAAGTTGCACTACAAATACTTTCGATAATGATGTAAACTGTCAAATACTTTTAGGTTTTGTTTTCTGATTGAATGCACGGTTTCTTAGGCTTTAAAATGTTATTTCATATTGGAGAACTGTTTCTGATGTTCTGAGTAGTGACCAGTTGCTTATCTTGTTAAACTCCAATAGAGAACTCTGAGTGTGTGTCCATCAAGCCAGTCTGATGAATGGTGTAAAAGGAGCGTTCAGAGATGGCAAAGCAGCAAACCTAAATTCACCTGTGTTGATGAGAGTTAGAATTTTTCAGAAATTAAAATAACCATGGAAGAGGTTATGGGACAAATCTACAGGGTGATCATTAGCAGAAACAGAAACTGTTCACAAAAGAATTCTAGGGGAACTCAAGGACAAAAAATGAATTACGGTAAGGTGTGTAACCCCACCTTTGATACTGCTTTGGTTCCTGAAAAGTGGAAGGTGGTACATGTGACATAAAGCTGCATCGCCATGTGTGTTGCATTGAAGTAATGTCTTCTGGAGAGGAAAAGAGCCTGTATAATAGGCTAGCTTTGCAATACCCAAATCCAGAGGTTAATGGGAAAGGTACTTCTGGAGGTGCATTTTCCTTTTGGGACCCCAGAGTAAGTCAGGTTGGTGTGATAACAGAACAAATGAGGTTGGAAGCCTCTGAAAATCATCTGTTCCTCAGTGCAGATTGTCCGTGGTTATTTTCAGTCCAGAATAAAAAAGTGCTTTCTTATGTTCAGGTAGAATTTTGAGGTTTAAACTTACTCCCGTTGCCTCTTGTCCTGTTACTGAGCACTGCTGAGAAGACTCTGGCTCTGTCTTTACAAAGAAGAAGGTACATTCTCACTCTGTCAGTAATTTGTTAGAAACCTTCCACTTCCTTCTCTTTGTGACATTTCCTATTGCAACATTCCTCCCACCTCTGCAACTGGCTTTGTGCTTCAAGACAGTAGGTTCATGTCTGACACCCCTTAGAAAAATATGAGTAAATGTTACTAGATTCCTTTTTTGGGGGGTTGTTGTTGAGTTGGGTTTGTTGTTTCATTGTGGTTTTTTTAGTTTGTTTTGGGGTGTTTTTTTGTGATGTGTATACTTGAAGGAACTAGAGTTTTCAAGATGAAAATGTCCTGTATCTAACCACCTTTCTGTCTCCATCCTCAGGGTTTGCTTCTGTGCCAGTGAAAGGGAGTTGCTGTTCCTATTCCAGCCTGGCATGGGCTCTCCAGGCGCAATGTTCCATCTCTACCCCACGGAATGTCACGGTTCAGCAATGCAGACAAAGCAGTTTCTTCAATATGTGTAAGTCTTGAGTTGGTTTAAAATTATAATCTGTACTAAAAAAGGAAAGGAAAGCTTGCTTCTATTTTTTGGTAACTTTTTTCTAGTTACAGCTATAATCTTGTGAGATACGTAACAACAGTTGTCCATACAATAGTGTGCCCAGGGTCAGTTTATTTTAATGGGAAGCAAGGATTTGATTTCTGTAGCAGTGATTCCATCTGAAATACTTTATTGGATGGGAGGGGGAAACACCTTCCCCTCTGTTTTGTAGTTCTTTATTGACAATATAAATTGTGTGTTTATTTTCCAAATGTTTTTTGAGCCATAGGCAAGACGCACTATTCAAGCTGTGCTGTCTCAAAAATGACATAATTAAAATGCAATAAAATGCTAAACAAAAACTGTTGATAACGTCCTGCTAATTGTCAGAGCAGCTGCAGTATTATCCCTCAGTCCTGAAAGGAATGGCACGCATGCTTAACGTAATTGAGAAATGATGGCTGTTTAAGCCCGTGCTTGGGACTGTGAACTGAGATAGCTGAGGCATTATCCCACCTGTTTTATGGTTCCTTATCTGTGGCGTTTTCCCATGGAGGAAAAGAAGGAATAGGAAGAACAAAATCTCTGGAGTAGATAATTGGAGCAGTTTGACAGTCAAAGTTCTTAAGACTTTTTATAATCTACAGACTACATAAGATCTGCTTGAAAAAAAAACAAGCTTTCAGAACTGATGGTCTTTTTCTATTCTTTTCAACATTATTGTGGTAAAGTTAACTTTTCTATGTATTTTATATACAAAGGGGAGTTTAAGTAATCGTGCTGTCTGTTCCTCTTACCTGGTTAATTTTGATTGTGGTCTGATTTCAAGCAAATGACAGTAGAGCAGGCTCAAGAGGCCTGCGAAGGGCTGCAGCATGAACTCATGAACTGCGTGGGGAAGGTTTTCTAAGGATGCCAACTGCAGGAAAAATTAATTTAGAACTTTTCTTTAGGTGCCAGTCACAAGACCAAGACAATGTAAGAAGATAAGCATTGTTGTTTGTTTCTTTTTTAGTCTTAAATTTAAAATATAGCATTGCAATAAATTCACTGTGATTGCTTTTTGTAGCTTAGATGTTGCCTTAATTTATGGTTCTGTTCATATTCATTAAATCTAGGTGAGCTCTGTTTTAATGAGAATTTTGCCAGCTGTCTTTTTAGATGACTTAATTAAAGGTATTTGTGTAATGACATCCCTATTCTTTAATTATGTTAATATTACAGTTTTATTAACTGTAAACAAGTTACATTTGAGCAAGCTACGTAAAACTACTGGCTTATTTAGTAAGGTTCAAGAACTTGGAAGAACTTAAGTGTACTTCTTACATGTATTCAGCAGAGATGGAAGTCAGTCTAAGGTTTTTGTTTGATTTCAAGGACCAAACTCTGGGAAAAAAAAATACATTATGCTATGGTTTTGAAGTTGTGTGCTACCTTACTTTGTAGGCTGTTTTGTTAAAAAGGCAGGTTACCAAAGTGGGTTGAACATAAAGCAGTTAAGAACAGTTTTATGCTTTCTCAAAGCAATCAAGAAGGCTGGATAAATAAGAGATCCCATAGGAACCTGGAGATTAGAGTAATTGCTCTTTCTTGTCCAATTCATCATGCAGTTCACTTGGAAATGTACAATTTTATACTATTGATCCCAAGTATGAGCCGAATCTGCAGAGTCCCCTACTAATATGGCAATGATAGATGGAGTGTGCAATGCTAATCTTTCAGTTATTACTCTCAAACTTTCACTGTTCTTTTTCTGCTCAGATGAATAGGCTGAAAAGATAAGCCACTGAGTTAAAATAGCAGCCAAGTTTTGTGCAATTCATTTCTGCTATTTCTGACTGCAGATGCAAGTTGTAAGGCCTATTGTGTTGTACCTCGATCTATACTGGGCTTAGGACATGCCACCAGCCTGTTCTGGTTGGTGAAGAAGGCTCAGCACTTTGGTTGGTGAGAAGGCTCAGTGGGATCTTACTGACCTGGAGGGAGGGTGTGAAGAAGACTGAGCTGGACTCTTTTTACTGGTGCCTAGTGCCAGGATGATGGGCAGTAGGCACGAACTAGAACACAGGAGGTTCTGTCTGAAAGTAAAGAAATGCTGCTCTGGGATGGAGACCAACCAGTGGCATGGACTGCCCTGAGAAATGGTGGAATCCCTGTCCCTGGAAATCTTCAGAAGCTGTCAGGACATGGTCCTGGGCAACTGGATCTAGGCAGCCCTTCCTGAGCAGGGAGCTGGGACTGGATGAGCTCCAGAGGTCCCTTCCAAGCTCAACCATCCCGTGATGCTGGGGCCAGCTGTGATTTTTGCAAAGCACTGACTCAACTCTGAGTGTGTCGAGAGGGTTGGGAGCTCTGGGACTTTGCTGAACTGAGGGGCTGACTAGAATAGGGGCTCAGTTGGTCTTGTTTATGGAAAGTTTGGGGCAAACACGAGTTTCATCTTGGTGGTGCAGGTGGTGAGACAGTAAAAGGAAAATGACTTTTCCTTGTCAGGTACAGAGTCCTTTGACTGGAAAGCTGCCCTATGACAGAAAAGGTTGGTTTTGTTTTTCCTGGCTGGTAATTTTTGGAGGAAGGCTGCTGGTTTCAGAACAGCTCTTCTTGCCGAGCTCTTTTCCCTGCTTTTTTTCCATAAGAAGTAAATAGCTTAATAGTTGGAGTTGAATAGCTAAGCACAATAAAATCTTCAAAATTCAAGTGAAGTACAATATTAACAGTATAAATAACATTATGGCACTCATATCCTTTAGCAGTGCAGTTGTTTCGGAAGTGTAGTAACATTAAAAATGCAGATACGATCATTTTACGTGAAAGAACTTTCAAGTGAAATGTCGAATGACAATCCTTTGACTGAGGAAAGTGACAGTACTTTTGTCTCATTAGCGAAGGCTTACTTCTCTTCCATCATATTCTTGAGGTATTAACATGTTCTTGTTCACAGGGTCACCTGTACCTTCCACTTGATCTTTAAAAATAGTTTAATTTCCTTTAAATGGGAGGAATTGCAATTATCCTAGGCAGACTGTGATCCTGTCCCGTCACTACACCATGTCCTTTAGTGCCACAGCCACATGTCTCTTGAATACCTCCAGGGATGGGGACTCCACCACTGCCCTGGGCAGCCCAGCACAGTCCTTGTCCACCCCTTCCACGAAGACATTCTCCCTAATGCCCCATCTGAACCTCCCCTGGCACAGCTTGAAGCTGTTAAATTCCACCAGCCCGGGCTTTCTGGGCAGATGCTCCAGCTTGTAGCTGTTGAGAAACATTGATGCTGTTTGTTTCATGGAAGAAGTATGTATCAGTCTCCAGAAAACGTGGGAGAAATCCCTTTTTAATTTAAGAGCCACAGAACTGGATTGAAATATATAGGCTGTCATTTCTGAAGGCAGCAGAGGCACGCAGGTGTGTCACAGATACTGAAACCATTTGACCCTAATCATACAAACCTTTTGGCTCTAACAGCAAGCAAAACTTCCTCAACATCCATTGTGTATCCGAGTGGATATGAGACTTAAGAACTTTTGTTTGAAACGGTGATTATATCAGAATTATGCTTTCCCACTCACAGTATTAATCCCATTAGTTACCATTGGGAACAAATGAAAAGGAGTGCTTAATTTCTCTGTTGCTAGGTGATATTTCCTCATAATTTAGAATACAGAGTAAGGAACATGACAATCCTGTGGAGCTCATAGAACTAGACGGTAATAATGAAGGGAGAGAGTTTAGACCAACCATACACAATCATAGACTAACATAACGTGCCTTGTCTCTAGGTGCTCTGCTTACTGCAAGCAATTGCACTCAGTATAAATCTTGGTGTTCTTTATTGGAAACAGTTCTTGAAAGCCTCTTTTTTTAATTACATTTGATATTAAATTTTCCCAGTCTTATGTGGGTTGTCTTTGGATTAAGTTAGTCATTTTTCTGCCTTGCCTGATTGACAATCAAAGTGGAAAAACTCTTCTTTTCAATTTTTAAAGACTTTTTTCTTTAAATATGACTACTCCAGATGAACAACTGAGTTACCACTTGTCACCATTTTTTTATTAAGAGGAGGCCTGTGCTTGCGTGTATGTTGAAGAACAATTGGTTAACTTTTTTAATTAAAAAAAATAAATGGGAGGGTGAATATTAAATGCCTTACAGCTAAGTGTACTGATGGGGGTGAATTTTAACTGTTTTTGGTTTGTTACTATAAAGTGTAACTTTTGTGAAACCTCCAGAGCTTTCTTTGCAATACCATAATGCAGCATGCAATATTTCCAGTTACTGGGAAGTTACCCCAGCTTTTCTGTTTGCAGGACGGGATCAGACAGGCAGTGAGGAAGTTGAGATGTCACGTGTTGGCAGGCAGTTGCAGTTTGGAGCAAGGGCAGATCTCATCTGGGATGAACACACATTTCAGAAATGGCTTTAGAATCTCACGTTTTATAAATAAGCCATCCAATATTAGTATGCAATTATTCAATTTTTCTCTCATACATCTATTGGTATTATCTGTATAATATTCGCTTTTGAATTAGTAAAAGTTGAATTGTTTCTGTAAGTATCTTTAAACAGGCTGATAAGATTCCTATCTTTAAAACAGGAAAATGCTCTATTAGAAACCTAGCTTGCCAGGGGTAAATGATGGTATGGACTCAGTTGGCAGTGTTTGAATAGTTTAAGATTATGTAGTTGAATTTAAGATTATGAAGGGATATAAAATCAGACTCCATCTTTCTTTGAGACGCTTCACCTCTGTTGTTCAGAGTTAAGCATTTCATGTAGTTGTGAGACTGTCTGCAGCCACAAATAAGTGTTGTGCTTGGAAGTAAAAGTTAATGAGAGCAATCAGAATGACATCTGTCGCTTGCTTCATGTTCAGCCACTGAAACGAGTTGTAGGTTTTGTTCTTATGATAGGTGGTCTATGTATGTTTTTGCCCAGCACTTCTGTATCAACTGTTTTGTAGCTCTGTTTGTTATTAAGCACTCTTCATAAGCCTGTGGAGAGAGAAGGTAAGACATTGTAAGGCCCTGATTTAAATATGTAGTTGAGCGCTCCTTTTCCTGAGCTCAGTGGTTTAGATTGCAGTTCATTACCAAATCCTATGTGGTTAGAGCAGTTCATGTAGCCTGCTGTGTGCCAGCCTCTTTCCTTAGCTCCAGTGGGGAGAGGGAGAGTGGGACAAGCGTTTTGGGAGTTACGTTTAATTTTGTGTTGTTGTTCTTAAGTAATTCTTTGAACAATTGTAAATGTTGTTTCAGTGCCTTTGTCTTTTATGTTTTATGCTGCCCATATGCTGCTTTGTTTCCTAATAAAACCATATGTAACCAGAAATATTCTGAAGTTTTTGGCTAATTATGCAGACAAAATTGAAGCACCAGGCACCTCTACTTGTTACACAAAGAGAAGAAAACTAATGGGAGATGCATCAAACCACATATATGTTTGAGACTGAAAATCGTCCTGAATTTGTCAGGCTTTGTATCTAGTTAAAGCTTAAGATCAGAGGCTCAGAAATTAGAGGCATCAACTATTCTCAAGGTTACTGTGTCTAGCAGCAGAAAAAATAGTAGAGAATTCCTGGTGGAGAACTTCTCACCTGGCAGTGTACTGTGCACTGCAAGAAAGCATCCTTCTTGTTCGGGTGCTGCAGCACGGGGACCTACGCTCCCTTAAGTCATCTTTGCTGTGGTTGAGTGATCCTTCACTGTCTTGGATGGTGTGCTTGTGGAATCAACTTACAGTCCAATGCTGCTTTAGCTATTGAAGAAGTTGTTAAGTGCTATGAGCAACTACATATTGAGCTGCAGAATATTTGCAAGAGATGCACAGTTGGTATGCTGCTTGTGAAAATATTACTGAAAGATACGAGTGTTGCCTTTTTTTTGAGAGCTTTCCCTGACCACTGTGGAAATGAGCTGAATGTACAGTGTTTGTGTTTTCTAATTTTTTTAGATAACTTTTTTCCTGAATTGGCATGTTTGTCTTGCTCTTCAGTAATTGATTCTGAGCATCTCATGATTGTTCAGTAGCCATGAAATTATTACAAAAAAAAAAATTAGCATGAAAGCTGAGGCACAGAATCCAATCTAACCAAACCATACAGAAGCATCTTACTGGGATGTTTTGTAGGCTGACATGATTTAGAAACTGACTCATAAAATATCTTTAATTCTAAATTTTAGTTATTTTACCATAATGGAAATGCATATAACTTCCAAGGACACTGTCATAGTGATTTATTTTTCCAACATGCTAAGTTCTACGATTAAGATTAAGTGGCAGTCTGTCTTCTCCATTCTCATCCCATGTCAGATAATACCTAAAGACCAGCTCGAGGGCACGCCCTTCCCTCACGCTTCATACCTGTGCAATGCTTGGTCTGTTCTTCATCAGTCCTCAGAGTTTCAAGTTGCAGTGAGATGATAGAAATCTTTTTGTTTTTTTAGGAGCTCAAGGATGAAAGAAAGGAAGAACTAAATGAGCATGCAGGGATGATTCTCCAGAAAACCCTCACAACTTTCAATGATTTATGGCGTGGAATTTGTTGTGTTTATAGCTCCAGGTGGCTTTTTCTTCTGTGAGTTTGTTCAGCTGCTTTTGCCGCTTGTAAATGATCCAACAATAGCATGTTCTCTCTTGGGGAGATGGAGAAGCATGTGTTCATTAGAGAAGACAGGGTCAAGGAAATGTTCTCTGCACTTGAGTACAGTGATGCCTTGGTTCCTAGAGGAGTTGATAAGCCTTTGACCTTCCTCCAAGAAAAACTGTCTACTTGCGGTCATTAAGCAGCTGAGTCTAGACTATGTAATTTATCTTGCAACTTGTAATAGAGTATGTAAGCATTCCCCTTGGAGATGCTTTTTCATATTTCATCTGTGTAGAGTGTTTTTCTTCCAAATTCTGTTTTTGTTTAGTGACTGGGAAAGGGAAGTGTTTGAGATACCATTTTGGAATTAATCTGCTACCAAAAGTTTTTATTCAGAGGTTAAGTCTGGAAGTGAACATTAGAGATTGGAAAGACCTTACAAAGTTCCTTAAGGTAGTACAGATATGTAGATGTAATGGCGTTAGCAGGAAGCAGTGCAGTGAAACAAGTGTTTGTTATAACATTATTTGTCTTTTTTTACTACACCATTAATATGAATGTCTCTGGATCTGTGATGGTGTTCTTCCGCAAGACTATTTGGCATGGAAAAAAATTAAGCTGAAGTTGCTTGTATAAGTAGAAGAAGTGAGCCTTTTTAGCCATTTCACTAAGTTAATCATTTCTTCCAATTTTATTCCCTTCTATTTTCCAATTTACTGCTATTTGTTATTCCAACTTTGTAGCTTATATTTTAAGCAAGCTGGGAGCTCTCATCTTCCAGGAGGCAAAGAAATCTACTTTTAATCTCAGTTTATCAGGGTCATGGATTTTGTTATTTTTTTAATATGGTTTCCAGCAAGCTGTTTCGGCAATACGTGAGTTACTGAGGTGTGATCTAATATACATCTTCCTCTGAAGTAAGAAGTAGGCTGTCTGGTTTGTGCAACTGGGGAATAGTATAAAAAGGCACAAAACAAAATCCTTTTCAAAATATTACACCTTTTATGTAGATTAAGCAAAATAGAGTGGCATCTTTAAAGCTTACTGTTGGTGGTTGTTGGCAATCAGTTTGCATAAAGCGTGCTTTCAGCAAAATTCAATAGTGGATCTTTTTCTTGGCCATAAAATGTGTGTGTGTGTAAGATTTTATTTTGGCTAGTAGCTATGTGCTTTTCAGTAACTGGCTAGAAACGTGTGGTGGGTTTCATGACTGGGGCTATTTTCGTGGTGGAGGAGCACCTGCAGCTTCCCATTTTACTGAGCTGCTGCAGAAACAAAATAAAGGTAAGACCTCAAATCATTTGGAGACAGCATACCTGCTGTGCTGTCTTCATCTCAGAGTTTCTCTGCAAATGTAAAAAGCACTACAGCCATCCTCATTTCTGTCAGGGGTTATTTTCTCCACTGCAAGAGCTATTTCTTGCCTTATGTGCTCTCCAGTCATTGTGGTGCTTTGCTGCCAGGTCACATAATGGTTTTCTTCGTTGCTGTGTTGACTGTCGTAGGCGGAAGTCCATAAGATTACAGTGGTGGGGACGCTGCTTATCCCTTCCATATTCCATTCTCATCACTTTGTCCTAAAGTCATTCTGATATCTGCCATCTTATAAAGAGCTCTCAGCTCTGGAGCCTGCAGGCTTCTGATGTGTTCCATTAAATACAGCTGCTTTCCAAACACATGGTGATACTGTTACAGGTCGATTAAAAGAACTGCAGTTTGGTACCAAGTGTGACGTTTTCCTCCCGTTCTGATGTTATCAGATTGTGTGCAGTGCTTGAGGCCCAAACTAGGCTCTGTTTGACCTCATCATGCTGGATCCATTGGCACAGACTGTTCTCCTTTGGTACAGTGCAGTCTCCTCGCCCTGTGACTTCTGCTGCTTTCTCTATATGGGGATTAAGCAGTGTTACTTAGAGTTCAGTTCAAAAGCTGTTTGTTTTTCTTTCTTGAATGCCCTACCAGCTTAGGAGCTCCCTGTTCTTGTCTCCCACCTGCTGGTTCCTGCCCCTCTGCAGCCTCCTTGGAAGCTGTTGTGACCCTTTGTGAAGCCACGCAAAGTGAAGACTGGGGAACTGCTCCAGTTTAAAAATAACCCAGCAGAGAAACACGTGAAAACCTTTAATTCCACGTTTCCAGGCTAGCGGGATTAATATTTAAAATATATATACATTTTTCTAGTTACGCGATGTTTTCTGAATAAACTAAGAAGCTTAATGTGATCCATCATCAACCTTCCAGCTCATGCCACAGTCTGCTTTAAGAACTTGAAAAGCCACGTCCTTGCCACCAGCCTCTGTCTATACTGAATTGTAATTCAGTGTATTTTAGGGTAGCATTTGCTACTTGTGGAGAGTCTAGTATCTATCACAGCTTGCCTTTTAGTAGAAGTGATGTTTGAGTGCTGTGCAGCCAAAGGTTTCTTTAGGTGGTGTTTTGGTCCTGCCCTGCAGTCAGACTAAACGTCACTGTATTTTTTTTTTTTTACCATGAACATGGACATTGGGATTCACTGGAATTTCTAGAAAAGTGTAATTTTTGAGAGATTTTTTTTTTTTTACAGGGACTAGAGCCTACCCAAGAGCAAATACAATTTTTGCCTCACGGTATGTAAGTGTGATGAATGTTGCTGTTAGGTGCAGTCTCGGGGCATTTTCACTTCTCTAGCCTGGCGTGAAGTCTGCAGTGCTTCCTTTGGCTGTGAAGCCTCTTGTGCTACTCTTACGATATGTGGCTGGGGTATGTCATGACTTTTTAAGCCATTCTGTTCTTTCCCACATGGAGAGCATAGTATTTGGTAGCTTCTTGGACTTGGAGTGTTTTGTTTTTGTCCCTCACCTTGGTGTCAGTATGGCAGAGGTTCCCTGGTGAATTATCAAACACACAATTCCTTAGCCACGCTTTTGTACGTTGGGTGAAACATCAGAGAATGGCTGGGGTTGGATGGCCCAAACACCTAAAGGCAGTGGGTGTCCCATACGGTCATGGAATGAGGAGGCCAACCAAAGCTGAAGAGATCTGCGATGAGGATGCACAGAGTTCCTTGCATTCCTTCATCCGCCCAGCTCTTACATCAGCGATCAGGACCTTGTGTTTTATGAGAACATCAGCAGATCTATGCTGCTGATTAATTTCTTGTCTTTTGTGGCTTTTTAAAGCAGGTTTAGGTATTTTTAAAAGTGACTGAGGTTGACTCTCATCAATATTTGTCTTTGGTTAAGTGCTTGTAGGTATTGCTGATCTGAGTTAGTAATGAATGGTTGTCTTTTTATTGACCTGGGAATGAATACCTTAGTGGTTAAAAATGTTTGCCCTTAAATTGATTCTGAAAATCGTTTTAAAACCGATTCACCTAGCTCTGAGCATATCTGATTGCAGTCATCAGGGGTAGAGGCATGTCTCTGCCTCAGATATATGTGCATGTAGCAGGAAATTCATTTCTTAGCAAGGCAGTAATCCCACAGTTTAAATCTCAGCAAAAATCAAAGTAGGGTTAACATTTCAAGGTAGTTTTTTTTTTTTGTTGTTCAGCTTCAATTTCCAATATAAGATGTACTTGTATATTACTTATGAAAGCTTTCTCATTTCAGTGACAGCTGATGAGCTCTGGAAAGGAGCTTTGGCAGAGACTGGTGTGGGAGTAAAGAAAGGAAGAGGGAAGAGAAGGAAGAAGAAGCTAAAAAAGAATCTCAATAGAGGCCAGGAGATCGGAGAAGGTAGATTCACAAATGAAGGGCTGAAGAAATGTCTTGACCTATTCATGTGTAATGTTTTTTGATTTAACAAATCAATAAATTGCTGTTAACTTCTGTGGCATCAGAACAGCTTGATATATTTTTGTTTTCTTAAAAAAAAAATCCTGATATGGTTGTTTAATGCTATTTTTTATTTTTAAATATAAATTCTGTGTCACAGAAAGCACTTCAAATAAGCGAAAACCTTCCATTTTATTGCATTTTTACAGTGTTCATTATTTCAGTACTAGTTTGGCATAAAACTTTTTTTTTTCCTGTTATTTTCAAGGACGTTCTGGTTTCCTCTGGCCTGGTCTTAATGCTCCTGTAATACAAAGTGGGATGGTACAGACAGTTTCCCAACGAAAAAAAGAAGAACGAGAGAGAATTCAGTCTGAAATTCTTCAGCAGAGGGATACATGGGAGAAGAGAAGAAAAATAAAAGTTAAGAGAGAGGGAGGATGGAGTGGAAAGTGTTGGGGAGGTGTCATTCTGGATCCTCCTGACCCAGGTCCTAACGGAGGTAAGAAAAGACTGAATATCTTTCTTAGTTCTTACTTAGCCTTTTTGATAAAGGGCTGGGAAAAAGCGAGAACCAGAATTTTCCTGTGATTGAAAATCCATTTTATAACTTCTCTTCTGTGCCTTTTTGTCTGCACATATGCCAAGGCATGAATTAAGGCAGCTCAATCAAAGAACAAGTATTTACACAAGTGAAATGTGTTAAATCACTGCTTAGCTGTTAGATTATTATTTTATGTTATGGACTATCTGAAGTCATATACTGTGTTATAGAGTACTGCGTATGTTATAGACTGTTATAGGAGTCTTAAAGAGAGGAAATACGTTTTGTGTTCAACGTCAATTTTCTTAAGTACAAAATGCAGCTACGCTTTTGTATAGTTTCTTAAAGGATCCTGTGAGGTAAATCAACCTTTTTCTTTCCTACTCAAATAGTGAAATATGGTTTAAGATGTTGTGGCTTGAATGTAGCTAATAGAAGTTCTTTCCTTATGTGTCGTCCAGTTAAATATCATAGTGAAACTAGAGGTCATATATGTGAAGTGGACAGGTGAACTTTTTTTGCAGTGCTGTTCAGTAGACCACTAAATTTTTTTTTGTTAGCTTTAACAATTAAAAACCTAACCCCCTTCAATTAATAAATATAAAAATTTGCTGCTACTCAGCTGAGTTTCTCTTGTGAAGCACTTCATGATGTTTGTATATTTATTGATGTTTTTCTTCAGGCTTTTATAGTCAGATGAGGTAAATATGACAGTTGATGTTTTCTAGCACTTGTTTCAAGCGTGTTGCAGACTCTGGACATTCTAAAAGTTAAGATTGGCTTGTGTTTTCAGAGTTCTCTCCGTCCAGGAATATGTTCTCCTGGTGAAAGCTGTGATCTTGGAACCTATGTCCCATAAATGGGAATTTCCCCATAAATAGGAAATTACATCTATGGATTGCAATTATATTTTTATCTGATTTTTTTGCAGTCACTGCTGCTCACTCTGCCTGGTGCTTTGTTTATGATTTTTTTGTCTGTTAGTGTTTTCTGGTGACATCTATTAGATTTTAATTCAAAACTGAGATGTGCTTTGCACCAAGCCATAAGGCAGCAAGAGCATGGTCTTTCCAGGATGATCTAATACCATTGTCCACGTAGACTGAAGTCATGCTGGCATTTTGTAGCTTTTGCTCTTGTAAATTCATCCTGTTGCTGTTTTCTACTTCTCCACTCCCTTCCCAGGTTTTCAGTTCCTGTGGCTGGTGTAGCTAATTTTGTGGCTTACGTTGCTATGGTGTCTAAGTCAGGAAAACATCATACCTTGTGAATTTATAGAGATCTCGCTTTCCAGTCTCTTCAGGGTTTTCTTGTTTATCCTTGATTTTAAGAATAACTGATCCAATTTTACTATCAGCATAATGCTTCAGTATATAAATAAGATTTCCTGTGTTCACTTACCGGCATTTCATTTTATTACCTTGAAAGCAAATGGTCCATGGAAGGTGGTGACATGACAATGGATGAGGCAGCCTGTCACCTGAATCTTACAAGTGAAAAATAAAGATCTGAGAAGTTAATGAGTTCCCCATAAATCATTGGTGGAATATAGAGAAAGTCAAGAAGATTCCACGGTTCTAGTTCTGTGCTTTAAATGCAAGGCTATGTCGCTTTTAAATTCAAATGTATTTTCAAGTAGTTCATTCTGTTAAAAGAAGTGGCAGCTGTTGCAAACACTGTTTATGTATGCATGAATTCTGCTCCCCAGTGTTTTCCTTGCTTTCAGTGTGGCTGATATTACTGAGGCTGGTTACTTGCATTAAAGTGGGTTCTGTGGGTGCTGCAGTAGTCAGGTCAAGTTCTGCCAAGAAGAGGAAAGGGCACTACAATAAAAATAGGAAAATGAAACCATCAGTTTGTATTTTAAATGTGCTTGAGAAAAGCAGTTTCTGATTAGCATACACCAACTTCCTTTTAATCTATTTAAAAACTGTGGGGATTTTCAGTTTCCCACAATTCCGTCAGCATCTTTATTGGGAGGAATTAAATGATTTTCAGGGGAACGGGGACATTGGCTATGTGCAAAGCACTGTCGAAGTGGTAGAAGGAATAGACCTGAAACCATCAAACCCAATGAATCTGTTTGTCCTGAGACTGTCCATGGCTGGATTCCCTCGATTGAGATCCTGCAGTTCAGCCCTTACTAGCATTCTGCTGCTAAGATCCTCTGGTAACAGTTTGAGCATGTAATGCAGCTTCCCTTCAGCAGCATCTATATTTTCTAACAAAAACAAGTACAGGAGAAATCTGTAGAATCTCACTGTCGTGAGCCATATGACAAATTTGATTGAAACCAACTGCTGTGTTTTAGGGGAAATGTATTTGCATATATTCAGGGACAGACTGATTCCTTGTGCTTTGTTCTTGCAGGAGGATCTTCTCCCACTTCACCATTACTTATTACGTTAGTTATGAGTAGAGAAAGAACTCTTTTTTTTTTTTCCAGTTAGAGATAAAATATTTTTTCTGCCAAGTTGACAGTGTTGCTTTGCAGCTGAAGAGGCTTCAGAGAGGGAACAGGAGGCTTGTTGGTTGGCATTTGTATGCTCTTATCTGATCTTCTTGTAGACCAACAGTTGTTGTGTTGAGATGATCATGTTTAATGGTCATGGAGATTGTGTAAATGATAAAGCAACATCTGAAGCATTGATTCTCTTCTTCTCTGATTCTCTTCACCATCATGCTGCTTTAAGCTCCCAAGCCTTTCTCCAGACTCTTGCTCTGACTATACCAAATACAACAAATATTAAGTGCTGTTAGCACTGGCTTCTAAAGCTGTAAATGCTGAAAGCTCTAGTTAATAAGATAAATTGGAAAAGCAGGAGGTTGGGAGGGTCTCCTGTTTATTCTGTTGCTTATATTGAGACATTGCATTTTACTCCATTGTCTTTTTTTTCTAAAACCAAGCTTTTCTCACATTGTGTGTCAGGGTGAGGACCCTTGGATGCGATCTGAGGGGGCTTCTGTTGGTGTAGCTTTGTGCCCTCTCCCTTTATTTGCCATCATCTTTGGTGGCAGTACATACAGACGGTTTGTCACGCCCAGAGCTCTGCGCTGTTCTTGCTCTTTCCTACCCCACAATTTCCTAAGACATTTTGAAAATGTCATTCCTTTGAAGTCCCTTCTAATGACAGAGCAAAAACTTGAAATTTTGGTGCAGTGAAAAGGATGTGTTCACCAAGTACAGCCGAACATGTAACGTACACCTGAACACAGCCCTTATTATTACCACTGTGATGAAAAGACTTGAAGGCAGACATGACAAGGAAACAATACAAAACACCCTAACTATAACTGGACAAAATGAATGAGGCTGTAATTGTCTTTGATTGCAAAGACTTTTTTTCAGGTAGCGTTTGAAATTGAAAGAGGTGAGGGGAAGAAAAGTCTGCCTGCATGGTTGTTGATTATTTGAAGTGATTGTGTTTTGTTTTTTTTTTCTCCTCTATGGAATTTCACATAAATGTGTGTCAAGAAAAAAGGGATTCAAAGAAATTGCAAATATGGTTGTCTAATACAAGTTCAGAATATTCTGAATAATATTGGGTAATAGTATTACCACGATGGAAGTGGCCTATTTACCTATTTGGTGATACAACTTTTTAGCTTTTAACCACGTACAGCCTTTGCTCGTTGTACATGATACGAGGGTGTTTGTGTTGTCTTTTTTTTAACACTTTTAGAGCAGTATTTTGGGTAGAAGGCAATTTGCACTGCCAGCCAGCAAAAGCCCAAACTATTTTTTTTTTATATATATAACATGCTGTGGACAGTTATTTTTAATAGCATTTCTACAGCTGGAGAGAGTTAGGAACAATATCAGATATAATTTAATAAAAATTCTTCAGTGTAAGTGCTGGCTGGCAGTGATTTTCAAAAGAGTTTCGGGTTTAATTTGGAGAAGTTGTGTAGCTTAGCTTGTGGTCAAAGTACTGGACAGATTCTGAGTTCATCTCAGCTCTTCCATCATCTTTGTTACTGCTTTCTGTGGGAGGTTCAAACAAAGCAGTTGAGCTAGTATGTCTTGCTTTACCATTTAAAAAGGGATTATTTTTCTTCCTGTGTACCACGTTGGTTATTTAGGTTGGACAGTCTTTGGAGACTATTTCCATCTTACTTCCCCTGCAGCCACAATAATTAAAAAGATAAAATATTGATTGCAGTTGGAGCCTGGGGTCCCTAACAAAGCACAGTAAATGTATTTAACAGTTCTTCACCCCTTAATTATAATAGGAGCTGTACTGTAGTTATAGCAAGAATGGTATTACACCTTCTGGAAGTTATCATTTGAACTGGATATTATTTAAGCTAGATTTCTTTACTGGTATTTACTCAAGAAATGAAAAAAGCATACTTTATAAACTAGTTATACTTAATTTTCTCTGAGTTTATTCTAAAAGAGAAAATGAATGGAGTCAAGCTACAAAATACATTCGAGCTCTTTTTAAAAGGAAGCAACTAATGATGCTCACTTTACGTATGTGTTCAAGTTATTCTTACCTTTTCTGCTCACTGCTGAGATAAATAAACAGCTATATAAAAATCATGTCCTTTTTAAATTATACAATCTGCAGGGAGCTTTGCTGATAAGGAATTAATACAAGGAAATGTAAGACACTATTTTTCTCCCAACAGAAACTTATGAAGATTTTGAAACAAGAGTCATTGAGGTAAGCATTACAAAATTCTTCAAGTACTTTAAATAGTTGCAGCTATTTTATATGGGGCTTGCACTTATTTGTCTTTGCTAAGTCAATCTTATAGCAATACGAGTTAGTCTAGTGTTTTGTTTCAACTGCATGATGTAAACTATTACTCTTTTCACTGGGGACTTCTCTGTTGAGCTAATACAAAGACTGTTTTGAGTGACTCTGAAGTGGCAAATGCCTGCAGATAAAGCTTTAACAGTTCACATGCAACCATAATTGGGAACCTAGTAAAGTGTTAGCATTAGTTCTCAAACAGCTATATGTCGCAAATTTTGTAGTTCTGCTTTTCAAGATAAATAAATGAAACAAAGCTGGGAGGAGCGGGAAGACAAGATTGAAAGCAAGTGGGATGAAGGTCCTATTTTGTGTGCCTTGGTTAATACAATACTCATCTGTCCTAGATGTCTTGACCTATGATATTTCTATCTTCTGGGAAAAACGTTCCAACAAAATTTCTCATTCATCGTTTTATATCTGCTGCATTATTGTGCTTAGTGATGGTTTAGGGATGATGGTTTTGATTGGATTAATGCAAATCTTGCTTCCATCCTTGTTTCTAGATGGATTCTATTGCATCTCCTCACTTAAAAATACCTAACAAAACTTCAGGCTAAAGGTTAAGGTCCTTAACATTGCCAAAAAAAAAAAAAAAAAAAAAAGCTCTTCTGAAGACCCAAATTCTTTAATAATGATCTCAGCAGAAACACCACTCAGATTGTGGTCAGAGAAAATGCTTATTAATAATTACAAAGGTGGCTTTTGCTTAGAATAAAAGATAACCCATTAATAATAGCTTTTAGTGGTGAAATGTAAAGTGTTGGTAATGCAGATACGTGGAACTTTGTTACTCCTCAATGGTAAAGCCATCGCTGGAGGATGCAACACATTCCAAAGCAGACCAGTAACAATTGGTACTATGCATGCTCAAGCTGTCTCAAGATATTTTATGCCTACCACTTATCTTATTAGTTACTTTCTCATTTTGAATGCATTAGTTGCTGTGGAAACCATAGAACTAGCAGAAGCTAGAACGGGTGGGGGGGGGGGATCATGACTTCAGAAATAAGCTGATTTCTCATGATTCATTTGCTACCAGTCCAGAATCAAATGATGCACAGCATCCAGAAAAGGTGGTAGCTCTGGAAGTGAGAACAGTATTTGCCCTCTGTCCCTGCACATTCCCTTCTCTTCTACTTATGTCCTAATTTTAGTGAGACCTGTTGTAGCTGTGGCCAAGTAATTTCTGTTTCTGTCAGTGTTTTATGCAGGTGAATCTCAAAATCTGTTTTTCTTGTTGTTGGGTTTTGTTTTGTTTTCTTTAAACATTTAGTGTGTTAAAAGAACTTGATATTTTGCCAAAATGACCAATGTATTAGAAAGCAAAATCCAGCAAGGTGTGACAAACTTATCACTTCCAGCTGGGGGACATCAAATTGATAAGATTCACCCAAGACTTTCTTGTTAAGTAATGATATTTTTGGTGAAGGAGAAGGGGCTGGGAGCCATTAAGCAAGGTGGCAAGAGCAGCACCACGAAGCGGGATGAATACCAAAGCACTCGTCAAAATTTGGACTGTGCTTTTGATATATTGAATTAAACCCTATTACGTGAATACTCTAGGCATAGATCAACCCAGTGGCTTTGTTTAATGTAATCGCATAAACTTGTCACTTTAGAACATTCTCATATTGCTTACATACCTACAGATGAAATTGGTTATTAGATTGGTGTCCCTTTCAGGGTTATCTGAATCTTATTTGCAATTAGTATTTATCTACTTTATTATTGGAAAAAGTATTCATGCCTAGCAGCTGTATTGAAAAGAGATTCCTTTAATTTCTAACCATTAGCTGAGAGCCAAAGTATTAACCTGGGTCTATACACATCCTCTGATAGATGCATAGCAAGTCTGTTTAATGTGAATGTGGACACTGTCACTGTAAAATAGAGTGACCGCATAATAAGTTGTTACATGATTTTAAGTGCGTTGAGATGACTGTTCATCACTTTACTCCTGTCATTATTACAGCTTCACTTCCTAAACAGGTCTGTGCATTATTGCCTGTATTTTGTACATGTGTCCAGGCATGGCGTTTATTCCACTGTATCTGTGAACTTCTGTTTAGTTCCACTTACAGCACGTCATCTTGTATTCTACTACTGAAGTTGACTAGTGATGCCCTTTGTGGAAGGAACCGTACTTTCTCTGCACACTACCATGTACTGTCACGTACTGATCTCTATTTTAAGAACTAACTTGCTATTTCAGATTAGCTTTGACTTGTTAAAGTCACTAACAGAATAAGTGGTACTGGTATGCATAAGAACAAGATGAAATTAAAGGCATTTGAAAGTTAATTTAATAAGCAATATTTCTTCCATTACTGAGCCTACTTAGTTTAAATCTTAAGAGAACACACAATTCATTTTTAAGTCTGTGTCCTGTTTTTGTTGTGCTTACCTACCTGCAAGTTTGAAATCAAGATTCTTTTTTCTCAAGTATCTGATACATTCTTACTGAATTTGTCATTGGAGCCTAGAAAAGAGATGACAAAATAGAATGAGTAGCAAACTTGCACTTAATGTCACAGGTGGCTTATCACAATAAAAAATGTTGCATGCCTCTATACTTTATAGTATATGCTGGTGTGCGTACATTGGTATTCCCCAAAACTGCTTTTAAAAGATGGTACCACTGAAAGTCAGATGGAAAATCAAATGGTTCAGACAACTACCTGCTATTTTGATCATCTGATGGATCATCTGCTCCATTTATATATCAAGTTCCCATTTATTATATTTGATATTACACTGAAAATCTTAAATGCAAGAAAAATGAATATTTAAGCAAGCATCAGTGAGAGATCCTGAATTGCACCATACACATTTAATGGGTTCTTAATTTAATATGCAAAATTCCTCAGTAAGGAACGTCTGTCCTTGCAAAATGATGGGTTTAGCCCCACTAGGTCCTTGCTCATATCTGCCAGTTGTTTGAAGACTGAAGGGAGAACAGCAATGAATCTCTGCTCCTTTTCCATGTTGGAACACAATTCCCCTTCCCCATACTGCTAAGGAAGGGGGAAAGTGTCAACTCTATCCTTGCTCCCTGAGTGTAGTAACAAAATAGGTTTCACCTCTCCCGAGGCTGTCCAGTTCCCAAGTATCCCGGCTGTCAGGGGCTTTGAAACTGGATGAAGAATTTTGCTGTCTCAGGACCTGACATCTAGCTCACTGATTTTGACGTTTATTTTTTAATACTTAAGTTAACGTGGAAAAAAAATGGCTTTCGGCTTTATTTAGATTGTACTTCTGCTGCAGTTGTTACGGGTAAGTGTTACAACCCTAATAAGCCCTGCAGGTCTCAGTGTTTTCAGTTAATTGAAAGGGCACATTGGAGAAAAGTGGCTGTTCCTTTGTTACTGTGACATGTCCCAGCTGCCTGCCAGCTTGGATACTGCATTAGGTATTTACTAAAGTTGGCCATTTTGCGTCTGCATAATTATTTACAGTTAAAATACATTAGATTAAACAACAAAATAGGTTGCTATGCGATGTTTCCATGTGCTATAGAAATCTGTTTCACTGCTTTTTTATATCTGAATAACAAAAAAGCATTTCACAGGCAGGCTGGGGCTGTACTGTTGCAATGAGGTTGCCACAGATGTGAGAAAGGAGTATTTTTTGCAGAAAAATAAAAGCAGCAGCAAAAATTTCTATATCCAGCAATGAGCCCAAGAAAATTGAGTCCTATAATTTTCTGGTAACAAGTATGAATTTTGAAATAAACAGGTCTCGTTAGCATTCTTACTTTAAATAGATGGCATATGTGATGCTATTTTTATATGTCTTTTCCATTATCTTTATCTTCATGACAATACAGGAAGTTAAAATATTTGCTTGGAAATTTTGTACTTTACAGAAAGAAGCTGAAAGCCTATTGGTTCTTTTTCTGTCTTGATTTTCAGCAGTTCTCAGGACTTTTATTCCATTTTTGAAGGAATGTCCTATAAACAAAAATGCAAAAGCCCAATTTCCTTTGTTACTACTGGTAATATTTACTATTTAACATAATGTAATAACAGTAGTTATTAAAATTTACAGTTCCATTTGACAAATTACATAAGCCGTTTTTACTGTAATGGGAAGGCATTATTTCAGGAATCATCCATTGTCAAGTGATTTCTGTCATCTTTCTCCAAAATCAGAATGGTAACACTAATTCAAAAAAAAAAAATGCAAAAACTGCCTACATGAAAGCTTGTGTTATATGGCAGTGTTTGCGTTGTAGGGTGATGACAATTAGAAAATGAAACCTAGTAATCAATAAGGTCTGAAAGCATATAATATGAGGTTAGTGTCCCTTTGAATCTTTCATAAATGGGAACCTTCTAAAGGAGGAGATATGATAATAAATTATGTCCTTTGCAAGAGATGGAGATGTTGTGGGTTTTTTTACCCAACACTGAACTTGCCAGCTGCAAGAACTCTGCCTTCTGATCACTTGTTATTGTTTTCACATTTTTCTTTTTGTTACCTATTTCTAATAAAGGTCAATTTACTTGGATTATTTTGTGAAAGCATGGCCCCATTGTACCTGGGTCAGCGTAGCCTTCCCAACTTCCCATCATGGAGTAATTCCCTTTTTCAGCCATTTTCAGCCAGATAGTTAGGGTATTGTACTGTCCTATTTACACAAAAGAAACACTCATTAGTGTTTAAATGTTTAATTACCGAAAGGCGTAGACTTGATTAAAAAAAAGTTCAGGTCAGGCAATGCATGCATTTTTCATAGGGAAATAGTGCAGAAGGCCACAACACAAATAGGCTGATGCTATCCTTAAAGCAAAAGCTGTTTTCTGCAGATAAAAGTACACTGGTGCTTTGATTTATGTATAGAGCTTGGCATGATGTTGGTATTATCCTAGTCCTTGAAATCCAAGATCATTTTATGATTCTATTTTAGTTCAGGGTTCTCTGCCTCTTACATTGTAGGTAAAACTGTACATGGACTTCTCTCTTTGGGGTATTTGTTTGATAGTTTTTTAATTATTTGCTGTGGGTGGGGGTGTTTTTGGAGTGGTGGTTTTTGGTTTTTATACTTTCAGAGAGTCTGGAAGGGATGGAAGAAGATGAGACAGATCCTTTTAACACTGGCATAGTAAAAATGACTAGTTCTTCCTAACATAGAATCAAACCAAATAAATTGTATTAAGTCGGTAATTAAATTGATATTCTCAGAAGTGTGTGGATGATATTCTCCCAGGAATCAAATTAGTGATGAACTCTACAGAAGCCTTTGACAAGGAGTAGTTTTTGTCTTATAATCAATAATTTGTCATATAATCAATAATTAAATATAATCAATATAGTGTGCAGTAAATGAAGCTATATTTTAGGCTCTTGCCCTTTTTTTCCTCCATATTGTCTCCAGTAGTATGCTTCACAGCCTTTATTATTAGTTGAATTGACTTGAGATTGGGTATGCTTCACAAAGTTCTTATCATAATATTGGTAGTTTGTAACTGAGTCCTGATGGGGCAAGAATTCATGCAAAACCTGTAATTTCGTAAAGTTAGCATTTTCTGTCAAGTGAGTTAGGTTGTTTGCTTGTTCCTTCCCTCTTTTCTCCAGCTGCATTCAGGCATGCTTCTGATTGCTCAAGACCTGTTTGGATGCAGCATTTACCTCAACTGTTGCATGGCACTTTGGAGAAGCAGAACGGAAGAGAACAGTCAGAAAAATTCCCCTTTCTGAGCAGGGTCTGCACGGCTTGCATCTGGTGTGGCTTCCCTTCCCGGGTGCAAAGTACGGATAGGCGTGCCTAACTGGAAAAGATTAGCAGCAGCTGAATGGCTGGAGGTTCATGTTCTTGCAGTTAAATGTACCTGAACTTAGTCATTCTGAATCCAACCCTTTAGAAATATTGATGGGGGCAGTGGGAGGAGGTTGGTTGTGTGGAGAATGACTGTTTTGGGACTGTACAGGAATGGGGACACTGGAAACCACTAGGCTTTCTGTACCAAACCACAGAGAATTGTCATGCTTTAGGAACAGTAGCTTTATTTTGGAATGAGGAAAGCAGGGGTGAAGTCTGCAAAATAAAGGTTTGTTGGGCCAAAATGATATCAAGGACCTTGTCTTCAGTACTTCTGAATGGCTTGTTGAAAAGGTACACAGAACAGTAGAGAGGTGTCCGTAGGGAATGTGAAGGCATGGAAGACTTCTAACTTCTTAACTGTATTGCTCTGTAGTCATGTGTTCTGTATCCACTAAATAAAATGAAAACGAATTGTCTAGATGCAGCAGGGGATCATAAGCAGAATGTAAGACCAGTTTCAGTTTTCCATGAAGTAGCAAGAAACCCTTTCATATGTGTTTGCTTTAGGAGCACAGAATTATTCTTGATAGTCTTACCACTTCTGACAAAGAGAACATTCCTTAAGGCACAGTCAAAAGCCTTTGTTTCTTTTTATAAGTCATTGGAAACTGTTTTCTAGCTATTGTTTTTGCAAAGGGCATAGTAAAAAGGGCTTATGAAAGGAAATGCTGCATGAAATTACAGTGTCTAAGATCTGTTGTTTGACATCCTTGACTGAAAAATTATATGGTATACGTGATACTCTGAGTAATAATTTACTTGAAATGAGATGTTGGCTGAAATATACTTTGGGGGTATTAGAGCTCTAGATTTTGCTTTAAGAGCTGCAGGCAAGTTTCCTGCTCCCTGGATGATAACAAGTGTATTTTGACTGATAATGAAAACTTCCAGACAATTTCTAAGATGGCACCTGAAGCAAGCTGTTAGAGGAAAGAATGAGAGGTCAGAGGGGAGAGTCTAGAATTTGTTACTGATGTTCCTGGATTTCTCAGAGTTTTGGCCTGTCTTTAAGGTAACGTTTTGGGATGGCACTTTCAAGTGGTTTTGTTGATTAAACAATTAAATCTTTCTCATACCTGTCAGCCTGGATGGATGAAATCATTGGTATTTGGAACATTCAAAAGCCTTTGAGTTATAATTCAGCATTATTATGAGTCATACTCTGAAAAGGAAGCAAAGCCATTTCAGGTGTAGCGTGGCTGTGAGCATGTATTATTGTGTTTAATCCAAAGGATCCATACTCAGATGTGAGCTATGTACGAAGCCACATCTAGACACACAGCATGACAGTAGGGCATTTGAGTTACGTTGTTTTCCCAGTGAGTTAGAAAAGACAGAGTTTTATGCATCTGATAGGGGAAAACTATCAGCTCAAACCTGGTTTTGTCTGTAGTTTGTCTGTAAACTGGACTCATTGCTAATTTGGATGAGAACTGTGCCTGGGGTTTATTCCAGAGCTGTGGTGAGTCAGCTTGTGTGAAAAACTGTTCAAATATCTGGACGAAAACTTTCATCAGCTTTACTGAGCGAGGGGTACAGGAGTCCAGATTATTTCTGTGTTGTGGTTCCTCCACTTCTGTCTGCTTGGAGCAGGTATGCCCAGTGAGCAGGATGGATGGCTCTAATCTTCCCGTCTCTCAGAGCCTATAGCTACTGAATCAAAGTCTTGATTCAGAGAGAGAAGTACTTTATTTGTTCTGCTACAGACTGTCAGACACACTAGTTGCTAAGGATATGTGGGAATGTTTATTGGCAAGAAACAAACCTCATCAGTCCCACCAATTGGTAGGCTGATATTTGCAGGTTGCTGATATTTGAGGGGACTCACAAGTATGGAGTGCCTGTGAGCACTAGATAGAGGGGGCCATTAGAATCATAGAACGGAATCATAGAATATCCTGAGTGTGAAGGGAACCCACAGAGATCATCGAGTCCAACTCCTGGCTCCACGCAGGACCACACAAAAATCAAGCCCTATGCATTGTCCAAGTGCTTCTTGAGCTCTGGCAGGCTCCTAACAAAGACCATGTCCCTGGGCAGCCTGTCCCAGTGCCCGACCACCCTCTGGGTGCTGAACCTTTCCCTAACCCCCTGCCTGGCCCTCCCCTGTCCCAGCTCCATGCCGTTCCCTCGGGTCCTGTCGCTGTCCCCAGAGAGCAGAGCTCAGCGCCTGCCCCTCCGCTCCCCTCATGAGGGAGCTGCAGGCCGCCATGAGGCCTCCCCTCGGCCTGCTCTGATCAGGGCTGAACAAACCAAGGCGCCTGAGCCGCTCTTCATACATTTTACCCTCCAGACCCTTCACCATCTCTGTACTTTGGACTCTCTCTAATAGATTTATCTCCTTCTTATATTGCGGCACCCAAACTGAAGAGGAGGAATAGGACTTGGCTGTATATACTCAAGTTTTTGTGAGTCCCATATGTAGCTCTTTAAGGCAGAGCCTTGTCTGTGGCATTCTGTGTAGCCAGTGGTGTCAGTGTGGTGTGTGTGTGCATTGCTGGGGTATGTACTGCTTTACTACTGGTTGAACCTGCAGATGGGAAAGCAGTAGTCCCGTCTCTCGTTAGGAAGCCCATATCCCTGGCTAAGCAGGGTTTCAGAAGCTGTGCCCAGAGTGGTGGTGGCCGCTCCTGGCATCCCTAACACTGTGCTGCTTGTTGGACCTGGGTCTATGGCAGCGTCACCTCTGTTGCGCTGGGGGATTCATCTCTCCCTAGCACTTATATCAAACATCAGTACAGAATGATAAATTCACAAACTGACTGTTCCTTGAGGAGGTCACACGTTAGTAATCCTAGCAGAAGACAGACTAATTTGCCTTCTGAAGCACATCCCTTGCCATTGCCCACCATATGCACACTTCTAGGGAAAACGTTTCACACCCTCGTCACTTGTCAGCGATGCTAGTTCTGCCCTCCAGATAGCTTGTGCATTTTCTGTTGTTTTTGGTGGGGTTTTTTTTGGTACTGTAGCTCTAAGTTACAACTGTGACAAGTTCTGTCACTGTGTTAGGTATCTGCTTTGCCCTTAGTGCTTCTCACAGAGAAGAGAATGATATGGACGTGATCTAACTAACACAGACTTGATTTTTGTTTATCAGATACACAGCTTCATTACTTCATTTTCTTAATTCTTTTGGCTAAGTGGCTTCTCAGGCCTTTTAGCTGTGTCCCTGAGCCTCTCTAGGTTCGCCTGCATGGAAGTGTTTTTCTTTCGGTGCCCTGCCCTCATTTTATTTTGTCTCACCTTGTATTGGACCAAAGGACCTTACGCAGTGAGGGATCAGCCTGTGCAGGTGCTCTCCTATGCATTACAGCAGCAAGAGAGTAGCAGTGTGAGGAGTGTGGCATTGTAGAAAGGAGGGCTTTCTGAGGGTGGTCAGTTTGACCTGTCAGTCATTCTTTGTTTTCACAAGAACAAAACATGGAGGGAAAAGCCTGGGGTTTTTACCTGCTTCTAGCACAGAGCAATGAGCTGCCACGTGCTTGAAATCACGGTTACCTGTAGCAGCGTCTTTGGCTGTAGCCCCCTTCCACGCTTTTAACTCCACCTTTGAAACTGTTGCTTGCCATTTCTCCTCTTAGTGAACATTCAAGGCGCTTTCGTTCTGTATTTCAGAGCCACTGTTCTTCTCTCAGTTCTAGAAAGCAAGCTGAATCTGCATTATTAGCACAGAATAACGGGGACAGTCAATTTGAGATACACTGTGATTAAAGTTGAGCATGCATCTGTTTTCAAATTTAAAAAATTAGCTTTAAATCTGGCTCAAATCGCAATCTAGTAAATAAGGGTAATTGTGTTTAGTTTCAGTCACTTTTCAGAGGTCATGCTGTTTTAAAAGAGGCAAGCTGTTCATTGTGTATTAATTAATTCCAGTGCTGCTTAATGATATGCTTTCAGCTGCATTGCTTTAACTGCAGAATGGAAGGGGAGCACTTCTGAACACACTCCAGCAGAGAGAGCATTGCTCGCTTTGATGGAAGGAGGCACGAGGGTGCGGCAGGGAGAATCTAAGGACACAGTTGTTCAAGCAGCCATGGCTGCACATTATCAAGCTTGGAAAGCCTTTACAGCGTTTCAAGAGAGATGCAATAGCACAGATTGTGATGGGTGACTGAATGCATTTTGCTTCAAAGCTGCTCAGAAACAGCCGACAAGTGCAGTTTTAGGAAGGCGACTGGAGAAGCTTATTGCATGGGTTTTTCCTGCCACCTTCTGGATAGGGAGAAGAATATTTTTGAGTAGATAACCAACACCATGTGTTTTTTTTTTAACAATGTGTATGTCAACTTCTTATTTGTAAAGTCGGTATTTAGATTGGCAATGGAAGACAAAAGTGTGAAGAGCAAAAGCAGTATGCTTTCTATGCTCCTGGAGAGAGGATGACCCTGCTTCCATTCATTTTTTTCATAATTATTTTGCATTTTCTGTAAATAACTTATTTCCACAGATATTTCATCATAGGAGGCTTGTATTTTAACTTGTCTTTGTAAGTGGTAAGATTGCAGAAAGAACAATAGCTTGGAATAAGCAGCTAATAAAGCTGATAATTCTTTGAAGCACTCTCTTAAAATATACATACACCCTGAATTTAACAGCATCTTTATTTTAATAAAAGCAGGAGTGGATTTTTTTCAGAAGTACTCATTCCTAATCTGTACCCATTGTTGTTAGTGGATTCTTCTTCCTGTGAACTTCAGTAAGAATGTTTAAGCCATGGCCATGTATCTTGTAATAATTTTCTTTCAAATGTATAATGCTACAACCAGAGTAGTTTACTGAAAAATTACATATGAGGAAAAGGAACGAGTGCTGCTTAATTCCTACACTAACAATGCACATTTAAATTAACCATTAGTATAATGTATGGAAATCATATCAGGGCTTCAGAAAGTACACCCAAAGATATTTTATATAAACATATATATATAAACAAACATATGGGTATATATGCATACAGATAAAGCAAACAATGAAAATACATACATGAATACCAAGACCAAGGAAACCAGAACAGGCACTAAATGGACAAAGTATTTCAGATGATATATTAGACCATTTTTAATGTGGGAGTCTATAAAGCCGTGACTTGCATGCTATCACACGGGAGAGCCTGTATCAGAGCCAGAAGCAAATTTCCATTTCCAGAATACAAACCATAAAGACCCCTGGCTCCCCATTTATTGTTGTACCCCTACTCCAAACTAAATAGCTTCTTGCATCTCTGCTTGAAATTACTGTAGAGTTTCTGTTAACATTTCTGTTAACATAGTTAAAGGAATGAGATACGGTTTTCTTCCTCTCTCTTAAATGAAGTTGTCTCTTTAGCAGCTGTAATCTCAGTAATGAGTAGAGCTACAAATAAATGTCTTCTGCAGTCTGCAAGCAGATTTGAGTCCTAGGCTTTAACCCATGTAAAGCAACAATATGCCTTAAGCAATTCATGAGAGTGCTTCTAAAATATGCCAAAAGGGGAAGGAGGATGATATTAACGTCACTTTTTTTTTCTTGCCTTTTCATCATGATTGAAATCACATGTGAAGTTAGCGGCATTGAAGCATTATCTGTTGTACAACTGAAGACAGCATAGGGAATATTTAAGTGAAACTGTACTGAAATAACTTTTCATGTGTCTGAGTATAGATTTTTAGCAGCCTTTATTGAATGTCTTGAAGCCAGTGTCCCACTGCAGATGGTACTCACTGGCAAAGGCAGTATATATTGGAACATTTCACAACAAACATCTAATTCCTTTTTAGTAAACTGACTCTCTTTAAAAAAAAAAAATAGAAGAAATAAATACAATTGCATTTTGTCATAACACGATGCTTTGTGTTTCTTTCTTCAGGTGAAAAATGTGTTCTGTATGAAGGCAAAGGAAGGCAGAAAAAAATCAGTTCGTGCCTTAGTGGCTATTGGAAATGGTAAAGGGGCTGCAGGTATGTGCATTTGCTGTATGTGAAAGATGCCAAAGTAATCATGGCTTATAATGGGAGATGGGGAGGTGTGGTGATTTGCAGGGACTTTTTACACTTGAGAAAAAAAAATACCCTTCTTCCTACAGGGCAATATTGAAATACGTTAAAGAGCTATGAAAACTTCAACTATAAAAGTAAGCTGTATAACCAAATTATGCGTTCACTGGAACACTTTGTTTTGTATTAAAAAAAAAAAGTAATTGGGAAAAATATGTGATTAGTATTGGTGTGAATATTATCCAATGGTAAAAACAGTTTTTATTTAACTTCAGAGTGACAGAACTAACCACAGGCAGGTCTTTCCAGAAGGGATTGTCTATGCTACAGTAAAAAGAAATGCTACAGTATTTCTTTTTACTGTAGGTGCTATTTATACTTGGAAAAAAAATCAAAGTGTTCATCCATGGATTAATTCCACGTAGCTGTAGAGTGTAGTTCTTTACTCTCAAGTCACAGTGAAGAGTTTTGCAAAATCACTTTCATGTTGTTGGTTCTTGGGGTTTTATTTTCATTTGCTGTAACAGTGAGCACTTTGCAGTGACCATGCAGGTTGTATGTTTTCCTGGTTGTACATTTTCTAACTAGAATTAATATTCAAGTAACTGATTTTTTTTGCCTCCTTAGACCTCAGGATAATTCCTTGCAAGTATTACTGCTTTTAGTTACAAAGTAAGGGCTTGTTTAGTGGTAGTCTCAGCTAGCATGGACTATCTTGATTCAGAAACTTGTAATTAAGCTGTTAAATCTGAAGTTTCATTCTTACTCAGCCTCCTCAGGAAGCTTTCTTAGTTTATTGAAGTTAATTCCTAACCCCCCTCCCCTCCCCCCCCAAAAAATATATTAAGGGCTTCCTAGAAAAAAATATATTTATACTTCTGAGGAAACAGAATACTCAGAGACCTTTGTATCCATTCTCATAGTAACTTCAGTGATCTGCAGCTTGACCCGTTTGTAGGCTTTTCCATTGGGATTCTTTATAAAAGTCTGTTCAGCAAGCAATTGAAGTCTAAGCATAGAAATGCTGTCTGGTGCATAAAGGAATTGGGAAAATCAAAAGAAATGTGATATTATGAAAGACCTAATAATACAAGCTGTGAACAGAGACCCTTTCTTTTCTTTCTCAGCACAGGCTGTAGAAAGAATACTGGTCGGAGGGATTCAGTTTGGTTTTGTTCTCCTTGTGACAGCACTATTTAAGCATGATTCTACTGCACAGTAGCTTTGACCAAGCTATCTCCAGAAGCAACCAAACCATCTCAGTGCAGCATAGAAATTGGATCAATTAGCCCTTCCAAGAGGGTCCCATCTGATACCATGGTACTGCTTCATCTGTTAGTAAGATCACTCACAACAAAGACATGGATGACTGAGAACCAGCATGTTGTGCCATGTTCCTCTCCCTAGAAGTTTGGAAAATGCTCTAATAAGTAATCCTTTCTTCAAGTGAAGTGCTTAACAATCTTGGCCAGAAGAGCCCTTGAGTTGGTCAGAATTGGTCTTTACAAAATGAGAACAAGAATTCCACTCTACTGCTGCTTCTTAAGGGGTGAAGTACAAAATAAAGTGTTGAAAGAAAAAAAATCCTGTTGATTTAGCTGAGTCAGTTATCACTGTTTATGGGGAAACACAGTATAGAGAAGGCTGAAGTAGCTTGTGTGTTATGGTTACAAAGTTTATAAACTTTACAGGTTTTTTTATTAAAAAGGCAACTGAAAGAAAACAAAACCGAAATTTGCATAAACATTTGTGTGCCTTTGAGGCCCTTCTAATACATCTGTTAGATGGGCAGGGCCAATGTGTTTGGATATTGTGTAGTACATATGGATTAAATCCAAGGTGCAGGGCGGCTTGGCCTTTCATTTCTTATAAAATCATTTATTGTACATCATCTCTTAAGCCTGAGAAATTCTTACATTGATGTTTGTAATATATAACGTTCTTTGTGCTAGTGATATGGCTGCACATTAACAGTGCTGACCTCCTGTGTTCTTGTTTCTGCCGTTTTTATGACTCATGTTGTATACGGCACGTACATTTCTCTCATGAGTTCAGTTACACGAGGCCAGGCGAGGGTGACAAGTACATATTAGTACTTCAATGAAGTCGCACAGCTAGGCCTTTATATGTGGCATAATACTGAATATATAACACTAAGCAATATTACATATTGTTAAAGCAAGAGGAGACATTTTGTAACATGCTGGTATTTAAACGTCACTTTTCTGAAATTTCTAAAGGCTAGCAGATACTCTATCAAGAGGTAGGAATATGAGATGTATTGGTGACAGAGTATAGGAAATTGCATTTGCATTGTTATATGAAGTAAAAAAAAAAAAATTCAATACATATTTAGAGCATCTACCTCTTGGATGTAATAATCTCCTTTTATTATGAGCTCACTAGATATCTCTGATGGGATGTGAGAGCTTTATTAAGGCAGCCGTATTTCCGGTTGGGTGGTTTTGTACAACTTCATCTGTTTGAAAGACTGAAGTCTAGATGTGCTTCTTCTCAAGCAGATCATAACCGCTCTTTGGAGGGGAAAAACGTAATGTGTACGTAGAGGAAGGTGTGGCTCTCGAGCAGAACATGTTGCTCTGAAAAGTTCTGCCTACCTTTTCTTTGAAAAGTTTTTTCATGAGCATTAACATGTCATTAAAAGCTTACTATATGTGCCAAATGATTGAATCAAAGTTGCCCAGGTGGTTTCTTTTTTTTTTTAATTTTCTGACCTATTGTGTGATTTTACAACATTAATACATTACCGATGAGCTCTGTGTGTATAAGAGTATCACCTTTTCTTGTGCAGGCGTTAGAAAGTCATTGAGAACTCAGTATATGGATCCTTATTTTGGATTAGACTCTGACACATGGAACCCCACAACCCCTGCTGACACAACAGAAACATCAAAAGACCAAAAAGAAGCTAAACCCACTGACTGGAAATAAAATGATTTTAACTCAATCTGTCTTGACACTATTGGACCACAGTGTTTTTAAAAAAAAAAAAAAAAGCTGTCACATCCTCTTACTTGTTCCATACAGTCAGTTGATGCCCCATTCTGAGCTGACTGCAAATACTCGGACTGCTGTGAAAGCTCTTCATCACCATCACTACCACAGTTCAGCTAGTAAACATGAGTATGTCTGAGTGTCCAGAGAAGATCGGGTAGCAGTTAGGAAACTGACAGTCTGTTTTTTCCTTATTTCTCTAGGCATGTACTTTTTGCAATTGTGCTATTCTGTTTGTAAAACCTGTTTTATATTCTCTATTTTACTAATATAAACCCAGTCTCCTTCTTTGCTTCTTGGACTTGGAACTGCCATTTGTATAGACATACTTGATATGTCTGTCAGATTCCCTTTTTTCTTCCTTCCCTTCTTTCCTTTTAAGCAGAAGACCCTGTTAGATGAAGCAGTCACCTTTATTTATTGTTTGGAACAAGCATAGAACAAGTACAAAAAAGAGTTAACTTAAGCCTTATTTGTCATTTTTTTTCCCTCTGCTTTCTCAGGCTGCTGCCTAGTGTATTTCTCAGTAATAAAATGACTTTTTTCTGTCTTTCAGGTTTTGCATTGGGGAAAGCAGGTGACAGGATGAATGCTTTACGAAAAGTATGTTGATTAAAAGCAAGTACAAAATAATTTGTACTGACATTTGTTTTAAGTAATCTTAAATAAGTCCACATATGTGATTTATCCATCTTTATACGTATAATGAGGTCGTCCTGCACTGACATTCTGTTAATATACACTTTATTTTCTTCCTATTCCCTTTTCTATCCCTCTTCTCGTTTGTTTCCATTACCTACACAGCATGCAATCTGCTTACACAGCTAGTGCGTAGGAATTTTTCTCTTCCACATGCATTATGACCTTATTAAGGTTCCTTTAGACTTGCAAATATTATTTATCCATTTACATTAATCTAGTTTGTTTTAATGCTCAACTAAGCTACCAAAATAGCAATGCTAAAATACACAGTTAAAGTCATTACTATACTGAGTGATCTCTTGAAATGTTCAATCTACTAGGAGAAAACAGTTCTTTAAATAGAACATTTTCATTTCTGTAAAGTAAATGGATTAAATGAGACAAACCTGCTTCCTAGGTTTTCTTTCTTGCTTTTTTTTTCTATCTAGTTAACAATAATGCATTTCAAGTACTTTGCAGAAAGGTTCGAGGAAAAACTGTTCTCTTATTTTATTTGCTAGGCAAAGAACAAAGCAATACGCAGCTTACATTATATAGAGCAGTATCAGGACCACACAAGTAAGTAGTATGATTTTTTTGGACTCTTTTAACTTTCAACAACCACTGAATACACTAATAAGAACTGGTTGCAACTAGTTGAAAAGTGTAAAAAGATATTAACTAAAACATTTCTGGTTTGATGCATTATATTATTATTCTTTGTGCATTATTTTGTTTCTTTAGCATGCTGTATGAAATCTTAGCCCCAGATTGTTTTAACTAGACAGCAGTACACAGTCTGCCAATCCCTGTGTAAAATAAATGATAGTTACCTGCAATGAATACACAGTTTGCTCTTTTCTTTCACTCAGGTTTGTATCAAAAGCTGTAGGAAGGTACGTGATGAAAAGTGTTGTTAAGATGAAAATATTAAGTTGAGAGATTTATCTCTCTTCTATTCTCCTGCCTCCACCACATTTAAAATTCGGTTACTTAATACATGGTATTTCAGGTTATGTGTAGTAGTAGCAAGCCCAGGAGGAGGATGTGAGCTCAAGGTGTCCATGGTGTGTTCCATAGTAGCTTTTTTGTTAATCCAATTTAATATCATGCAAGTCTGTCTGATGTCAGATATGGTACCCGTATACCAAATAGTTATCTTTGGGAGAAATTATGAAAGACAGTGACAAATATTTAACCAAGTCACTGCATAAATAAAAATTTAGTATAATTTAACTTCATCTTACAAATAAAAACTGTAGTTATCCTTATGAGTCTATTCCATGACCATTAATATTTCACACTACCAGTCTCTAATCAACCTGCCAACCTGTTAGTGTTTCCGTCATGCTTTCCATTCTGCTCAACGTGGAGGTCTTCTCTGAGCCGTCCTGACTGTACTGCAAGAAATCCGTGTGCAGAGACCGACTCATTGAACCAGATGTGTACAACAACCACCAGAGGAAATGAGTTTCGGGTTCCTTTTGAAGTAGAGAGAAGCAGCAAGACTAGAATGGCAAAATTCTGTATAAAAAAAATCTAAGACAACCGAAGTCTAAGGGGGAGATCTTAGGTTAAAACTGAATTATTAGAAAAATCTAAATATGAGGAAAAGGGTTACATTACATTGCTAGTGGAATGTGGATCATTGGAGGCATGTGAACCCTTCATATTTTTCCAGTGTAGCTTGTTCTTGTATGCAGTAATGAAGTATTCACAGATGTGTAAACATTCCTAACCTACTACAGAACTTTACCTAGATAAACTCTCCTTTTCAAAGAACTCAGAGAGGAAAACTACCTACCTCTTCACAGTTCTAAAAAAAAAAGAAAGGTACTCCTTATGTTTGCTGAGCTAAAGCTATTTTAGAGGGAAGAACTTAGCTGTAATGCCTTTCTTTTCTTCCCCCTCCAGTTTACCATGACATTACTGTGAAATTTAAAAGAACAACCATCCGCATGAAGAAGCAAAACAAAGGTAATTAAAACTACATGGAAATTCTGAAGTTCTATTAATTACTGACGGGTATTTATTTCATGAAGTTAAATCTGTGCAGTGTTCATTTACTTCAGAGATGTATCATTTGGTGCTAGTCTACCATGTCTTAAGTGGTGAAGATGACCAATTGGTTTTCATTAAAAATACCTGCTGTTGACTATGTGGCTTTGTTTTTGTGCATCAGGACTTCTCCCTCATACCAGTACCAGTGTGAGCTCTTAACATGGCTTGCTTTCACCCTTCCTGCTTCCCTTTGAAGTTAAAAAAAAAAAAAAAAAAAAATGCTTTCAGTCCACAGTGGTAGTAAATCACTGTCAATAGTTGTGAAGCATGGCAACTCAGCATGTCTGGTGTCAACAGTTCTGCAGAAGGGAAGAGATGGGCACCTCCATCAAGGCTTCCCTAAGCAATGTACTGATTAGACATGCAAGCAAGACACAGCAAGTGCTCAGCAACTTGTTTTTCTCCCAGGATTGTCTCCTGGTAAATGATAATAGGTGTTTCATTCCATCCTAGATGATAAAACTAACATGATTTATAATATGTAGAGATGAGGAAAGTGTACTTGCCCACAGACAGGTTTCTGTCCTTGCTATTGCTCGTCCTCCCAAAAAATGAACCCTGACTGCAACAGTACAGATTTGATCTGGGGAAGTTCTGCTGTATTATCAGACAGGAAATTGAGAGAGGGCCATGGCTGCACCCCCCTAAAAGCTTTAGTCAAAAGAGATGCACAGGTCACCATACATTGTCTCTCAGTCGTGTGTGCTGTGTCTGATAGCCTTTCATAGCTGATACTCAGCGGATAGGTCAGCTGAATGCTGGCCTTTTGAAGAGATGTTGCTTACTCTCTACTATCCCTTTCCTCACCTTCAATGCTGTTGCAATGTATGCCTGGCCAGCCATTGACAATGATGGAGATGCATCCAGAGCAACCTTGTAAGCTGGTGTCGCGTTCTTCAGGATTGCAATACAGAAAGTCTGAGATGAAATAGTCTGGGGATCTAAAGGTTAGCCTACTTCTAATGGACTGCAGTTTTCAGCATGACCCAATTTACCTTCTAGGTTCTTTCTGTTTTGAAGACCTGTAATGGCAGTACAAGGTCATTTCTTTGCATGAATATTTGAGTTAAATCTTTATGTACAAAGGTTTCATCTGACTTGCTTAGCCTACCTTTGCTTTCAGGATGGATAAAGCAGATATTTTATAGAAAACAGATGTAGCTTGCTGCTGAGTGCCCTTAATTGGTCTTCTAATTTTAATATACAACAGGAAACAAATTCAGCTACATAGCTAGTTGTTTGTAAATCACTTCAGATTTATTATGATGACACCTAAATTGCAAGATCGTTTAATGATTAACTCATAGTAAGTCAGAACTAGCATAGTTTTCCAGTCAGAACGCTGTCATTGTGTTCACCTACTTAATTCATCAATTCTGTAGCCTTTTGAGCAAGCTGAAGCACTGACACTTTGGACATACCCTTTGATTTTTGCATATCTGGTATTATTGTTCTGCACTGTCACATTAGTAATGTGAGAAGATAATATTAATGTTCAGAGTTATGTATTTTGAAAGCATCTAAAAGTGCTCTGAACCTTCAACAATTTTTATTAGATGACATTATTTTAGTTCTGGGCTGAGGGTTTTTTAATCAGTGTGACAGTAATGTGATAGCACAAGCTTCAAAAATCTTTACAAGTCAACAGGTAGAGTCAGACTGTCTTATTTGCATTTCTGCATTTCTTTTTTGCATTTAAGGAACTCTCGAGGTTGTAAATTAAGTAATTTCATAGTATCGTAGAATTAGAATGGTTTGGGTTGGAAGCAACCTTAAAGATTTTATTTAATTCCAACCCCCCTGCCTTGGGCAGGGACACCTCCCACCACACCAGGTTGCTCAAAGCCCTTCCAGCCTGGCCTTGAGCACCTCTAGGGATGGGACATCCACAGTTTCTCTGCGCAACCCGTTCCAGTGCCTTACCACCCTGATAGTAAAGAATTTCTTCCCAGTGTCTAATCTAAGTCGACCATCTTTTAGTTTCAAGTTATTACCACTTGTCCCATCACTACATGCCCTGATGAAGAGTCCCTCCCCAGCTTTCTTGCAGGCCCCCTTTAGGTACTGGAAGGCTGCTATAACATCTCCCTGGAGCCTTCTCTTCTCCAGGCTGAACAACCCCAACTCCCTCAGCCTGTCAGTGCATTTCTGAGGTTTTGAAGCCCAGCACTGATACCCTGTAGCTGTAATTAATATGTATGAAAAAATTAGTTATTCGTAGTTTTCACATTAGACCATCTTTTTTAAGATTCCTTCTACTTGCTGATGACATTACAACTGTATAGTTATGTATGCTGAAACCTCTTGCTTTGTGCAATTTCAGCTGGCAAGTTGTTATATTCAGTTTATTCCTGTTCCTGTACTTAGGACACAGGCAGCAATCTCAACAAATGATAACTACAAAGCCCAATGTTTCCAGAGAAAAGATAAAGTCACTGTTATACTTAATATCCCTTACTTTATTCCTAATTCCTGCTAAATGGAGAAATGCCTCATCATATAGTGAGGATGACGTTAAACAAGTGAAAATCCAAGTTAAGATTCTGTAATATGAACATCTGAATGTGAGCTTAACTTGGAGTAGTCCCTTAGTGTGGATTTAAAGTGGGTATTCTCTTTCTCACTAACTCATGTTAACAGCTACCAAGAAAAGCTTGATTGTCTATAACACTCGTATTAGTTAGGAGCACTACATTTTAAATGCTTTTCTTGATAACCTTCGCATCAAAAATCAGTGTGAGAAAATTTGTTGTGTCTAAATGACCTTATTCTCTTACATAGGCCTCACTGAATTAAACCACAGTAACACAGTTGGAGTGCCAGAGGCGAGTTAAAAAATGTCAGAGCACAACTTTTTTTTTCTTTGTTTCCATAGTTGGAGTTTTCAGTTGGAATCTTTTGCTTTTGTGTTTGGAATAAATTTTGTTCAGTGACTGATGGACTAATTCACTGCCTTCTGAGTTTCATGCATTAACAATATGCAGAAACCTGATTGAATTGAGGTGGGAGAAAAGCAACGATGCAAAATACCAGAAGGAAAATGCTTTAAGTCACTGAAAATGAAACTTTGACAAACGGCCTTTCAGAGATCATTCACATGTAATTGTGTCGAAAACTTGACTTTGTATTGTAGCATAGAAAATGGTGTTTTCTCAAAAGGCAGAACAAGTGGCTTTGGATGGTTATAATTTCTTTTCCGATTACAGGTTAAAAGAAAAAAAGGCAATATTGGTGCAGTAAAACATGCAGCACTGGAATCAATTTTTTCCTCATTTACTCCACAACAAAACTGTTCTGCAGAGTGGATTAATCAATAACCTGGCTTTTCAGCTTCTAAGTAAAATACATTAGAACTATCATAAAGCGATTTATGAAGATTAATAGAGCTAGGCCACATGAAACTAGTCTCTTGGGGAACAAGAGAACAGAATTGGATGCCTCAATAAATAACCCCTTCATTAAAGTCTGGCAAGTGTAAGAAAGCATTTGCAGTTAATGCTAACGCACTATAATTATACATTTGAGCTAATATAACACTCTCAACTGGAGATAGATGCGAACGAGATGCAAAGCTCTGTTGTGGATTTGGGGATATGTTTGCCTCTCCCTCCCACTCACCTACACATCCAAGTTGTCACTGTTACTGGGTTTTGTAATTTGTGCGTGAAGCATGCTGGTTGTTTGGAGCTGTGACTTCACGGCTGGAAACCAGTTGACATCCATATTGTAGACATGAACCAGGACTTTAAAGTCAGGTTTGCCATCATTAGGACTTAGCAAAGCTGTCATCCAGCACTTGTCCAGTTGGAATTGCAAAGGAAGCAGTTGTGAAGCTATTGCAGGTATTGCTTCTTAGAAGAGACAGTCTTGGTGGGAATCCGTTTAGATCCTCAACCCTTGTAATGGATTCATTTTAATACTCTTTTAAGTAACTTTCTTGCCTTGCTTCTCTGCAGATTTTTTTCTCAGTTTTGGGAAGTACTAACGTGTTCTTTATCTGCTGAGTGGGAGAAAGAAATTACCTTTGTTTGGTGAATGTTCCTGGGGGTGGTGGGAAAGTTGTCTGTTTGTAGAAGACTCTTCTAAAACTGCCAGTGGCACTTCTAAAAAATAATACCCAAACCTGTGGTATTAAACAGTTCTTGAGGATGCAATTTTTATATTTTGAGTGTATAGGTGGTGACATTTTTGTTCAGTTTTGCAATATGTTAAGTGGAATATATTTAGTGTAAAAAGAACATGATCTTTATTTTAGCATGCCTGCAAAGATTGGGAAGAATGGTCTTTCCAGAATGGTTTTATCATTTTTAAGGTGTATTTATGTGTCCTAGTATAATAGGTAACAAACATAACTAAGAGAAGGTCTTAGTTCTCTGTTTTTCTTAAGCTTAGTCACATGTTTACAGCTAATCACATAATGTTAATTTTATTTTTTTTTTCCTCCAGGTTATGGTCTTCGTTGCCACCGAGCTATTATCACCATCTGCAAACTAATTGGCATTAAAGACATGTATGCTAAGGTTACTGGATCCAAAAACTTGATTAACATTACCAGAGCTCTCTTCAAAGGACTGACACAACAGGTAGATTACACTCTGTCGTTCTATTCATTAGGTCAGAGGACAGAATGGGATTTATATTGTAATAGTTTGCAGTCAAACATTTTATATTCTAGGCTTAAAACAAAGTACTCTTCCCAAGAGCAAACAAAATCAGCATGTAAGTAATTCTTGTGCAGTTGTATGAAGTTGTCTGGTCAGGAGCGTTCCACAGCCAAGTGCCTCCAGGACACATCTGAACTTCTGGGTTTCATTTGTGGTATTTTTGGTGGCATTGGAATAAGCATGGGCAGAGGAAATTGTGGCCTTGTTTACATTCCTGATGCTTGTTTGTCTGCATACTAAGTTTCCATTGCCAAAGGGTTGAATGTCACAGCTGCTTCAGTCTCTAGTATAATTAAGATATCAGAAGTAAATGAGGGAGGTGGTCTCGTTTCCTGAAAGTCAGTGATCACAGTGGAGATGTTTCAGTCTGAGCCCTGTCTGTAGCTGATGGAGAGATCCGGCATGCGGCATTTCATCTGACTTCCTCTGAACACCAGCCTTAGGATAAGTTGGTCCTTTGCAAATTCCTGGTTATCTCTTTGGTTGTAGAGTCTTCGTAGAAGTGAGGATTTTGCTGCTTACGGTCCCAGTATTCCACTGCAGAGCTATAGTTGTCACATTTGTCACCCTGTTCTAGCCAGCTTTTCAGTTTAGCCTCAGAAGGGCTAAAATAAAAGGCTGACAGTCTTCTTTGCCTACTGAGATGGTTACAGATGCTTATCAGTGTGAGAGCATACCCAGACTTGAGGATTTCTATCATACATTTTCCATGCTTTGTCTCGGAGAAGTCTTCCACAGAAGAAACAGAAGGGCCTGCTGTATAGATCATCGATGTGGAGATGTGCAGTTGATAATATTTTCTCTGCTGCCCTGAGTGTGAAAAATCTCCTGTTCCCAGTAAATTTTTATTCTATAAAATCTGAGTGTTAACAGAGCTTGTTTGCAAGGAAAGGGTAGTATTGAAAATAACGGTGAATTCATATGATTTTATTAGCTGAAACTACCTGTCAGGGCAGTAACAAGCAGTTTGCTGTTGTCGAAGCAAAATTTATATGAAGATATAAAACATGTAGTGCACGTTACGAACATGCCAATGCGCATTCTTACTAGCAGGATGCACCTCTTCTGACTAGCTCCTTTCCAGAAGCAAGTTCCTCTAGGATGACATTGTAATGCTGGTATATCAGCAATCTAGCTACCGGAATCCCTGCTGCTTATTATCTCATTTGAAAACCATAAGGATGTGCATAATGAGTCCTTTATTTATGCACCATTGAAAATGTTTATTAATAAATGTTGTTTTTTTCTACCCCATATACCCTGTAAAGCTTGGCCTCAAGAAAACCAATATTGTGCTCATTGCTCCTGAAGTTGTCTTAGAGATGATTTAAACTAGGATCAGTCAGAAGCTGGAAACAAAACAGCCTTTCCTCTAATGTTTATTTGCCTGAGACTTCTTTTAATCATCTTTTTTCTTTCCTGCTCCTCGTCTGCCCCCAGGAGACTCACCAACAGTTAGCAAACCAGAAGAACCTCTACGTTGTGGAGTTCCGGGAGGAGCAGGGCCCACTGCCCATCATTGTGGCGCTGCCTGAGGGGACCGTCCGTGAGGATCCTGAGCCCGAAGATGATGTTCCAGACACTAAGTTGGAGTGGAGCGAGGTGAAAAAAGCTCAGGGAATGAAGAAATCACCATGGACAAATGTCAGGCAGAGAGTATGGTGAAAGATACAGTACATCTTTCCATGCTGCTCAGAGATGCAGCTATGAAAGTCCAGCCCAAATGGGTGGGTTGTCTAAGCTTACATTTCAGAGGAGGGCACCGGTAGGTCTCATACCATTCCTGGTGCTGCTCCCATTGCTACCATTCAGTAACACTGTTTGCTTTCCCACAACTCTTCCCGCCACTGTCCAGCTAAGGACATTCGGGAGGAAACAGCCAGTGGACATGACTTTTACTTCAAGCATGCATTTACTTGATTCCTGAAGATGATGTGTCATGAATAGATCCTGGTGTTTCCTTCACAAACCCTTGGGAAACTACTGAAAATAAGAGATTGTGGAAGCAATAAAGAATCCTCAGAATGAGTCTGGTGTGGGTTAGTGTCTTATTTGCAAAATGCTGATGTCTGGGAGACCTTGAAGCAAGCAGCAGTAGCCAGAGTCAGTGTGCACTCCATCTCTCTCCATAGGCTTGCTCAGAGTGGCGGGGCAACTGAAATCAGAAGGTAGAAGGTATGTGGCTTAGAGGAGGGGGGCAAGGCAATGGTGGGCAACAACGGGATCTGCGCAAACACTCGTCATGCAAGTAGGAGAGTTCCCCAATTGAAGCAGAGCCTAAATATCTGAGGACAAGCAATTGTGAGAAAAATCTCAATTTTCTTCAGACAGGATCTTCTGTGAAGCTATTTCATTTGTGATTGTAATGGCAGGCATCCTGCCAATTAGGAGCACATTATAGTAAACAAATGACCTTTTATTCCCTATTACCCAACGCCTGATCACCTCCTGTTTCCTCATTGGCTGAGTACTACAGGTTCACAAGCTACTCGACGCTCCTCTATAGCATATATGTACAATTTTTCTTTTTTTTTAAACTCTTTAATTTCTCCCTTTTCCCTTTTTTTTCCTTCTTACGTTTTGAGAACTTGTGATCTTTGTTTCACTGTCCCCACACTGCTCATCCTGTTTTTCTCAAGCTTCCACCTTATTTTGGAACAGTGAGGCCTCCTACCTTCTACTGTCCACTTATCTACTTAGCATTTCTCCTTGTTACGACTACACAGCTACCTTTGAATACAGAAAATTAGTTCTCTACTGCAAAAACACAACTTAGTTTCTCACACAACCCCACAGTCTCCTGTTTCGGCTGGCATTGGAACTGCAGTCCAAAACCTGTAAACTAGCCTTTTTTATGGTACTCTCCTCTGCATGTGTGCTGGGATAGGACTTGGCTTTGTTCTCTGCCAATTTGGTACTGGGCGCAGTAGAGTCTTGGGCCCTATCCAGAACTCATGAAGTGCTACAGATATCAGGGGATTAAAGGAAAAAGAAAGCCCATGATGTATACCAGCCTCTGATCAGAGATGGAGTAAGCCCCTTTGTGTAGCAGATCTCCAATTAAAGCACACAGAGGTAGGTGCTAGAAGCTAGATCAGCTCTCTGACTGGGAGACCCATCACCCAAATCCCACCAGAAGATAAACAGACTGCATCTGCATAGAAGGTCATGGTGCTTAATCTGGCAACTTCATGTTTTTGTCTTGGGCATAGAAAAAAAGTTCAGTGGAACGGAACCCAAAATATGTTTTATCATAAAGTATTAGAGTGAGCCAAGCTACAGTTGGCTTCTGTGCCTTCCACTCTACGATGCTTGCCGTGGCATTTCTCTGTATGGTCTTTCTGGATGGCAGCACAACCACCTGGTGTATCCACTGCTCCCAGTTGTGTTGTCTGCAAACTTGCTGAGGGTACACTGTCCCTTCATAAAGATAATTAATGGGGATACTGAACAGGACTGGACTCATTATTAACTGGGTTGGCTCAGCCATTCAGCCCATTCTCAGTCCACCTCGCTGCCCTTCTAGCCCCTACGTCAACAGCTTGTTTTCCTCTGGTCTTTGGGCACTTCTCCCAGTTGCCATTACTGACCAAAGATCATCCAGAACGCCCTCACAGTGACAGCTGCCAGCTCCCTCGGCACTCCTTGGTACATCCCATCAGAGCCCATTGTCTCACATATGCCTGGGTTGCATTAACTATTCCCCGACAACCCTGTTGGCGGCCTTCCCTTTGCTTTGGAGGAAGTTTTGGGCTCTTCTCAAACCCCCAGGGCAGTAACTCATGGCTGAGCTCTGCCATGAATCTGAAACAAGGGCATTTCCATTGCTGTCCTCAGAATTAATGGGGTTTTGATGCTCGATTCTGTTAGTGTGAGGGGGACCATGGAGCAGGATGGGGCCGTGCCATCGGTGTGAAGATCAGAGGTGGGTAACGGCCCGTAGCTGGTTTCAGGGTCTGTTCTGCCACAGACCCGCGTGGAGCTTTGATCCCTCCATAGGCGTTATCTTCTGTGGCTTTCCCATTTTCTGAGTTTGTTCACGTTAGTGTAGCAGGTTGTACAGATGTTGTACCCAGCACACAGTTCACTCATCGCTCACAGATAGAGCTGACTATAAAACGAGAAACATCAGGCACTCCTGCACTTTTCCATGCAGTCATAATTATTAAATCTTTGCCTCAGACAAAGCAAATCCTGCAATTCAGAAGATGTGGAAGTGCTCCTAACGCATTGCGTCCCTAGAGGCAAGGTAACGTAGGTGCCTGTATGCAGGTACGTGGGTAACAGCTAGCATTACGGTTAAGAAGGTAGTCTTCAATTAAGCAAGAACAGCCGAGATAACGATCTGGACATAGTTAATGAATTATATGTCCGTAATCTTGTTTGCATCAGAGGAGCTGAGGTTTTACCTGCCTTCCAGGTAGGCTGGTTTGTCTTTAACTGGAGCGTTGTTGCCTATCTCTAAAGTAGGTGCCTGCAGACCTTGTTTTGCTGAGGAAGCTGGAAGAGAAGAGCAGAGGTGGAAACTCCAGTTACGCTCCTGGCTGAAAGTTAGTGTTGGCTGCAGGGCTCTGCAACAAGCCTGGTATTTTCAAGCATGGTGGAACTTCAAATGCTCTGAAAAAGGGCTGGTTCATGGCATTTCCAATGGGCTCCTTAAGCCTATGTCTTCAAGAGAATCCTTGAAGGGGAGGGATGGGAGGAAAAATGAAATATGCCATGAGGGAGAGGATGCTGGAGATCAGGTGTTAGCCCACTGGGGTCCAGAAATGCCTGAATGTTGTTTCATAGGAATTTTTCTTCATCCATGCAGACTTCTAAATCCCAACTGGATGTGGTCCAGAGCAGCCTGGTGCAGCTTTTGGGTGAAGCAAATGCTCACAGCTAATGTCCCCAGGGTTCCTGCCTCCACGGGACAAACAGCATAACACCATCCTCCTCCCAGGTCCCGCTGGTCTTCCGATCAGGTTTGGAGACCCCTGCTCAGCAGCAAGAAGGTGAAAAAGGGAATGCAAGGGTGGGGTGAAGCCTCTGTGCATCCTTACTTGGTGCACAACTATCGCAGGACCCAGGGAGGCAAGTTCAGTGCTCTCAGATTTGAAGTGAACAGCAGTTCCCCTGACAAGCCCTGGACAAGGTCCAAGCCTGCCACCTTTGTCACGACCACTGTTTCCAGTGCTGTCCTCAGGGCTCTGTTTTGGGATAAGAACTGGGACACACATGGCAGAAGGGTGCTTGTAGGCCCTGGGAGAGTCGCTGATCTGTGGGCAGCACCTTTCACTTCAGAAGCACAGAGATGTGCAGGTGACCTTGGGCTGCCCAGCTTCCAGGCACACGGGGACTTCTTGGGTGTATTGAGAGGACTGGAGGGCTGGGCATGAAGGACAACGGAGATCTCAGAGGGCTTTTTTCATTTCAATTTTCTCCTTTCCTCCTTGCAGGGAACGGGCATGTTGCTGTAACTCACGCGGGAGGTGCAATCCAGCAACCTGGTGCAGCAAAGCCACACCTCACCGTGTCACCCTCTGGTGCTGTCCCGTGTGTCAGCTATTTGGCTGCAGGGGATTAAAGCCAGGGCCGCACCGGGAGGGTTTCAAAGCCACAGCGCTGCTTCGTAATCAGTTCCTTTGGAAGCTCGTGACCCGGTGGTGGCCTTTCCCTCTGCCCAGCCCTCCCTAGGCAAAGCCTTGGCCCAGGTTTCTCCCTCCCAGTCCCAGGCCTGCACCCTCAGCCCAGCCTCTGGGTACTGGGGCTGGTGGGAGCTCCCATGGCAGCACCACCCCGCTGTTTTTTTCCAGTCCAGGCTTACAGGAAGGTTTTGCTCCTGCTCGGAGGGAGGTGGCTCAGCAGCCCAGCTGGGGCCAGAAGGGCAGGCAGGTGACATGGTGCAGACTGGTGTGAACTGGTGTGCGGCGGAGAGAGCAGGATAGCAGAATGAGCTGGGGAGGGGACAGGGCCAGGTGCCAAGGCATGGGCTGTAAATGGGATGGTTATGGGGCAAAGGGACTGGAAAGTGAGGGGAGCAGAAGGCAGTGTTTGGAGCAGCCATGGTGACCACGTTTGGGTGGAGAAGGTGGACACAGGCACCACATCTCAGAGTGCAGGGCATGACCCCAAATGCCTGCTTTTCTAAATACGCCCCAAAAAGAAAGGCATCGTTGTGTTTTGATGTGACTACATGCAGGGCAGTGCAAATCTGGGCTCCACCACCTGTGATGACGTGATGTCGAAACAAGTTTCAGCAGGTGCAGATAAACCTCCAGAACCAAGCACAATTGTCTACAGCAGCAGTGAGTTCCCTCCCTGCTATGAAAAGGGGTTTCTTTTTCCACCTCTGTTGTAATCAGCTTGCTTTTGTCACTAAAGCAAACAAAACAGGTCAGGCTGGTTTTCAGCAAGGATAAACTATAAAGAATCCAATGTTTCCCTCATATTGCAATTAAAAAGCTTCAACCCTCAAAAGTCTGCCTAGGACCTGAAACAACAGAGGGGTCCCTATGTCCACTTCTGCTTCTTCTCAGTTCTCCAATCCTCATTATTACCTAGGAACTCCAGACTCAAAATGGAAGCTTTTTTTTCCCCCCCCACAAGCTGGGAGGGATAATTTGGTACCACTGCATATTAGGCACCTCTGTAACATGTGAAAACACCCCTTCTTGGGCCTGGATTTAAATAAACTCACCTGACTTAACACTAATTTACATGCGCAGGTGAACATCATCACTGAGATTAACTTGTGCCTGTGTTGCTAGGGAAAGGGATAATAGGTTTCAACTGACAGAGAGTATGTTTAGGCTAGATATAAGGAAGAAAGTATTTACTCAGAGGGTGGTGAGGCTCAGGAGCAGGTTGCCCAAAGAAGCAGTAGATGCCCCATCCCTGGAAGTGCTCAAGGCCAGGCTGGATGGGGCTTTGAGCATCCTGGTCTGCTGGGAGGTGTCCCTGCCCATGGCAGGCGGATGGAACCAGATTATTTTTAAAGTCTGTTCTGACCCAAACCATTCCATGATTCTATGAACTTGAGTCAATTTAGCCCCCATCTCCACAGGCTCCCTTTGCCAGAGAAGCCCCTTCATTCATGTCCAGGTCTGTGCCTGCCCTTGGGCACTGCCCTGCTGGGGTGCAGCGCTCCTGAGGGCGCACAGGGCTGCGTATGCGTCAGCTGCAGGGGAAAATTAGTGGCCATGACCTTTTTCTGGTTGCAAAATCACGGGAAACCGATCTTTATTAGCGACACAGTGCCAGTGTATGCGAGAACAGTCATGCACTAAAGACAAGAGCTGATTGCCACTGCTTATCTGAGATATTCTTCTAATTATCCATATAATTCTGCTGCAGTCTGTACAGCACATTTTCTAAGTCGTGTTTCATAGGGGGATTCGTGACAGGGGTAGTTCCTGGGGTTACGGCTGTGCCTCGTAATTTGACAGCACCCTTCGGGGGTTGCAAGAATTCATATTGCCCCTGAGACAAGATGCACTCATTCCTCATCACAAGTCAGAGGTGGCATTTCCAGAAACGGCACAGAAAATCCTTTTGGCTCAGCAGCGTCAGGGAGGGAAATAGGCTTACACGGGTGGATGTCAATGAAAATGGCCGGGTTTCATACTCATGCTGCTTAGTGCCGGACGTTCAGGCTTCCCCCGATAGCAACAACAACCCTGGAGGCATAAGGGTGCAGTTGAGGGAAAGCTGCTTTGAGCTGGATGTTTTCTGTTTGGGCCCCAATTACCAACATCACGCTGTACCCAACCCGGAAGAGAATGAAAAAAACAGATTGCACCAGGAGACAGGTTTCTCTGGCAGGCTCTTGGTCTTCATTGCCACAGTCCCACAGAAAGCTGCTTGTTTATAGTATATATATTAAAAAACAAACCCCAAACCCAGCCTGGAAACTGCAGTTGTAGGACGTTTGTGTTCATGGGATGACCACAAGACACAACGTGCAAGGAAAGACACTTAGGATGATTTCCATCGGCGGAGAGAGTATATCTTATGGATCACATACAACAGGGTAGCTACGAATGCAAATACCTACAAATGGAAAAATACATCAGCCAGTTAATTTTTTATTATATGGCATGAGTTCCTGATCTGAGCAAATACACTGTAAGGCATTATATTTCTATTGACTTTTGCACATTTGGGACTGGTTTCCTCCTCCCCCCTCCAAAGGTTGGTGCTAATCAAGATTTGCCCTTGGGTCCACCCCACAGCCTTCCACTTGGCAGACACTCACCACAGCAGCAATGTTCTCCTGGTAGATGGACCTCAACTCAGGGACGACAAAGAGACTCTTTATTGCATAGGTGAAGTAGGCTTCCAACACAGCAGCACTGAGGTAGAACAGTGCTGCTGTCACCTGGCAGATGACATCCTAAGAAACAGGGATCACACACGGTCATTCCCATGCTGGGAGGGGGAAAACAAGAAGAACCCACAACAAGCAAGCCCCAGGCTGTGATTTAGAGTGCAGTAGGGGGACAGAAAAGGGACAATCGTCTACCAGTGATGGCAAGGAAGGGCTCGGCCCTGAGGTTTGCTGTGACCACTTACCAAAGTGACCCAGGAGCTGCTGCCTCCGTGCGCCCCACACATGTAGAGGAACAGGAGGGTGGCGGTCATGACAAAGCAGAACACAGAGACAAACATCACCCAGCCCTGCAGCATGGGGCCTGGGACCTTTGAGGAGGCAATGAGGATCCAGACAAGGCCCCCAAAGATCTGCAAGCACAAGTGGGAGAAAGGTTGAGTTGTGGGATGACTGCCTTATCCAGAATGGGGCCAAAAGCCAGACACTGCACACGGCAGTAGCGAGGCCTCCGAATTCTTCCCAGCCTCTGCTCAAATCTGTGAGCATCTGCCTCCAGTCTGGGCCCCAAAGAGCCTCACCGCACCCCTGCCTCCAGGAGTCACTGCCATTCACCACCTCAGTGTGCTGAGCAGGCTGGTTCTGGCCATTTCTGAAGGCTGGTTTTGGTAAGAAGGGAGCTTGTTTCAGGACACATTCACCTCACACCCTGCATGGTGGCTCCCTGAGAGGCGTCGTGCCAAACCCAGCCCACCAACGCAAGCAGCACAGTCACGGCGTGGTGAAGGCCACGGCCTTAATGAACGCCTTGTGCAAGCTTTACCCTGAGAGGGGTATGAACAGGTTGAAGTGAGGTAAATGAAGCCAGTTTTAGTCTCTGTGGTAGGGGAAACAGGGCTGAGGCTCCCAGCTCTGTGAAAGCACTGCTGAGAGCACTGTCTTGGAAGCAGGGTTTGCTTTGTTGCTCCAGCTATTTGGGTCGTCCTACACCAGGGCTGTGCAGTGCCTCTCAGCTGAACCCGTACTGTGAGGGGACGTGAACGTGGCATTTAGGGACGTGGTTTAGTGGTGGACTGGGTAGTGTTAGGTTGGTGGTTGGACTTGATGATCGTAAGGGTTTTTTCCAATCTAAATTAATCTGATTCTAAGGGAGCAGTGCTGCCACAGGGACTCATGCCTCATCACCAGTTGCTCTTGATTTTGTTGGTTAATCCCCAGAGGAAATATCATTCTGGCGACCAGTATATGATGACCAGCATATATGATGGTCAGCCTTTGCCAGCATCCAACACCAACTTATCCCAGTCATGGTATTTCTGTTTCCTTGGAGGCATTTTTGCAGGTCAAAGGGAAGCACCAGAATTATTGTATTCAGACAATGACACATCATTCACGTCACTCCAGATTTATGGGGGAGACTTCCCTGATTTCATTATACAAACCAGTACATTAGATCAAGGATGTGACTGTAACTTTACAAGTATCTGGGTGAAAATGGTTCTGCTATTTTGACACACTTTGTAATGACCAAAGACCAACTGGCACCTGAACACCAACCCAGACCCTGCATGGTTGACAGCTTGAGTACATTGCAGCTAAAGATCCTGGAGAAAAACTTGCAGTTGATCCCTTAAAATCCAACACAGTCAGGGTGAGACATGAGGCTTCTCATTTCCCATGTCTCCTTTCTGTAGGATATGATTTTTCACACAAGCAAACATGTTTGACTGCTGATTTTGATTTTATAGCACTGCTGTTCATTCAGTGAACTCATAAAAATCAGAGGCTTTCAGCAACAATCCACAGCACACTGGAGACCACAATCTGATAAAAACTTAACTTTTAAATAGCCTTTTACAATACAAACAAAGCTGTTTCAAATTGTTTCAGCTTCTCCGCATAGGCCCAACTGCTAAATTTTGTCCAGATATGCAGAAAGCTCTTCATATAAAATAGATGACAAGAATTAAACCCAGCCTCACAGAATACAAATGAGAGCTCTTCATCAACAGCCAGATGTGGCAATCATCTGAGCTATAGGCAGGACCTTTTGGCATTGTAGCAACTGTCTAAGAATTTGAAATGATTTATTTTCTGTGTAGTTACCATATCAACCCACTGCAGATGATAACCTCAAATTCCACTAAGGATTGAGAAGCTCTTTCTCCTTTTCCTGAATGCTGTGATTCAAGGGAGCCACCTCCTTTGTACACAGTAGAGAGAATACACCTGCACGACTTGGAGTCATGCACCCCAGCGATGGAGAAACCCTGTTCTGCTGCATTCCTCCTTGCAGGGTGGTGCCCGAGCCTTTAGGATGCACATTTCCAGACCTTCCTCAAACTACAGGATAGGGTATTTCTTTTTGGCTCATTAAGCAAGCTGCCTCACCAAACTCCCTGCAGACAGGAATTGCAAGCAAACAGCTCAAGGCACAGCTGGTTCCATAAGCACGCCTGGGTGGACATCGTGCTCAACACTAGGACTGCCTAGCCAGTGTCTCCCCAGCCAGAAAGCCCCCCGAGATGTGGCATCCTCCTCCATGCAGCTGCAGGAAACCTGGACTTTGTTATCAGAGCCTGGGCACGGGGACCACGTCTTCAAAATATATCTGGGTGAGCTGAGGGAAAGCCTTTCTCCACACATCAGTAATGCCTGCTTTCCTCTTTGCTTGTCTCTTATCACTTAGAGAATAAAGTAAATGCTGTAAATCGCAGGGACGTGGACTGGGTTGAGGGACAGGGAAGGTTTTGTTCCCAAATGGCAAAGTCGAAGTTTTTGTCATGAAATAACCTGAACTCCGTCCTGCAGAGTACAGCCAAACCACTCAATGCTGGATGAAAGTACTCAGTCATAGGAAAAAACCTCTCAAACTGTCATGAGAAGACCAGGTTTCATCTGCAGGAGCAGAGGACACAGGAAGAAGTTTCTCCTTGAAACTTTCCATCTTTCAGTCAGTGCTCACAGCAACAGCTTTAATTACCCGTGCCAAATCCTTTCAAATACTAATCTTCTCCCAGTCAATGAGATTACAATGTGGGAAAAAGTGGCATGTGCTCGTCCACCTTTCCCTCACCCCTATGCCGGGCTCCAGCACTGCACTTCGAGCCCAGAAACCTCTCAGCTTCAGCAGCGAGGCTTTTTGCTGCTGTTACCCTACCTACCTAGCTTTCACCCCCAAAGCAGGGGGTAAGCATTTTATCCTCTGCATGCATCCATTGCTCAAAACCACCTACCAATTAATTTGCTCAGTTTGGCTATCTAGCTTAAACCCACAAGCAACCCCTGCAAATCTGTTAGGCAGCCAAGTACAGAAAGGTTTCAGAGGTGCCTCAGAAATCCCCTGCAGACTGAAGGGGACTTTTGGAGCCCCCACTTAAGGCTCGTGGCTTTCTTTTAGGCTGCCCCCAGCAGCTTATGGCTTAGGGACCTGGCTTGGTTCCCAGACCATGCACTTTCTGGGAGGACCCATCCCCGGGACACCTGCAGCACCCAGCGTGCTGGGTGCCCCACGAGCAGCTTCTGCCCTCCCTCTGGGGGGAAGCTGGCACTCACCAATTCAGGAATGAAAAGCACATCTGGGAAAGTCGTCAGGACGGACAGGCCGCTGGGCAAAGAGCTGGTGGAAGTTGCCGAGGACATCATGAACCTCTCCTGCAGTGACGGTCGGCCGCTCTGGAGGCAGCTGCCAAATGCAGCCTCCTTCCCTCCCTCTCTCTCTTCCTCCTTCCCTCCCCTCCTTCCTGCTCTTCCCTCCCTCTTTCACACTGGCAGGTGAAGACAGCTGTGAATGTCACAGGCGTGACCACGTATTGCTCTGTGCCTGGCGGGGGCCACACGGGAGGTTTTCAGGGGATGCGGGTAGCCCTGGGGCGTTTTGAGCACAAGCAGGGACACACCATTCAGGGCAAGTCCTTGGGCGGTGGTGGGTGGCACTGGTTTACATCCAAGGGCAACAAGGGTGATCTGTGCCTGTCCTGCTGGGCAGCATCTCTCATCCCCTTTGTTTGCACAGTAAAGTAATTCGGCTTGTCCCCCACCCGCATGAGCTGGCCACAGCAGAAAGCACAATGGCAGGTGGCAGAGCAAGATGGGACATGCCAGCTACCGGCAATTGTTAGGGCTGGAAGATGTCCCACGGAGGGAGACGTATCCCCAGACAGTCATGGGCAGCCACATTGCAGGGCCACCACCTCCATCAGCCCAGGAGACTGCATAGGCCAAGGTAACAAAAATAATGAGATTTGCCGAGCTATTTGTCTTCCTCCTTTTTGCTTTTTTAACCTGGAGTTCATGTGAGTGAGTCATTTCCCCTTCCCATTATGTGGGGTGTTTACGTCTTATTAACACGCTCACACAGATACCCAGCAAAATCTCACCTATGAATGCCAGGGCCAAAGACATAAAACATCAAGAAATTGAGCAACGTGGCCATCGAGGCCTATCCACTGCTGTGCACCAGTGACCCATAGAAGAAATGCCCGTTTCAGCCTGCCCATGCTGCTTGGCCTGCGGCAGCTGCTCCCAGGCACAGTCTTTGGTATGGGGTCTGGAGCAGGAGGAGTTGGTTGCAGAGCCTTAACATCACAAAATCACAGAATGATCTAGGTTGGAGGAGGAGATCACCAAGTCCAACCATCAACCTGGCCTGCCACGTCCCATCACTAAACCATGTCCCTTAGTGCCACGTCCACACGTCTCTTAAATACCTCCAGGGTCAGGGACTTCACCACTGCCCTGGGCAACCCGTTCCATGTTTGACCACTGTCTCCAGGAATACATTCTCCTAACATGCAACCTAAACCTCCCCTGGCACAACCTGAGGCCGTTGCCTCATGTCCTATCACTTGTCACCTGAGAAAAGAGACTAACACCCTCCTTTCAGGTGGTTGTGGGGAGAGATGAGGGCTCCCCTCAGCCTCCTTTTCTCCAGCCTAAGCAGCCCCAGTTCCCTCAGCTGCTCCTCACGTGTCTTGTTTCCCAGTCCCTTCTCCAGCGTCATTGATCTTCTCTGTACATGCTCAAGCAACTCAATAGCCTGGCTTCTTTTGGGGCAGGTAGGAAAAGTGAGAGCTCTGCAGGGCTGAAGGAGATAAATGCCTGCCCTGAACCACAGCACACAGGGAGATTTGGGGCAGTGAGTGCAAGAGAGGAAGGCAGTGTGAAAGGGAGGAAGCAGTGGAGCAGATTGCTGGAGGAGACCATGGGATCAGAAAGGCTGGAAAAGCCCTTTCCATAAGCAAATTAAGTGAGGGAGATGGTGCACACTTTAGGTGAGAGTCACAGGGGTGATCTCATGCCCTCTCCACTTTATTTTACATAATACTCACGAGACCTGAAGGAGAAGGGATCCTCTGGCATGTGCCTGAGCCCAGTTGGAGTAGCCAACCTGTTTGAACAACCACCTCTAGGATGTTCTAGAAGCACTGCATGGTTTATGAGCACCTGTGGCCTTGGCAGAACGTTCCAGACAGGCTCCAGAGGTTCCCGAAGGGGCCTGACCCACAGAAGGCTGACTTGCAGACTACTGGGCAACAAATAGCAGGACAGAACAGCACCAGCATCACTACGAGTACAGGCCGGCCACCAGTGAGTTCCTGCTACTCGATGGTCCCACCAGAGAAGCTGTGGGGGAGCAGGACCATCAGCTTCTGCAAGCATGATCCCAAAGGAAAATGCTTCTGCATGGAGATCAGCACGCTCCCAGGAGCACAGCCACATCCAGGTGGTTCTGAAGACCTCCAAGGAGGAGGTCCTCAGCCTCTGTGGACACCCTGTGCCAGTGTCTCATCACCTGAACAGTGAAGGAGCATTTCCTGATGGTCAGGGGGAACCTCCTGTGTTCCTGTTTGTGCCCATTGCCTTTTGTCTGGGCACTGGGCACTGCTGAAAAGAGCCCGGCTCTGTCTTCACTTGCACCCTCCCTTCAGGAATTTATAGACATACATATAAATGTGTAACACTGGCCCCAGCTCATGACCCGGGGTGAAACTGGAGCCCTGCCCTCACAACACAACCTGAACCCAAGGCAACAAGCTGGCGAGAGCTGGCCCAGTCCAATGAACAACGATGATGTGTGAACCTTGTACGACGGAAAGGAGCTGCATTTCCCCCAGGGATGCCGGAGGGAACAGGAAGGAGCTGACATGGCAGTAACAACATCCTGAGAAACCTTTGTTGGCAACCTGCAGAGCCTGAGCAGGGAGGGACCCAGGCTTTGCACAGAGGCGGTGGCTGAGGGCTGGCGGGGATGGGTGTCAGCTGCTCCTTTGGCCTGAGGATCACGGGCAGGAGGAAGGGCCAAGGAAAAAAAGGAGCAGGATCTGTCCCGGGGACCCTGTGCGGGGCTGCCGTGACGGAGGGACAGCTGCCTTGGTCCCAAGGGTGCGTGGAGCCCTTCTCGCAGTTGAGCCGGTCTTAGCAGTGAAAGCAGCATCGCAACAAAGGCACGGCCCTGCCTGAGGGCAGCCCCAAAAGAAGGGCTGCCCTCAGCCAGGACCCTCCGATGCGCAAGTCTCACGGGCTGTGCCTGTTTCTGATGTGCTAGAAACACCCCAAAATTTGCAACTGGTTTCGCTTCTGCAACTGTTTTTCCCCCGTTCCCAAGCAAAGCCCCATCAGCTGTGCAAGCACAGGGCACAACGCGCCTTTCCTGTGGCGACAGCACCCTCCAGCTGCTGCCTCTGCAGCGCAGCACCTATGGCACGGCTCTGGAAACGGCTCCTGCTGCACCCATGGCACCTGTAACAGGTTCCTCGCAGACATACCCGGAATGCCTGGCCTGCCAGCGGGCAGTGAGGTGTCGTCTCCGGGCCCTCCTGCCCTGATACAGGCTGGTAATGGGGTGCTCCAGTCCCCAGAGCCTCCTCAATGGGGGCTCGTGCTGCTTCCTTGCAGCAGCACAGAATTAAATAATTCAGAAGCCGTCGCCAGGTGGTACAGCCTGATATTCAGCCTCTCGCCAAGACCTCTAATGACCAGCGTCACCATCAGGTCCCAAGCAAGGCATCGCCGCCCTCACACAGAGCCCTGGGGACGTTACAGAGATCCTGGGCCTCTGTCCTGGTGGGTGACAGACCCCGCAGGAGACCGCGGTGGGAGAAGCTCATTTCTCCAGCTGCCAGGACTCACGCCACCTTACCCTCACCCTGCTGCTCGGACTGTGATATCACAGAGCTTTTCGTGACGTCACCGCTGAGCCAATGACATCATCAAGCCAACGATGGCATCATGCTCCTTCCACGCAGACCTCCCGGGGGCGTGCCTGGGCGCAGGGTGGCAGCCAGGCCTGGCCCGGAGACTTGTCCTTGGAAGACAGCAGAGCCATGCTCAGACCGGCCTTCGCCGCTGTCCTCCTGCTTTCCATGGCCCCTCTGCTCTCTGCCGACTTTGGCTTCGGAGACCGGTCGCCCTGGAGCAGGCTCAGCTGGGATGATCTCCCCCAGGACCCAGAGCCTGGGGGCACGGCGCTGCAGCCCTCCCACCTGCTCTGCCCTCTGCACTGGTTTTGTCCTGCCTTCGCTCAGCTGCAGCTAACGCCGGAGTCGCTGGAGCTGTTTTACATCTACAGCCAAGCCCTGTGGCCCTTCTGCGGGGTTTTGCTTGCGTCCTGGCTGTGGCACAAAGTCAGGAGACGGCGGAGACGTGTAAGTGAGCGTGGTCACTGGCAGGGTGGTGCTGGGCCACTGGGAATGGGGAACTGCCAAGGCTTTGGGACAAAGACCCTTAAACCAAGGAATAAAAACCAAAAAAAAGCCGCAGCAGAATGCAAAGGGTGCTCCGCATCCTCTGCAGGTCTTTTCCTACCTCCCCGGGAGGCAGAGGTTGGTCTCAGATTTGGAGGGGGAAACGAGGACATGCTGCCCTGCAGGGGTTGAACACACCAGCAAGAAAATATGGGGGCCACCTGAGGTTTTCTTAGCACGGCCTGCTGCCTGGGGCAGGGCAGTGAGGCTGGAGTTTCTGGAGAAGATGCCAAGATCATCCCGACAGGGCTCGGTCTCCCAAGGCCCCTGCTCATTTCTTTGTACCCCCTGTGCTGTCATTTCCAGGAGAAGGTCCGGGCAGCCTTGGTGTCTGTGGGGACCGACTGCCAGGAGTGCACGTGCTGCAGCCACGAGGTCCTCTGCCGCCTGGCGGCAAGCACGGCCTTGATGAGGAGCTACCTGCGGCGCCTCCGCCACCTCCACTGGCAGGAGAGCGGGCAGAGGCTGCACGGGAGGAGGCCAGAGTGGAGTACAAAAAGGAAGAGAAAGGTGGAAGATGAGCAAGAGGAGGAGAGGCCTGTGTCTGCTTGTCTGTACAACCTCAGCTACAGCGGGGCTGTGGGCGTGCCGTGAGATTAAAGGGAATCAGAGAAGTGTGGAATGGTTTGGGTTGGAAGGGACCTCAGAGGGCATCTGATTCCAACCTCCCGCCGTGGGCAGGGACACCTCCCACCAGACCTGGTTGCTCAAAGCCTCATCCAGCCTGGCCTCGAACACCTCAAGGGATGGGTATGCCTTCATCTGTGTGCTTGGAGGATGCTGCCCAGGTTTGGGTCAGGGCTTAGGACTTTGGTTTAAAATTAGGGTTCTTCTTTTGTCAGCAATCTACTGAAGACCCTCTTGTTTTCCGTGACATCCCAGGACAAATTCAATTCTATTTGACCTTTAGCTTTCCGTATTTCATCCCCGAATGTTTGAGCAATGCCCCTGTAATCCTCCCAGGTTAATGATGACAGTAAAGCTAAGCAGAAGCCACATCCTAATTGTAGCCCTAACCCCAACTCAAATCCTAAGCCTATCCTTATACCTAACCCTACACCATACATTAATTCTGTCTAGAACAAGCCACAAACCCTAACGGTAAACCCAAAACGAACCCTCAGCCTAAATAGAACCCTGCACTGAATCACAGAATGGCTGAGGTGGGAAGTGAGCTCTAGGGGGCATCTTGCCCCGTTCATCCCCCCCACAGAGCCACCCAGGACCCCATCCAGTCAGCTTTTGAAAATCCCCAGGGAGGAAACTCCACAGCCTCTGTGGGCAGCCTGTGCCAGTGCCCTATCACCCGCACAGAGAAGGAGCGTTTCCTGATGGTCACGGGAACCTCCCACGTTCCAGTTTGTGCCCATTGCCTTTTGTCCTGGCTGGTAAAGACTGAGGCAAAGATGAGATTGCCTGGACAGCCCCACCACATCTCTTTCCCAGTGGCCCTCAGGAGAGGGAGCAGATAGGCTTCACTCTTGTTCTGGGGCAGGGACCCCATTTGCTGCACAGGGGGAGCAGGGCTGAGATTTTCACCCTGACAGACTCATGAGGCTGAACCCAATGGAGGACTTGGAACAGGGGGAGAGGAAATCAGTCCTCTTCCCATTATCTGCCCCCGGCACGTCCCCTGCCCCAAAGGACCTCCAGAGGCACCAAAATAGATCTCCAGTGCACAAGTACCCCCATCTCCAAGCAACTCCTAGCAACCTCACAACCTTCCCACTCCTCCCAGGCGATCCCTAGGCCCTGAGAAAAACCCTGCATCTCCAGTCCCACAAACCTCCCAACTGTCCCCCACCAAGCCCTGATAGATCTGCCTTCTGCTGGGTACCAGATGTTACCTCCACCAACATGCAAGCACATGCACAGCATCCTGCCGTGCATCTCTCCCACAAACAACAGCCCTATCAGTCTGTGTGGTCTGGCACCCTGCCCTCTTTCCCATCATTCCTCGTAACTCTTGCTGTTCCCTGAACCGCCCAGAGAGGAACAGTCATTCTGTTCCTGAGTGAGACCCCAAACCCTCACCAATTTCACAAATAACTAATGGGATAAGCTCATCTAGGTCACACGCTCCTCACACCAAAATGTCTTGCTTGCCCTCTGCACCCATATCGTGTCCGTGATAGACCACAAGGAGACTTGTGATAGGAAAAAAAAAACTTTCTTTTATAAACAGAATTTTTTTCAACCCTTGTTCGTCAGGGTTTTATTTTTTTGCAAAGATAAAGTGTAATCCAAACAAACTCTGCGTTTATATATATATGTGTGTGTGCATGCACGCATACATTTATACACTTAAACACAGCCCTGCAAACTTGTGCTGCTCGTAGCAGCCCATCCTGCTTTATGGCAGAGAAGACAACTCCAACAACAAACAGAAAAAATAACGCACTGAGCCATGTCTGTCACTCTGGAGGGGACCCCATCAGCTGCAGATGGGAAGCTTTGGCTTGAGTGTTAACACATTGCTTTTATGGTATTTCTAGACACTGGCTGGATTAGACAGCGTCATGCTAGGACACATGACACAGCACTTGGGGAGGGCATCCGAAGAACCAAACAGTCTTTTAACAGGTAGCAAGCAGTCCTCACTTAGAAAAATCACAGTTCAGCTCCGAACTCAATTAGATGATTGTATCTAGGGCCGAAGTGGAGACGAGAAAGGGAAGGAGATGTCTTTCTGAGAGAGGTGACCACAGTAACACAGCCCATCTGCCCAGAGCAATGGTTCTGCATATTAAGCACTAAGAAAGCAGCCCCCAAAGGAAAACATCTCCTCATTCTGCCTGAGAGCTCCATACTATCTTTGAGGAAAGACACTAAGACAAACTGGTCAAGACAGCCTGGAGGCAGAGGTCCAGGCTGGCAGGCTGGGTGACAGCCCACCTCTAGTCATAGGCATCATCATCGTCAAAGTAGGAGTCACAGTCAAGGTTATCTGACTCATCATCAAACAGAAAGTTGTCTTCATCAAGGTCATCATCATCATCATCATCATAGTCTTCCTGCCAGTGCGGGTCATATTCCTCATCTTCATTCTCTTTTCCATCTTCGTCTGTGTTGGGGGACTCACAGAAGACGGTAGGTCTTGGCCTATTGAAGAGGAGAGCATCAGAGCAGAGCCCTTCCCATTCCCAGGCTGCAAGCAGGAACCATGACCCAGCCCCACACCTCTCTCACCCTCCACATTACCATCACCTCAGCAATCCCTGCCAAAGCCATGCTTTAAAGGCACAGCAGCCATGCAGGTACACCTAGGAGGTGATTCAATGGACTTATCCAGGCATGCAGCACAGGGATGTGCCAGCAAGCCACTTGCTGACTGTGGTCAGCAGCTCTGGTGTCTCAGCCTCCTTGGAAGAGACTGGAAACCCTGCCCTGAAACTGAATCTCTCTTAGCCCAGTCGTCATTCCTTCTTGTAACCTTCAGCACCCTGTTCAGCTCCTGTGTTGGTCATACTGGGACAGCAGGTGCCAGTTGTGTTCCTTGGTTTAAGCAGTGTGTCATGCAGGAATGGACTTGGTTTTAAATTCACCACCTTTCAATCACACGTAACACCTGCCAGCTCAGTACTTCAGCACATGGTCACAACAAACCATCCATTCCACCTCTCAATACACTATTTCACAGCTCTGTCACTTCTTCTCCATTGCCTTCCTAAAACAAGTGTCAGGCCCTTCTGTCTCTCTCCATGAATGTTCTCCTTGCTGCTCTCATTTAGGCACCTCCTAGATCTTTAGTACACCACTGAAGAAAGAGCGGGTCACTCTGCAGGAACCCAAGACACTCCAGGTAGAGAAAAACCATAACTGGGTCTGCCAGAGATGGAGCTTTCTTGCCCATAGCCTCATATTAAGTGGAGGTTTCACTGGGCTCCCTACACAGCTACGTTACTTACTTTGTTACCTCAAACCACAACACAGGATGCAAGAAATTAGTATCTTATTAATTCTTTTGTATTTCAGTGAGCACAGGAGAAAACTCTGGTCGCCTGCTTTCCTTCTGCACTCACCATCTTTCCTTACTACCCCACTAAGAACACTCACCCTACACAGGCAGGGGCCAAAGAAGGCACGCTGGAGAGTGTCAACTTATTCTGACCAGGATCTGTCGAAGTCTCAAGCCCAACACGGAAATCCTGCCAGTGTGGAAAAAGAGGCAAAGGAAAGAGACAATAATTGATAAAAGTGTACTTTGTGCTACAAACCCCTCCCTCCATCCACACATACAGCACCTCAGTCTGTACCCTCAGCTGATGAAGACCCTTTCTTGGTTTGCCAAGATCAAACTAGACCAGAGCAAGACAAGCCGCCAACAAGCACACGGACTTCACCTGTGTGGAGTGCCAGAGAATTGCAAAGAGACGCTCCTTGATCCGGTGCACCAACTCCAAACCAGTATTGAATTGCTCTGCTTTCAGGAGCTGAAGAGAGGAAGTCAGGTCCTGGTACTGCAGCAGGGCTTCCTCTGCAATTCAAGACCAACAATATCACACTGCGCCCCACGCTCTTAAGCAGAAACCAAGTCCCTGAGCTCTGATTATCAAGCCAGTCACAGCTACTTAGGTCCCTGTCCTGGTTTAGGCTAGGAGAGAGTTAATCTTCCTCCTACTAGCTGGTATGGTGCCATGTTTTGGATTTAGGATGAGAATAATGTTGGTAACACACTGATGTTTTAATTGTTGCAGAGCAGTGCTTACACCAAGCCAAGGACTTTTCAGCTGCTCGCTCTGTCCTGCCAGCGGGCAGCATGGGGGTACAGCAAGAGCTGGGAGGGGACAGACCCAGGACAGCTGACCCAAACTGGCCAAAGGGCTATTCCATACCATCTGACGGCATGCTGAATTGCTCCAGTGGATTTCCCAGAAATGACATTGAGAAGATCAAAATAGGCTGGGAGATGTGAGAGATACCTGGTGGGTGCTGGGGTGTATGCTATTGCCCTCCTACAGAGCTGCCATCCTTTGAATCACACGTCGGGGACTGCTAGTATTTACTTCGGAGAGACTGCCGGACTTACCCAGAAGGATTTGCAGAGCGTTTGTGTGCAGCTCTAGGCTCTCAGTCTGCTGTTCAACAATATCTATGCTCTCAGTGTCCTGGCTATAATAGCTGTACACACATGAGTAGGCCAGTACCTGGAACAGTACATAATATGTTGTTAAGCATCCCCCTTCAGCTTCAGAATGGGCAAGTAAAGAAGAAGAGAGTAGCACCAAACCCTTCCAGACTTCAGTAATTATCAGTGGCACATTTCTGGTCTGAGGTGACTGCCCAGTGAACCGTTATGTCAAGGAAAAGCAGTGCCAGGACACCAATCGTAGAATTCGAAATGAATGTGCAATTATTTTGTACTTAAGTCTGAAATAACTGATTGTTCCCAGTTCGCAAATCATCACAAGAACACAGATTGCAGATGTATAACAAATGTAACTGAGCAGCAGGCAGGGTGTCAAAACAACCAGCACACGGAACCCACACACTGCCGGGCAGCCCAGGTTCAAACTGAGCGGCAGAGAACTGAGAGAAATGAACCCAAGGGAAAGCAGACATGGTGCTTTGTAGCACCAAGAGCCCTGGACAAAGTACTTTCAATGACTGACAAACTCCTATTACAGATGAATGACTCCCAGAGCCATCTAGGTACAGCAGGAACAAGACCACTGTTTCCATTTACATAAATAAGGCCAGAAAAGCCAGCAGCAGCAAGCAACAGTGATGTGGACCCTGGCAAACACAGGGACTGCCACACTGAGAAGGCAAAACAGGGTCAGAAACCCTTGTTCCACGTGCCTCTCAAAATCAAGACGGCCTGCACAAACAACGTATGTATTGTAAAGGCAATTCCCACCTCCTCCTTATGTTTCAGCAGAAATAAAACATTGCAGGCCTGTCCTACTACAGGTTTACTGCACACATCCAGCAGCTGCACTGTAAATCCTTCAGAACGTGGCCAGCAGGGCATGCACTAAGTAACTCAGTGCTCCCAAAGCACCTATGGCTCATGAAGTGAAGTTAAGAAAGGAAAATCATGAGCATCAAGAGCAACTTCCTAACAGCAGTACAGCATCAGGAGAGCTTTCCAAAGGTAAGTGCCACCACTGGGGCATTTCAAACTGGAATGGACCAAATCAACTATAAGAAAACACTTGTGCTCATTCCATGGTGTAAATTTGACCAATGCTCCAATCCTTATGATCCAACTGTGAGGCTCACTGCACTCCTAGCTCAGAGTAAGAACACAGAAAGCCAACATGAACTCCTCCCCTGTTCTGATGCTACTGCTCCCCTCATGGTTTTCTGTCTCCCCCTTGTTGGAGTACAGCAATCTCTTCCTAGTGGCATCTTATCACTTTAAGAAAGGCATAACACACCAATTGAATTAAGGGTAAATTAATAAACCTGTTATCCAGTTTTACCTTCCGTGCCTGTTCCAGCACTTTGCAGGCATGAAGAACAAAAGTCAAAGTCCTAATTTTTGGCATCTCACTGATGGAAGAAACCCTGTTCCTCAGACTCGTGGCAAATTCCTGTAACAACCAGAAGAGGGGGGAAAAAAAAGTCAGTTTCAAGTTCCACAAAATCAAAAAGCCATCGCCTTCCACACAGATAACTACTGTGACATAGCTTCAATTTTTCACTGTAACTTAGTTCTAGATAGAGCTCAGCCTGAAGTTCTCTTTGCCATTGCTTCCAACTACTGCATCAGTATGAGCACGGGAGCACCACAGGTTAGGTGTTCAATCTCCACAACAGACTTGGCAGAAGAAAACAGGCTGAGAACTGTCCCTTATGCCACATCAACGGTGACACATCCAGGCAGCCCTGCCTGAATCTGAAACCTGTTTCCCAGCTTCAGGTGAAATGCATTGAGACGTAACAAACTGTCCTGCTCATCAGGGCTAAGGCAACAGTGTCAGTATCTGGAAAAAAATAAATAAAAGGAGGCCTTACCCTCGCACGATGATGAAAGGTGCATCTCTCATTGTAATCCTGAAAACGCTTCTCCTGCCAAGCTGCTTTACTCACCTGAAGGGAAAGACAGAAGCAACCTGTAACAACTTGTCTTGGGTGCCAGAATCGCCTGGAAATGGCTACCACACACAAAGACTTTGGCAATACTATCAAGATCGCCGGCAAGTGCATGAAGTAAAGGCCACAGCAAAGGGCACAAGCGGAGATCTTATCCCTCTGAGAGGCCAGGTGCATCTGAACGCAAGCATGAACCACTAGGATACAGCAAACCACTCACCATAGCAGAGCAGTTGTAATAATCCTTATGAGTTGGCCTCCAGGGCTTGAGGCAACGCCAGCAGAAGCCATGATTACACTTGGCACACGTCATACTGCATGGTAGGAGAAGAGTGATGAAAATCATTCAGTCCTAACAGCTGCCTGCAAACAGTTCATCCCAGTGCTTCCCTACACCACAGGGCTGGAGCGTGTAGCCTCGTCATTCCCATTCTCTCAGCACTATGCACTTCCCTGCTTGTATTTTTTAAAGCCCTGCTGGAAGACAATGATGCTCGGGAGTCATCATGTCTCCAAAAATGAACCAGGAAGACCAGCAGCACAATCTCACGGTACCACCCTACCAAGACCTGGAAGGGTGAACTAAGCATTCCACAATTCAGAGCAAGATCCACGTGAAACCTCACCTCTTCCTTCAGTAATGCAGCACTCCACAGTGCAGAAAGGTGCTGTACAGCCGTAGGGCCATACGCAACACACGGGAACAAATCACAGCTGGGCACCAAGGGCTGTGCCAGTGCAAGAGAAGAACTGGCAACTTCAAACCCCTGGCTTTGAAGCTGGAGGATGTAAAAAGCTGCCACAGATCCAAGCCAACTCGAAACAGGCAGTTAAAACAAACTGCTTAGAGTTGCAGAATTAGGTGAGCATCAGAAACAAATAAATAAATGGTGCTGAGATATCCATTCCCTGGCTGTATCTCTGTATGTCTATAGTGGATTCTGAGAGCAGACAAGTGGTTGCTAAACAGGTACTGCAAAATTAGTTTTGTTTCTATGATACAGCTACCAATGGATTTAACTCTGAACGCTAGGAAGTACTTGGCTTCTCCTAGAAAGTAAATACAATCATTCGTTCCTCTAGAACTATAAAACAGACCTGCTATGATGCTTGCTCTACAGCCAAAAGAAAGCACAGTGGAGCTAACTATGTCTGTGCCCCTTCCTGTCCCATGAACCCAACAAGAACGGATACTCACTGCAGACAGCCCTCGTTTTTCTCTATCTGAGCCTGGCAGCTTGGACAATGCTTCGAAATGAGTTTAGCCAGGTGCTTGCTTTGTGCCTCACTTGTCATTCCCTCGTAGTACCCATCGTCATCCACCCACTGAGACATGTGGCTGCAGCTGGCAGGATAATGGGCCTGAAAGAGAGGGACAGTCAACCACACAAAAGCAGAACGGTGTGTGCCAACACCAAGGCAGTACTGCCTGTGACTCAGCCCTCACCTCTGGGAAGTTGCAGTTGAAACAGGATATCCAGGAGCACTTGGAACAGGCTGCCTCGTAACCAAGCCCATCTTTAAGGAGGATCTGATCGCAGCCCTGCGGGTTGGTGCACCACGTCAGGTTGGAGCAACATTCAACGTAGCCTCTGAGGAGGGCTTTTTCATACTGCAATGAGAAGACAGAGAGGAGATTTAAGGCAGAGAATCTGTTTGATTAGGCCTTACAGCTGGGGTCTGGTACCTCTGGGCTCTACATCCAATGCAACTGCTCATGATAAAACAGCACTGAGCTCTTCCATTCCCTTTGTGTCTTTTCCCACCCCTTTTATCTGAAGGCTGTTTCACAGAATTGCAGAACACCTGAGACTGGAAAGCACTTCTGGATATAAAAACTAATTTTTGTGGCCTTTTGTGCACTTGGTCCCACCATCCAGGTCATCAATGAAGACATTAAACAATATTGGCCTCAGTATCAGCCTCTGGGATACACCACTAGTGCCTGGTTTCCAGCTGAGCTTTCTGCCACTGATAATAACCCCTTGAGCTCAGCAGTTTAGCCAGTTTTCAATCCATCTCACTGTCCACTTATCCAGCTCATACTTCATTAGCTCTTCTATGAGGACGTTGTGCATGACAATGTGGATGACAATGAGGCTTTCTAGCCTCACCTGTTGCTCTCCCCTCATCCACCAAGTCTGTCGTGTCACCACAGAAGGCTATCAGGAGTTTTTTCATTTTTTTTTCTAAATTCCTCAGTAGCGTTTTGCTTAGTTACAGGATGCGCTAAGAGGAAGGAGACCTGCTTTGTCCAAGGCCTTTAGACAGACATTACTACAGAGGACAGGGCAAACTGGTCAGCAATACGAGATTGCTCAGATAGGGACCCAGGAGTGCAGCTATATCGCACACAGTAACTGTTTTCTGCACTCACTCTTGTGTAAGGACTGTGCAAACATGTACAAAGCTGGAGGAAATTCAAACAGCTTTGTAGTTTTCATGGCCCTCCTGTGGGGATTTCTGCATACGTGGGAGAACTGCCCTAAAGGCACCATGCACCGAAAGGACAATATAGGTGGTAACAAACACCACAAAGAAAACGTGCAAGCCCTGAGCACTGAAGAGCACTTGCTCTTATTCATGTTTCTTCCATTTATTCTCTCTTGTCCGTTCTCTCTCTCAATCAACCTAAGCTACAGAGCGTTTTCTGACTGGCAGCAAGGATGTCCGCCTGTGTCACAGTAAGATGTCTCAACAAAGCCACATTACTCTTCTGGAAGAATCAATATCAGTGTCTGTTGTCATCCTGTTGACAGGAGGTATGATCGTTTCTGCCCAGAGAACAGCATCCAGAGAGACAAATGAGTCTTTTGCTTTGGCAGACAGGACCAAATCACAGCTTTTACAGATGCAGAATTTCACACCTGACCTGCAGTTTTGTTCTGCCCTATTTTCTTGGTGAGATGAAAGAGAGAGAGGTGCAACTGCTGAAGTAGATCTAAGGTTCCTGTTAGAACCTTAAGAGAAAGAGTTGCTCTCAAGCAGCCTAAAAGGAGAGAGAACAAGTGTCCAACAAAGGTCTGGAAGAAAATTGAGCAGGTACAATCAAGAAGGTACCAAGTACCACAGTGACACCAACCAAGAGATCATAGAGGAACCTTTGCACATGCTGAAGTTCATCCAGGTGTGAGCCAAAGGCATGATTCCCAGCAAGGTATCCCTGGGACCAGAGTGGGAGATGACATCTGAAGAACAGATTCTCAAGTAACTTGACGGAAACAAGTTTGAAAGAAAACCTCTTTCAGAAACATAACTGTCTGGGTTCGTATTTTGTAGAACATGAAAAGCTGAAACTTGAATACCCTTGTGTTAGCAAGACTGCAGGCAGCAGGCACTGGAAGGGATTTCTGACAGCTATTGGCATTGGTGACACAACTACATACAGAAGCAGTTTGGGCTTCCAAGCACAAGACAGATATTAACAGACTAGAGAAAACATAGTCTGTACGATGGACTTGAGGTAGGCCATCAAGACGGTCAGAGGCTAGAGCACAGAACGTACTAGGGGAGGCTGAGAGAGCTGGGTTTCTTCAGCCTGGAGAGAAGGCAGCAGAGGGCTCACCACTGTCTAGAGCCACCTAAACAGAAGATGCAGAGAAGACTGAGCCTGGAGCAATATGTTTTAACTTCAGTGTTAGAACTTCACACAAGAAGCTGGCTATTTTGAGCACAGGGTTGGACCAGATTATTGCAACCTAAATTATTCTATGACTTTGTACATGTGACTCTGTGTTGAGGCACTCAAGCTCCAGTCATCCCACTTCTCGAGCAGAAAAGGAGACAGATAACAATTCAGTGAGAGCATCAGATCTTGTTAAAATCGGCTGCAATTTATGTTGAACTGCAATTTTTTTTGATAAAATAGTCATAGCAACAAGATATTAAATCCTGCTCTGAGACAAGTGGAACCACAGGATTTGCAAAGCCAGTAAGAATTAAGTGCCCATATACATGAACTAATTCCCCAAGCACTTCTTTCAGAAAAGAAGATATAAAGGACACATTGAAGGAAGCGGTTTTCTGTAGCCTTGCCCGTTTTTGTTGCCAGCTTGCAGACTAGAAGGACAATAAAAAGAGAGCAGTCTTTATGTCTGCTGTTCATTTCTCCTGTGTAACTGTTCACACATGATGCTAACAACAATCACGCAACAGCCACAGCCCCACCACTAGGTGGGAAGGGGATTCAGCTCTAAGTGATAACTAAAAATTGGAAGAACAGAGAAAAAAAAATAACACCTGCCTCAGAACACGCAGCTCCTGCTGCCTCTGCCGACTGATGACTGTGTAAGCTAGTCTGAACTATGGGAAGGGGAAAAGCAGCAGCAAGATTATCTGCTAGTGCTGACCAAAAGGGAACATGGCTTAGACACCCAGTAGCCACCTTTTCCACTTCACCTTGGCTATAATCTCCTTGGAGGAGACAATGGAATAGATGAACGCTGTGGTCGGCTGCGCACGGCACTCGGAAATGGGACAGGTGCAGCTGAGGACCATGTTCTGTTCAATGCGAGTTGTGAGATACTCGTTCCAGCAGGGCTGTGTAAGCAGAAGAGAAGAGATGAGAGTTAAATGAGCTATACCAGCTGGGTCACATGAAGAAATCCCAGCCTCAGGAGCCCACGCCACCCACCAGAGGGGGCACAGAACCACCTTTAAGTATGCAAAAGCACAAGACTGGAAACAGACTAATCAGGAGCCGAACTCTCACAGCAAGCAAAGATACTAAGATAACAGAATGTATGAGCTCTGTGAAAATCACCTGATAACAGCTTCAGAGAAAGCACAGCTGCTTCAACTAGGCAGCAGCAATCCCCTGCCAAGTTACAGGAGCCAAAGACCCCAGGACCTTCACCTTGCAGCAGTAATGCATGCAGCAGAGGGACGGTGGCTTCTCAGTGGGACACAACTGGTTCACACAGACTGGGCAGTGGGTTCCCGGGCTTGGAGGGCGCTGGACGTCTTCCACTTCAAGCCCCGAGGCGATGAGCAGCGACCGACGGTCCTCCACGTAACAGTGGATCAGGAAATCCACATTCCACCTGCAGTGCATGAGGAGGTGCCGAGCAACGTCCCCTGGGATGCTCAGAGTATCCTGGACCCGCTGTACTGTCTGATTCATGAGCAGCTTTGCCTCCTCCAGACTAAGCGTGTGCCCCATTGGCACCTGCAGCATTGCCAGGAGAAACTCCTCTGATCTGTCTGTGCCAGAATTCGACCTGACATGGAGAAATGTGACATATTTGCACAGGGTGGAGATGCACAACCCTCTGACCCCTGGTGACACGTAACCATACCGATACAGGCAGTCCTTGCTGTCCTCATCTGGGTATGTGGCTGGTACCTGCCTCTGGAAAACCATCTGTGCCTGGCCACCAATGGGTGTTGTGGGCTCAGCAGGGACGTACTCCAGGACGTGGGGCCTCTCTTCCTGGCGCCGCAGGTAGCCCTGGTTCAGCAGGTGCAGGACGCAGGACAGCACGTCCACGCTGTGGCAGCAGAAGCTCAGGAACTGCAGCCCCGGCCCCAGCTCACCCTTCTGGCAGGCATCGATCACCTACAGCGGCGAGGGAGCTGGGAGCTGCAGGGCAGCCCCCAGCACGGCCCCCGGGCAGCCCCTCGCAGCCCCTCTCTGCCCCCACGTTCAGCCTCCGTACCCTAAACACCAGGTTGTCGATGTGCAGCTGCTTCTCCGCCTTGAGGACGCGGGTGATGAGGCAGCAGAGGACGTTCCTCTTCCTCTCCAGGGCGCCGCTCTCAGCCCTCTCTGCCCGCAGGTACCTCTGCCGGGGCAGCAGCCTCAGGTGGCGGCCGGAGGCTTGGGCCAGGGCCGCCCGGTTCAGCCGCAGGGCACCTGGAGCTAGCACCCGGCCCACGGTCAGCCAGGCCCCGAGCTGGTCCCTGCAGGAGCCCCAGGCCGCCCGCGTGGCTGCTGCGCCCAGCCCGGGGCCTCCCACCGCTGCCCGAGCCCCGAGCCCCGGCCCCGCACAGACCCGAGACCCCAGCACCCGCGTGGCCTCGAGCCCCCCGCGCTGCCCAGCCCCGGTCCCCAGCCCCCCACACGCACCCACCCCAAAGCCCGGCCCCAGCCTCGCCCCCGGGGCCGAGCCCCAGCAGCCAGACTCCCCCCAGCCCGGCCGCATCCCCCCCGAGCCCCTCCGCCCCCAGCCAGCCCCCGGGGGTCAGCCCAGCACCACCCGAGGGTGCCCAGCCCCGCGCTCACCCCCCAGCGCGCAGCTCTGCACCAGGACGCCCTCGCCCTCGGTCAGCGGTGCCAGCGCCTGCTGCAGCAGCTCCGCAGGGAGCCCCGTGGCCTGCAGCAGGGACTCCACGGCCACCTCCTGCAGGAGGGGAACAACGGCCCGGCGAGAGCCTCAGCGCCCGGAGACCCCCAGAAGGGGGGCACGGCCCCGCCGGGCCCCGGCACCGGCCCCAGCTCCTACCTCGGCGCCGTTGAAGCGCAGCAGGACGAACATCTGCAGCGTGGACACGTGCAGGACGCAGTCTCCGAAGTGCAGCTCGGCACGGCCCAGCCACGTCCACTGCAGCCGCCGGGGCCTCGTGCACGCCCAGCCCCGCTGGCTCTGGCCTGCCGGGGGACACCAGCGCCGGGGGACGTCAGCACCGGGGGACGTCAGCACCGGGGGACACCAGCGCCGGGGGACACCAGCGCTGGGGGACACCAGCGCCGGGGGACACCAGCGCCGGGGGACATCAGCGCCGGGGGACACCAGCGCTGGGGGACACCAGCGCCGGGGGACCCCAGCGCCGGGGCCGGGCAGCGCTGCCGGGCGTCCCCTGCACCCAGCGGCGCCGCCGGGCACCCCCCACCACACTCACTCTGCCCGCAGAAGGCGGCGAAGTCGCCCAGCGGGGAGCTCAGCGCTGCCGAGAAAAACCTGCCGGGCTCGTCCATGTGGCACAGCGGGGACACGGGCCAGCAGCGCGGGGACAGGGCCAGCACCGTCACCTCCGGAGCGTCCGCCAGCGAGGCCTCCCCCGGCGCCTGGGCACGCGGACACGAGGGCAGCTCAGGACCCCGCGAGGCACACGGCGGCCCCCGGCCCAGCCCCGCCAGCCCGCTCACCTCGTCCTCGGGGCTCTCGGGGCCCGCGCCCAGCCCCAGCAGCCGCTTGTCCCGCTCCTGCAGCTGGGAGAGGCGGAACTGCCGCTGGAGCTCCTCCGACTCGGCCAAGTCGCTCAGCATCTCCTGGGGGAAGCGGCGGGGGAAGCACAGCCCGATCTGCTCCAGGACGGCCCCTTCCAGCCACGAGGGGCCCTGCGCCAGCAGCCGGTCCCCCAGGTACAGCCTGCCACCGCCACCGGCCGCACGTCAGCGCCGCCACCGCCACCGCCACCCCGCCCCAGCCGGGCCCCGGCCCGTGGGCCCCGCGCCGGGCCCTGCGGGGACACGGCCGCCCTCACCGGTAGAAGTGCTCGAAGGTGTGGGCGAACTCCAGGCCGCTGAAGACGACGAAGGGCTCCAGGAGCTGCTGCAGCGGCCCCGTGCTGCCCGCGGCCCCGTGGAGCTCCCGGATCTTCCCGTCGAGGTAGCGGGCAAACCGCTCGCTCACCTGCGGGGGGACGGGGCTGCGTGTGCGGGGTGCCCCGCGGCCCCGGGACGGCCCGGGGGGCCAGGTCACTGCCGCCCCGGAGCTCGCCCGAGGCCCCGGTGCTGGCGCCGCGCTGCCGGGACTCACGTGCAGGGCGGCGAGGAAGGAGAGCTGCAGCAACGCCCCCGCGAAGCCCTGGCCCAGGGCCACCACGAAGGCAGCCTGCTGCCCGAAGAGCTCCTCCGTGGCGCCGCGCAGGCGCCGGTACAGCCCGCAGTATCGCTCCACCACGTCTGGCGCCTGCCCCGCCGCCTCCAGGAACCGCTGCACCTGCGGGGAACGGCACCGGAGGCTGAGCCCTGCAGCGGGAGCGGGAGCGGGAGCGGGAGCGGGACCGAGCGCAGCCCGTCACCCCCCGCCCCCCGGCCGGCCCCCAGCCCTACCTGCTGCTGCACCACGCCGCGCCAGCACTGCACGACGCCCCACAGGCCGCTGGGCTTCTGCACCGCCGCCACCCTGGGCAGCGCCTCCTTGTTCCTGGCCTCCTGCCCGCCTGCCAGGGGACAGCCGGGCTCAGCGCGGCCTCACGGGCAGGCCCCGCACGCGGAGGCCAGCGGCACGGCCACGGGGGGGGCTCGGCCACGAGCCCTCCCCGCGCCTCAGGGCCCTCCGCAGAGCCCCCCGTGGCTCCCCACGGCTGCAGCCCGGGACTCGCGAACCCCCGCAGGAGGGCAGCCCCTCGCTCACCCGCCGCCCTCGCCTCCTCCAGCTCCACGCCGCCGGGGTCCACGTGCACCAGGAGCTGGGTCAGGAGCCGCACGCAGGAGCCGAAGGCGGCGCCGCGGGACGGGGGGCGTTGGGGCGGCTCCCCGCTGCCCAGGTACTCGCCCAGCAGCCAGGCCAGGGGGCTGACGCCGCTGGGGTCTGCAGGCACAGAGACTCAGGGCGGGCGCCCGCGGACGGGGCGGCGCGGGGGGGGCCCGGCGCAGGTACCTGGGCTGGTGATGCTCTGCACCAAGGGGCTCACCAGGGCCTCCCAGCACGTCCTGCCCAGGGCCCGGGCCGCCTCGTCGTCAGGAAGGAAGCGCTCGGCGAAGTCTTGCTCGTGCCGCAGCGCCCGGTTCAGCCTGCAACAGCGAGCGGGCAGCACGCGGCGGCACCGGGCACCTCCGGCCACGGCCTGCCCCAGGAAAGGGTCACGGGGCCGGCACCCCGGCAGGACGCCCCCCGCCAGCGCAGGGCACCCCCTGCTCCCGCGGCCCCTCTCGGGCCGGCAGCGCCGGGAGGCACGGCCGGGAGGACGCTCACTTGCCAAAGAGCTGCAGCAGCCGCCCCCGGTCCCGGCGGATCTCCTGGCACCAGGCGTGCGCCCGAGCGGTGCAGCAGAGGAACGTCCGCCGGCACAGCTGCTCCTTGAAGACGGGCCAGAAGGTGGGCTTGGGCCCCAGCACCTCGATGCCGCGCACGCGCGTGTCGATGCCGCCCTGCGGGAGAGCTCGGCCCTCAGCTCCTCGCGCGCGGCCCCGCTGCCCTGCGCCGCCAGCCCCGGGCCGGCCCCCGGCTCCCCACCTGCTGGCACCGCTTCACCCGGATCTGGATGACGGGCCAGAAGCGCGTCATGTTCTCCAGCAGCACCACCCTGCTGGCCGAGGGCGGCACGGTCACCTGCAGGCACACGGCGAGCCTCAGCGTGCTGCGCAGCGAGCGCCAGCCGCCCCGGCGCCCGTGCCGGACCCTCGCGGGGCAGCGCCGGGAGCAGCCCGGGCGGGACTCACGGCGCTGAGCTCCGTCCGGACGGCGGCAGGGCTGTCTCCCCCCAGCACCACCACGCGGGCCGGCATGTAGCTCGAGTCCTCGCTGGCCACCAGCATGCTCATCTCCCTGCAGCGCGGCAGACGCAGCGCCGATGGGGCCCGCGGGGCAGGGCTCGCGCGGAGCCCCGAGGCCACCTCCCCCCCGCACAGCCCCCGCCCCCGGCCCCCCGGCCCTACCTGACCACCACCCCGCACTGCATGTGCACGGTGATGAAGTGGGAGCCGGTGCTGCCGTTCGACTCCCAGTAGGTCTTGGGGTTCCCGTCCGTGAGCTTGCCGGCGCGGTGCGGGTTGGAGGAGACCTGCACCTTCTCCCAGCACTTGTCCTCCTTCACCTCCACGCTGGAGCCTGCGGGGAGAGCGCGGAGCCTCCAGCTGCCAGCCCGCGCGCAGCAGGCGCGGGGGCCCCGCTCCCCACGCTCACCCCGGCACAGGTTGCGCAGAAAGACGTCGAAGAAGGGGATGCTGATGGGCCGCTGGCTCCGGCGGTGCTCTTCGATCTGCCCCAGCACCAGCTGCGGGACGGGGACGGGCGCTTACCGGGGGCCTGCCTCCTCCTCCCCTCGCCCGCTGCAGCGGGCGGAGAGCCGGGGGGCTCCCGGCTGCCCGTCCCACCTGCATGCAGCCGGCCAAGACGCTGCCCGTCAGCGTCCTGTGGAGGCCGGCGAACTTCTCGCAGTCGCGCAGCAGCTCCAGCAGGGCTGGCGCCACCGGCACGGCCGAGCTGTGTTTCTCCAGGGCTTTGGCCAGGGCCTCGCGGGCGCCCGCGCGGCACATGGCCACCGCGCAGTCCTTGCTGGCGGCGGCCAGGCGGTGCAGGAAGCCGGCGACCTCCTGCACCACCTGCGGGGGAGGCAGCCCTGAGCGGCCGGCCCGGCACCCGCCGGGGCCCCTGCCCCTCTCCGGAGGGACCGGGCCGGCGCCGGGCAGCAGCCGCCGGGAGGCGGCCGTGACGGCTGCTTCCAGGGCGTGCCACGAGCCCGGGCTGCTGCGGGCAGGGGCCCCCACGCACCCACGGCGCGGCCAGCAAAGCCGTCCCTGCCCACCGGCAGCGCGGGGCCCCTCACCTCCCGGTCGCTGCTGTGGGCGCTCAGGGAGGACAAGCAGGGCTCCACGCACTCGTGCCAGGGCAGCGCGTCCTCCTGGTGGCCGTCCAGGAACTTGTTCAGGATCCTGAGCAGAGGAAAAAGGGCCCGCTCGGGACACGGCCCGCAGACAGCCCCGCCAGAGGCTGCCCCGCTCCTCCCGCCGGGCCGGGGCCGAGCCCGCAGGGGCACGTCCTGCAGGGCCCCCAGATCCCGCGCGGCCCCTCCGGCCCACCTGAGGATCCGCAGGCCGACGCTCTTCTCGGCCCCCGGCAGCTCCAGGCTGCGCAGCAGCATCCGGAAGCAGCTGCGCTCCTGCGGCCGCGGGGACGCCTCGCCGGAGGGGACGGGGCCTGCGCCGCAGAGCTGCCGCTCCAGGGCCACCACCACGTCCTCGGGCAGCGCGCCGTCCCCCGGGCTGCCCGCGGGCGTCTGCGCGTCCCTCGCCTCCAGCAGCGCCTCCGCGCCTGCGGGACAGGGACGAGGGACGTGGCGGGCCCGGCCCGGGCGCCGTGCCCGCCGCGGGGCCGGGGCGCGGGGAGGGGCCGCGGCCGCACGGTACCTGGGGTCTCGGGGCCCAGGGGCAGCCGGTGCTCCGCCAGGCGGTTGATCACGCCGAGGGCCAGCATGGCGGAGGGGCCGCCGGCGCCCTGCCCGTCCCGCCAGCAGCTCTGCAGCACCGCGGGGAGCTCGCCGCTCACCAGCTGCTCCGCCAGGCCCCGGTGGCCGTCCACCAGCATCTTCAGCACCAGCAAGCCGTTCCGCACGCCCGAGGAGCCCCTGCGGGGACGCGGCGACGGGGAAGCGCCCTCAGCCCCCCGGCTCCCGCCGCCGCCCGCCCCGGGCCCCCGTCCCCCGCCCCCGTGCCCTACCCTGGGACGCTCCGCATGGCGCGCACGGCGGCGGGGATGGCGCTCAGCAGGCCCGGCGAGCCCTCGCCGCAGGCGGAGCCGATGCTGGCGAAGACCTCCCGCATCAGCTGCGCGTCGCCGTGGCTCAGGGGCGAGGGCTTCCCCACGGCGCCTCCGGGCTCGCCGGCCCCGGCTCCCACCAGCACCTTCAGGGCCTGCGGGGCCCAGGGCGGCTCAGGGGTTGCGGGCGCCTCCGCCGCCCGCGGGCGCGCCCCAGCCCGGCCCCGCCGCCCCCTCGGCCGCGCCGCTCACCGCCAGGCCCGCGTGCTGCACCAGGGCGGAGGCGGCGTGCTGCCGCATGCAGGCCAGCACGGCCCGCACGCCGCCCTCCGTGGCGAAGGGCACGCGCCAGTCGCGCCTCTCCATCAGCAGGGCCACCAGCCGCAGCGCCAGCACCACCAGGCGCTTCTCGGCCGCCTCGGCGCTCAGCAGCTGCACCGCCGCCTTCACCAGCTTCTCCCTGCGCGCAGAGGGCGCCTCAGGAGGGGGCCCCGCTGCCCGGACCCTCCGGCCGCCTTCCCCTGCCCGCGTCGGGGGTCCCCAGCGGGCAGCCCCGCGCGGCTCCCCCACGCACCTGGTCCCCGGCCCGCCCCGGGCCCTGCCGCCCTCCTGCTGCTCCGGCTCCGGCTCCTCCTGCAGGACCCTCACCATGTGCCGCAGCCCAGCCACGCGCAGCTCCGCCTCGCAGCCGCTGCTCCGGATCACGTCCGCCACCCGCGCCAGCTCGGCCAGCGAGCCCCTCCTGCTCGCCCCCTCGCAGCCGCCCCACGCTGCCGGAGGGAGGCCGGGCCGTCAGGGCGGCAGCAGCAGCGCCCGCAGCCCCAGCGCCCGCAGCCCCGCGCAGCCTCCGCGCCCCGTCCGTGCCCCGGGGGCTTCACCTCTGCTCTCCGCCGCCTCCGGGAAGCGCAGCCCTTCCCTCTCCAGCAGCTTGCCGAACAGCTGGGAATCCGACTGGGGCGCCGCACAAGCGCCGTCCTCGCCCTTCGCTGCCTCGGCCCGCGCGGCTCCAGGGCCGGCGCTCCCGTGGCCGGCACCCTCCGAGGACGCCGCGGGGCTGCCCCCGCCGTCCCGCTCGGCCCCCGGGCCCAGCCGGTATTTGCTGTAGACGCGGGAGCCGCGCAGGTGGCTCCGGGCGCTGCCCCGGCTCCGCTCCTCCACGACCCGCAGCACCTTCTGGGCCAGCTCCGCGGGCACCGGCAGCTGGATCAGGGCCTCCTCGTCCAGCCCCGGCGGCTGCACGGACGGGGCCGCGTCACCCCTCACGCATGCGGACCCCGCGCCCCCTGCGGCGGCCGGGACCCAGGCGGCCACCGAGGCTGCGCCGCCACGGGGCCCCGCTCCCTTCCCTCGCACCCTCCCTCGGCCCCTCGGCCCCCACCTGCTCCGCCTGCTCCCGCTGCACGAGGCCGGCGACCTCCTCCCGCTCCGGCGCCTCCAGCTGCCTCACGAAGAAGAGCAGCTCCCACCACTCGGCACGGCTCAGCGTCTCCGCAGCCTTGCTCGGCTGCTCCCCCAGGTACGGCAGGGAGTACAGCCCCCCCAGGGGCTTGGGGAAGAACGGCTGCACGACTGCAGGACAGCAGAGGGAGGAGAGGCGGCGTCAGCTCCCCCGCCGCCGCTCCCCCTCGCTCCCACGGAGAGCTCACGTGCGGCACGAGGGGAGCCGCTTCCCCCAGCCTGCCGGGAAAGGGAGGCGACAGGAGGGAGGGAACGTGCTGGGAGCACAGCACAGAGCTGAAATGGGCGCCTCTCGCTCGGGACTGCGTCAAACTGCTCCCACAGCACCTGGACCAGGGCAAGGCTCGGTCACCCAGCACCAGCAGCACCCACAGCGCCAGCGGGCAGCTGCAGCAGGGCAAACAGAGCTGGCACAAGCTGTTCAAGGGGTCAAGAGGTTGGAAGTGAATTCTGCCTGGAGCTTCCCTCTTTTCCCAATGCCCCTTGCTGACAAACAGGGCAAGTACTCATAGGCAAAAGCAAAAGGAGACTATGTATCCATCAAGCTCCTTTCAGCTAATGCAACCAAAATGAAATCAGGGACATAAAATTCATTATTAGGCTAGATTTTCACTGCACAATCTAGAAAAGCTGAATCAACACTTGCTGCTATCTGCCAAGCAACAGCTTGCAAGTGCAAGCTAGGAGACATTCACTGCTTCAAGACTCAACAGAAGAGGCTCAAACTCGCTCCAAAAGGCTAAGAACAACTACAAACGTGGCTGATTACCAACAGTCAGCCAACATAAGCTAATTTATCTGAGTGTCAAGACCCAAAGCTGAAAGCTTTTTCAATTCCACTTCTGTTGGGATATGATGACTGCAAAGATTTTTACACAGAAGTGAAATAGAGCTCATACTTCTCTCAAAGTCAGAGCTATTGAGGAAAAAAAGGCAAACTAACCAAGTTCATTTTAACTTAGCCAGTATGAAGATAGTTAAGTCTATAAAGACAGTTAAGTCTTTAGTTACGAGACAGAAGCCTATAAAGAAGCCATCTTTTCAGCTGGCTATAAGAACATTTTGAAAGTGGATCATTAGCTTCTGATCTCATGCATATTCCATTTCTTGCAGCGGTTAAATCCAAACCACTTGCCTGCTCAAAGGATGTCCTACAAGATCAAGGGCTTGATGAAAGAGTTACTTCATCAAGTTCCCCAGCCAGAGTCGCATCAGATGCTGAGGAAAGAAGGGGTATCTGAAATCTGGATTTTTCCCTTTTATCTTCACCCACTGCAAGGGCAAAATCAAAGGATGCCACTTCTGGGAGATTCTGCAGGTATCTTAGAAAAACAGTACATTTCACTCTCACCTTTTCCAAAGCTGAGTGGCATGAAGTTAAGCAAATTGTTGGCATGTTAATGCTTTTAAGTAAGTGAATCTGTGGGTCCCTAAGGCAGCCTCACCTTGGAGATTCTACATTCTTATTTTGGCAGTTTGTTTAGCTAATGATACATTTTTTGACAGTCACAGTTTAAATCCTACTTTACGCTCTATGTTGCATTATGACAGCAGTCTAGGATTCAAAAATACTTCGCGTACTCACAAGGCATGTGATTACTTCACCAGCTCTGCACAGTCATACAAACTAAAAGATGACAATGCTTGCTAAATCCAGCCTGCTGGAGAAAAATATGCCTAGCCATATGAAGTTCACCACTGAAAAACATGCCACGGCAGAAGCAAAGAGATGGTTCAGTCACACACGCAATGCCTCACCTCTGTCTAGATTGAAGCTCTCTATCAGACTGTATTCTTTCTCCTGACCAGGAGGGTCATCCCGCTGGTCTCCAAAGCCAATAATCTCCAACATGTGCCAATGCATCCAGTAGGTCCGACCTGTTGACTGCCATAAAACCTGCGGGTGAAAGAGATCTTGGTGATGATGCTTGCTCACTCATTCAATCCCCGTGCTACACTTGTTCCCCCGTTTCCCAAATGCATGGAAACAGCAAGCACTGCTCAAGTAGAATACCACCTAATTCATATTAGGTTTTAACACACAGATTTTTAAGCATACCAGCTTTCTTAACTTGTTCCCCTGATTACACCTGGTTCTTTATTTTAAAAAATGAAACGCTATCAACTTTGACTAAAACCACTTGTCTACAAACCTCATCTAGCACGGCAGCAGTAAGTTAGGACAGAAGTGCATCTGGTTAAGCGTTCCCCTCCAAAAATACCCAGCAGCTGTACCCAACCGTGGTAAAGGAAAAAGTCAACCAATACTACCTGGAGGCAGGTGAGCCACACTTAAACGGTCTTGTGGCACAAACCACTTGGTGAACATGAACGTAAAGAAAACTGTTTTTCCTGCTCTGAGCTTATCTTCTATCAGTTATCCTTTTATACCCTCGTCACTCACCAGCCCTCTCAGAAAGGTTTTGGGGTCTTGACGAGCAGGTCTCAAAGAGGACAATTGTTTCCTATGCTTTGTTCAATTGCCTCTCAAAATCCCTCCCGGCTTCCTGTGTCATTGTTTTACATCCAACTTAGTGAGCAGGAGGAGGACCCAGCGACAGCAAGTACAACATATCAATAACTTAAACTGATGACAGAAAACCCCAGAGGTTGCCCGATTCACTGAGCTCTGTCAGAGTTACACCCACATTTCTTATGGAGGGGAAAGAATGGGACTGGAAGACAGCACAAGGAATACTGTCAAGCCGTATTTGCCCAGCACATGCTGCCCTAACAGTTACACTCTCCCCATACAAGCACGTGCGTGCAATAATCACCACCACACAAGCAGGTAAGGCTGGAAACATCTTTTTTGCTCTTGCACATTTCCAAGCATTTTAAGCCGCTGGTTTAAATTTCAGCTGCAAGAAGTTCTCCAAAGCTAGGTGGCAGTTGATGAGCCTGGACCTATCAGAGTAAGTTAAAGTTACCAAAAGGTGACTGGAAAAGTTAATTCTAATCAGCTGTCCGTGATTAAGCAGAAGAGTATCAGTAGGAACAAGCAGTCTGCAGCTGGCTGAGGGGTAAAAATAAATGTACTATTTCCCTATGTACAAGAAAGCAAAGAGAGGCTTACGATACGATACGATAAAGGAAATAAGCCAGTGTTCAGGGTTTTTAGATGGCTAATTTTTATTTCGCTGTAAATGACAACAATTGCATTACACAAAATAAAACAGGCCATGGACTTGAGTCCAAGAAGGCCAGAGAATCTTGAATTTAACAAAAGGAGATGGTCTTCAAATATGCAGAAGGTAACCTCAAATTCTCTACCTTCTCTCTGGAAAGGTTAGTAATAAACTTTAGTTACTGCAAGAGAGATTTAGAAAGAGCATTAGGAAGCTGTGCATTTCTACAGATGCCAGAACGAGGCTTTTAAATTGATTTTTGAGCGTCAGCAACACACAGCTTTGTGCCCTAGTGTGGCAATCAGTGTCTTCACAGACCATCTCTATCTGCAGAAATCAACTTGAAGTAAGGAAGCCTCTGAGCACAGGCTGAAGAGGCACTTTACAGCTATGACCAACTGGAGTGGCCTCAGACTCTTTATCTCCACAACCAAAATATACATTTTTGCAAATTACCTGGGGGGAAAAAAAAGCAAACACAATTGCTCACACTAACGTGTGTGCAGCAGTTCCTATCTCAGTTCAATCAAGATGTCATGAACTGAGTAACAGCACTGTGTGCAGCCCACCCCATGCTGGACGGAGCAGAGGACAGAAAGGAGACAGCCCTCCGTGGATGACAGTCAGCTAAAGCTGGATTTTTAAGGCAGCAGTAATTGCAATTAGCTGCAGTGTTTGGGAAGCTTGTGAGAAACTAAGCTGTGTTTTTGCAGTAGAGAACTAATTTTCTGTATTCCGAGGTAGCTGTGTAGTCATAACAAGGAGAAATGCTAAGTAGATAAGCGGACAGCAGAAGGCCTCGCTGTTCCAAAATAAGGTGGAAGCTTGAGAAAAAGAGGATGAGCAGTGTGGGGACAGTAAAACAAAGATCACAGGTTCTCAAAACACAAGAAATGGGGAAAAAAAAGGGGAAAGGGAGAAAGTAAAGGGTTGAAAAAAAGGAAAATTGTACATATATGCGATAGAGGAGTAGCTTGTGAACCTGTAGTACTCAGCCAATGAGGAAACAGGGGAGGTGATCAGGCGTCGGGTAACAGGGAATAAAAGGTGATGATTTACTATAATGTGCTCCTGATTGACAGGACGCCCGCCGTTGCAATCGCAAATAGAATAGCTTCTCAGAAGATCCTGTCTGAAGAAAATTATTTGAGATTTTTCTCACAAGCTCAAAGACAGGACCGAAGTGCAAGAACAGCTGACATCCTGCAGAAATAACCACACTGGAGCGGCGCACAGAGCCCATCAGCTCCTCACTCCATAGTCACAACAAAATCCCAGCCCTTGCTGAACATGCCCAGCCTTCAGGACTGAGAAGTCACAAGAAAAAGGCCTAAGCTGGAGCAAACACCTTCCTGTGCCCACAAAAAGGCTGGAACAGCATTCAAATGCCATCCCAAGCATTTGAGAGGACCAAGCCCTCTCCTCCTCATCATACATTGAGGCCTTTTCCATGACCTCTGGTAAACTGCAAACACGCAGCACTAACGGCTCTCTTGTTGCCGTAAGTTCTTACCTAAGGTCCACTCGCCCAAAGAGCATTTCTAAGGGGAAACTGACCCTGACACATACTCACAGATGAAAAGAAACAGCTGTGCACAGTGTGCCCAACCCCGTGAGAACAACAGTGCCACATCCTAAGTATGACTGCTCACACACCAAGACCTCCCAGCACCTCTTGCTGTGTTACTTGCGCCAGCCAGCCTGTTCCCAAATTGCCCCCGAGACCAAACCAGGGAGATGGACAGCTGAGAAATCTTACAGGACAGAACACACCACACAAGACTAGTTTATCTTAGGAACCCCCCTCCCAGCTCTGAGAAGTGACTTCTTTGCTAGGACAGATGTAGCCAAAGTCCCAAATTATGATATAACATCATTAGGAAGTCACCTGTTACTCCGCTCTGCCACCCCAGCCCGACTACTTCCACCAGCGACCTACCTGCGCCGCGTGCATCCTGTTAGTGCTGTGAAGAAACTCGCCTTCATCCCCAGCTCGAACCTCGCCGCAGTCCTCCAGCAAGCGCACCCACATGCCACGCACCAGGTGCGCCTGCACGTATTCCACGTAGCTGCTGTGGTCGGCAAAGTCTGACAGGGTCAGGAAGGCACCACCCTGCTTTTTCCGGGCACCACGGTTTGGAGACAGCACAGGCACCGGGGTAGCAAAGCAGGCCGGGGTTTTGGGCTGGAAGATGGAGCGGGCGATGTGAGGCTTTGCCTCCTGCCGGGCCGGCGGCTCTGGCTCGTGGCTGTGCTCCCAGCCCATGGCACGCAGCAGCTCCACGATGAGGCCGGCCATCGCCATGCTGAACTCAAACTCCTGCTTCACGCGGCTGCTCTCCGGCTGCTCCCCTCCCTGCTCCTCGCCGCTGCCGAGCTTGTCCAGGAGGGAAGTGACGCGCAGGTAGCGCTTCACCAGGGCGAACAGCTGCTTCCCGGGGATCTGCAACGGGCAGGGCCCTCAGGGGCTGCCTGGCTGAGCGCCTCCACCCCGGCTCGCTCACCCGAGCCCAGGCTCTTCCACAGCCCCAGAGCCCAGGCTCGGGCCAGGCCCAGATCCCCTGCCAGCCCTCGCGATGCACAGCCCTGCTCAGCTGCCTAGTGCCACTACCTGGGGAAGGTGGATGCCCTCAAAGGACACGCAGTGCTCTTCCGAGGACATCATCTCAGCAAACAGCTCCAGCAAGGTGTAGCGGCTGTCAAAGTCCATGTGCTGCTCGACGCCGTCCTGCTGGCTCAGGGACAGCAGAATGTAAGACCAGCTTCCTGCAACAACAGAAACGCTTCAGGCACCCCTCGCACCACCCTCCCTACACCGGATTTTGGCAGGCAAGCAATAGCTTTGTTCCCCAGCATAACCTAGAACCCTGTTCTCTCCTTTGACCTGGACTGGCAATGTTTTGCTCTGCTGAATAACCTTGCATTCCTGCACCCCGAGAGCTGTGGGATTCCCCCAAAACGGCAGCCCCAGACAACTGACACCAGAACAGGGTTCCAAATAAGAAAAAGTCAACTTTTACCATGAACCAGTTCCCCATCAACCCCACACAAGCATGAACTCAGGCACTAGCGTAGTCCCAAAGCTGGGAAAAAAAAAAAAAAAAAAAAAAAACTTGAAGAAAATAGGGAGGCCTGTAGCTTGTGTAGTCCTTCTACAGCTTGTGTAGTCTTTTAGCTGCAAGAAAGAGACAAGTAGCCTTGAGCTAGCAGAAGCAAGGAAGATAAGGGATAAAAGGCAAAAAACAAGGAGAAAAACAGCTCCAGGCTGACCTATAGTAACTTTTTGCTCATTAAGGGTCATTAACATATTAAAAATCATACCCATCAAAATACTAATGTGGGATTTGGTGTTCCCCCCCCCCCCGATGGCTCTTGTGAGACACCACACATCAGACGGACAGGCCACCACCTCCAGGTGCCCCCATGCCACACCAGGCACTTCTGAGCCGTGGCAGCTCCCCTCAAACGAAAGGAGCGGGTGAGCACCAGGCCTCCACCCACCAGGGCCTGAGGAGAGGCTCCCTGCCAAGAAGAGGCCAGAGCCTCTCCGGTTGGCAGCAGAGACACCCAGATGCTCTGCCAAGCCCCTTGGCACAAGTCCTCCTAACAGTTAATCTGCATCGCGACTGGGGAACCTGTCAGGAAAAATGGAGCTCCTAGCTATTAAAGCAGCCTAAATGCAACCAAGGAGCAGTCTGTCCCCCCCGCCCATCCAAAGAGCCCCATGGCACCCTGCTTCCCTCCCGGCCCAGCCCACCTGCGTCGTGCGAAGCCAGGGCCCTCAGCAGCTTGCCGGCGCTGCGGCAGATCTGCTTCTCCTTGTGGCACAGCATCCTCGTCAGCAGGTCGAGGGCTCCCGTCTCCCTGAAGGCGCCCGCCAGCGAGCCGATGCCGGCGTAGGCGCTCAGCACGTGGACGGTGTTGAGCACGGAGGCGGCCTCGGGGCCGCCCAGCTGCCGGCCGGCTCGCCGCACCAGGCTCCCGACGTCGGCCTCCATCTCCCGCAGCGAGGCTTCGTCGGGGAACGGGCCGGCCGCCCTCTCCTCCTCGGCCCGCGGCCCCGCCGGCTTCCCCTCGCCCAGCAGCGCCGGGCAGCTGGCGCACACCTCCTCCGCGGACATCCACAGCGACACGCTCCCGGCATCGGGCCCCGCCGAGGAGCCGCCGCCCGCCGCTCGCTCCTCCGCGCGGACCACGCTCCACCGCACCAGGTACTGCGGCTGGCCGTCGTGGCCTCGCCGCTGCCGCAGCAGCTCCCGCGGGCAGGCCTGCAGCTCGGGGCCCAGCCGCACCAGCAGGCCGCCGTCGCGCCTCTCGTTCACCATGGCGGGGGACGAGTCTGCAGAGACACAGGGGAAGCGGGAGCACCTCTGAGCTACCTGCTAGGGAAGGAGCGAGCAGGCACCTCGGCTCCTCACCAGCCTGAGGTACGTGTTCGGATCCTGCACCCAGGATAAAGCTCTGAAGGGAACCCAGAATCCCACGTCCCTGCTCTAAGACAATGAGCCCGTTTCATAGACTAGCGTTACTGGGGCACACAGAACGAGGCTCTCCTCACAAAATCCCAGAGGAAAAAGAGGCCCGTTCAGCTAGAATCTGGAGCACAGCTAGGATCTTTTTTTGTAATAAAAGGAACAAATTATTCTTCCCTGCTTTGTGACAGTGTTTAGATGCTGCACCATAAGCCAAAAAAATGTTTTCCCTAGCTGTGTTTGTACAGTGTACAAAGGCTTTCCCTACCCCCAAGGGGCTCACATAATATAAAAACCAGAGTAAAACAATTCTCTGTGCAGCATCATTTTCTTTGATAACTTCACCCAGTCTCCACATTTCGGCATATAGCGTAAAAAAAACTCTTTAGGGCAGAGCTATCAGAAGGATTTACAGCTAGGCGGGGAAGAATTTGGTTGGAAAACACCTCCAAGACCATCTGGTCCAGCCATCCCCCTACCACCAATGTCACCCACTAAACCGTGTCCCCAAGCACCACGTCCAGCCTTTCCTTGAACACCCCCGGGGACGGTGACTCCTCCACCTCCCTGGGCAACCTGTCCCAGTGCCCCACTGCTCTTTGACAACCCGCAGCTGAGCTGTCAGAGTGCTTAGACGTAAATTTCTACTGTAAATTTCAGAGATGGGGCAACAGTGCACGCCAGCTGCAACGCCAGCACCTCGAAAGCTGCTTCGGGAGCGCAGCCTGGCAAAACCTTTGTGCAGCCAGGCATCCCACCCCACTCCGTCCTATTCCCATATCCCATCCCATCCCACCGCAGCCCCAGGACAGGACACCTGCCCGCACCCCAACCACGCAGTGCACCCAAGCCGGGCTCTCCTCGCCCCTGCCCACCGCGGAAAACCGAGATTTCTCCCAAACGGCCCCCAGCAACGCCCGCTCAACCGCCGGGCCTCCGCTCACCGCCGCCCGCCGCCAGCACGGGGGACGAGGTTCCTCCAGCCCCGGTCGGGCCCGGCTGGGGGACAAATGGCACTCCTCCCGAGCTCGGCCCTGCAGCTGGCCGAGGGGCAGAGCTCCGGGGCCGGGCTGCCCAACGCCGCCCGCCCGCTTCCGCGTCCCGCAGCGGGGCCGTGCCGGGGGAAGGCGCCTGCGCTCCGCCGCCGGGGCGGGGCGGTGGCACGGGGAGCCAGCGGCACCCGGTGGCCGCCGGGGCTCGGTGGGGCTCGTCCCGGGGTCTGCCCCGTCCCCGCTGCCGTCCTGGGGCCGGGGGAGGCCGGAGGGGGCCGTGGGGCTGGGGGGGTTGCCGCCCGCCGCTGGGGCGGTTGGGTGGTGGAAGGTGAAGCCGCCTGCTGCGCCCCGGTGGCCCTGCGGTGGCGGGTCTCTCAGCTGTCCCCTGCAGGTCCCAGAAGGGCTGGCTGAGGTGGGAAGGGACCTCTGGGGCCGTCTGGTGCGCCCCCTGCTCAAGCAGGGCCACCCAGAGCTGCTTGCCCAGGACCACGTCCAGATGGTTCTGAAGATCCCCAAGGAGACCCCGCAGCCTCTGTGGGCAGCCTGTGCCGGGGCTCCGACACACGGAAGAAGAGCTGCCTAGTGTTTAGATGGGACCTCCTGTGCTCCAGTTGGTGCCCACTGCCTCTTGTCCTGTCACTGGGCACTGCTGAAAAGAGCCTGGCTCTGTCCTCTTTGCACCCTCCCTTCAGGGATTTACACACACTGATGGATTCCCCCCCCCCCCCCCCATGCCTCCTCTTCTCCAGGCTGAACAGCCCCAGGCCGCTCAGACTGCTCATGGAAGAGGTGCCCCAGCCCCTTCATCGCTTGGTGGCCCTACATTGGGCCTGTAGTCCGACTGGCCTGTAGTTCCCCAGGTCCTCCTCCTTGAAATAGGAGTGACAGACTTCGGGCACTTCTCCCAGTCACCGTGAATGATCGAAGACGGTGCATCCCTTCAGGGCCCGTGGACTTCCTTAACTTTCAGTTAAAAACTTTCACTTCTTCATTATTTCCAGCTTGCTTCAGTATTCCCTGACCCTATCCTCTACCACCAAAAGGACATCTTCTTTGCTCCGGCCCTTCCTCCTGGTCTCTGGGACCCAGGGTTCCCAAAGGCCTGAATGCAGGAGGTACAGGTTTCATCTAGCTCCTCTGATAAGTTTTGTCTTAATTACAAGTAGCCATTAAAATTAAAGGCTAAATGGATGAGAGTTTGCTTTCTTATTTGATCCTGGAGCAACTACAGATATCTGGCCAACCATTTCTACCCTTGGTACTAATGAAACTGTTGAGGCAATTTCCATGTTTTACCACAAAAATCAGCAATTAATGCAAGCCATAGAATTGCAGTTAGCGGCGGGATGGATAACGCAGCACAGTGCTGTATCAGCCTGTGGGGACCAGCCTCTAAAGCTGTGGCACCAATGGAGAACTGTAAATATTTGCCTTTCCCTGCCTGCCTCTTGATTTCTCCTTTATTACGTGTAACCTCTGTTGATCCTCTCTTTCCAAGAAGTACGTGGGTTCTCCCGAAATCTTTCTGTGTTTCCCATTAACTCCCAAGGCGTTGTTAAAATTCAGGGGATCAAACTGGTATTTAGTTAGATCATGTTTTACCTTTACAGGTCCCTTCGTCTCCTGTAGAGAGAAACACAGAATACTTGCACGAATGAAGGGGAAACCAAGTCCCTAACCGCCACGCAACGACAGGAAAGCTGATAGCAGGCGCACGACTGTCGCTATTTTCCTCCAGTCTCGGCAGCCGTCCTTTCATGCCTGTACTGCACCTGCAGCAGGGCCGTCTTCAGTGTCACAAGCGTGAGGTGGTGCCAACGCTCTGCTGGGGGAAACGCAACCTGGCACCCAGCTGGCGACATCCCACAGCCAAACCCGTCACCGGCGATAAGTGGCAGTGGCCAGACGGGGCACAGGCGTCTGGTTTGTGAGGCCAACACCATTTTATGCGCGGTTCGTGTCTTTGCTCTGACGGTCTCGATACCATGCTTAGGCTTTCGTCCTTCAAATGGAGATTGTGTCTGTGGTACCTTGCTTCATCTTAGGAACTTTACACACCGTGCACAGCCCCCTGTGGCCAAGTAGCATGGGGTTGCTTGTGCTGACGTGGGTTTTGTAGTGCCAAGCCACGAGGCATGCCTGTGTAGGAGTGCTTGACAAGGGGCTGGCTGTGGTGTGACCTGTACAAGTGAAGCACCTCTCCTCTCAGTAGCAAAAGAGCCATTTCAGGTGTGTTTTGCTCTAACCACCTTGTGTACTATCCTCTGCCCTGCTCTGCTGGGATCTGTTTTCTCTCCAAACTGCACCGTGACCACTAGTACAGTCACAGGGGGGTCCCTCCACCACAGTGCTAAACTTTCCTTATATTATTCTAAAAAAAATGGTACCTGCTATAAAGGGGCTGGCAGTTGCATTATCAGCTGGGATGCTGTTGGACCAACAGCACTGGTGATTGCAACAAGACCTTCTCTCTGCTTTCTGTCCCACCTTTATCCACCTAATGATACCTTGTGTGCCCTGACCTAGCTCCTAGAGGCCTACTGGCACCTGCCTGTGGGCAAGGATGGTGCAGTTTGGGCTTTGAGTATCGCTGTATCTCCTCACAGCTGTTTTCTGCAGGGAATTTAACAGTCTTGGTGCTGGGCCTTGTAATGACAAGAGTTAGGCTCCATCCCTAAAGCCATCAGGTGTCCGAAAGTAACAGCTCTGGAAGAGGGGCAGGGAAACCACCTCATTTATGGTTGAGAACCAGACCAGAAGCCTGCCACTGTCAGGAGATGCTATTCTGCTTGCAGCCTCTCAACTACTTCATTTAAAAGCGCAGTTTCTTCTTTCTCCTAGCCCCAAGGCCCGGGGATGGAGCTGCACACCCCAACCACCACATATGGGTGCTCCGGGACTGCGAGACCAGCGGCACGACATCCCCCACACCAACGAGGCCTTGGCCAGCACCACGCGTCTGTGGCATCCCGTATCAGGTGAGCACTTCATCGAACAGCCCCTCAGCAGCAGGTGTTCTCTGCCCCCACACCGTGCCATGCTCACCAGCCCCTTCCCAAGCAATCCAAAGGGTCGGCCCCCGTGGCCCTGCTGTCCCTCACAGCCCACCCAGCAGCTCTGGGACCCCCAGCCTGGAAGCTGGGCAGGTCTCACCTCACAAGAGGTGACGGCGATGGAGAGAGACATTAGAAGGATTCCCCTCTGCCACATCACACCCAGACAGCCCCCAGCCTCCGGGGTACGCATATTGGTGCAGGAAGCTGCCTCCGATCCCCATTCATTGATGCTGGGTTTTCCCTAAGACGTCCCCTCCTGCAAAGCATGGCCAAGACCCCAGATCTGTGCACAAAATGATAACATTTATTGAAAGAGTAATTTCTTTTTTTTTTTTTTTAATACAAAAGAAAGCTCTGTACATAGTACTGTGATTACTTCCACATCCTTCCAGAAACACAACCCTGGAAACTGGAGGGGAAAAAAAAAATCCCACACACACTTATGCACACACACGCGCGCACACATGCACACACACACACGCGCACACACACAACCCTCAAACCAGTAAAATGAACTAAAAATGTCACCACACAATAAATGCCATTTCGTCCCTGATACACAAGTGTTCTTACAAGTCTGTACTTAAATAAAATACACCATTAGCGTTTAACCAGCAGTTGCCTTTGGGTAACGAGGGAGGGGATGCAGCAAGACGCCCCGCAACGGCACTCCTGCCACCCCGGCCCCGCAGCCCTGCTCCACAGTGCCAGCACAAGCAAAGCGGAGCAAAGCACGGCCCCGGCGATGTGCTTGGGACAAGGGTAACGCGAGCCCCAAGCCCATCTTTCTCTCCCTGGGTGAACTCCTAGCTACTCAGCCTTCTCTTGTGGAAGCAGCACCGAGTGGCTTTTGTACAGCTTCTGGTGCAGCGCTCCCGCACGCTCTGAGCTGCGGGGGACACACACGGCTCAGAGCGAGGATGCTAAGGGGAGACAGCGAGCAACACCACGGGCACCAGACCTACGAGCCTGCCACAGGCTGCACGGCAGGACCAGGGCTGGCTACTATGGGAGCTCTCTGCACAGGGGGACGTGGAAGGAACCTGTCCACACCCGTGCACTAAGGAGCAGCACAAGCTGAGGCTGGAGAGAGCGAAAGTAGAGCCCAGGTCATCAGCTAGGAGTTCAAGAGGTGCCACGAGCAGGGAGAGCAGCCACTGCTGGTCACTCTGCCCCCCCAGAGAGGACTGGGGACATCCCTTTGCTGCTCTACACCGACAGCGGTGACAGAACAGCCAGCAGCCCAGGACCAGAGGTGGAAGCGGCCACCAGAAAACCCAGCCCACCTCTGGCCCCCGGGGCACGCCACAAGCCCCTGCGCCCCCTCCTAGAGGCCAGCCGCTGCTTCACTTGCCTCCTGCCCCTTAAACCCAAAGTTATGGGTATGGAGTCCTCAGTGCAGGGAAGTAGGAAACAATCATCTGGCTCGGGTCAGCTCAGTCCTTGGCACGTGCTGGCAGGCAGAGAGCGCAGCTTAAACGCTAATGCTGAGGGAACATGTCCAAGGTTACAATACAAACTCAAAAAGCAAGGCCCCCTTCCTGCCTCCGTGCCCACCCACCCCTCTCCCATCCCCCTGGTACAAACCCCATGAAAACTGTACAGGAGCCAAACTTTTATTCCTTAAAGAATTACATAAATACTGAGTTTAACACTTAGAAAAATAAAGTCATTTTCTTTTTTTTTTTTTCTTTTTTTTTGTCTTTTTTTTTCCCCAAGGCTTCGTCTTTAACTTAAAAAAAATTACAGTAGCTGCTCCTTCCCCTAAGGGTTCAGCAGCTTCTTCTTACTTGCTCGCTCTCCCTCCAGGGACAGGGCTAGGTAGCAGAGCCATTCACAGCAACTCCCATGCAGGACCAAGCATGCTCCAGCCCTTTTTTCCCCGGCCCTGCTGAGGCTCCTCCACAGCCCAGGACGGCCTGCAGGTCACCCTGGTGCTCCGGGAAGAGCCTGCCGCCTGCCCAGCAGCTCAGTGCTCTTCCCTTTGACACTCGAGTTGCTTCTCCGCCTTGCATCAGACACAGAAATTTAGAAAGCGGCGGCTGGAGCTGCAGAGGGGCGCGGGAAAGATCCGGCCACGGCCCCCTCGGGCACATGGAGTCCGCAAGCAGTGCAAGGGCCGAGACGGGAGCGCGGGGCCGGGCTGGCCGCGGAGCCCCCCGGGAGCTCTGCGGGGCATCGTTGAGCTCCCGGGCACCTGCCGAGCATTTCGGCAACGGGGGCAGAGCCGGGCAGGCTGCAGAGCCACCAGGCAGCCCGGCGAGGAGGCACTGAGGGCAGAGGGCTTGCTGTAGTGCATACAAGGAGGATGGGGCCACGTGCCCAGCCCAACCAGAGATGCACGTCCAAGCTGGCCACTCGCTCCCCTGCGGAGCCCGGGGCGGGGAGCTGCCGCGGCCAGGACCCGTCACCCCCACAAAGGCACATTGCTGAGGCCAGCACGGCTCCGCTCCGGCTCCCGGGGGACAGCTCCGGGCCCCACGCAGAGCGAACACCCACAGCCAAGGCGACCCGGAGCGCCCAGAAGGATCCAGGGCCTCCTCCGGCTGGGAACGGCCCCCAGTATTTATTTACAGCATGGAGCGCACCCCTCCCCTCGAGAGACAAGTTTCTTTGGCTGGCGAGAGACAAGCACAGCTATCGCAGCATCCCGACGCCCCCAAGCCCTGCGTGGCCCCGGCACAGCTCCTCCCCAGGTGGGTCCTGCAGCCCCACGCGCATGCCCGTGTGTGTGTGTGGGTGGGTGGGTGTGGGTGGGTGCGTGTGTGTGTGCATGTGTGGATGAAGGAAACGTGAAAAAGGCAACAATAAATAACTGGTGCAGTCTGTACGAGAACGAATGGCTGCCAGCCCCAGCACCGGCACGACAAGCCAGGGACGGCACAAGGCCAGCAGCAGAGGCCTCTCAGTCACTCTTGGCGCTGTGCGAGGTGTCCAAGTTGACCACCTGCAGCTCCGTCAGGCTGCTGCCACTGCTGCTCTGCTGCCCGATGACAGCCATCTAGAGAGAAAAGGGAGGAGCAAGCACTGGGGGACAGCATGCCCTCGGACCAGGCGTGCCAGCAGCCAGGGTGGCAGTGTCCCTTCTAGGCACCTGCCCAAGGAGAGCAAAGACCTCCTCCTCTACCCACGGGTGGGTGGCACCGACAGCTTCCCCAGCTCTCCGAGACCCAAGGACCTGCCCTACCCGAGCGCCCAGGTCCCCAGAGGACCAACATCGGGGGCAGCACTGCCCCACGGGGGAACTGAGGACATCCCCCCCGCCACAGCCCCAAGCACCACTCTGCACCTACCTGGTGAAGCTGGACAGCCGAGACTGGGATCTGAACGGTGCCTGAAGGGGCTGTCAGGAACACCTGGGGGACACCACCTGCCACAGACAGAGGCAATGACACCAATGACACCGTTTTCCAAATGCCGGGCGTTCGGCACAAACCCTCAACACAAGTCTGCATGCACGGCTTCGCACTGCTTTGTCCCCTCGTGCACCTGGGCGTCCTCCCCAGTCTCCTAGCTCCCCGTGTTGCCTGCCCCATTTACGGAGCCGTTAAGGTTGGAAAACATTTCAGTGCTCCCCGCACCTCACCCTTTCCCCTAGCAAATGGCTCAAGGAATCCCGCGCACAGAAGAATAGGTAGGGATCAAAAAAGCACACACCGAGCATCACCCTCGCCAGGGCTTCCTACAGGCACTAGGACTGCTCAGAAGAAAACCCTCGGGAACAAACACAGCAAAAACACATGCCACAGAGGGTAGCACCGACGCAGGGAGCTGCCTTACCCTGATCCTGGACCTGGCTGTGGGACACCTGCATCGCTGAGGGCGCCTGCGAGAAAGCGTTGAGGACCGCGAGCCCGCCATCCGCCAGGCCGGAGGTGGGCGCGTACATCACCGCGTGCGGACTGGGGTACATCATGTGGCCGCCCACCGTGGTTGGCACAGACGATGTCATGATGGTCGCTGGGAGGGTCACTGGCACCGGGACAAGACAGAGGTGAGCGTGAGTCCCTGCTCAGCATCCCCCGGGCTCGTGGAAGTCCCCATCCCGTTCCCCCAGGCTCTTCGGGAGAAACCCCGGGGAGCTGGGTAGCTTGTTGGGAGGGTGAGAGGGCAGAAGCCTGCTGGGCAAATGTCCCAGGACTGAATGCGACCCGTGATGCAGGTTTCCTGGTGAAGCTGAGCAAGCTGTTGAACTGGGTTCAGCCTGCATCCAGGCACCCAAATTCAGTTTATTTTTGGACAACAGAGGTGTCCTCTGCACATACATAAAGAAGTGACAAATACAGATGAGCCAATGGGGGCAAGGGGCAGTGCTGGCTCAGCAAGAACCCCCCTGAGAATTGGGAAGAGCCTGGGAACTTGTTCCCGGCTCCATGCTGCAAGAAAGAGCAGGTAACGTACGTGGAGAGGCTCCGAAATCCCCTTTGAGGTGCTCTGTGCACAGCAGCACCTACCCAGAGGTAGCATGACCCTGGGGCTGGTAACAGGGGGAAAATCCACCTGGGAAACTGTCAGAAAGGGTGGGATCGAGTTGGACTGAGTGGTCCCGGGCAGGAAGCAGCTCTGTTGGCGTGGGCCGGTATCAGCAGTGGTTAAGGAGAGAGAGCGTGGTTAGCCTAAGGTCCCAATTACCTGTTCCGCTGGAAGAGGTCTGGGTAAGGTCAGTGCTGCTGTCACTGGAGGGAGACGTTTGCTGCGGTGCCTGGTGCACCTGGATTGCTTGGACAGGAACCTGCTGAGCCATGGTACCACCTGGGGAGAGAAGGGAGCCCTTCAGCCCGAGCATTTGTCCCCCTCTGGCCGCACAGAGCTCCTTAGCGTGGCCCAGCACCGCGCTGGGGAAGGCTCTTCCCTGGCGCACAGGGGCCGAGGAGGCATTAGCTGGCCTGCAGGGCTCTGGAGAGGAAAGGAAATGCCAGAGCAGCTTCTGTCCAGCGTCCAGCCACAGTTCAGGGATGTCCGAGGCCCTCGTTTCCATTCCTGGCTCCACCAGGACACGGCGCAGAAGGTGCTGGGAGGAGAGGGCCCCAGCACTGCCCACGCTCAACCAGCCCCGCAGCACCGAGCAGAGCGGCGGGAGCCCCAAACGCTCAGGCCTTCACCCTCTGGAGCCCAGCGCCGTTCTCCAGCAGGCGCTCAGGGCACGGCCTCCTCACCCGGCTCCAGCGACCTCAAGGTGCCCACACAGGAACAACCGCAGCCACCAGGACCACAAGCTGCGTATCCCAAAGCCGCAGGGGCCCGGTGCACTCGCTGCACAGCTCCTCAGCGTGGCCGTGCCAACACAGAGCTTGGCACAGAAAGCTCCCCTCAGGCTCAGGTCTTATCTCCAGAGGAAAGAGCAAGGGATGCCAGAGCAAGAACCACAGGCCACCTCACCCGGGCTGGGCACCTCCCCACACACCACACCAGACACACCTCCGTTGTCCTCTCAGCTCCTCCAGACCGCAAGGGAAATCCAGGCTCCTCGCACGGGACCAAGGGAGCCATAACAAGTCCAAGAAAGCAGGCAGGCCATCAGACTTGCGACTCGGACACAACCAGGCAGGGCACGAGAAATGCCCTCTCGTCCCCAGGCGATGGCTGCTCTGAACCCCCTGCCAGGGGCATGCCCAGCCCTAGCACAACACCCAGGAACACCAGGAATTCCTGCCGAGGATGATGCCTACCAGACAGCACAGCGACACCTCTGCCTCCGCCACACTGACTCTTTCATCACCTCCGCACTGTGGTTCTATCACCAGCTGCAGACCCAGGCACGAAAGCACGGGCAGCTGCTCAGAGCTGAACACCAGCGCTCAGAAACACATCCACAGCGCGCCGGAGCCCGAGGTCTCCTTCCGTCACCCCTCCCAGCACAGCTGCACCAGGGAGCCCATCTCCCGGCCACGGGACAATCCCTGGGGCAGGGGACAGACAACCTGCTGCCTCCCCCGGCCTCCATCTGCCCGTGCCAAGCGCTCTGCCCTGTCCTCCCCTCTGTCCCCGGAGCCGCAGCCGGAGGCATGGCCCTGCGCTCAGCCTCCTCCGCGCGCCCACCTCAGCTGGGGTCAGCTCTCTGAGCAGGACCGGGACCCCCGCAGGAGCCTCCATCCCCCCCAACCTGAAGCAAGCGGAGGAGAAGCGAGTGCTGACCTGTCAGCGACACGATCTGCCCTCCAGCTCTGGCAGGGAAGCGGAAGACTGTCTGCTGTGCCTGCTGCAGCTGTCCAGCCGTACCCGTGACCGCCTGGCCCTGCTGGCTGGGAAGAGCCAGGGAGTGCGGCTGTAACTGAGTGAGAGGAATGGTAGGGGTCCCCGGAGAAAGGGAAGCACCTGCCAAAAGGAGGGAGAAAGAAAGGCTTCGTCACCACCAGCTCTTTTCACTCCCTCCGGGCTCCTCGGTGCTGCCCCGCTCGGCTCCCTGCCACCCTTCCCAGCAGCAGGGCCAGCTAGCAGCGCCCTAAGTCTCGAGCAGAGCGTCCCGACCGGGGTCACCCTACAGCAGCAGCCGCTGCCTCCACCTGCCTCTGGGTCTCCTGCCCTCCTACGAGGGCAGCAACACGCTCCAAGCACGGAGGCGGACGGACGGACAGACGCGGTCCTCAGCCCTGAACGCCACTGACCTGACATGAGGGTGAAGCCGGTGGGAATCTGCATGAGGCCCCCGGACGTCACAGCACTGGCTCCAGTAGTCTTCAGCACGGTCCCGTTGGCACTGGTGACGGCACTGGGGCTGATGCTGGCAGACACTGGCGCCAGGTAATTCGTGATGGGGAACGAGGGGCCGCTGCTGGCCTGCATGGAGGTCGAGGTGGTGGGGGCCGTCTGGATGGTGGACGTCGTCCCCGGCAGGTTGGTGACGGTGAAAGCTGGTTTCAGCGCGTCCTGCGGAAGAGAGGTGGAGACGGGTCAGCGCCCCGGTCTCCGCGGCCACGAAGCAGGATCTCGGATCTGCCGGAGACCTCGCGAGGGGGATCCCCGCTGCCCTGGGGCGGTGACACCTCGCCCAGCGTGCCTCCTCCCCGCAGCCCCCCTTGGGGACATCAGCAGAGGGCCGTGCCACCTGGGAGCTGCTGGCGGCACGCCTGGGAAGGGTTAAGGCGGCCACGCTCCCAGCCCTCCAGCGGCACGGTGGGCCCAGCTCTCCCACGTGCTGCGCCCTGTTCCCAGCTTGTCAGGCTGCCAGCGGCCAGGAATTCACAGCTCCGCGAACAGCTAAAAAAGGGAAGGCAGCCCATTTTAGACAAGGGGGGAGCCAATCCCGGGCACTCAGCCCTGCCCCAGGGCCCGGGGAGGGAGGAGAGCAAAGCCCCTCCGCCTTGGCACCGCGCTCCCCCCCCCCCCCACGTCCAAATTAGCAGAGGCACGTGATAACGGCGCGGCCACTTTCCATGAGCTCAACCACAAACTCCTGCCGCGCCGCACGGGACGCGGGAGCTGCGGGCACCCTCCCCACGTGGGCGAGGGGAAGGAGCTCCCCGCAGCCCACCAAGCCACGCAAGTCCCGCTTCCAGCTGGAAAAGCAGGGTCCCCTCATCCCCACGCGCAGCCCTGCAGGTGCACAGCCCCCAGGATACAGCCCCCAGGCAGCCAGGCCCTCAGCATCTCCCCAGGGACTGGGAGAGGCATCCCAGAAGATGCACAGCGGGGTCCCTGGGACTCCTTTAAAAGCACGGGGGCAAACCTCAGGATGAGGAGAGGAGCGAAGGAGCCAGGCCAGCACGCTCCGACCACGCACACGCCATCTCTGCCCTGCTGCAGGTCCCTCCGATCTCTTCCAGCAGAGAGGGAGCTGGGGCAGACCTCGGGACTGGGACACCTACCGCCTTCTCCGTGCCCATCTGGGATGCTCACTGGGCACCTCGGCTCACCCCAGCACCCTGCAAAGCCCAGCCTGCAGCAGCAGCCAAGCCCTGGGCCACCCTCAGCACGGGTCGCCCAAGGGACTAGAGGACTATGGACAAGCCGAGGGACAGCCCTGCGGGTCCTGCCCTTGCTGGCCCGGCTGCACGTCCATTCCCACCACGAGCTGCACTTTGCAGAGCAATGCCCTGAGGAACCAATGCACAGCACAGCCGTCTGCACGGCCCCGCGCTGCTGAGCACACTCCATGCACGTGCTACAAGGAGTGAGCGAGCCACAGGACACGGCCCAGGCCCTCTGGCGCACAGCAGGGTGCTAGGAACCTCCTCTCTCGAGGCAACCCAGTGCACGGGGCAGTGCCGCCCAGCAGGGCCCAGACCCACCAGCCTGCATCGTTACGGGGCCGCCGAAGGACAGCTGGCCTTGGTGGCACACGGGAGATGCCGTGCTGGTCTCCAGCACCACGCTGCAACTGGGTCAGGAAGCCCCGCTCCTCCCCCAGTCCAAAACGCATCAGCCCGTCAGTGCCACCCTTTTACTCCTACCCCAAAGGATGCCGCAGGCCAGCAGCTGTGAGGCCGTGGCTGATGTCCCCAGAGCAGAGCGTCCCCCTGTCCCCGCTGGGCTCCAGGGCAGGGAGCCTGGGCTTGGCACAGCAGGGGGACCTCGCAGAGCTGCTGCTGGCTGCAGCACGAAGGAACACCAGTGCAGCTCCCCGCTCTGCTGCTGCAGCCCCGCCAGCAGCAGGTCTTGTCCACAAAGAGGCCGCACCCAGGACACCCGGCAGGAGACGCAGGGCTCCTCCAGCCCCGCGCCCAACGCTGGCAGTGGCCACGAGGCAGCCCACGCAAAGCACCACCGCTTGAGAGCGCCGGGACGGAGCTCGCGGGGCGCTGAGCGGGGCTCGCACCAGAAAGCGGGCAGGAGACCTCTACAGAGCAACCACAGGGCGAGCACGCGCTTCCTCCGGGGCCAGCCGGCGCTGCTTCCCGCGGAAATCTCAATGGATGTTGCGTGGACGAGCCCCGTGCCAGGCAGGGGTCGGGTGGCACGCACAGCCCTTCCTGCCCCTCCGAACCGCTCCGTGCGCGCGCAGCACGCCCCAGCGCGAGACGCCCGTGGGATTTGCAGCGAGGCCCCTCCGCCTGGAGCGGCACCACGGGGAAGAGGGCGTGCAGCAAGCGGCGGCACCGCGACCCGAGCATCAGCACGCAGGGCACGTCCGCACTCTGCTTTTGGGGGCTCACCGACAGCACAGGGGTCTCAAGCACCCTCTCTGGGGTCTGCCCGCTTCGTTTAGGGGCCTGCAGACAGCCAGGAGGCTGCTGGTGCTGGGCTTTGTTCACGGGGCAGGGCGCTGGCGCAGCAAGCCCGCTCCGCATCCCAGCAGCGGAGCTGCAGGAACTCACAGCACCCCACGAGACCCCGCACGGACCCAGGAGCGGCAGCGAAGCCCCCAGCTCCGCGCCCCATCCCTCCCCAGCCACCTGCGCATCCAAGCACCACGGACGCGGAGCCAGCTTTCACACCCAGAGCCCCAGGAAGCTGGGGACGCAGGGGACGCCCCATCCCAGGGACCTTTTCCCTGCCCTGCGACACCTCGGGCCGGGGGCCACGACCAGCACAGGCAGGCGGGGGCCGGCGCCTGCGGGGCCGCCAGGCGGGGAGCAGACACGGTCGGTCCAGCCAAATGTTTCCATTCCCCATGTCCTCCCTGCCCCCTTCCAAAACAGCACCAAAGCAAGAGACAGCTGCAGCTTATAAGGAATGTGAGGGGCCCTGCCAGGGACTCTGGCGAGGGAAACCAGGCCTTATAAGGCCATGGAGGCAGAATCAAATTTTTATCAATGAGTGCAAGCGCATGGAGACGCCCGGGGAGAGATAACAGCGCCGAGAGCTGCCCGGGGGGCGAGCCGGGCCGCTGGGGAGCCTCGTGGCCGGGGCCAGGACACCTGCCACCAGGCTGCCTGCCTCGAGAAGGAGGCAGCCCCGAGGCTGCTGGAGGGGCAGCAAGAGGGGACCCGTCCCCGGGCGGGCGCAGGGACGCTACCTTGGTCTCCCCGCTGCTGTCCGACTCGGACACCTGGTAGGTGAGGTCGGTCTCCTCGAAGCCCGTGGCACTCATGCGCTGGTCGGTGGTGGGGTCGGAGCGCGGGGGCGAGTCGGGGGAGTTGAGGCACGTCTGGATCAGCGCCTTGCCCGTCTCGCTGGTGATCATGGGCTGCAGCTTCCGCGTGGCGAAGGTGTACACATGGCCCGTCTCGCTGGCCACCAGCAGCAGAACCTGGGTGCCCGTCAGCGTGGACAGCACGCCGCCGCCCGGCCCCCCCCCCCCCCCCCCGGCCGGGGGTCAGGCACACGTGCACGTAGGGCCACCTTGCTGCCGGCCTCCCCTCCCAAAAAAAGGACACAACAGGAGGACCTGTGGCCTCCGCACCCAGCTCGGGGTGTCCTTACGGGGTTGAGGCCAGCCTCTGACCGGGCTCATGGAAGACCCTAGGGGGTGGAGGCCAGTCTCTAGCCGGGCTTGCAGGAAACCCCTAGGGGGTAGAGGCCAACCTCTGGCTGGTCTCATAGAAGACCCCCAGGCGGTAGAGGCCAGCCTCCAGCTGGTCTCATAGAAGAGACCCAGAAGATAGAGGCCAGCCTCTGGCCAGGCTCACAGGAGACCCCCAGGGGACTGAGGCCAGCCTCTGGCCGGGCTCACAGGAGACCCCCGAGGGATGGAAGCCACCCTCTAGCCAGGCTCACAGGAGACCCCCGGGGGGGTCGAGGCCAGCCTCCGGCCGGTCTCCCCGGAGACCCCCGCATTCCAGGAGGCCGCAGCGAGGCCGCACGAAGCCTCCCCCCCCCCCCCCCACCCCCCCGCCGGCACCCCGGGGCGGCCGCCCTCGGGGGGGGGGGCCCGGGGGGCCCCCCCCCCCCCCCCCCGCTTCTTTCCCCGGCCGGGCGCATCCGGTCCCGGGGCGGGGGGAACAACCCGCCGCCGTTGTTTCCGGCCTCCCCGCACCCCCCGGTGCCCCGGCGGCCTCCACCTTCTTCATGATGCCGGTCTTCCTCTTGCTGAAGGTGGTGTAGCGCCGCAGCTTGTTGTCGATGAACTCCATCTTGATCTTCACCCGGCCCCGCGTCTTCTTCCCGGGCTTGGCTCCGCTCACGGCCCCGCCGCCCCCTCCTCCTCCTCCTCCTCCTCCTCCTCCGCCGCCTCCTCCCGCTCCGTACCCGGAGCCCGCCGCCGCTCCCGGGCCCACCGCGGGCCCCGCTCCTCCTCCCGCCGCCTCCGCCAGGCCCCGCTTGATGCCGCGCCGCTCCCCGCCGCCCAGCTCCTCGTCCTCCGCCGACTCCGAGTCGCCCTCGCTGCCGCTGTACAGCGCCTCCCGCTCCAGCCGCCCGCCGGGCGGCCCCGCCGCTCCTCCTCCTCCTCCTCCCCCGGTACCGCCGCCGCCGTTCGCCCCGCGGGGCACCGCCGAGCGGCCCAGCGCCGAGCCGCGGGCCAGGGCAGCGGCGGCAGCGGCGGCCCCGTTGCCGGCCGCGGCCTGGCTCGGTAACATGGCGGCGGCCAGCGCGGGTCGGGCCGGCTCGGCTGGGCTCAGGCCGGCCCCGCCATGGCCCCGCCGCCGCCCGCTGCCTCCGCCGCCGCCCCCGCCCCGCCGCGCCGCCCCCATATAAAGCGCGGCAACCTTGCCTTATATGGGCACGCCGCTCCTTATATGGGGAGAGCGGGCGCCCCGCCGCCGGCCGCCGCCTCATTGGGCGGCGGGGGTGAGGAGCCGCCTGCCGATTGGGCGGGGAGGAGGAGGGAGGGGGGGGTGATTTGCATAGCGCACCGGCGTCCCCCGGCGGGGTGGGGAAGGCGCGGGGAGAGGCTTAAAGGGGCCGCGCCGCGTGGACGGGGCGGCACGGACGGGAGGCGGCGAGGCCGGGGGGAAAGGAGCCCCGAGGACCTTCCCCCCCCACACACCCAGGCCCCTTGTAGGCTTCCGTCCGCCTTCCCTGCTCTCATATCCAGGCGTTATCCGTCAGGCTGCCCGCCCCAGCCTCAACCCCACTGGAGGACAGCCTCCAGGACAGCCTCCGCGCTCACCCGGCCTCCCTCCCGGCCTCCCCCTGCCCCCCAGCAGCGTGCCCAGGCCCCCCTGCAGCTGTAGAGGCCGAACGCGAGCAGCCCCAGCCTCCCAGCCTCTACTGGAGGGGCTGGGGGTGAGCCTCGCCAGCCTCCTGGCCTCCGCTCAGGGCCAGGAGGAGCGGTGGAGGCTCCGGGAGGCCGCGTGAGCAGGGCTGGGCAGGGGGGAGCAGGACAGACGTCGCCTTTGCCCTAGGTCTCTGGGCGGGGTAGGAGGCCACCGCTACCTTGGTGTCCCCAGGAGGGCAGAGCGGAGGCCCGGCAGCCTCCAGGCAGGACGGCCTCTACGGGCGCTCAGGGAGACGGATGGGGCTGTAGGGTCCCCCCCCCGGGTGGAACGCAGGGCCTCCACGGGAGGCAGAGCCCACGCGGGAAGGATGAGCGGAGGCACCTGGCTGTGCGAGGAGCGAGCCGCCACAGCCCCCGGGGAGCCCTCTTACCCCCCACGCACCCCGTCCTGCGGGGCAGGAGCCCGCCTCCACCAGCACCAGCCCGGCCACGGCCCCGTCGCTGCCTCCGGAGCTCCCCGCGGCCCCCATCGCTGCGGGGACACGCTCGCCACCAGCCCTCGCGGCCGCCTGCCCCCCTGCAGGGCCGGCCTCCTGGAGCAGAGACAAGCACCCCCCTCGCGTCCCCCCCAGCGCCGCGCTCCTCCAGTGAGCACACACGCCGTTTATAGCTCCCGGCGGGGCGCTGGCACTCACATGCCTCCCATCACATGCCCTGGCCACCCTCCCCGGGGGCCGAGCACCGGCCACACCTGGCGCAGGTGACCCCGGGATGAGCCAGGGCCGGAATCCACCAAGAATCCCCTCACCGGCCAAGAAGCAGGACCAAAGAGCAGGACTGGATGATAATAAAGCTACACCACGCGCCTAGGAGATGGGAGCGCCTCCCAGGTAGCCCAAAACAGCCCTCAGAGCCCTGGCTTGAGCTTAAATGCAGCTCCCGGGCCACCTCCCTGGGCGGGGGCTCCCAGGTGAGGCTGCTTACACCCATTTGCTCCCATTACTTCCCCGCAGGGCAGGAGATGAAAGCAGGGCAAGGCAGAAGTGCTCCTGCGTGCTGCTCTGCTCCCAGCTGGTGTCCCGTGGTCCTCAAAGCACGCAGGGGTGGGAAACCGCGTGGCCAAAGTGACTGTCGGATACCGGAAACACCTGGCTTGGAGAGCCTTCTTTTTCATATATTTTTAAATATACCTCCCGTCCCGGGCTGTCAGCAGCTGGGACACCCCGTACCTGCTTGCTGTCACCTCGTACTGTTCCCTAAATGTCCATTTTTCGGCCCCAGCTGGTGGTCCCCTGGTTGGACCCTTGTGCTGGTGCAGCCATGCTGCTCTCCGGCCCCGGATAGCGCAGGTCGTCTTCCCTTCCCACGGCTTTTCTTTGAGATTTTCCTTCAGTTTGGGCTGAGGCAAATGGAACCCAAGCCTGTCAGCTGCCCAAGGCCGCCTCTTTTCCCGCAGGGGCCCGAGCGGGATGCTGATACCCCGCTCCCCGACACCGCGTTCAGCCAGGGCTGTACATGTTCAGCCCGCTGTTTCCAATTAGCTTGGCCAACATCTGTCCTGTCCCCGAGGATACAGAGCTCGTTCATGACATCACTCCCAAAAATACACAACCCCAACCCCCAGGCTTTCTGCACCCTCGGGGTCTGGAGTTTCTCCTAGCTCTGGTGCCTGCCCGTCCAGGCGCCTGGCTGCAGCCTTCCCCTGACCCTCCGACACCTCCACGGCCTGGCTGGGTAGCGGAGCTAGGAAGGGGATCCTGGACCTTTCCTCTCCATCGCCGAGGAAAGCAGAGCCAACTAGATGGAGGTGATCGGGTCCGGCGTTGAGTACCTCTGGTGCTGGAGAGCTCGCAGCTCCTCTGGCGCTGACCCAAACCCCCACCACCACGCAGGGGGGATGCCCCGGCACCGAGCTTCTCCTTTCCAGGAGATGCACGAGACGCGATGGCACGAGTCCCCCCCTGCCATCCCCAGCCCGCTCTGTCCCCCAGGAAGGAAAAGAGTCGAGCAGGCATTGACAGCGGTGTCTTACAAAAAAAAAAAAAAAAAAAAAGCGAAAAAAAAAAAAAAAGCCTTCTTTATTGAGAGCAGCACATAAAAACCCAACAAAACCCAACCCTTCTTGGCTGCGGTACCCTCCGCTCAAGCAAACAAACTAACCCACTCTAGGCTGCGTTCCAGTAACAGAAATACTATGGTGGGGAGGAGGCAGCGCGCCGGGGGAGGAGGGGAGAGGGGCGCTGCCCCCAGGACTCGTACAAAAAAAAAAAAAAACACACACACACAAAAAAAAGGCACGGGGTCGTGGGGAAAAGGTGGTGGAGCGTCTCCTTCATATGCCAGGCACTTCGTGTTCCTGATGGCGGGCCCGTGCCCACAGGCATGCCTAGCACAGACGGACGGACAGATATGCACGTGGCGAGCAGGGAGGGGAGAGCCTGGTGCTGGAGCCCGGCTCTCGCCGGGCGAGGGGGGGCCGTGCTCCATCCACGCCGGCAGCCTGCGGGCTTTTCGGAGCCACGGGGAGGAGAGGGGCAGGGGGGAGTACACTGGCTTGTGCTTCGAGTCCAGCAGCCGCTGGTGCCGCGCAGCGGGGTCGGGCTCGGCGAGGGGCCGCAGGAGAGCCGGGGGCTCCCCGGGCACCCGCGGGACCCCCGCTCGCCCCGCCGCGTCCTTCCCCAGCCAGGGGCAGGGTGCTCAGGCTTTGCTGTCGGCCGGGCTGTCCCCGAGGGCGGTGGCGAGCTCGCTGAAGGAGGGTCGGTCCTTGGGGCTGGGCGCCCAGCAGCGCTGCATCAGCTTGGCGAGCCGCGAAGGGCAGCCCTCGGGGTGCGGGAGCTTCGTCTTTCCCGACTGCAGCCCTGGTGTGGAAGCAGGGGATGGAAAGGTGTTGGGAAGAGGAGCGATCCCCTCTGTGGCAGCACCGTGCTGCCAGGGGGGGACACCCCGCTGTCCCCGAGGAGAGGAAGGTGCCCCGCGTACCTGCTAGGACCTCATCGTCCGCCAGCGGGCTGTACGGCATCTCCCCGTGCGTGAAGACCTCCCACATAAGCACGCCGAAGGACCACACGTCCGACTTGGTGGAGAACTCGTCCTCCAGCACGGCTTCGGGCGGCATCCAGCGCAGCGGGATCCAGGCCTGGCGGAAGTGGTAGTACTCGCTGCGGGCAGGACAGGCGGGCGGTGAGCGAGGTGGGCGCCGTCCCATGCCGGTGCCATCCCCTCCCGCCAGCCCCCCACCGACCTGTTGTACACGTCCTTGCTGAGGCTCAGGGCCGAGACCTTGACCTGCCGCTGGGCGCTGACCAGGCAGTTCCTGGCCGCCAAGTCCCGGTGCACGAACCTGCCGTTGGAGAGGTGCTCCATGCCCAGCGCCACCTGCGTGCACAGAGACACCTGGCCCCAGGGGGATGCTGGCACCCGCTGCCCTCCACAGAGCCCCCGGCCCCGCCGTGCTTCCGAGGCCATGCTCTCACCTTGTGCTTGGTGCTGAGGGGCTGGGGCTTCAGGGACTCGTCCTTGCTCTTGGAGATCCTCAGGAACTGCTTCAGGTCCCCCTAGGAGACAGACGGCAGCTCAGAGGCAGCGCCTTCCTGGGCCACGGTCCTTCTGGTGCTTGCCCTGTAGGGCAAGCCGGTACCTCCCCACGGGCTAAGATCAGGGCAAGCACGCCTGATGCTCCCAGGTCATTCATGCCCCGAAAAGCTTCTTTCCTCTGCCCCCACGCCCACGCTCCCCGTAAGAGCAGTCCGCATTTGCAGCCCTTCTGCAGCGCAGGGTCCCACAGCTTCAGGAGGAAGAGCAGGAGGGAAAGGACAAAGCCCCCCCAGGTCTTGCGGGAGAACCCCACTCCTCCAAATTTTGGCAACGCCGATAAGCTCAGCCTGGCCTCCCCACAATCCCTGTCCCTGTGCCACCAGCCTGGACCACGTCACGCCCGCGGGGCTCCATCTCTGCTGTCCCCCCCGCATCGCTTGCTGGCACTGCCGGCAGGGCCCTTACCAAGTCCACGTACTCCAGGACCATGTAGTGGGGCTCGGCCTCGCGGCACAGCCCCAGCAGCCGCACCACGTTGGCGTGGTTCAGCTTGCCAAACATCTCCGCCTCGCGCCTGAAGTCCAGCTGCAGCTGCTCGTCCCGCGTCTGCAGGCTCTTCACCAGGACCAGCGCTTCGCCCTCGCCGTCCTCCGCTCCTTTCGCCTTGGCCAGGAAGACTTCACCGAACTCCCCCCTGCCTGCAAGTGCGGAGCAGCACAGGGGAAGACAGCACGAGTTAGGACAACAAATTTAGGAAGCCCAGCGGCTGCAGGACCTTCCGAGCCCCAGCCCATCGAGTTTTCTGGCCGGGAGGTTTCAGCCACGAGTTTCTCGCCGAGAACTGGGAGGGGGTGGCCCAGCGTACCCAGGGTAGTGATTGTCTGCAGGTTGGCACGGGGGAAGTGCATCTTGTCAGCGGCGCTGTGCCGCTTGCTGGCCCCAGAGCTGCTGCCCAGGTTGGTCAAGGCCACCTCCTCCTGGATCTCCGCCGTCGTCTGCCCGTTCTGCAGCAAAGCACCGCCTGCAGGGGGACACGTGTGTGGCCTCAGCATCCTGCAGGCTGTGCTGGTAATGTCACACTGGGGATCGGCCCCCTCCAGACCCCCGAGGACCCCATCCCCAGGCTGCCCTCCCCGCGGGCTCACGTCCGGCCGCATCCCTGCCAGCCCCGCAGCCACCCCTGAAACCAGACGCTGAGCGATGGCGTTGGTCCCGGAGCCAACTGGCCCCATCTGGCCTTGTCCGTCCCAGGCCACGCTGACAGCGCCGAGGGGTGGCCACATCCCCACTGCCCATTGAGAGAAGTCTGGAGCTGATCAGATGCGTGGGGCACAGAGGCTCACGGTCCTTTAATGCCCCAGAGACCCCCAGGCCCCTCCGGCACCGGCTGCTGCAGCCTGGCCCCCCTGCTCCCGTGATGCTCACCTCGGTAATCACCAGGTCAGCCCGGAGTTTCTTTTGCCACCTGGATCAAAGCACCTTACAATTAACCCCAGCAGACTTTCTGATTAGGAAGCCCCTTACAAATTTCCCCGGCACAAACAGAAGCCAGCGAACAGGAAAAACATCGCCTTGAGAAAGCAGCGAGCCCCGCGTTTCCCCGACAAGCCGCCCGTATAGACAGCAAACCCGGACTTCTAGTGCGTGGCCTGCTCGGACCAGGCCTGGCTCTGGAAGCCTTTCCACGGGCCGATCGGAAGGCGCAGGGCACAGCATCACCCTGCGTCACCGCGCGCGCGTTTCAGCTGGCCCAGCAGCCAGGAAGCACCCTGGCCGTGCAAAAGAATTTAATCAGAGCAGTAAGACCCGGCCCAACTGGAGGTATCCCCGTCCAAGGGTGCCGTGGTGCAGCACGGGTACGCGCACGCTCACGCTGCGAGCGCCCAGGAGAGGTCCCAGCCCTCCCGCACGTCTGGCCGCGGTGACACGGCTTTGTCACAGGCAGGTTTGGCGCTGAGATGCTATAGCTTCAGAGCCACGGCTACCGACAGTTGTCCTCTCCTGCAGGCTGGAGTAATATTTACAGAGGAGCGGAGTGAAAAACACCATCTGCCCCATAAATCAAAGCTCGGTGCTACTCACGCTCGCCCTGCTTTAATGCTAATTGCCGGCAGCCCAGCGCTTAGAGGCTGTTTGACCCTGCGCTGTCTGCAGCAGTGACTGATGGTGTCTCAAGGCTAGAAGCCCGAAGCCAAGAGGATCACACAAGAGCGCTGCGACCGTGCCAAGAAAATACCAAAGGCTGCGGAGCGAGTACTGTGCTGCTGAGACAGCGCCAGCAGGCGGCCACGGCAGGCGCTTCTGAGCACAGACGGAGCTCTGGTCGGTAACAAAGGGACCAGGGAGATGAAGTTTCATTTACACGGCCGGCAGCGCAGGGGGGGACCAAGTGCCCACCTGCCCGCACCACGTGAGCATCTCCTGGAGAAATGAGCACAGGCTGACATAAATTCAAGTGCTCCCATCGGTCCCCACAGCTGCTAACTTCCCCCAAATCCCTCGGTATTCACCCAGAAAAGCAGCACGGTCAGACAGGGACACTGAGAGCAAGCACGCGTGTTGCAGAGGACGCAGCACACCAAGGACACGACCTTAGAGGGCGACTGACTTGTTAGGGGCGCATCGATCCGTGGGAAATCCATAGGAAGGAACCACTGCAAATCCACAGGGAGGTCAAATCTGGCCGGGTCCTGGGGGCACTGGAAAAGTCAGCCGGCGGGCAGCCGGGGGGTACTCATCCTCGGGTAGGTGCTGAGGCACTGCAGGTCGCCCAGCTAAAGAGGGACCGCATCAGAAGTGACAGCGGGGAGTCACTCCACTGGAGCTGAGAGCAAACACAAAGCGCTTTTCCAAAAGATGGAAGGGCCAGAAAAATGGAAGGAAGGGCCAAAAAGGAGCACCGACGTCTGGGTAGCTGCGTGAGGGCTACAAGCAAGCCAGGACGCATCTCTCTGACAGCTAAACTGGTTCCAGGTGAGGTGAACAAGAAGGGGCAAAGTCTGGCTGAATAAATAGAATGTAATGAAGACAGGCCAAAATAAAATCAAAAAACCTGAGGCAACCCGAAAAAGGATTAAAACAAATTATTTCTGAGGAAGAGGATGTCGGCCAGAGCCTGCTGGCACGAGCGGGCTGCCTGCAGGTTGGCCATGGGAGAGGCTTGCAGAGGTGACGCTAGCAGGAGATGTTCCTGCATCCCTGCTCCCAGGACATCCCCCAGCCAGGCTCGTCTTTCAAAGTATCAGTGCAAGAAGAAAAGCAGCAGCCAAACCCCGTGGTGATGCTCTGCCACACCTCACAGCTACCCCGGCAAGGTGAGGACGTGGCTGAGTGCTGCAGAACTGGTGCAGGAGGAGGCGCAGGGAACTGCACGGGGAGCAGAGCTCGCCTGCAGCCCGTCACTCAGAGAGACCTCACTGGGATCAACGATGCTAGGACAAACAGGACATCCGAAGAAGAGCTAAAACAGCTTCTGGAAATGAAAACGATGCTGCGGAGAGCTCGTGGGTTCACAGAAGGAGTCGTGAGCTCGTGCACAGCGGGGCCCAGCAGGGGTTTTGCAGGGTCTCACGGAACAGCTGTCACAAGGCAGCTCAGCTGCCACGGGATGGGAGGAAATACCCCCTGATGGACACAAGGTGGTAGGAACAGCACCATACAGCCTATTGCCAACAGGGACGGGGGGCTGCTGCTGGCAGCTGCTCGCCAAAGCCACCAGCTTCGCCGGCAGCAAAGGTTGAGGCCAGCTGCGGGCAGCTGCAGAGGGGCGCCGAGCCCCGCGAGGTGCGGCCGGGGCGGTAAAACGGCGCCCGGGGAAAGCAGCCCCCCCGTCCCAACCTGCTGCGTCCTCCAGAGCGGGGAGAGGAGCTAGGAGACAAGGAGGCAGTGCTTCGGGTAACCCGTGAGGCTCCAAAGTGCCTTGCTGGAGGATGCTGGAGGTGCTTAAAGCTGGTACGGGTTTTGGAGACAGCGGGGTGAGCTCCCAGCAGAGTTCGGGAGCGTTCAGCGAAAAGTCTCCCCTGCAGCACCAGGAGCTGCTGAACGGGGGTTTGGAGAGGCTGGCAGGGCACGACTGCTTCACGGGGATACTGCCCTTCCCTTGGCAAAGGGCGCGTGTGACCCCACACAGGGGTGCTGGAAGCAGGAGCACTGCTCCTGTTGCAGCAGGCAGGAACGGCCACGACACGGAGGGGGGACGCAGGCTTTGCACCGACTTGCTGGGCTCCCTTCCCCTGCCTATTTCTCACCCCGCAGCAGGTTTCTGCGCCCAGCCCCAGCCAAATCCGAGAGCAAGAGACCCCCCCCAGTCCCCTGGGAGCTCCCTGCTCATCCTCAGCCCCCCCAGCCCAGGGCTATGGGGCCGGCAGGGGAGCCCCCACCCCCGGGGATACCGGCCTCACCATTCAGACACTCCATTTCGGGCTCCTCGCCCTCCGGGTGCTTCTTCAGCCTCTTGGCTTTCCTCCGCTTCTTACAGTAGAACATCAGCCCCAGCACGATGATAATGTAGGCGACGGCGGCCCCCACCGAGAGCCCGATGGTCTGGATCATCTTGTAGGGCGTGTGGTTGCTGGGTCCCTCGTCCTCCTCTGCTGCCGGCTTGTCTGTGGGGCAGAGAGCAGCGAAGCCGTGAAGGGGAATTTCCCAAACCCTCTTTGGGAACGTGCCGGGGGAAGGGGAAAAGCCCCAGCAGCGGGGCCCAGAGCTGCTCCGGGGCGGCAGGAGGCCACGTCCCGAGGCTGGGCACCCCCCTCACCTACGACGTAGAGGAAGGCCTCGCGGTGCTTGATGTTGCAGCTGTTGCCAGCGATACAGGTGTATTTTCCGGAGTCCTCGGTGGTGACGTCGTAGATGACCAGGGAGCCGTTGGGCATGATCTGGATCCTGCCAACCACACAGAGCCCTTTGCAAACATTGAGAGGGCAGAGGCAGGCGTGGGGCACCCGCAGCCTCGTCTCTCCAAGACAAGGACAGCCCAGAGCCCTTGGACGTGGGGACAACTGACCACGTATCCCCCAGAGTGGCAACCTGAGACCACGCTGTTGGGACCAGGTGCACACAATGCACCCTGGTACAGGTCAGAATGGAGGCCGCGTACCTGGGCAGCAGCTTGCTGGGATCCAAAATCTTGTCCTTCCCTTTCCACTGGATGTGCGGCACGGGGTCCCCCTCTGCCTGGCACTGGAACATGGCCGTGTGCCCCTGGTACACCGTCGTGGGCTCTGGCTCCAGCTTGAAGGTGACATAAACTGGAGGCGGAGAGGGTGACACGAAGGCTGTCAGCTCCTGGGAGTGACACCGAGCCCGCGCGGGCACATCCTCTAGGGCTGTACCCGAGGCACTGGCAAAACAGATGCTCGAGCACCACGGGGAAGAGCTCAGGGTCAGGCCAGACGTCTGTCCGTGCAGGGACATGCCACCCAGGCAGGGACATGCCACCCAGGTGACCCAAGAGAGCAGGGCAGCTTGCTGGAGAGCCCTCACCTGCCACCACCAGCTGCACGGTGGCGCGGATCTCGCCCTGCGGGCTGTTGGAGGCGATGCACGTGTAGTTCCCCGAGTCGCTCCTGCTCACCTTGTGGAAGGACAGGATGCCGGCGTTGTGGCTGACGTGGGACGGCAGGCTGCTCCCATCTGCGGGACGGCAAGGACAGGGATGTGGCGGCCACACGTGCTGCGCTGTGCCACGGGGCGGCTGCCCTGCTCTAGGTGGCCCTGCTCGAGCAGGGGCTTGGACCAGATGGCCTCAGGAGGTCCCAACGCCACTGGCCAATGTCAGCCATTCTGTGGGAGTTCCCAGAGTCCGTGTCGGGGACAGATGTGCCCCAGCCAAGCCCCCCTCACCTGTTTTAGTCCACTGGATGGTGGGTTTTTCCCGGCCGGTGGCCGAGCAGGACACAGTCACCTCCTTGTTGAACTCCATGCACTGCAGCGGCTGGGGCGGGGGGGTGAACTTCAGCTTCTCTGCAAGAGACAGAGGTGCCCCGTTGGGTGCCCTGGCCACGGGGGGAGCACCGGAGACCCTCCTGCCGGGCCAGAGAGCTCCCTGCAAGGCGAGGGAGCGGAGCGCGTGGCAGCACACCCACCTAGCACGTGCACCCGCGCGTAGCCCTCGATGCTGCCCGCCGGCGTGCTGCTGACGCACTTGTACATGGTCCCGTCGTACACCTCCACGTTGTTGATGCGCAGCGTCCCGTTCTCCGAGATCTCAAAGCGTGAGTCCTGACCGGAGATGGAAGGGCCAGAAACAACGCTGTCACCAGCCCTGGAGCTGCAGGAGCGCCACGGGCAGCGTCCCAGCGCACGGCTGGTGACAGCGTTGTTTCCCAGATAGGGGCAACCCCGCTGAGCTCCCCCCCAGAGAACTGCCCCCTCACCACCCCAAAAGCACAAGGCACAGCCAGTCGTGCTCCCGCACCCCAGCGGGACGGAGAAGGCACCGGGACAGCACCAGGGGTGCCAGGTCTGGGGGCAAGGTGACAAAGAGCAGCAGCAGGGGAGGATGGAGCCCAGCAGAAGCGCCCGGGAGCAGCGGGGACCTGCCCTGTCGCCTCACCTCAGAGATGGAGACGCCGTTGCGGTACCAGGTGACCGTGGGTTTCAGGGAGGCCTTGCTGAGGCAGTGCAGGTATCCTGGCTTGCTCTCCTCCAGCTGGCTGTCCTTGGGCATCTCCACCCACTTGGGTACCGCTAGGCATGGAAGAGAGGGGTTACACGGGGCCGCTCAGCACCCTACACCCAGCCTGGGCGGGCAGTTCACAACCAGCCACGAGATGTGCACAGCCAGCACCTCCCCGGCTCACCCCAAGCACCCACCCGGCCCCTCCTGGTGCTCCCAGCCCTTCCCAGGAAGCCGCCTACTAGCCACAGTGATGCTCAGCTCCTGTTTCTTCTCCCCGGCCTTGTTGGCAGCGTGGCAGGTGTAGGTCCCCGCATCCGCCTCGGTGATGCTGGTGAAAACGAGCTGCTCTGCCTCTTGGTACACCCTGCCGGCAGCGGGGACGCGCTCCTGGTTTCTCTCCCACCAGACCTGGGGCGTGGGGACGCCCCGCGGGGCGGCGCAGGACACGCGGTGCCCCTGGTTCGCCGTCAACACCTTCGGGGAGAAGGGGGCCATTTCTTCGATCTCTGAGGGGAGCGACAGACAGCAGGGCTCAAACAGGGCAGCGTGGCCGGCCCACCTGCATCACCACCCCCCCGGGAGCCCATTGCCATGTGTCCCAAATCTCCAGAGGGACAGGGCAGCTCTGGGACTCGCTGCCCGCCCCATCGCCGGCCCCGGGACCTCACCTGCCAGCCGCAGAGTCGCCTTCAGCACCAGAGCTTTCCCCCTCTGCCCACGGCCGACGCACTTGTAGACGCCGGTGCTGCGAGCCTTCACCTGGGTGATCAGCAGGGAGCCGTTGGCGAACACGGTGGTCCTGGGCACGCGGGGAGAGGCAGACCTCAGCGGGCGTCTCTGCAGGACGCGGGGCACGGCCGCAGCCCCGAGCTGTCCTACAGGAGCCCGCGGAACAAACCGGGAGACCTCTGTGCCCAGCCACGGCTTCCCAGCGCGGGGGAAGCAGGGCGCAGGGAGAAAAAGCTGGGACGCGCTTCGTCAAGGAGACGTGCTAAGAAAAGTCTCGTTTTCGGAGCAGAGCTGGCTTTCATGGAAAGAGGCACCCCGAAACAGGCCAGCTGGCAGGGCCAGGAAAGGGAAAAGGGGACACAAGGTGGCACCCGGGAGCTGCTGGGCCACGGGGCATCTGGCACCCAGGTGGCACCACTTGCCTCGCACGGTCCCGCTGCGCGATCCCTGGCCCCAGGATCACCCCTAGGGGCACCCCGGCCGGGCTGGGAGATGCCCCGGGCTCTGGGGATCATCGTGCGCAGGCATCTAGGGCTCCCAGCCCCACAGACTCCTTCGGGGACAAACCAGTTCCTAAGTGCTACGCAGGGGAAGGCCACGCAAAAGCACCAAGGCTCTGCTGAACCCAAGGCAGCCGAGCCGAGAAACCGCCGCGGTGGCTGATGCTCAACGCCTGGCCCCGTTTGGCCCCTCTCGCTCGCTTCTGGAACACGGTGCCCCCTCCCTGTGCCCCCCAGCCCTGCCCACGTCACCGGGGCCCCTGTTACTTGGATCTGTTGGCGACGGGGTTGTCCTCAAAGAGCCACTCCTGCGTGGGAGGGGGCACGGCGGCGAACTGGCAGTCAAACATCGCCTCTTCGTTCTTGGTCACGATGAGGTCCTGCGGGGCGATCACCGCCTGGGGAAAGCTCTCGTCTGCAACAGCAGAGACCACAGGAGGGTGAGGGAAGCAGAGCAGCCCGGGGTATTCCTTCACACTGGAGGAAACCCAAAAAAGAGCCGGGAGCACCCCGCACGGACACCCCTGCCCTGAAGGAGGCAGACGTGCCAGCACAACCCTAGTTCCCAAGCCAGAGCCCAGGGAAAGCCCAGGGGAGCAGGGAAAGGGTCGGGTAAACCAGCCGAACCCGCAGCTCACCGATGATGTTCAGCGTGAAGTTGTCCTGGCTGCAGACGGAGCCGACGGCGCTGCGGGCGCAGCAGTAGTAGACGCCGTTGTCGTCGGGGCTGGCGCTCCGCAGGGTGAGGCTCCGCTCCTTGCTGCTGACGGCGTAGGCGCCGCGGCCGTCGGGGAGCGGGGCGCCGTCCCGAAACCACTGCCACGTGGGGCTGCGAGACAAGGGGCGAGAGGGTGAGCGGGGCGCGGGGCCGGCGGCGGGGCTCCCTGGCGAGCACGTGTGCGGGGGGCACAGCCCAGAGATGGCCCCTTTCCCTGGCTCTCCGCTCCCACCGCTGGCCACGACACACACACGAAGCTATGAGACATGCAGCCGAGTGGACGGGACATGATCGGGAAGCGACGGAGAGTGACCGCAGCACACCAAGCAGCGCAGCGACCGGGCTGTGACAGCCCGTCCTTACTGTGCTCCTCGCTACGCGGCTCCGAGGAAGCCGTTTGCCTTCTCCCCCGGTGCTCGGCCGCAGGCTCAATCCTGCCTTTCGCCTTCCCTAGGCTCTACTGCGTCCTCGCAGGAGAGAGGAGGAGAGAGAGACGGAGAGAGAGGGGGGAAGAGCGCGCGGCGAAGGCGCGGGGGGGGACCTCCGTCGGGTCCCCTCCTCGGGGGGCAACCCTTACCGCGGGTGGCCGTCGACGTGACACCGCAGCACCACGGTGGAGGAAGGCTGGATCTCAGCTGCGCTGGCCGGCTGCTTCAGCACCACGCTGCCCGTCTCGATCCCTGCGGGATTGAAGGGGACGTCACCGTGGCTGGCTCCGGTAAGTTCCAGCTCAGTAATCAATAACCGGGCACCGGCTCAGAGACACTTAAACCCCCGGAGACGGCGCGCTGCAGAGGGACGCCGCCCTGCAAACGTCCCGCTTCGCCCCGGGTGGCTGTTCCCAGAGGGGTGAGATGGGCTCTGAAAGGGTCTGCACGCGTGGTGCAGTAACCAACGGGGACGGCAGCATCTCTGAGAGCCTCGGGAGCATCAGAAGATGCGGGGGCCTTGAAGGCATGACGGATGTGGTAGCCGGAGAGGAATCATGGGACCATTTAGGTTGGGAAAGACCGTTAAGGTCACTGAGTCCAGCCATCAACCTGACACTACGTCTACCACTAAACCACGACCCCAAATGCCACATCCATATCTCTTAAACACCCCCGGGATGGGGATTCCAACGCCTAACCCCGTCTTCCCCAATTAAATTCTTCCTGATATCCAACCTAAACCTCCTCCGGCACCACTCGAGGCCATTTCCTCGCGTCCCACTTGCCCAGCCCGCGCTGCCTCCACGCCTGACCATCACCCCCCGTACACCCAAGCACTCCCAGCCCCGTGCCGTCCCAAGAGACCCCTCCCCGCGCTCACACTTGATGTTGAAGGACGCGTTGGCCGTGCGCGCCTCCTCCCCGCTCAGCGAGTTCCTCGCCACGCACTGGAAGTCCCCAGCATCCCGGTGCCGGTCGACAGCGGCGAACTGGAGGTTGCTGCCTTCCTTGAAGCGCTGCTCCGTGTCCTGGACGGGCAGCCCGTTGTGCAGCCACTCGAACTCCACGTGGGCCGGGTCCTCCACCTCGCAGCGGAGGATGGCGCTGCGGCCGTGCAGGGCGTCCTGCGAGTACGGCTCCTTGGTGAAATGGATCATCGCCCGAGTCCCCACCGCTGCAGGGCAGAAAAAGGAGGGCACGTCTGGGGCACGTGGGTGGGCAGAGAGGAGCAGGGAAGCACGAGGTGCTCACAGCAGCATCCAGAGAGCTGAAACTGTGGCATTTGCATCAGGCATCCCCCCGGGGACGGGGCTGCCACGAGCCAAGGAGAGCCCCCCGCTCCCCAGTGCTGGAGCGCAGGCAGTTCCTCGGGGAGCTCAGACGTTTCTTCGGGCTCGCTTGTCCTGATTTTTTAGGACGTGTGCAAGCCCTAAGCATGCAGCAGGATGGTCCCAGAGAAAAAACACCCAGGGACAGTTCCCAGGCTTTCCTCAAAGTCTCCCTTCTTGCAACCAGGTCTCCCCCTCACCTGCACGCCCTCAGATAGCGCCCAGAAGAACTGCTCTGGAGCAAGAACAGCCCCTGGGAACGAGGGAGCACAGCACAGAGGGCGCAGCACCCACGCCCTGTGCCGAGGGCTCAACCTCCTCGCGAGGAGAAACCGAACGAAGAAATCGCAGGGGCTGACCCCAGGGTGCGAGAGCGGCCGTGGGGTTGCTCCAAAGCTGAGCTCCCGTGAGCTCGGTGCCTGGGGGACCCGGGGACAGAGCGGCCCTGCGCCTTCCTCGGCCCTGCTCGACGTGGCTGCCCTACAGCGTACTCCTAAATCCGGCAGCCGCCTGGCCGCAGGCAGCCGTGCAGGCGCTCTGCTCCGGTTACCAGCTGGCCGCAGAGAGGCGAGCAGACAAAGGGCAATTCAGAGCACGCCGGTCGCTCCGGGCTTCTGCTCCCAGCACCAGGCTCTGCGGGGAAGGAGGCCAGGCCAGGCAGATGCTGAGCATCTCGGAAGCACCCTCCTTTGAGGGGCAGAGAGAAAGCAGCGCGCTGCCGGCACTGCAAGGAGTCGGAAAGAAGGGGTTCGGAAAGGATTGCGTCCTGCTGCCTCCGCAGCCTCCATGTCCCGGCAGGAGAGTACCCACGCAGGAGAAGAAACCCTCGACACACGTTTCTGGCCTGAAAGTGTGGCTGCAGAGGGCTTTTTAGGAAAGCTCTGGCCCCGTTAGATAAACACAGCTCGAAGCTCGGCTCACTGGGAAACGCCCGGTGGGGTTTTACCCAGAGGATTCTCATGGAACCACAAAAACCTCCCGGCGAGGCGGCCGAGGAAGGTTAGGGGAGTGTGTAGGAAGTGTGTAGGGAAGTGGTGCTGGTACCTGCAGGTCCCCAGGGCAGCATTCCCACACCTCATGGAGCAAATCATCAAATCATCCGCAGGGAGGGGACAGGCACCAGTGGGAAGGAGAGGAGAGGAGGAGCAGGTCACATCCCGGCTCCGAGAGCGTACGTATGGCAGGGATCTGGATCCGGCACCCTGCACGCACCGAGGTATCCCCCTGCTCAAAATTCATCTTCTTTCTTTCAGGAGGCACCTCGCTTCACCTCTCGGGCTGCCCCCGGGGCCGCAGCCCCCTGCGAAAGCTCCCCCGAGCCCATCTCTGCTCGAGCCGGGGCGGCCAGGCGAGCGCAGCCCGGCCCCGCCTGACGGGCCTGCATCTTGAAGCAATCCAGAAGGATCATTGTCTCCTCGCCTCACGACATCGCTGGGGAATGCAGCCTCGACCACAAAGCCCTCAGCTGCTGCGCAGCCCCGAGCCCTGCCGTGCCTGCAGCTCACCTACAGCTGCGCTGGGGAAGCAGAGCTGGAAGCGGGCGGCGGTGCCCCGTGGGACGCCCGTGCTCCTCCCCGCCATGGGCCACCCATCCCCGGGCACCTCTTTGCTGAGCCAAAAGCTCCGGGCTGAGGACACGAGGGGAAAAGGAAAGGATCCGTTTTCTTTCTTCTTTTTTCCTTTTTTTTTTTTTTCACCCCAAAGAGCTTAGGTTAGCAACCTCTTGAGCCACCGCAGCTGACGCAAGGACGTGAGTAATCGCGGAGCTGCTCGCAACCAAACAAGGAGCTGAAGGCACGGGAATAGGAATTGGGAAAGGGCTCCGAGGCTCCCTGGTTTGTTTGGGAAGCAAGCCCACGGGGCTTCTGCAGCTTGCAAGCCAGCCCCGCGCCCCAGCCAGGCCGCAGCAGCGCCGTGCTTGCTGCCAGGGCTGCGCCAGCCAAGTTCGCCCCGGCTCGGCTCTGCCAGATGTGCGAGCCAGCTCCTCTGGCGCTCGGCATCTGGAACGGCAGATCAGAGGGGTTACAGCTCATCTGCAGCGCCCTGGGCAGCAAAACCCGGGGGAAGCCCACCCTGTGCTTCTTCCCCCCGCGGGGAGCCGTCCTATTCTTCTTCTCCCACCGGCAGGAGGGCAGGGGGACAGCTGGCTTTTGGGGCAAAAGCAAGCCTGAACCGCAGGTACCAGGATGCCACGGAAGGAGCTGGGTGCAGAAATCGTCACGGCCAGCTCCCCAGGCAGTTCGGCTCGTAGAGGACAAAGCCAGCTGGCAGAGGACCTTCATCGCTGGGGAAGGCCCTGGGCACCTTGCAGGGACCACAAAGGGCACTTCCTCAGAGAGGAGGCCAGGGACACAGCTGGGAGAGACGATGACGATGGCCTGAGACACCCCAGCCCTCATCACTGACCAAGGTGGGCGGTGAGAGCAGCCCAAACCCATCTCCAGGCTGCAAGCCTTCAGCCTCAGAGTGAATAAGCAGGCTTAGGAGACACCTTCACCACGCACGACCAACCCCAAGCAAAACCAGCACCCCACGCTGCCCGCAGCCCTTCTCTGCCTGCCACCGAGCAAGGACCGCAGGCCAGCGCCTGCTCCGTGTCCTGGCGAGGCTCTGGGAGCGCGCAGGGCCCCGCACAGAGCTCCCGTTCACGGCCATGTGTTTCCTGGCACAGCTCATTACGAACACGCTCCTCTAAACGCAGATTTTTGGCATGCCAGGACTGGGAACGGCACACGGGGCAGCTTTTTGTCGCCTCCCGGTCACAAGCACAGAACCAGCACGCTCGTTTCCACCAGCTGAAGCTGCAGAAGCAGGCAGGAAAAAGAATCATTAACGCTTAATAACGCAAGCAAGCCCCTGGCCGGGTGGGTCGGTCCCTGCAGCCGCGCCAAGCAGCCGCCCGGAGCACGCCGGCCCCGCACGCAGCCCACCCCACGGCCCCGCAGATCCTGCGGAAGCGGCAGCCGAGCCAAACGCCCCGCGAGATTTGCATCTCCAAATGATTTCCAGCCAGCACGTTCCCCTCGGCGAGAGGTTCCAGTTGAGAAAGCCTCCCGAACGGGTCGAGTTGCAATAAAGCCCTTCTCCCCCGCCAGGCCAGATGGAAATGGTTTGGTGCGGGCGAGGAGCTCCGAGTGCGGCAGGTCTGCTGCGAGCGAGCCCGACATCTGGAAAGCCTTTGGGCGCCCATCGCGTTAGCCTCTTAAAACCACGGCGTGTCCCGCTCTGCTTAAAGGAAAAGCACCCGCTCGCCCCCTGCCCAGGAAAAAAACCATCCCTGCGGGGTCGCCAGCAGGGCTGGAGGGGTGCAAACCGGCTTTCCCAAGAGATGCCCTGCTCCACAAACCTTCCAAGGGGGATTTACTGCTCCAGGGGAGAAGCGACCCCAGCTCAAAGCAGACGCGGAGGCAGCCCCATCCTGCAGCAGCTGCAGACATCTGCTCATCCCACCGAGCTCGGCCGCTTGGCCTGGGTCCCAGATGGGAAGGGCAGAGCTGCTTCGCTCTTTCCTCACCTCCCCCCCCGTGTGACGAAGCACGACCACGTTTGCAGCAGATCGGGGCCACCGCAGAACATCACGGGGCTCGGCAGGAGCCCCACGGCAGTCCCAGGCCCTTGTTTGGGAACGTCGTGGGACCGCAGCACCTCTCCCCACCACTCTATACAACCACCGAGAAGCCAACTGCGCACTTAGAACCGAGCTTTAGAATTATTTAAGACAGAAACAAAAAAAAAAAGAAAGAAAAAGAAAAGCCACAACCACGTAGTGCAATCCCCATCGGCCTCCCCGGCACTGCGCGGAGAGCTGCAGGGGGTTCTCCCCCCGTGGCTGGGGACCCTCCCTGCCCTGCCAGGGCCCGCACTTGGGAACGGCGACGCCAAATTTCGGAGCGGTTAGAACAGCAGAACGAAGCCACCGGGGGGTCGGGGACCGTAAATCAGCCACCCGGCGAGGCAGGACCCCGGCACGGCTGCACCAACACCTGTGGCAGGAGAAAACCTTGGTATCACCACGAAAAAGGCTCCAGAGCGTGACCCCGCTTTGCCGTAGGGGGAAGGAGCTGGGAGCCCTGCTGGCCCCATGAAACCCTCCGCAAGGCCCCGCCAGCCGAAGGCTCCCGCGCAGACAAGGAGCCAGGAGCAGGAATGCTTCGGGGGTGACTCAGCACCGGTGACGGGGCTGGCTGCGCCCGCCGGCCCTGCCAACCGACTCCCGGGCGCAGCAGGACGAGGGAAGGGGCTGTCCCCCTGCAGTGGCACCGCTGGGACCGTGCCGTGATCACCGTGCTCGCTTTGGGGCCCCTCACTGCACGGAAGATGTTGAGGTGCTGGGGCACGTACAGAGAAGATCCAGGAAGCTGGAGAAGGGACTGGGAAACGAGGTATCTAAGGGACGTATGGACACGGTTGAGTGATGGGACTCGGTAGGTCAGGCTGACTTGAAGGATTCCTCTTGAAGGATTCTCCCCAGCAGGACGATTCTGCGATTCCCCCATCCGATGGAGGCAGGGCTCGCTGGCAGACACAGCATTTTGCTTTTCTCCCACAGAAGGGAACACAGCAGGCAGACGCCAAGGAGAGCCAGGACAAGCCCCGTGCTCCCTGCGAGCAGCCTGGAAGCACGACGCCTCCCCGAAATTCAAGCAAAGGCATGCGAGAACGCCGAGGTCCTTGCCAAGCAAAACCTGGTGGTGGAGGAGCACCCGGGCGGCACCACAGCGCCAGGCGGGTCCTGCCGGTGCCAGGGCTGGCTCAGGGCCGGGGGAGAGACCCCAAGGCAGGCACAGCTCAGCACGGGCTCTAAAAACACCCTGAGAGCAGCAGAGCGAGGAGAGCAGCCGGGGGCTGGCCGGGAGGAGGAGGCACGGCCAAGAACTCGGAGGCTTGCTCTGTTCTCAGGGACTCCGAGCCCACCCCTCCAGCCTCCAGCAGGCTGCGGGGAGACGGGGACGACGAGCGAGGCCGTGGGTCCGGCTGGAGGTGAGCGAGGCTCCGGAGCATCCTGCTTCTCCACCTGGGTTCCTGCAGGTTCGACCTGTTTGCTCCCCTCCCCTCGGAAGGGGAGCAGCACTCCTGGGAAAGGCGCTCCCGACAGCACGCGCCAGCTCTTCCCAGCCGCCCCAAATTGCCCCGCGCATCCAGCAGGGCTGGAGACGAGCCGGAGCTGCCAAAAGGCCATCGGGGAAGAGACCTGAAATGGGCTCGCTCCGCCGGCTGCGTCGGTGCCTCTCCCACTCGCACGGGCTCACCAAGCTTTCAGGGACAGTCGACGCGGGCTGCTCCGTGTCACACACATCGCCATCCCTCACGGCCACCACCGGCAGCAGGGAGGGCACGGAAAGGCACGGATCCTCGTTGATTTTCATCAGAGCCACTTCTGAACCTGTATTAAAAGCCACAAAAACAGGCGAGCGGCCAGAGCAGCGAGTAGTTCCTGTGCTCATGCAATATTAATTAAAAGGTGGCTTCTCTGGGACATGCTGCCGTATTACCTCCCTGCTAAAAACGGAGACGAGTCGCTGAGCGGGGGAAATGTGCAAGCGGGGCACTTTCGGGAGCACTTTTACAAATCGATAGCTCGGCAGAGCACCCGCCGCTGGCAGGCCCAATGCGAAGCCCCAGCGAGAAGGGAGAGCGGAGCCCAGGTACAACTGGCTCACCGAGACCGATTCGGAGATCGAATCTCCTTGAGGAACAAGCGCTTCTGCCCACAGCAGCAGCAGCGCAGCCGGTCCCCGGAGCGCCTGGAGAACACGTAACTCTTCCCGGACAGCCACTGAGCCGCGGCGTGCTGTGGTGGGGCCAGGAGAGGAACCAGGGGGAGGAGGGACGGGAGGCAACGCTGGAGAAGGAATAGCTGCGCCTGGGCCAGGGCAGCGGGAGAGGCACGACTTGATGCGGCCGAAGGCTGCAAGCACACTGGAGGCACGGGGAACGTCCTCAGGAGCTGACCCAACAGAGAAAAAGCCACGTGTCGCCCCCACAGCTGGACTTTTCGCTCGGATCTCGGCGGATAAGATCTGCTTGGAGCCGGCCGGAGGACGCGGAGGTCTCACGGCACCGGGGATGTCTCCCCGTTTTCCAGCGCTCGCGGCAGGCAGGAAGGAGGGAGAGGAACCAAGGCAAACAAAGAGCAGCGCGCAGGAAGCTCAGTTTGCTTTGGTCCGCGATGATCTTCAGCTGCTGGAGGAGACTTTGCGCGCTGGCCCCCCTCCAAGAGGCAACGGGCTGACGTTCCTCAGCAGCACCAGCTCCTCTCCGCTCCCGGGGAGGCTTCGGGCGAGCTGGATGCGCGCAGCCCTGCGAGGCCGCCTGCTTTTATCGCCCCCCGTCGCGCCTTTGCTGGGAAAAGGACCAGAAAGCCACCGCCTTCCCTCCCCCCGACGCGGGCACCGCTCGGTGGCTTCCACGGAGCCAAGGCCACGCCGCAGCAGGGGGAGCGAGGACACAGAGCAGAGCACGCGGCGTGGAGAGCAACAAAGGCACCTGCAAGCCGCGGCTTGTCCCGCCTTGAACCATTTGGAGAGTCGCTGTGTGTTTTGGAATCAAAGGCTTTCTTTGTGCTCCCGAAGAGGCCAGCGAGCCACCCTAACGAGGGAAGCTGTTTACACGAGGGCTGAAGCAACGCGGCGCCCATCTCACGCCGGCAGCACGTCTGACAGCACGGACGGAAAGCCCACGTTGCCTTCGGCCCTCCCCTGGGCAGCGAGGACGGGGCTCGGCCGCTCCACGCCGTCGCTCCTGCTTCAGGGACGGCGGGACCACGGTGATGGCCCCAGGGAACTGCGCTGGCCACCATTCAGGGCAGCCCGAGCTGCGTTTATGTCACCCAGGAGATACAACACAAGTCACTCAGGCCCCAGCCCCGTCCCGCAGGAGCTCCCCGCGCGCGCAGCAACCCCCGTCGCTTCTTCCCAGCCTGCGACGCCTCCTTTCCCAGAGCTGGAGGCTCCGTGCACCCGAAAGCTGACGCGCCACCCCGTCTTCCAGACGGCAGCCTGCCCGTACCAGTTCTCCTGCAGAGCCCCGCCGCTGACGTAACCCACCGCGGCCCCACAGAGGGCCCAGCCGCCCCGCAACCATGGCTTCGGCGGCGCCCAGGCCACGCTCCGGGGCCCTAAGCAAAACAGAAACACCCCAGAAATCAGGAAAATCCTGCTCCGTTCTCACCAGGAGAGAGGTCATCGGCACCCCGATACCTCGTGGCTGCGGGGTCGTGGGTTAAAACCTCCTCCCCAGACACACAGCTCGTGCGTCCCCGCTGCGCGAGGCGAGAGGAGCTGGCGGGCGCCCACCGCTGTCGCCTTGGATCCGCCTGGTTTTGGTTTCTCCTCTCCGGGGCACCCCGACGCCTCAGCTCCCATCTGTTCGCCACCGACAGGAAGGTTTTAAGCAGCGAGCCGGGCCTTGCCTGCGTGCCACCTGATGCTTTACGGGATTAAAACGAGCTCTCGAGATGGGTCCTCGCAGGACACCTTCACCGAGGGGTCGAGACGGGAGAGGGGAGATCTTGGAGAGCTGAGCAAACCCAGCAGCCTACAAGGAGTACCCGAGGCACCTACCCAGCAGCTGTCCCTAAGCGCCCCGAGGCGAGCAGGCTCAGGAGAAGCCCGGCCCCGTGTCCCAGGCTTCCAGAAGCCGCACGCTGCTCCGAGGTGCCCCTCGCCTCTCCTTTTGGCGATGGCACAGCACGCGCCGGCCTCCTCTCAAAGGCGGCCTCTTCCCTGAGCAGAGATCGCTGCCCCGAAAAAAAGGCAAGGCTTAAATTAAGACTAGGAGTACTGTACGGCTCGGCCTTTTAAGCTCAGGAAAAACATTTTTTTTTAAAAAATTATAAAAAAAAAAAAAAAAAAAACTGCTGGCACACGGAGTGAGGAACGGAGCTGGAGCAGCAGTCAATGAAAAGCACATGCGCTGCAGACCTGGCTGCCAACACAAATTGATGCTTTGAAACAAAGACCACTTGTGCCGGGCTCGAAGATCTTCCCCAGCTACTCGGCGGGGGCTGCGCCGATTGAGAGGAGACACAGGTAAAGGCCAGGGGGTGGCACTCGGTGCCGAGCACTTCGCCGGGACAAAGGAACGACCCCCAGCGGAGCCCCTGCCTTGGTTCATCCTCCTCCCGCAGCGGCGTGCCGAACGGGGAGGAAAGGTGCCACGAACCTTTGGGTAGGGCTCCTTGCCCCGAGCTCGGGCAGCATCCCCACCTCGCCGCTGCCAGAAGCTCACGAGGACGCGGGGAAGGAGTCGCGAAGCGCACGCGGAGCCGCACGAAAAGCCCCAGACCCTGCAGCATCGTCACCTGCTCCCCGCCGGGGTCTCTGTCCCAGAGCACACCCTCCCGTGCCCAGCAGCGGGACCGCTTCTCGCGGGCGTGCTGGCACACGAGGCGCGCTGCAGCGGCGCTGTAACGCCACCGGCGCGAGATAACATCTGCTCTCCCGGCAGATGCGAGGCATTTACGAGCGGCAATTGGATGCCACCCCCCAAACATCCTCCAGGCAAGGAGCGGGACGCCGAGCCAGACCACCCAAGGGGCACCCCTGCCGCGCCGATGCCCGGGAACCACCCGGTACCGGCTGTCAAATCGCCGTTTCTTCATTTTTTTCCCCCCCAAAACGCGCTCGTTGATTTACTGTGCCTGTCCTTCCCCTACCCCGAACACAACCGGCCTTCTCCAGGGGGTGCGCACAGCTTTCACAACCCCCCCCCAGACCTAACATCACCACCCCGTACGACCTAACGCCTCGCAAAGGAGAGACGCCTCCGCGCCCCGCTGCCCTCCAGGCCTCCCCAAAACCACCCGGCCCCCGAGGCCACCGCTCCCGCCCCCGTCTCCTCGGGGTCCGGGCAGACAATCGCACGGCCCCCAACCCCGGGGGAATTTTCCTACCACCACCTCGGCCGCCTCGACAAAGAGCACGTTTGTGCCCGAGCCCGCTGCTGAAGGCGCGGTTGTTCCCCGATCCCGAACACCGAGGGCTGTGGAAACACCCACTGCTCACGCGGAATGCTTCGCATTCCAGGCCGGAGAGCCGCGCTCGGAACCGCTCAGGGAGGAAAGAGTGTTTATTCACCGGAGAGAGGTGTAGGGCCGCCTGTTTACTTAAGCCCACGTGGACCTGCTGGAGGACGGCTTTGATCTTCGCGGCCCAAGCGGGAGATGAATTGCAACGGAGGGAAGAAAAATATTAGCGGAAAGCTCCCCAAGCAAATACCCGTAGCCGGGCCTCGCGGCCTTCGGATCTCCTTCAAGCGCCCTGTCGCACGGCCCCGCTCTCCCCTCGAGGCCGGCCGAAGGAGCACCACAAAGACGCGCGGTCCCGCCGGCGAGAGCGCCCATCGCGCCGTGGAACCACGGGTGCTCGCCACGGCTGGGACATCTGCCTCCGATCGACCCGAGACCGCGTGTAGGAGACGGGAGGGCGGTCTGGGAGCGGTTAGGGGACCGGAGGACGTCCCGAAGCCATGTGGGAGGTGACATCCCTCCCTTTGGTGCCGGCTCTTGGTGATCCAAAAGGCACCGGACCCGCTGTGGGGACAAAGAAGTGCCCACAGCCCCGATGCAGCAGGAGCTGCACCCCACCGAGGGCACCGCCGGGTCCGGTGACACCGGGCGGTTCTGGAGATGGGAGCAGCGTTGGCTGATCACTGCTCGGCCCCAAAACATCCCAGAAGCGCGCTGAGCAGTGCAGCTTTCTGGATACCAAAGGGATGCTCGCTCGGCTCAGCCTCCGCCGTGCTCGGAAGCAGACGGCGGCTTGGGCGCGAGGAGCAGAGGTCGCCCACGTCGCGCCGCTGGGGGTTTGTGTCGGGCTCCTGAAACCCGAGAGGAATTGCGAGACCTCATCCGGTCGTTCCCGTTCTCGGAGGTTTTGTGCTTGAGGCTCGCAAGCGGGCGCGGGGAAGGCGCCGCCGCGGGACGCCAAGGCACATCCAGAAGGAAAGAGACATTTGGGGCTTCGGGGCTCGCCAGAAGAGTTGACTCAGCGAATATTTCCCCGCACGCTCCGGCGGAGGCCGAGGGCGCATCTGGAGAGACGGGGCTCGGCCGGGCAGCCCGAGCGGGAGGAGGAGGAGGAGGAGGCGAAGAAGGGGCCGGGAGGCCCGGAGTACATACGTGGCGCGGGAGGGACGAGCATCCACGGGGAGAGCACGGGGAGGTCGGTGGCCTCCCTGCCTCCAACCCTCCCAGCCTCCCTCCTTCCACTGCAGCCTCCTTCCACCCCAGCCTCCCTCCTTCTCCACCAGCCTCCCTCCTTCCCTCCCAGCCCCTCTCCCTGCTTCCAGCCTCCCCCTCAGCCTCCCCCCT
>CM021699.1:12350089-12435823 GCA_011074415.1 Stictonetta naevosa
TAGGAATTGTGCAGAGCTCCCCTCCCACCCTGGGCTCACCGAGGGGTCCCCCTGAGGGGCCGCTGCCCACCACTGCCCCCCGCACCCCACACCTGCCTCATGGCTCCCTGCCTCCTGCCCGCCCCCCGGGCCCCTCGTGGAGGCCCGCCACCAGCCTCCCCGCGCCGTCCCCGGGGACGAGGCCGGGAGCCGTGCCCGAGCCGTGCCGCTTTGCCGGTAGCCCAGCCGCCCTCCGAGCGGAACCGCGGCTTCCTGCCGCCGGGAGCGGCTCTGCTTGTGGTCGGGACCGCGCAGGCCTCAGGGGAAGCCGCGGGCGACTCCGCAGCCTCCCCCTTCCCACCGCCTGCCCCGCTCGTGGCCGGCGAAGCGAGCGGCCGGCGCGGTGGAGGCGGTGGCAGGAGGCCACCCGGGCCCCCCGCGTCCCCGCCGCCAGTGACCCGCAGCCGCAGCGTTTGAGCTGAGTTTATTTGCTGTTTGTTCGGCGTTGCCGGCCTTCCCCCCGGGAGAGCGCGGCAGAATTTGGGGGCGCGGAGCTCGCTGGCGGGGGCGCGACGCGAGGCGGGACCCGTCCCTCTCGGCTCCAGCACCCACGGCAGGCGGCTGCCAGCGCCCCGGTCCCGGCTGAGGGATGGCGGGCGACAGCCGGGGAGGCACCCAGCAGGCTACAGAGCCACCCCGCTGGGAAACGCTGGGGATCCACGTCGTGCTGGCAGCCAGCCCTTGCCCCCCTCCGCATCCCCCTGTCCCCGTAGCAGCACTTGGGCGGCTCTGTTCAGCGCAGCCGCTCCTGCAGGAGGCTGACCGCAGTCCAGGGCCTCGCTCCTTGTACACACACTCGCCCCTGGACACCCCCGGCTCGTGACTTCCAACCAGCTCGCCTGGTGCTGCTCCACGGCCCCGGCTCACGGCCAAGAGCCACCCAGGTCACGCCAGCACGCCGCACGAGCCCTCGTGGTTACGTGAGCCCCGCCGCACGCCTCCCACCAGCGGCCTCCTGCAGAGGCTCTCCCCGGTGCCAGCCCCGGCCTCAGCCGGGCCCGGAGGGGCAGGGGAAGCACAGAGCGGGCAGGCTTCCCCCTGGCGAGAGCGCAAAGCCAGCCCGCAGTCTCCCGGTCCGTCATTCCGCGGGTGGGCGGCGGGCGAGGACGTGCGTTGGTCTCCTCCGGGTCAGGACCGGCCGCAAGGGTTCACTCCGCCCGTCGGATGAACCAGATCTCGTTGCGGCGCTGGGGGACGCTGGGGTTCTGGTAAGTGGCCACGATGTAGGTTTCCCGGAGCACGGCGTCTGTGGAGCCCAAGAGCTCCCAGAAGAGACTGATCTCCCGCAGAATCGTCTCCTCGGTGGTTATCCCGTAGAAAACCCTACAGGAAAGGGAACAACGAACGTCAGAGCCGCCAGCTGCCGCACGTCGCCCCAACCACAGGCTCCCATCCCTCTGCCCACCGGGGCGCCGCAGCAGCCCCGCGGCGAGCCTGGGGAACGCGGCCGGCGCTGGGGTCACCTGGTTATCACCCGGAGCGGCGCCCTCTCGGTGATGTGGATCTCGGGGTCCATGGGGACGGGGGGGTTTTGCTGGAACTGCCCCGGGAGGTAATAGGCGGTTAGGACCTCGCGCTCCAGCTGGGTCCCCTCCTTGTTCAGGCGGATTTCGTTGAGCACCGGGACCGTCATGCCCAGGTAGCGACCTGGAAGGAGGCAGGAAGGCAGCCAGCGGGCACGGGGAGAGGCGAGGGCCGAGATGAGGCAGGGCCCTCCCTCTGCGCAGCCTGCCAGCCCCCAACAGCCCCTGCCTGCACACACCTACAGAGTTCTCCTCGCAGATGTAGCGCATGAGCTTCATGAAGCTCAGGGAGATGCTCTGCTCATACAGGGGCTCCCCCTTGGTGACACACGCCCACTTCCCAGCTGGGTAGTGCCGCTCCTCGTAGGCCGCTTCCTCGCACTGCAACAGGCCACAGGACAAAGCCGGTCAGAGTTTAGGGAGCTGGCACTTGGGTGGCAAAGCCAGCGCCGAGAAGGCAGGCGGGAAGCGGGGAGAGGGGGCCCTGCCGAGACGGGACTCCCCGCAGGCCAGCAACTGGCGGGAGGGGGACGGAGAAGGCGAGGGGAGCTGGCACGGCGCGCACACCTCAGGCAAGGACACGCAGCGTCGCTGGGCAGAAGTCAGCGAAAGGAAGAGCACAGACACGGGGCAGGGCGCGGGGAGGCTCCTGGCATGCACAGGGAATGCAGCGCATCCTCAGCAGGGAGCACGGGGCTTTCTGCTGCCCTCCGGTCGCTGTCCTGCCTACACGCAGGGATGGTCCTGATTCCAGGCACCCAAAGGCCTCCACTAAGCTCGACGGGACCCTCGGGCGGCAGCGCCTTTTCCCTCGAGTGCTGTGTGCACGTGGGATAACAAGCGAAAAACCTCCTGGGCAGGAGAAAGGAAGGCCTGGCGGTAGAGCTCTAGCACAAAGACGAGCTGTGAGGGTTGGACAAAACAACTCTTGGATCCTTCTCCCAAACCCAGAAGTGAAATTGGGAAGAAGAGACACGAGCATGGCTGGTGCAAAGGGGACAGCTTTGTGGTAAGGGTCAGAACCTCCACTTCTGTGACAGACGCTCGGTCTTCTGGACAAGCCTGACAAAGAAAGACCTTCAAACGGGGCCATGCCTGTCCCACCACGCCAGCAGAGCAACAGCATTTGCCAGACAAGGGAACCCACCAACTAGTCCCTCTAGACTGCTTGCAATTCTCATCTCTGACAGCGTGTGAGAACGAACCTTTCAGTCCAGCAAGGCATGGTGTCTGGAGCCCTCCAGCCTGACCCGTACGTAGACCGACCTCCCCTCCAGAAGGTGGGACTTGGGCAAGAGAAAGAGTGACGATGCTTCACATCCCCTGTGTCGGGGATTTTGACTCAATACTGAGGCCAGGAAGGCTCCGTAGGCGGCACAGGAATTCACGCGCCTCCAAGAGGATGACAGGAGGCTGAGGAGGAGCAACCACACACCACCCACCTGCCCAAGCCTGGGGAACGTGTCCACAAGGGCCCAAGCTCCTGAGTCCCCTCAGCACTAATGCCAGGAGGCGGCTCCCATCTCCTCACCCAGCCCCGGAGTCAAACTCCAAGAATCCCCCTCAGGCAAACAGGAGGCACCGACAGCAACAGAAGATCTTCAGGTCCCACGGAGCCCCGGGGACCATTCCTGCCTGGGTCCGGTGCAGGTACAGGGGAGCCCAGACTAAGCCGTGGGGACGCAGAAGAGGGAGCGTGGTGGAGCATGGTTCAGGGCTGTGCACCCGCGTGCTGAGACGTGCCTCGCACGCAGCGGTACTGGACCTCAGCCCAGAAGAAACTGGTTAAGCTCTCCTCGTGCAGAGGACAACTGACAGACGTCTGGCTGGGAGCAAGCCTAACCAAGCCTGCCGAGGCACAAGAACCAGTCTGACGAGCGCTTCTTCGCAGTTATTTCTCAAAGCACCTTTTTTGTCCAAGAGATTAGAGGAGGTGTGCAACTTAGCAAGAACGGGAGTCTTCGGGCAGCAGCTGCCAGGTTTGGATCAGCGGCTGTGACAAACAATAACGTGTGCTCGGGTCTGACAACCAGAACCAGGGAGTATCCCGCACTGGAAGGGATCTGCGTGGATCGAGTCCAGCTCCTGGCTCCGCATGGGACCACCCCAAAATCAGACCCATCTGTGTCTGTGGGTGTTGTACAAATGCTTCTTGAGCCCTGGCAAGCTCGGTGTTGTGACCACTTCCCTGGGCAGCCTGTCCCAGTGCCCGACCACCTCTGGGTGCAGAACCTTTCCCTAACCCCCTGCCTGGCCCTCCCCTTTCCCAGCTCCATGCCGTTCCCTCGGGTCCTGTCGCTGTCCCCAGAGAGCAGAGCTCAGCGCCTGCCCCTCCGCTCCCCTCGTGAGGGAGCTGCAGGCCGCCATGAGGCCTCCCCTCGGCCTGCTCTGATCAGGGCCGAACACACCAAGGGGCCTCAGCTGCTCCTCATCTGCCCTCCCCCCCAGACCCTCTGTACTTCGGACACTTCTGACAGCTTTACCCCCCCGCTGCACCGTGGCGCCCCAAGCCGCACGCAGCGCTGGCGGCGAGGCCATGCCGGCACAGCCCCTTCCCCCGGCTGGGACGCGGGGTCCCTCGGTGCTGCCAGCCGTGCCGCTGCCCCCCGCTCCCCGCAGAAGCGCCCTGACCCCGCGCAGCCCCCAAGCAGCGCCCGCACTTGCTGGGCACGGGTCGTGCCAGGCGGCGAGGCGGCCGAGCGCGGCGGGCAGCGGGGTGCGAGGCGGGGGGGCTGCGTGGGGGGGGGGGGGGGCAAGGGGGGGTCAGAAGCAGGTCGGGGGTCCTCTCACCTTGCCGTGCCGTGACAGGGTGACGTGGGGCACGGTCTCCCGCACCTGGCTGTGCCGGTTCATCTGGGCGATGGGGCCGGCCATGTCTGCAAGGCAAAGGGGTCAGGGGGTGCCCCGTGTGTCCCCCCAGCCCCATATCACGGCCGTCCCCCCCCCCCCCGGGGCTCACCTGGGGGCAGGCTCACCCGGTGCGTGCTGGCCACGGCCTCCCAGTGCATGAACAGCCGGCCCCGCTCCTCCTCGTCCTCCGCCTCCTCGTCCTCCCCCCCCCCGGCCTTCATCCTCCTCCTCCTCCTCCTCGCCCAGCCCGTCCAGGTCCTCCAGCCTGATCCGCGCCATCTTCCCCCCCCCACCCCCCAACCCCTCCCCAACCCCTTTCCAGCTCCACCCTGCTCCGGAAAAGAACTGCCCCTTCCTGACGTCATGATGACGTCACCAGCCCCGTCGTCACCCCCTCCGACGTCATCGCTCTCCGCCCCGTTGCGCGCCCCCTCCCCAAACACCCCCCCAAAACACCCCCGGCAGTCACGGAAGGGGGGGGGGGGGGGTTTTTTTGGAAAATACAACTCGGGAGCCGCGCCGTGCCCCCCGCCCAGCCCTCATTTCCAGCCCCCAGCCCTCTCCTGCAAGCTGGGGGCTCATAGGGGCACCCCGGGCATGGGGGGCACCCGGGGGCTCCGGGTGGTCGGGGGGCGTCCCGGTGATGGGGGCACCCCGGGGCTCCAGGGGGTGGGGGCGGCCTGGGGCTCCGGGTGGCGGGGGGCATGCCAGTGCTCCGGGGGATGGGGGGCATCCTGGTGCTGGGGGGCACCCCACCCGATGGGGGTCACCCCACCCCACCAGCACCCTACCTTCCTGCTGTCCCCAATGCCCCCCGCCATCCCAAACTAGCTAGGGACCTCCTCACAGCCCCCACCCCGCCAGGACCCCCGGGGTGGAGCGAGGGGGGCACTGTGATGGGAAAGGAGCAGTGGAGGTGGGGAGGGGGCCGGCTGCGGCCCCGCAAAGCCGCGGCGAGGCGCTGAGCGCAGGGGGGGGCCCGCGGGGGGCTCAGTTGGAAGCGAGCAGGGAGCTGTGGGAGGAAAGATCCATGCTGCTGGCGCTGAGGCCTCTGCTCTCCGCACGGAGCCCTTGGGCGCCCTGAAAAATACAACACGTATGAGAACCGGCACCCACACCCCCCCCCTCCGCCCCCCGGCTCCCGTTCCTGCCCCGTCCCCGTCCCTGACCTCGAAGGAAGCGTCGCTGGACTTGTGCAGGTAGTTGAGCGAGGCGGCTCGCTTCATGCTGCGAGGAAGCAGAGGAGAGCAGGGGGTCAGCTCGTGCCCGACCCCCGTCGGCAGCACCCCAGCGCCCTGGGACCCTACCTGGTGTTCCTGGGCTCCAGGGGACCGTTGCCCTGCAGCTTCTTGACCAACATCTCGCTGCTCCTCCGGATCACGTCGCGGATTTTCCCCAGGGAGCTGCTGCGCTGGAGGGTGCCGCTGCCGTCCTGGAGACAGAGACACAAGCCAGGGGCCGGGGCTGAGCGGTGCCGAGGGGGGGCTCCGGCACGCTGAGAACCGACCTGCACCAGGCCACCGGCACCCCCAGCCCCGCTCCGTCTCCTACAGCTCAGCGGGGGTCCCCGGGGGCAGCAAGCAGCAAACGCCGAGGGGGGTCCCCAAGCTCGGGGACACCTTTGGTCATGCCAGGACGTGCTGTTAGGGCATTCGCTTCCCCGCCTGCTGCCGGCTGGAGACCAGCCTCCCCTCTCCCCCTTCCTCGCTGCGCCGGTAGCGGTCCCCCTCTCCATCCCGCTCGCTGGTGCTGGTTCACTCGTGTCAGACAAAACCACTCCGCACTCGCACACGGACTCAGCCCACCTCGAAAGCCCCCGGGACGATCAGCTGTGGGAAGGGCTCGTCTGGCTGCTCTGCGGTGGCTCTTTGCGGGGCTTCCTTTACTGCCTGCTTTCTCCAGAGACCAAACCTGGCCCTAAGGCTGGCTCCCCACTGTTGTCTCCCTCATGCCCCAAAATGTCCCCACTATTGAGAGAGGCGCTCTCGGCCCTTGATGGACTCTAGCCCCTCTCGTGGCTTAGCTCCACGTGGAGGCGTTCAGTGCCCACGTGCCGGCTGCCGGCACACCGCCGCCTTGTGCCACTGTGTCACCGAGCTCTCCCACACGGCCAGGCACACCCAGTGCTCAAGGCTGTGCCATCACCGCAGGTGTGGGGCTGCTTTCGCTCTCGTGGCCTGTTAACTGCGGTGGTCTTTGCTACTGATCCCAACGGCCCCAAGAACTGTTTTCCCTGGCGCAACGAGGCAAAAAAAACAGAGGTGAGGCGACCACAGAAGCCCTCACGAGCACGTGTGGGAGCCCCTTCATACCCCTCCACGTGAACAAAGTGTCCCCTGGCCTCAGCTGGCAGCAGCAAGAGCCCCAGGGCTGCCCAGGGTCTGCCTTTAGGCTCCTTGTTCTCACCCCCAAATTTTCAGGAACCGCTGCAGCCCCGAGGAAGGGCTCTTCCAACACCTCCCTGCCACGCTTACCCAAAGCTGATCCACCCCGGGCCTCTCTCCTCCAGCTGAACAGAACGTCTCCTGCCAGCAAACCTTTCTCCCGGCACCGATCCCATCTGTTCTCGGGTAAGCCCAGCACACTGAGAACCTCTTCGCTTTCTCACCGCCACGAGGGGCTTCCAAGCTGGGCGCCACGCGCTGCTGCTGCCAGGCACCCACTCACCAGGAACGCAGAGGGCACCGTCAGGATTAGCAAGGCAAGCAATCCAGCTCCTCCGCCGGGCATCCCAGGCAGCTTTGGGAAGAGCTGGCCAGCGGTACGCAGCACTAGCAAAGATGGGGATGGAGCGGGAGAGGGAGGAGGAAGCAAGAGAGCCCCACCACCGGCAGCACCGGGTCACCAGGCTCCTGGCAGGGCTCTGCCACGCCAGGCGCTGTTCCTTTGGCCGGGGCACGCGAGCCAGGGAGCACTGCCAGAGCAGGGGAGCAGGATCACGATGCGGGGGCAGCAGGATCCCACTGGGAGGTGAGCTCCAGGGTCGGGGCTGGAGGATGGAGCCACGTTGCCCCAGCTGTAGTGGCGCAGGCTGACTGCAGACCGGTGCCAGAACCCCGAGTGCTGCGGCACTCCGGGTTAAAAATAGCCGCCTTTCTCTCCCCGCTCCCTCTTCTGCAGCGTTATTTTTAACCCAGAACGCTGTTGGGGCTTGGTTTACTGCAGAGCACCCACCTCACTGCAGCCACCAGGATGAGAGCGCTGAGAACAAGCAGCAGCTCCACCACCGAGTCCCTCTGCTGCACGGAGGCAGAGGACCCGGGCAGGATTTGGCCGCATGTGAAGCTCAGCACAGCGGGGTATTTTTCTGGGCAACAGAAACAGATGTTGGGGAAAGCCCAACCTCAGGTGCTCCACGGCAGCCCCGCCACGTGGCTGCGGGGCTGGGGTTGGACGCAGCCCCGGGCTGGAGGCCGGGGAGGTGGATAGCAGCGCTGGGTCCCTCAGCGGGGTGCCCCCCTGCATGCACACAGACACCAAGCACCCGTGCCTGATCCAGCAGCGTCTCGCCCCACCGCCCCGGGGCTGAGCGACGCTGCCCTACGGAGCGTGGAAAGAAGCACAGGGCAGCGGTTCTGGTCTGTCTGCCTTTAATCAGAGGTACAGTCGTTACAGCACCAGGTCCGGGACGCGGCAGAGCACAGAGCCAGGTGGTGCTGAGGCCTGAACGCGCCCTGCGCTGGGGACTCCCCGTGCTCCAGGAGCACGGAGCGGCGCCGGGAGGGAGAGGCAGGGACGGCGCAGCCCTGCAGCGCCCAGCCCTGGCCTCCAGCCCCCGTGGTCCCCAGGACAAGCCCCCTTTTTTCAGCAAGCACAAGCTCCCAGGAGAGCAGCACGCACGTGCCCCGAGGCCTCTGCAGCACCAGCACGGGAAAGCCGGGCCCAGACAGACACAAGCAGGTTTATTATCGCAGCCTGCCAGGTGACTAGCATGAAACTACCTAGCTAAATAAATAAAGGGGGGAGGGATTCCTGCGCTGGCCTCTAGGCTCTGCCCGGCTGCCTCCCCGGGCTCCTCTCTCTCCCTGTAGCAGGACCAGGGAGGCTCACCTCTCCCAGAAGGGGGGATGGGGGCGTGCACCCAAGGGCCTGGGGCTCACGGCAGTGGTGGGCTGCTCTTGGGAAAAGGGCCTTTTCCCAGCGGGGACCAGCAGCAGCGGGGGCACCGAGCCGTCCCCACACCAGCCCAGGGTCAGCACTGCCTCCCCGGCAGTAAGAGGGTTACGGTCTTCCTGTCCACGTGGCGAAGGACGGCGAGTCACAGCCTCGCAAGCCAGGTCCCGCGTTTCAGAACTCTTCCTCCTTCCCAGGAAAGCCTTCTCCTCCTGTGGAAACCTCCCTCCAGCCCCCCACCTGTCCTTCGTGCTTGGAACACCCCAAGCCCCAGCTCTTCCTTCCCTCACACCCTTCCTTGCACCTCCTTTTTCTCCCTGCTGTGCTTCACACGAGCCCATTCTCTCCCTCAGCCGCTTGTACCTGCTTGGAGAGCAGCTCCGCTCTCCTCCTACCCATCCCTCTGCCTCCAAAGAAACAGCGAGCAGCTTCACCCTCACCTCTCCCTCCCTCAGCAGCCACATGCGGGGACCCTGGAGCCACGGGACGCTTTCTCTTACCGCCACCACGCCAGCTCAGCTACAGCGCCGGGTTAGGAGCCAGCAGCCACACGGCCCTTGGCTGTCACCCCGTACCTGGGACGCACGGTAGGGACATCCGTGCCCCTGCCAAGAGCCCCCCGTGTGCTGGCCCTGGGCTGCGGAGCTCAGCGGGGAGGAGGAGAGCACGGCGGGGACTGCCCTGTGCTGCAGGGAGAGCCCAGCTCGCCGGCGGCCAGCGCAGGTTTGCTACGGGGCGCTAACATCAGCTAAGCCTACGGGGGGCGAACGCAAGCGGGCACACAACGGGCCTGCCGAGGCCAGGCCTCTGTGTCCCGAAACAGCCCCCCTACATCTTCGCGCCCCCATCCCTGCAGAGGCGGAGGGAACAAGCTAGGAGGGCTGAGGCTGTCTAATGACGGTGGAGTCGGCACGCCCGGAGCGATGACAGTCCCTTGCGGTCCCCAGGGGCGTGCAAGGGCGGGCTTGGGGTGGGGGCACCCAAAGGGGACGGCGGCCCGTCGCCCTGGCCAGGGGGAGCAGGCGGCTCCAGGCGGACAGATCCTTCCTGCTCTTGCTGGCCACGGGGCTGGAGCGGGGCCGGGCACTCCTCTGCAGGCGCTGCGGTGCCCTCGCGCGCCGGGAGGGCTGGGGGGCTGGCGCGGAGCTCTTGCCGAGGAAGGAGGGATGGTGTGGAGGAAAAGTCGGGAGGTACAACACAAACATCCAGGTGACTGCGGTGGAGGGGAAAGAGGGAGTCTCGGGAGGCATTTAAGCCTAGTGCACAGAGAGGAGAGAGACACAATTCACACGGCCGTGAGGTTGGAGGTAGCCCAGGGAGGTGGTGGGGCAGGGCCCGGGCTGCATGCGGTGACAACGGGCCGCGTCTGGACGGGGAGGGAGGCCGGTGGGGCTCAAACAGAGGGCTCACGCCTTTACCTGGGCAGCAGGTAGCTGGTCCAGGCCCCGGGGTGCTTCTCGAGCTGCTGTGGGCAGCGGGGCAGAGAGGTCGCCGCCACCCCTGGGGCTCCCAGAGCCCTGCCTGCAGCAGCTGACAGCTCAAGGGGCGGCGTGACCGAGGTCTCTCGGCCAGCGGAGGGAACAGCTGCCCGTGACGGGCGGGAGCAGGGGGAGCTGCCTCAGCCTTCTTTTTGGGGCTGCTGGGGTGCAGCGCGGGGCTGCTGGCTGGGCAAGGCACCGAGCGCCACACGGCAGCAGCCACGTGCCAGCTCCCAAACCCCTCTGTACAGCTGGCTGGGCCCCCCCTGGGAAAGGATCATGGGGATGGGGACTGTCCCCCTCTGCTACCGGGGAACACGAGGGCCCAAAGTTGGTGCTTGGCCAGGGGTAGGACCCTCCTCAGTCCTGACACCAAGAGCTGAGGCAGAGGGCAGCCTGGCGTCTGGAGGAGCCCCCAGAGCTCTGCTCCCCAGGCCCCCTCCAGCCACCTCCAGGGTACAATCCACAATCAAGAGAGCCGGCGGGCTTCAGGCTTGGGTGCTGAGGGGCTGTCATGGCAACAGGGGAGAGGAAGGAGGGAGGGAGACAGCTCATGCGGGTGAGGATGGAAGGGTTAGTGAGAGCAGACGTGAGGGGGGAGCGGAGGACCGGTGCTCAGTGTGTGCCAGGCTGCAACCCACCCTAGGTGCCAGCTACGCTCTCAGCTAGAGCCTGCAGGAGATCAGTAAGCGTTAACAGCCCTCGAGCCAAGCACCCTTGATGGTCACACATGCTCACTTGCTGCCTTTTCTCCAGCCTCCCTGCAGAGGCCACCTGTCCCACACCTGGACACCTTCCTCCGAACTCAGCGCTAGTGACCGAGGTGCCCCTCGGTCTCGGAGCGAGCCCGGCAGGCTCAGCTCACCCTGCGTGACCCTCAGCTAACAGCAGCCTCCTTCGCCACCGCCGGCCGGCTCAGCCAGGCACCCTGCGAAGACCCTCCTTCGACCACCTCCGCTCAGCCAGAGCCCACGGGTGGCACGAGACCGGGAGAGGACAGCAAAGGCGCTGCCTGCGGACTGTCCCCCTGCCCTGAAGACACGCAGCCACAGACCCGCCGGGCGCGCACACACACACAGGCACACGCACACACCTCCCCGGGCTCGGCGTTGCCCGTGGCGCGCTGCAGGACGGAAAGGCAAGATGCTCACAGAGGCTGCGTGGGCCTGAGGTGGGGCTGATGCCCAGCCAGGGCCTCGAGAGGGGTGCGCAGCGGGGAGAGGTGTTAATAAGGTTGCCAAGGCTGAGATTAAGGGCAGGCCGGGACCAGCTCATGCTGTGCACTGCCAGGACCCGGCGGCCCCCTGGGAGCAGGAGCTGTCAGTGGGGTTATCTGGCCTGTACGCCAGGGGCCAGGCCCAGACACGCACCTTCGTGGGCTGGCTGGCTCATGCCAAGAAAGAGGGGGAGGAGGAAGTGTGCGGGAGGACAAATGGAGGCAGACGAGGATGCCACGACAGGCCACACGCGGAGAGCCCTGAGCCGGGCTGTCCCTTCCCTCCAGCAGCCAGCTGAGGCCATTCTTGATGGTGTCTTGTACTTACCCCGCTCCATTCCACGCCCATACTCACTTCCTCGCTACCGTCTGTGGCATTCTCGTACTTGACGCCGCCACCCAGGCTCCGACGTCTCTCTGTGCCGTCACCCTCCTTCAGGATCTCCACCACCTTCGTCTGGTTGATGGGGTCGATGCCCTGCAAGCAGAAAGGAATAAGGAAGCACCAGGTTTTGCCCTTCGGTGGTGCTGCTCTGCCCGGGCCCGTCCCATCTCTCTGCCGTTGCCCCATGGCGGCCAAAATCCTCCCGCACGAGGACAGAGCCAAATGCTCTCCTGCAGTTAGCTGCCTCTGGGTTTCAGGTTCGGGGAGCCCCTTTCAAGCCACGAGCCACCCCGAGTGACGAGGGCTCGCTGCCCCAAAGCGGACAAAACTTTTTGTCCTTCACATCTGGGTGCGTGAGGGTTTCTGCTCTCCCTCAGGCTTTGTGCTGGGTGCTTACAACTCCCGCTTTGCGTGAGGATTGAGAGGAGTTTAGGCTGAGAGGCGCTCTAGGAAATCTCTACTGTATTTCCTGGACAAATAATTAGTAGAAAGAAAATATTCCAGCGAGTGCAGATCTCCTCAGTGGCTGACAAAGCCCAGCAACCTGCCCTAACGCAGCTGCAGGATTCCTGCGCACCAAGAGCCACACTTCCTTCACAACACAGATCCCCCCAAAACATGTGCTCCACCCAGCCATGCGCATACACGTGTACCCCACATACACACACGTGTGTAACCCTGCACAACACCAACCACCGAGCTGTTCCAGGGCTGTGGGGATGTGAGCCATGGATATGGGAGGCTGCGAGGCACAGGGCAGCCCCCACCACACACATGGCTACGCTATGACCTGCCAGCCCCAAAGCCCCCGCCCTGAGAAAGGTCCCCCCGGGGTTACCTGCCGCCGAGAGCGAACTGCACACTCCTCCAAGGTCTCCGCTGCCTCTAGCTTGCCCTGGCGCCGGTACAGCGCGCCCAGGTTCCTCAGGGTGGTGTTCACAGTTGGGCTGCGGGAATAGACGGTGGGTGACCGGGAGCCCTGCGGCCACCTCGCCCACCCCCGAGCTGCCCGCGAACCCCGCTTACCTGCTAACCTTGCAGGCCTTGTACCAGCCGCCATACTCAGCGTAGGGAGCGCTGTCTCTGTGCTTGCTCTGCAGGGCGAGAAGATAACTGTTAGCCCCGTGCCTACTGCCGTTCTCCGGCCTGTGCACCTCTGGGCACCAGGATCAGGCCAGGAACACAGGCACTTCTAGGTGTCCCTGGGTCAGAACCTGCACAGCCTGGGCAACCCCAAGGATAGGACCACTCAGCACTCAAAACGCCTCTGATGCTTGCATGTAGGCAGCCCTAACAGGGTGGCTGAAACCACTGTGAAATGCTCTGGGGGCACAAAAAGCCTAGACCCGAGGCCAGAGCTGCTGGCAGGAAAGCCGGCCTCTCCCTGCTGCCACTAAGGGCAGGGAGAAAGGGGCGAGGGGAAAAAAGAAAAAAAAAAAGTGAAGCTCTACAAAGACAGTTTGATACTTTTTTTAATAGGAGATGTGGAAATGGCACACAGCGGAGTGCAGCAGCCCCTGCAGAACAAGCCAGGTGTGTGGTCACCACTGCCTGATCATGCTGAACGTGCTGCGCCATTGCCCCCAGGGCAGCTGTGCCCAGGCCCAACTGTCCCAGGGGACGAAGAGGCTCGGTCCTTGCCCAGGCTGTAAAATGAATCTCACTCCAACTGCACGTCTGTCCTGCAAGGCTGGATTTCCCGGCCTGCTCCACAGCCCTGGGAGAGAAGGGGACACAGCCAGCACAGCTCCGTTGGGACGGGTTTGGCCAGCAGCTTTGAAGATGAATCTTTCCTCTCAGCTCTTGCTGCTGTCAAGAAGCTGCGCCCCCAGCTTAGGCTCACCTTGCTCATCTCCTCTCTCTCCTCCGCGTGCATCCAGATCGGCTTGTGTTCATCTGTGCGGGGAAGGACACAAGACAGCTCCGTTCACCACCTTGTCCTCTTGCTCTGCCACGCTTCCCCTGGAGCTCCACCTGCTGCACAACCCAGCGCTGCCTCCAAAGCCAGCAGCTCGCCAGAGGGAGGTGACGGGGCTTCCAGGCACTGCCCAGAGCTCCAACAAAAGCAAGTGGCACTGCGAGGGCAGGGCATGGGAAGGAGGGAACAAGTCCTCCCACGGTAGAATACCTGGGTCAGGCCTGCAGGAGAAACTTCAGGCCTGGGAATGACTGTGCCACTTGCTATTTCCCCTTTTAGCCACAACTGCCTCCCAGCCTAGCAAAGACTCACAGCCAGCGCTCTCCTAGTCTCCTTCTGGGGGACGTGGAACAGCACAACACACTTGAAGGGCAGCGTCTCAAGGAGTGCCCAAAGCAGGGGCCCTGCAAGGCATCCCCAGCCCTCTGCCAAGGGGATACCAGCACCAGCCAAGCCCAGGCTGAGAGCCAGGGGACCAAACTGCTCAGCTTTCCCCAGCCCCAGTAACTCCTGCTGTACAAACCATCCACGGAGCCGAACTCCTTCACGTGAGCACAGGTGAGGATCTCCTTATACAGCATCTCCGCGTCTCTGTATTTGCTTTGCTTCAAGTAGCAGGAGGCCTGCAACCAAGAGAACAGCTCCAATCCCACTGGACGACACAGACTAACCCTCCCCACCTCTCCCAGCTACCTCCCACCCATCCCCACGCGGCCTCCTCCCAGGGTCTCACCAGGTTGTTCTTGGTCTTGGCCACGTTGGGGTCGTCAGGACCCAGGCAGCTCTCGTAGATCTCCAGGGCCCTGCAGTAATAGTACTCCACCTCCTCATACTTGCCCTGGTTCTGGCACAGCAGGGCCAGATTGTTCAGCTGCTTGGCCACATCGGGATGGTCTTTGCCTAGGACCTGGGTGAACAGAAGAAGGGAAGCCACAAAAAGACAACATTTAAAAATTGCAAGGTTGGGAAAGAAAGCCCTAAGGGAGAGCTGGAAGGAAGGAGGTCAGGGGAGTCCACTACCTTCTCACGGATCTCCAGGGCTCGCTTACACAGCGGCTCTGCCTCTTTGTATTTTCCTCTCTTGCCATAGAGAACAGCCAGATTGTTCAAAGTTGCAGCCACCTGCAGAGATATAATTTTCTCTGTGAAACAAAGCTGAATTCAGTGGGACCAACCTTGCCTACGTGTCAGGAACTGGCTTCTCCTGGATCCTGCCAGGCTGTACTGAACAAGATGGCAGAAAGAGACTGCTATGGCAAAACGGTGCCCCACACATCACGGAGTCCCTGCTGTCCCTGGGCAAGAGAAGTGACCAGGAGAGGAGGGAGGCACTCACCGCTGGGTGGTCTTTGCCCAGGGTCTTCTCACGGATGGAGAGAGCATCGTTCAAGAGGTGTGCGGCCTCTTTGTATTTATTCTGATCCCTGCAGTGCAAAGCCAACAAGTTAGTTATTCAGGGTTTGGACAACATTGCCCACGGCAAGCAGAACCACAAACAGCAGTCCTCCCTCCGCACAGACCAGCTCCCACAGCCCATTCATTTCTCCCGTCCTCCTACTTTAGCCAGTCCCTAGTTTTATCAGGGAGTTTGTCAATCCCAATCCCTTATCTGTGCCAAAAACCTTTTCTGAAGGGCAAATCCTTGGAAGCTGGAAGAACTCCTTGTCACCAGAATGCCCTGACCTGGTTACAGGGAGGGAGAAAGCCCTCCTGGCCCAGCTGTGCCCTCCCCACTATCCTCACCTGTACACCAGCGCCAGGATGTTGAGCATGGTGGCCACATCGGGGTGATCGTGGCCTGATGTCTTCTCCAGGTCCTCCAGCGCCTGCTTGCAGAGAGGCACAGCCACCTCGTAGCGTCCCTGTGAGGCGTACTGGATGACGAGGTTGTGGAGGGTGCGCAAGCGCGCGGGAATCTCATAGCCTCCCTGCTGGGCAGCTGCCACCGCACTGCTGTGCTGGTGGGGCACTGCAGGCACAGAACAAGACACGGGGGCACGGTTGGCGGAGGTTTGAACGGATACGGTCAGCAACCGAGCATGAGCACACACTTACATCCGGGACCGTGTTCTTCCTCCTCATTTGGGAACAGATCATCCAGAGAGTCCTTGGTGGAGTCGCCCTCCTTCTCCTCCTGAGAGAATGGGAATGACAGTGGTGTACGTTCTCAGAGATGACAGCAGCCTGGGCTGAGCCAGCTGCGAATCTCTCCTCCCTGCTGCAGCCCAAAACCACCACCAACTCCCCTGGTGTCTCTGCCGCCATCTTTCTCCCACACAACACACCCAGTAAAGCCAGATTTCCCCCTCGAATCCTGGCATCCTACTCCATGCTCTGCCAGAGACCCTTCCCATTTTAGCTGGGAAGGGACAAAACCCAGGGCAAGGCTGTCACACCCAGGCAATCCTGCTGGTCCAACCCCCCGGGGCGAAAGGCTGCTGCTTGACAGGACGAGGGCCTACCGAAGGCGAGACATCCTCATCGTACTTCTTCAGCTGGTTCATGAACTCGAGGTGCTTCTTCTCCTCCTCCAGCTGAGCCACGGTTTGCTCGCTGCGCTGCAGCTTCTGCTGGGTGTTGGCCAGCTCGTCGCGCAGCCACTGGTTCTCCTGGCACAGCCTCCGCACCTGAGCGCGCAGCTTCTGCTTCTCCGACTCCACCGCGTTCAGGTGGTTGGACAGCGCCATCATCACCTTGTCAGGGACAGTGAGAGTCAGGAGAGACCCCAGCCTCACGTCTCCCTCACACACGTGCTCAGGGACCACCGCCAGGGCCACACTGCCCCTGCGGCTCGCGGGGGATGGCCACGCGCCTGCCTTCCCCCGTCAGTCCCAGGTACCACACAGGAGGGCACTCGCCGCTCTCACCTGAGCTTCTCCAAGCCCCAGCTCAATCATCTCCACCGACTTGCGGAGCAGGTTGGATTTCTCGTGCACGAGGTTGGCTTCTTCATCCTTCTTCAGGCACTTGATGGTCTCCAGCAAGCTGTGCAGGATGGAGTTGTGTTCGTTCTTGAGCGCCTCCAGCCCCTGCATCACCAGCTTGGTGTTGGAAATGATCTCCTCTTGGCTCAGCTTGTCCAGTTTCTCCTCCCTGGGGTACACCATGGTGGACATAGTCCTGGTCCTGCAGCCCTACGGAGAGAGAGAGAGCCAAAATCTGAGTGCTTCAGTGCTGTTTCAGCAGCCAGACCCAAGTGCCACGGCCTCCTTCATCTGTCAGCGACAGGGTTCGACCAGCTGCCCACGTTAAGCCCTTCCACTCTCCGTTCAGGAGTCAGCGCTGCCCTCCAGCACCCCCACGCTCCCAGCAGCGAGGGGAGCTGATTTAGCTTCCATTTAGGAGCCGAGATCTGTGCTCGGCAGCTGTGGTTGCAATGTGCGCGCCTCCCACCCGCAAACCACTGATGCGAGGAGGCTGTCGGAGCCCAGCACCTCTTCCGACTGCGGAAGAAAGGGAAGGGAAGGGAAAGCAGAGGGGCGCCAGCTCCGAGCTTTCTGCTCCAGCGATGCACATCCCTCAGGAAGCGCAGCGAACTCTCAGCACAGCAGAGAACCTCAGCGGGGCAAAGGTTCATGTTTTTTGAGACTGTTCCTGCTTGTGAGCAAGGGCCGAGCCCTTCCCCACCTAGCCCCCGAGTCACGACGCTGACTTCACGTCCGCTTCATCACCCAGCGCCAGCACCACCTCGCGCTGCACCCACTGCATCCTCCCCTCCTGGGCGCCTGCCACGCTCCACCTACCGTCACAGACTATGGCTTGGAAGGATAGGTCTGTTGAGAACTGGCTGCCACTCATAGCCTGCTTGCCGAATTGCTTAGCTGCCCGTTCCTGGGGAATCCACCTGATCCGTAACTCCCCCGTGCTCTTTCCCACCTTGATAAAACATCAGGGGGAAGGACTGAGTGCTAAAGCAACAAGGGAAACCCTGCCACAGTCAGCCTTCTGTGGGCAAGCGCAATTCAGGAAGAGATGTGCAAGGATTCCCAGCTCCCGAGGAAGTCCGTGGCAGGAGCCAGCAGCAGCCCAAAGGATGATGGCGCTGCTCCATCAAACCTCCACCTGCCTGCCCCGAAACGCGTGCACACAGCTTGCTAGCAAGGCGCAGCAGGCACTGACCTGCTTCCACAGAAGCCCAGGTAACAACTGAAGGCTAAAACGGCCCCGTCACCAGTTTTGGCTCACAAGAAAACTCAGCTCCATACCCAGAAGCAGGGAAATCAGGGAGTGGGAGTCCCCTGGAGCACAGGTACCTCTCGGAGACACAAGGAGTTGCCCACAGGCAGCCTCAAGCCCAGCACACAGCACACCTAAAGCTCTGCTCCAGGGCTCACGCAGCGCGGTGGCCCTCGAGCACCTCTCCACCTGGCCCTCTGCGTGCTGGGCCAGCTGAAAACGCTGACGGTTTTCACAGAAGCATCAATCACATCCCCACTGGGAGGGCCTGAGCTCTTGCTTTACGTTCAATACACAGGCGCCGAGGAGAGGAACATCTTACGAGCCAGGATAAAAAGCCACCAGAGCTCGCACCTTGCTCGGTAACAGTCCGACAAGCCCCAGATCCATAGGAAATCAGCCTCATTAATTCCGCCACGCACAGAGCTACTCATCAACTGAGAAACTGCTGAGCTGCGCGTTAAACCACGAGGATCTCTGCTCCAGCAACATCCTGCCTTTCTTCTGCCCTTCCAGAAAAAAAAAAAAAAAAGCTTAGAGCATCTCACAGTCCCCACACCCAGCTTGTTTTGCAGAACTGTAACGGCTTCAGGTTGTCTGAGAAGGGAGTTAAACGAAACCTGACCCACGAGACATCAAGGCTTATCCTACCCTGCAACTACACACACGAACCGATCCGCGGATCCTCCAGACGTCCTGACAGTGATTCTCCTCCTCCCGCCGACTGCACAAGCACTTCTGCACCATCCCCTGACGTCCTCTGCTCGGAGGACGTCGTGGAAGCCGCAGGGAAGTCACCGTCCCTGGGGGTGCTCGAGGAAAGGTTGGACGTGCTGCGGAGGGACGTGGTTTAGTGGGTGGTGGTGGTAGGGGGTGGCTGGGCCAGATGGTCTTGGGGAGAGCAGCCCTGAGGAGAAGGACCTGGGGGTGGTGGTTGATGTGAAAAGCTCAAAGCTGGCAATGTGCTCTTGCAGCCCAGCCAGCCAGCCGTGTCCTGGGCTGCATTAAAAGCAGCGTGGCCAGCAGGGCGAGGGAGGGGATTGTCCCCCTCTGCTCTGCTCTCCTGAGACCCCACCTGGAGCCCTGCGCTCAGCTCTGGGGCCCCCAGCACAAGAAGGACGTGGAGCTATTAAAACGAGTCCAGAGGAGGGCCACAAGGATGCTCAGAGGGCTGGAGCACCTCTCCTACGAAGACAGGCTGAGGGAGCTGGGACTGTTCAGCCTGGGGAAGAGAAGGCTCCAGGGAGATGTTAGAGCGGCCTTCCAGTACCTAAAGGGGGCCTGCAAGAAAGCTGGGGAGGGACTTTTTACAAAGGCACGTAGTGATAGGACAAGGAGTGATGGCTGAAGAAGGGCAGGGTTAGATCTGACGTTAGGAAGAAATTCTTCACCATGAGGGCGGTGAGGCCCTGGCCCACCTGTCCCGAGGAGCTGTGGATGCCCCATCCCTGGAGGTGCTCAAGGCCAGGCTGGACGGGGCTCTGGGCAGCCTGCTCTGGTGGGAGGTGTCCCTGCCCATGGCAGCGGGGTGGAATTAAATAATCTTTAAGATCCCCTCCAACCCAAACCGTTCTGTGACGAGCAGCTCTGCTAGGCACCAGCACGCTCAGTGCTCAGCTCCAACTTCCAAGGGAGGATTGCCCAGGCTGGCCGCAGGGTGCCAGAGCCGAGCACAGCACACGGGCTGCTCACTCCCAAACGCCACCAAGAAAACAAAGAGAGGACTGCAGAGAAGTCGCTTAAACGCTGCTCCCTTTAGCGCAGGGAAGAAAACCCACAAACGCTGGTGGAAGGTGGCTCATTACCCCACAAAGCGAGGATTCTTCCCCACAGAGCCTTATTTCCAGCCTTCCCCAGGGCTGGCAGGTCTGTGCCCGGTGCGCAGCCCTCCAGAGAGGCAACGTGCTCTACGGCAACCGATGCCAAGGTCGGGCAGGCTGAGGCTGCTGCATAAGCGCTCCTCCTGCTCCCACACATCCAGCAAAGAGCACGGAGCGTCCTTTATCCGGGCAGAAAGGGGAGGTTCAGGCTGGAGCACCCAGCTCCTCGTTTATCCATCTGCCATCCCCACAGCGCCGGGGGTGCCGCGGCTCAGGTCTCCACCGGCGTGTTTCTGCTCTGCTTGGCACGGCCTCGCTGCTGATGGTGAGCTGCTGGAACAGCCCGGCTTCCCGACAACACCCTCCTCCCCTCCCCTGCTCCCGTTTGGAGGAAGGCAGGGCAGGAGGAAGGCTGCACGGAGCTCTGCAGCACTTGCAGCCAGCCGGGGAGCCGCCAGCTGCCACGTCCTGCTGGGCACAGACCTTCCTCCTGCGAGCCGGTGCGGCACCGGGAAACCACCGAGCGTCAGCAGTTTTCGTCAGCCCACTCTTTCTGCCTCTGAAATCCGCTCCCACACACGAGAGCTGTAAGAGGAAAGAGCTGGAAGCTTCGGCGCCTGCATCTTAAACCCGCAACGGAGACAAGGATGCCAGACAAGATGGGCCCAAGCGGATCTCAAAGCCATGCCTCCTAATGCCAGCAGGCTGCAGAGAGCCACAAAAGCGGCACCAGGGAAGTCAGGGGGCTGCTAGGACAGAAGCAGACTTCAGGTGGTCTTTTGTTACCTCTACACGTGCCTCAACACATTCAGCTCGCTTCAGCGCCTCCCCACGTCCCTGGACCAAGCACACGTGAGATGCAGGGCTCGCACAAGTGGTGCTGTCAGGGCAGTGAGCGCGGCTTCCTTCCTGCAGCCAGCCTGCCCGCACTGTCTGCGAGCGCACATCTTCAGCAGCGAGCTCTTCTGGAGGAGAACGCGATGCGAGGATACGGTAATTGCAGGAAAAACAACTGGGTCCTGGACAAAAAGCTTCCCGGGGAGAAGAATGAGGCTGATTCATAGCGAGAAGGAGTGAACAAGTTTGGGAGACGGAGGTTGATGAGCGTTGCGGGAATGGAAACACGGGGCTGGAGGCTTATCGCACAGCCGTTATCCCAGTCTCGTGCTTCTGTTACCTACAGCAGGTAGGGCGACCTGCTGCAGGGAAGCGGGGAAGAGTTTGGCGGTTGTTTCCTCAGGGTTTGGGGTTTTTTTTGTTGTTTTTTTTTGGACCTCTGCCAGCTCATTGCTGTCAACCCACCGAACACAGGGTTTTTTGGAGGACTGGCTGACCTCCACGAAGCTGAAAGTGAGATCGCCGACATACAGCCGAGCCTCCCCACCACAACCAAACCTCGACCTGACGCCTCGGGGCACCGAAAAATAAAACTGAGGGCAGCGAAACAGAGTGCTGAGGTCCGGCCAGAGCTGGCGTCACGAGCTTCCTCCTCATTTTGGTGCCATAGCGTCAGGAAACAAAGAGGGACCGCAGGAGGCTACGGGCAGCTGGGACACGTGCCCGCTGAGGCTTGTGTGAGGCACGGAGCAGGAGCAGTGCTCTGGGATGCTCGTGAGCCGTGCCAGAAACACCCGGGACATGTTCTGCTCCCGCAGAGCCACTAAGGGCACACAGACAGGACACCAGGAGCTCCCACCCGGCACATTTCTGAGCTGCAACCCCAAAGCCAAAAGGTGCCGCCCAACTCTGCTACGCGTGAGGCCCTGCCAGCACTTAACAGCGGCTTAAGGGTTTCTCCGCCCTGCTGTGGAAAAAAGGGGCACTTAAGGGCCCCGTCTTCTGCCCCGGTTCTCCCCCAGCCCCTGGCTCCAGCCCGGACCCCTCCTGCACTGCCGAGCCCCACGAGTCACACTGACAGCCGCGCAGATGGCCTCATGTACCTTACACAGGCTGCTCTGCTGCAATTTCCTCCCTAATTAAAGCTCTGTGATTGTGTTATTGGGAAGGTCTCTGGTCCACCCTCATGCCTCTGATCAGGTATTTGAAGGCTGTGTCCAGTCAAGGGCTGAATATCTCCCGAGGTGCAGATCCTACAAGCTCTTCAGACCCCTAACCCGCTGTCTGACCTTCCAGGACAAAAAAAGAAAAGAAAAATGAAGCCCCAACCGGAATTCCAATCTGATAAACTCCTCCTCGTGCTTCCCTTCGCTGGGCACCACCTCAGCACAAAGCGGCCGGGCGCTGCAGCATCAGGCACTGATCCTGGGCCCGAAGGAAGGGAATGCAGCACACACGTGTCCTTTCACCAGGGACACGGCTGGGAACCCACCAGTGCAACCCACCTCCAGCAGCAGCTGGGAATGGAGGCAGGAAGCTCTCACGCCCTTGTCCTCTCGTGCCCCAAACACGGGACTCTCCTCAGCACCCAGGCACCCCCTCGCATGCTTTAAAGCCCATCTCCAAGCCCACAAAGGCGTCACCCAGCCAGCTTCCCTGGGCTTTATGGACATTTATAACTCGGCGCGAGTTGACCGCGCCGCTGGAAACAGCTCAGCCCTCCCTACGCCCTGGACGGGGATCAGTGCCAGAACGGCTTCTTTCAGCAGCAGCTGACACATGCCAGCTCTGAGTGTGAAGCTCCGGGAGCCCTTCTAGATGCCAGAAGGCCTGTGTTGGGAAAGTCTGTGCTGACCCGCAGGCTGCAGGAGCCCCAGGGGTGTTTAACTAGGGCTCAGGGAGCAGATTTGCAGAGTTTCCCCTCTCCCACAAGAGGAGGGGAAACTCCACGAATGCTCTTTTCCCCTAAGCGCTAAACATTCCTCTCTGTCCCAGAAGCTTCGGCTCCCCAGCGCCCCGATCTCTTACAGAAAACGTGCTGCAACACAACCTTCCTGCAGCCTAGGGCACGGTGGTGGTAAGCCGGCTTTCCAGGGACGTGGCCGCAGCGATCCAGAAAGGACCTGGGGGCTTCTCATCCCCTCCTGGAAATGAGAAACTGGGCTTTGTTCTGGTTGACCAGAGCAAACAATTCTTGCGTTACCAAAGCGTGAGCCAACGTCAAGAGCACACATCTGCTCCGGGGAGGACCGAGGAGCTGGTGTGGTTGGCCGTGTATCACATCAGCCGTCCCTTTCAAGACCAGAAAGGGCTCGCTCCTTTTGTTCTTCAGCCATCGCGGAGCACAGACACGGGAGGCAACGCAGGCAAAATAAAGAAATAGGAAGAGACACGCGTGACAGCAGAAAGCCCGATTGCTCCTTACAGCCCCTCGTGCTGTTTACAACCCTGGCTGGCCTGGAAAACACGCACCTTTCGCTGGGACCAGAGGAATGGCAGTCTTCATCACCCCCTGCCCTCGTGCTAGCATCTCCGGATCAGCTGATAAGGTGTTGTGTGTTTTTTTTTTAAAAAAAAAAAAAGGCAAAAAAAAAACCAAACCCAAAAACCTCTCGCTCATGCCTGCAGCGGCCAAACCCACTCTGCATGTGCTGTGGCTGGGACGAGAGCAGAGCACCACTAAAACCTGTTTCTGGGCTAGCGGAGACCAGAGCTGAGCAGCTGGAGCGCGGCCAGGCCGAGCATCCCTCCCTGGCTTCCCAATCCGACGGGGAGGGAGGGAGGGAGGGAGGGAGGCAGCCTCGCTGCAGGGCGAGAGCCGTCACCTTGCCCTGACAGCACGCAGCGGTATTAAAGCAGGCAGAATAATTCCCGGGAGCCGATGCCTCTGCAGCCATCTGCCTGATCCGAGGGCTGGATGTGCCGCAGGAGCACGGGGACGGTCGGGGCGCCGCTGGGCCCAGCGAGCTCCCTGCTCCGTGTGCCCTGGGAGGCCCTGCAGCGCCCGCACCCCCTCCGCTGCATACCTGGGGCGGCTGCAGGCACCAGCTGACCGCGGGCAGGCTATTTCCAGAAACAAACGGGCCTCGAAACACAACGAGGGAGCTCAATTCCCCAAGACAAAGCTTTACCTGCACAATAAGCACGGGATCGGGTTCACCTCCGGCTCCCCTAGCAAATCGAGCCTTTACCCAGCACCTCCGCCAAGGTCAAAGCCTCGCAACACGTCCCCTGTGCCCCCCCCGGGACCCCTTTCGCTACGAATGCTGTTGTTCCTACCTGGGCATTCCTCCCAAACAGCCGAGGAGAGAAGGCGAGCTTCCTGCTCCTTCCTCCAGCCGTGTTTATTCACCCTGCGTCTGGGCTGGCGAGATCTTTGACCCCGCGTTCCCTGCGCGTCCCCTCCTCCTCCTCGCGCGCAGTGGGGGCAGGTGCTTTTTTTTCCACCTCCCCAAGCGGGACAAAGCGACCCGGGGAGCAGAGCCCAAGGGCGCTAGAGGAGACCCGGGCACGGTGCAGGGGAAGCCGGTGCCGGCTGGAAGAGCGCCGCAGCCTCCCCCCATTGTGCAAACGTCTCCAGGCTGCCCGGCCGGAGCTCTCTGCGGCAACACCATCCCCCAGCCCTCCTCCAGACACGTCCTTCTCGCCGCATCCCTTCTCCCTCCCGGAGGTTTGCGGGGAATTGTTCCCCCCCCAGCACCTTCAGCAGGGCGTACCTCCGCTGGGGAAAGCGGGTTTGTTTGCACAAGGAGCCTTTGGGCGGAAACAAGGCTCCCAAAGTTTGCGAGCCATCGCTGCGCGGCTCGGAGCTGCCTCCGTCATCGCTCCTCTGGCTTTGTCTGGCAGCGGGGGGCACGCCCGCCGCGCATCCCCGGCACGAGGGGAGCGGGCAGAAACCCCTCCAGGCCTCCCCGCTCCGCGCCTACCTTGTGAGCTCCCCGGGAGCAAACTTCCCGCCGGCTCTCCCCGAAACCGCAGCTCCAAGCGGCCCTTTGTTCCGGGCCGGCCGGGCGCCCTGCCCGTCCCACTCACCAGGAGGGAATCCGCCGCCGAGGAGCGGTACCTGGATGCCTGCAGCGGCTTGTCCAGGCGCTCCCGGCTGCCCCAGCGGGCACGGCACGGCGGCGACGCGGGGCTCCTGCCCTCCGCTCCCAGCAGCGGCCCAACCGCGCCGCGGGGGGAAGGGAGGAGATGCGGCCAGGCTCCGGGAACGCCGCGGCCCCGCAGCGCCACGCACGCCGACCCCACGGACCGAGCCGCTTCCGCGGGGCTGCCCCCACCGGAGGGCTCGGGGGGCTGAGGCCGTTCCCTCCCAGATGCACGTCCTGACGCTGACCCTGCGGCTTGGGGCTTCGCATCCCCGCTGGTTGTCGCCCTTACCTGCGCGGTGGCATCGACGCCGCTCCGAAGCCCAGCTCGCGGAGCCGCAGGGCTCCCCAGCGGCCGCCCAGGCCCTATTTCCGTGCCCCGGCTGGCTCCGGGCACAGGCTCCCCGGTAGCCCCACGGCACCGGGCCTGGCGGGGAGCCAGGGCGATCGCCGCGGCCCTGCGGCCACCGGGGCTTCGCGCAGGGCCTTGGCGGTGCGAGGGGGCACCGCGAAACGGGCCCGGGCCGTGCTGGCCGGGGGGGGGGGGGCTGCACCTGCCCCGGGGGGCTCCCAGGGGACGGGAGGCACGGTACGGGGGCTTCGGGGGAACACCCCGATCGGGGGAGGGCACCCTATTTCGGGGAGGGCACCCTATTTCTTTGGGGACCCCCCGTTTTGGGGAGGACACCCCCCTGCCCGCCCTGCCCGACCCCGGAGGGCAAACCCACCGCAGCCTGCTGACACGGCAGCGCGGTGCCCCGGGGCCTGGAGCCTCCCCGTGCTGCAGACCCGCCCCACCGGCCCCAAATCCCCCCCGAACCCCCTCGTCCCACTCCTACCTGCTCGGCACAGGGCGGCGGTGGCCGGTGCGGGGCGGCGGCTGCGGCGGCACGGGGCGGGGCCCGGCCCAAATCCGCCCCCCCCCCCCGCCGCTCCTCCTCCCCCCCTCCCCTCCCCCGCTCAGCGGCGCGGCCCCTTTAAACGCAACATGGCCGCCGCCAGCCGCCACCGGCGCCCGCGCGCCCCCTCGCGCCAGCACCGGGAGCCGAGCCACGCCCCCTTCCCGTGACCACGCCCCTCCCCGTGACCGCGCCCCCTTCCAGTGACCACGAGCCACCCTCCCCGTAGCCACGCCCCCTCCCCGCCGCCGCCGCCGCGACGCGCATGCGCAGTGGCGGCGCAGGAAGGGAGGGGGGCGGGCGGCGCGCAAGATGGCGGCCGCCGCGCTGTGCCGGGCCCTGGGGGCGCTCGCGCTGTCGGCTCCCCGCGCCGCTGTCGCCGCTGTCGCCGCCGCCCGGCCTGTCGCGATATCGCCGCCCGGCGGGGCCCTGGCGGCCGCCTGCCGCTGCCTGAGCGCCTCGGCGGCGCGCTGCACCACCGACCCCATGTGGAAGTGCCGCGTCAAGTACACGGTGCGGGCCCTGGGCATGAGGAAGACGGGGGGGCGCGACCACACAGGTGGGCACCGGGGGGATCACCGGGGTGGGGGGACACCGGGGGGCTGAAGTGACCTTGGGGACTTGAAGGGGACCCAGGGGGTGCTGAGGGGACACTGGGGAGCTGAGGGGGACCCGGGAGGTGAGGGGGGCACCGGGGGGCTGAGGGGACACCGGGGGCTGGGGGGGACCCAGGGGCCGAGGGGACCGGGGGGGCACCGGGGGTAGGGGGGTACCGGGGGGCTGAGGTGACCTGGTGGACTTGAGGGGACCCGGGGGGGCACCGAGGGGCTGAGGAGACCCCGACCCGTGTGGAGCCACCCCCCCCCTCGTCCCTCCCGCAGGTCGCATCCGCGTGCGGGGCATCGGCGGGGGCCACAAGCGCCGGTACCGCATGATCGACTTCCAGCGGCTGCGCTACGAGGAGGGCACCGAGAAGGTGGTCAGCGTGCGATACGACCCGTGCAGGTGGGCGCCTGGGGGCGGGGGGGGGGGCAGCGTCCTGCAGCGTGGCAAACCCCGCTCTGACCGCCCGCGCCTTTCCCCCGCAGGTCGGCCGACATCGCGCTGGTGGCCGGCGGCAACCGCAAGCGCTGGATCATCGCCACGGAGAACATGCAGCCGGGGGACATCATCCGGAACTCGTCCCACATCGGCAGGATGGCAGGTGCACGCCCCGGGGCCGCGGGCAGGCCCTGCTGGGGGCTCGCTGGCCGCTCCGTGCCACGCTCACCGCTTTCTGCCCTGGTTTCTCCCCCGCAGTGTCGGCCAACGAGGGGGACGCCTACCCGCTGGGGGCCCTGCCCGTGGGCACGCTGATCTGCAACCTGGAGAGCCACCCCGGCAAGGGAGCGCAGTACATCCGCGCGGCCGGTGCGTCTGCGGTGTCCTCCCATCCCCTCTCCCCGTGCTGGGGTGTGAAGCCACCCTCTAGTGGGGTGGGGACAGCTGTGTGACATCGCCTCCCGCGGGTGTCCCTGAGGGTCTGTCCTCTGGAGGAGGTGCTGCATGAATGGCACGGGTGTTTGGGGACGTGCTCCCCGTGCTTCGGGACAAAGGCCTGCTGCTCAGGGCAGCTCCCTCCTCTCCTCGCAGGGACTTGTGGGGTGCTGCTGCGGAAGGTGAACGGGACGGCCATCGTGCAGCTGCCCTCCAAGAGGCAAATGCAGGTAGCGGAGCCGCGCCAGCCCCGCCCCGGCCGCCTGGCCCCCAGCTGACGGCGGGGGGCTGACGGCTCTCCTCTGCCCCCCAGGTGCTGGAGACCTGCGTGGCCACGGTGGGCCGCGTCTCCAACGTGGACCACAACAAGCGGGTGATCGGCAAGGCGGGCCGCAACCGCTGGCTGGGCAAGCGCCCGCACACGGGGCTGTGGCACCGCAAGGGCGGCTGGGCCGGCCGCAAGATCAGGCCGCTGCCGCCCCTCAAGAGCTACGTGCACCTGCCCCGCGTGGCACCGACGCCGGGACAATAAAACGGTGTGTGCGCTCCCGCCGGTGTGTTAGTGCCGTTACTGAACGGGGGGGGAGGGGACCTGCAGGGCCCAGCCCCCGTCCGTCCCTCCCCTCGCGCATGCGCACCGAGCCGCTCACCCGGAAGCAGCGCGGAGCCGCTCGCCCTGCCAGCCGGTCGCGGTGGCGGCGGGGATGCTCGCTGCGTGACGTCACGGCTGCCCGGTGCTCTCTGACGTCATGCGAGCGCTGCGGCCTCCGCTTCCTGGTGCCGGGCCTGGGCCCCCCGGTGCCCCCGTTAGCCCCGGTACCGGCCTGCTGGTGCGGCTGGGCCCCGAGCTGCAGGCCTGCCCGCGGGAGCTGCTGCGGCAGCGGCGAGGCCACGACGGCCAGCCGCAGTACCTGGTGCGGTGGAGCGTGGTCCGCGCGGAGGAGCGAGCGGCGGGCGGCGGCTCCTCGGCGGGGCCCGATGCCGGGAGCGTGTCGCTGTGGATGTCCGCGGAGGAGGTGTGCGCCAGCTGCCCGGCGCTGCTGGGCGAGGGGAAGCCGGCGGGGCCGCGGGCCGAGGAGGAGAGGGCGGCCGGCCCGTTCCCCGACGAAGCCTCGCTGCGGGAGATGGAGGCCGACGTCGGGAGCCTGGTGCGGCGAGCCGGCCGGCAGCTGGGCGGCCCCGAGGCCGCCTCCGTGCTCAACACCGTCCACGTGCTGAGCGCCTACGCCGGCATCGGCTCGCTGGCGGGCGCCTTCAGGGAGACGGGAGCCCTCGACCTGCTGACGAGGATGCTGTGCCACAAGGAGAAGCAGATCTGCCGCAGCGCCGGCAAGCTGCTGAGGGCCCTGGCTTCGCACGACGCAGGTGGGCTGGGCCGGGAGGGAAGCAGGGTGCCGTGGGGCAGCACGCACACAGAACCCTACACTCACAGGGTCAAAGTCACCAGTGAGCCCCACGTGCCTGCACAGCACCTCTGGGGAAGGTGCGGACGCGTGCTCGCAGCTGGCACCAGGCACTGCAGTCCTGCTGCAGCCCCTGACGCCGAGCCCTTCGCCTCGTTCATGGCAGTCCCCCCGGCAGCTGATTTTGGGGACACACGCTGCTCCCGCTGTGGTGGCTGGTGGTTGAGAGCCCCACCATGCTCCCGTCACTGGCACTGAGCCCCCCCTGCCCCCCCAGTCGCTGGTGCCACATTTTCCCCCATGCACACAGCTCTCCCCAGTAGCTGGCACACGGTCCTTGCAGCACGCACACAAGACAGAGAGAGAAGTATTTTCCCTCTCGTGTGTCTGAGGGTGGCGTGAGGGGGGCCTTTGGGGGGCCTGAAGGCTTTCTGCTGTTCCTACAGGGAGCTGGGCTTACGTCCTGCTGTCCCTGAGCCAGCAGGACGGCGTCGAGCAGCACATGGACTTTGACAGCCGCTACACCTTGCTGGAGCTGTTTGCTGAGACGACATCGGCGGAAGAGCACTGCGTGTCCTTTGAGGGCATCCACCTTCCCCAGGTAGTGGAAGAGCCTGGGCTCGGGGCAGCGAGCTGGGGTGGAGGCGCTCAGCCAGGCAGCCCCTGAGGGCCCTGCCCGTTGCAGATCCCCGGGAAGCAGCTGTTCGCCCTGGTGAAGCGCTACCTGCGCGTCACTTCCCTCCTGGACAAGCTCGGCAGCGGCGAGGAGCAGGGAGGGGAGCAGCCGGAGAGCAGCCGCGTGAAGCAGGAGTTTGAGTTCAGCATGGCGATGGCCGGCCTCATCGTGGAGCTGCTGCGTGCCATGGGCTGGGAGCACAGCCACGAGCCAGAGCCGCCGGCCCGGCAGGAGGCGAAGCCTCACATCGCCCGCTCCATCTTCCAGCACGGGGCCGCATCCTGCGCCGCTGCCCAGGCCGCCCCCGCTCCCCCACCGAAAGAGCCCAGCGCCTTCAGGACGCGCTCGGCCTTCCCGAGCCGCAGCAGCTACGTGGAGTACGTGCGGGCGCAGCTGGTGCGCGGCATGCGGGTGCGCTCGCTGGAGGACTACGAGCAGGTCAGCGCGGGGGACGAGGGCGAATTTCGGCAGAGCAATGACGGCACGCCGCCTGTGCAGGTACCCGCTGCTGGCAGGCCGGGGCCGACGAGGGGCCTCTCGGCACCGCTGCAGAGCCTTGCGTGGGGGCAGCGCGGGTTGTCCTCTGTTCCCTCGGTCACTTGTGCTGGGCTCTCCTCCGCAGGTGTACTGGCAAACCCTGGGCTGCACATACTGGGTTCACTGGCACATGGTGGAGATCATCGGCTCTTCGGGGCAGGAGGAGCAGGAGGGCCGGCAGAGGGGGACGACGCTGCCAAACGGCCACAAACTGGCAGCGGGTGAGCGTCGCGTCGGCGGGGCCTGCAGCCCTTCTAACCAGCCCTGCTGGCGCTGTGGGTGCTGCGGGTGCTGGGTGACCGAGCCTTGCCCTGGTCCAGGTGCTGTGGGAGCAGTTTGACGCAGTCCCGAGCGAGAGGCGCCCATTTCAGCTCTGTGCTGTGCTCCCAGCACGTTCCCTCCCTCCTGTCGCCTCCCTTTCCCGGCAGGCTGGGGGAAGCGGCTCCCCTCGTGCCGCACGTGAGCTCTCCGTGGGAGCGAGGGGGAGCGGCGGCGGGGGAGCTGGCGGAGCTGACGCTGCCTCTCCTCCCTCTGCTGTCCTGCAGTCGTGCAGCCGTTCTTCCCCAAGCCCCTGGGGGGGCTGTACTCCCTGCCGTACCTGGGGGAGCAGCCGAGCAAGGCTGCGGAGACGCTGAGCCGTGCCGAGTGGTGGGAGCTGCTCTTCTTCGTGAGGCAGCTGGAGGCGCCGGAGCGGGAGGAGGTCGCCGGCCTCGTGCAGCGGGAGCAGGCGGAGCAGGTGGGGGCCGAGGGGCCGAGGGAGGGTGCGAGGGAAGGGAGCGGGGCCCCGTGGCGGCGCAGCCTCGGTGGCCGCCTGGGTCCCGGCCGCCGCAGGGGGCGCGGGGTCCGCGTGCGTGAGGGGTGACGCGGCCCCGTCCGTGCAGCCGCCGGGGCTGGACGAGGAGGCCCTGATCCAGCTGCCGGTGCCCGCGGAGCTGGCCCAGAAGGTGCTGCGGGTCGTGGAGGAGCGGAGCCGGGGCAGCGCCCGGAGCCACCTGCGCGGCTCCCGCGTCTACAGCAAATACCGGCTGGGCCCGGGGGCCGAGCGGGACGGCGGGGGCAGCCCCGCGGCGTCCTCGGAGGGTGCCGGCCGCGGGAGCGCCGGCCCTGGAGCCGCGCGGGCCGAGGCAGCGAAGGGCGAGGACGGCGCTTGTGCGGCGCCCCAGTCGGATTCCCAGCTGTTCGGCGAGCTGCTGGAGAGGGAAGGGCTGCGCTTCCCGGAGGCGGCGGAGAGCAGAGGTGAAGCCCCCGGGGCACGGACGGGGCGCGGAGGCTGCGCGGGGCTGCGGGCGCTGGGGCTGCGGGCGCTGCTGCTGCCGCCCTGACGGCCCGGCCTCCCTCCGGCAGCGTGGGGCGGCTGCGAGGGGGCGAGCAGGAGGGGCTCGCTGGCCGAGCTGGCGCGGGTGGCGGACGTGATCCGGAGCAGCGGCTGCGAGGCGGAGCTGCGCGTGGCTGGGCTGCGGCACATGGTGAGGGTCCTGCAGGAGGAGCCGGAGCCGGAGCAGCAGGAGGGCGGCAGGGCCCGGGGCGGGCCGGGGACCAGGTGCGTGGGGGAGCCGCGCGGGGCTGCCCGCTGGGGACCCCCGACGCGGGCAGGGGAAGGCGGCCGGAGGGTCCGGGCAGCGGGGCCCCCTCCTGAGGCGCCCTCTGCGCGCAGGGAGAAGCTGGTGAAGGCGGCGGTGCAGCTGCTGAGCGCCGAGGCGGCCGAGAAGCGCCTGGTGGTGCTGGCGCTGCGGCTGGTGGCCCTGCTGATGGAGAGGCGCGACTGGCGCGTGCCCTTCGCCACGGAGGGCGGCGTGCGGGCCGTGCTGGCCTGCATGCGGCAGCACGCCGCCTCCGCCCTGGTGCAGCACGCGGGCCTGGCGGTGAGCGGCGCGGCCGAGGGGGCGGCGGGGCCGGGCTGGGGCGCGCCCGCGGGCGGCGGAGGCGCCCGCAACCCCTGAGCCGCCCTGGGCCCCGCAGGCCCTGAAGGTGCTGGTGGGAGCCGGGGCCGGCGAGCCCGGAGGCGCCGTGGGGAAGCCCTCGCCCCTGAGCCACGGCGACGCGCAGCTGATGCGGGAGGTCTTCGCCAGCATCGGCTCCGCCTGCGGCGAGGGCTCGCCGGGCCTGCTGAGCGCCATCCCCGCCGCCGTGCGCGCCTTGCGGAGCGTCCCAGGGTAGGGCACGGGGGCGGGGGGCGGGGGCCCGGGGCGGGCGGCGGCGGGAGCCGGGGGGCTGAGGGCGCTTCCCCGTCGCCGCGTCCCCGCAGGGGCTCCTCGGGCGTGCGGAACGGCTTGCTGGTGCTGAAGATGCTGGTGGACGGCCACCGGGGCCTGGCGGAGCAGCTGGTGAGCGGCGAGCTCCCCGCGGTGCTGCAGAGCTGCTGGCGGGACGGGCAGGGCGCCGGCGGCCCCTCCGCCATGCTGGCCCTCGGCGTGATCAACCGCCTGGCGGAGCACCGGCTGCCCCTGGGCCCCGAGACCCCAGGTACCGTGCGGCCGCGGCCCCTCCCCGCGCCCCGGCCCCGCGGCGGGCACGGCGCCCGGGCCGGGCCCGCCACGTCCCTCGTCCCTGTCCCGCAGGCACGGAGGCGCTGCTGGAGGCGAGGGACGCGCAGACGCCCGCGGGCAGCCCGGGGGACGGCGCGCTGCCCGAGGACGTGGTGGTGGCCCTGGAGCGGCAGCTCTGCGGCGCAGGCCCCGTCCCCTCCGGCGAGGCGTCCCCGCGGCCGCAGGAGCGCAGCTGCTTCCGGATGCTGCTGCGCAGCCTGGAGCTGCCGGGGGCCGAGAAGAGCGTCGGCCTGCGGATCCTCAGGTGGGCCGGAGGGGCCGCGCGGGATCTGGGGGCCCTGCAGGACGTGCCCCTGCGGGCTCGGCCCCGGCCCCGGCCCGGCGGGAGGAGCGGGGCAGCCTCTGGCGGGGCCGTCTGCGGGCCGTGTCCCGAGCGGGCCCTTTTTCCTCTGCTCAGGATCCTGAACAAGTTCCTGGACGGCCACCAGGAGGACGCGCTGCCCTGGCACGAGTGCGTGGAGCCCTGCTTGTCCTCCCTGAGCGCCCACAGCAGCGACCGGGAGGTGAGGGGCCCCGCGCTGCCGGTGGGCAGGGACGGCTTTGCTGGCCGCGCCGTGGGTGCGTGGGGGCCCCTGCCCGCAGCAGCCCGGGCTCGTGGCACGCCCTGGAAGCAGCCGTCACGGCCGCCTCCCGGCGGCTGCTGCCCGGCGCCGGCCCGGTCCCTCCGGAGAGGGGCAGGGGCCCCGGCGGGTGCCGGGCCGGCCGCTCAGGGCTGCCTCCCCCGCAGGTGGTGCAGGAGGTCGCCGGCTTCCTGCACCGCCTGGCCGCCGCCAGCAAGGACTGCGCGGTGGCCATGTGCCGCGCGGGCGCCCGCGAGGCCCTGGCCAAAGCCCTGGAGAAACACAGCTCGGCCGTGCCGGTGGCGCCAGCCCTGCTGGAGCTGCTGCGCGACTGCGAGAAGTTCGCCGGCCTCCACAGGACGCTGACGGGCAGCGTCTTGGCCGGCTGCATGCAGGTGGGACGGGCAGCCGGGAGCCCCCCGGCTCTCCGCCCGCTGCAGCGGGCGAGGGGAGGAGGAGGCAGGCCCCCGGTAAGCGCCCGTCCCCGTCCCGCAGCTGGTGCTGGGGCAGATCGAAGAGCACCGCCGGAGCCAGCGGCCCATCAGCATCCCCTTCTTCGACGTCTTTCTGCGCAACCTGTGCCGGGGTGAGCGTGGGGAGCGGGGCCCCCGCGCCTGCTGCGCGCGGGCTGGCAGCTGGAGGCTCCGCGCTCTCCCCGCAGGCTCCAGCGTGGAGGTGAAGGAGGACAAGTGCTGGGAGAAGGTGCAGGTCTCCTCCAACCCGCACCGCGCCGGCAAGCTCACGGACGGGAACCCCAAGACCTACTGGGAGTCGAACGGCAGCACCGGCTCCCACTTCATCACCGTGCACATGCAGTGCGGGGTGGTGGTCAGGTAGGGCCGGGGGGCCGGGGGCGGGGGCTGTGCGGGGGGGAGGTGGCCTCGGGGCTCCGCGCGAGCCCTGCCCCGCGGGCCCCATCGGCGCTGCGTCTGCCGCGCTGCAGGGAGATGAGCATGCTGGTGGCCAGCGAGGACTCGAGCTACATGCCGGCCCGCGTGGTGGTGCTGGGGGGAGACAGCCCTGCCGCCGTCCGGACGGAGCTCAGCGCCGTGAGTCCCGCCCGGGCTGCTCCCGGCGCTGCCCCGCGAGGGTCCGGCACGGGCGCCGGGGCGGCTGGCGCTCGCTGCGCAGCACGCTGAGGCTCGCCGTGTGCCTGCAGGTGACCGTGCCGCCCTCGGCCAGCAGGGTGGTGCTGCTGGAGAACATGACGCGCTTCTGGCCCGTCATCCAGATCCGGGTGAAGCGGTGCCAGCAGGTGGGGAGCCGGGGGCCGGCCCGGGGCTGGCGGCGCAGGGCAGCGGGGCCGCGCGCGAGGAGCTGAGGGCCGAGCTCTCCCGCAGGGCGGCATCGACACGCGCGTGCGCGGCATCGAGGTGCTGGGGCCCAAGCCCACCTTCTGGCCCGTCTTCAAGGAGCAGCTGTGCCGGCGGACGTTCCTCTGCTGCACCGCTCGGGCGCACGCCTGGTGCCAGGAGATCCGCCGGGACCGGGGGCGGCTGCTGCAGCTCTTTGGCAAGTGAGCGTCCTCCCGGCCGTGCCTCCCGGCGCTGCCGGCCCGAGAGGGGCCGCGGGAGCAGGGGGTGCCCTGCGCTGGCGGGGGGCGTCCTGCCGGGGTGCCGGCCCCGTGACCCTTTCCTGGGGCAGGCCGTGGCCGGAGGTGCCCGGTGCCGCCGCGTGCTGCCCGCTCGCTGTTGCAGGCTGAACCGGGCGCTGCGGCACGAGCAAGACTTCGCCGAGCGCTTCCTTCCTGACGACGAGGCGGCCCGGGCCCTGGGCAGGACGTGCTGGGAGGCCCTGGTGAGCCCCTTGGTGCAGAGCATCACCAGCCCAGGTACCTGCGCCGGGCCCCCCCCCGCGCCGCCCCGTCCGCGGGCGCCCGCCCTGAGTCTCTGTGCCTGCAGACCCCAGCGGCGTCAGCCCCCTGGCCTGGCTGCTGGGCGAGTACCTGGGCAGCGGGGAGCCGCCCCAACGCCCCCCGTCCCGCGGCGCCGCCTTCGGCTCCTGCGTGCGGCTCCTGACCCAGCTCCTGGTGCACGTGGACCCCGGCGGCGTGGAGCTGGAGGAGGCGAGGGCGGCGGGTGAGCGAGGGGCTGCCCTCCTGCGGGGGTTCGCGAGTCCCGGGCTGCAGCCGTGGGGAGCCACGGGGGGCTCTGCGGAGGGCCCTGAGGCGCGGGGAGGGCTCGTGGCCGAGCCTCCCCGTGGCCGTGCCGCTGGCCTCCGCGTGCGGGGCCTGCCCGTGAGGCCGCGCTGAGCCCGGCTGTCCCCTGGCAGGCGGGCAGGAGGCCAGGAACAAGGAGGCGCTGCCCAGGGTGGCGGCGGTGCAGAAGCCCAGCGGCCTGTGGGGCGTCGTGCAGTGCTGGCGCGGCGTGGTGCAGCAGCAGGTAGGGCTGGGGGCCGGCCGGGGGGCGGGGGGTGACGGGCTGCGCTCGGTCCAGCTCCCGGTCCCGGTTCCGGTCCCGGTCCCGGTCCCGCTGCAGGGCTCAGCCTCCGGTGCCGTTCCCCGCAGGTGCAGCGGTTCCTGGAGGCGGCGGGGCAGGCGCCAGACGTGGTGGAGCGATACTGCGGGCTGTACCGGCGCCTGCGCCGCGCCACGGAGGAGCTCTTCGGGCAGCAGGCTGCCTTCGTGGTGGCCCTGGGCCAGGGCTTCGCGGGGGCGTTGCTGCAGCTCTCCTTCCTCGCCGCCCTGCACGTGAGTCCCGGCAGCGCGGCGCCAGCACCGGGGCCTCGGGCGAGCTCCGGGGCGGCAGTGACCTGGCCCCCCGGGCCGTCCCGGGGCCGCGGGGCACCCCGCACACGCAGCCCCGTCCCCCCGCAGGTGAGCGAGCGGTTTGCCCGCTACCTCGACGGGAAGATCCGGGAGCTCCACGGGGCCGCGGGCAGCACGGGGCCGCTGCAGCAGCTCCTGGAGCCCTTCGTCGTCTTCAGCGGCCTGGAGTTCGCCCACACCTTCGAGCACTTCTACCGGTGAGGGCGGCCGTGTCCCCGCAGGGCCCGGCGCGGGGCCCACGGGCCGGGGCCCGGCTGGGGCGGGGTGGCGGTGGCGGTGGCGGCGCTGACGTGCGGCCGGTGGCGGTGGCAGGCTGTACCTGGGGGACCGGCTGCTGGCGCAGGGCCCCTCGTGGCTGGAAGGGGCCGTCCTGGAGCAGATCGGGCTGTGCTTCCCCCGCCGCTTCCCCCAGGAGATGCTGAGCGACTTGGCCGAGTCGGAGGAGCTCCAGCGGCAGTTCCGCCTCTCCCAGCTGCAGGAGCGGGACAAGCGGCTGCTGGGGCTGGGCGCGGGCCCCGAGAGCCCCGAGGACGAGGTGAGCGGGCTGGCGGGGCTGGGCCGGGGGCCGCCGTGTGCCTCGCGGGGTCCTGAGCTGCCCTCGTGTCCGCGTGCCCAGGCGCCGGGGGAGGCCTCGCTGGCGGACGCTCCGGAGGTGACGGTGCTGGCCCTGTCCCCGCGCTGCTGGCCCGTGTCCCCGCTGTGCCACATGGACGAGCCCGGCAGGTTTTTCTCGGCAGCGCTGAGCTCCCCGCTGGGCGACTTCGCCGCCTTCTGCGGGCAGAGTGAGTGTGGTGGGGGGTGCCCGGCGGCGCCGCTGGGTGCAGGGGACGCCCGGCAGCGCTGCCCGGCCCCGGCGCTGGGGTCCCCCGGCGCTGGGGTCCCCCGGCGCTGGTGTCCCCCGGCGCTGGTGTCCCCCGGCGCTGACGTCCCCCGGTGCTGACGTCCCCCGGCGCTGATGTCCCCCGGCGCTGGTGTCCCCCGGCGCTGGTGTCCCCCAGCGCTGGTGTCCCCCGGCGCTGGTGTCCCCCGGTGCTGACGTCCCCCGGTGCTGACGTCCCCCGGCGCTGGTGTCCCCCGGCAGGCCAGAGCCAGCGGGGCTGGGCGTGCACGAGGCCCCGGCGGCTGCAGTGGACGTGGCTGGGCCGTGCCGAGCTGCACTTCGGAGACTGCGTCCTGCACGTGTCCACGCTGCAGATGTTCGTCCTGCTGCGCTTCAACGGCGCCGAGGTAGGAGCTGGGGCCGGTGCCGGGGCCCGGCGGGGCCGTGCCCCCCTTCTGGGGGTCTCCGGGCGCTGAGGCTCTCGCCGGGCCGTTGTTCCCCTCCTGCAGGAGGTGGCCGTGGAGTCCCTGCTGCAGGCCACGGGGCTCCCTGCGGAGCTGCTGCAGCAGGCGCTGGCACCGCTGACCGAGGGCGAGGGCGTCCTGGTGCAGAGCTGCGCGCTGGGGGGTGAGCGCGGGGCTGGGCACCCTCGGGTGGTGCTGGGCTGACCCCCGGGGGCTGGCTGGGGGCGGAGGGGCTCGGGGGGGATGCGGCCGGGCTGGGGGGAGTCTGGCTGCTGGGGCTCGGCCCCGGGGGCGAGGCTGGGGCCGGGCTTTGGGGTGGGTGCGTGTGGGGGGCTGGGGACCGGGGCTGGGCAGCGCGGGGGGCTCGAGGCCACGCGGGTGCTGGGGTCTCGGGTCTGTGCGGGGCCGGGGCTCGGGGCTCGGGCAGCGGTGGGAGGCCCCGGGCTGGGCGCAGCAGCCACGCGGGCGGCCTGGGGCTCCTGCAGGGACCAGCTCGGGGCCTGGCTGACCGTGGGCCGGGTGCTAGCTCCAGGTGCCCTGCGGCTGAACCGGGCGGCCCTGGCCCAAGCCTCCGGCCGCCACCTGAGGCTGCTGCCCCGGCAGAGGTACCTGCGGGCAGAGAGGGCTGAGAGCGGCGCCCTGGAGAGGAAGAGGAACGTCCTCTGCTGCCTCATCACCCGCGTCCTCAAGGCGGAGAAGCAGCTGCACATCGACAACCTGGTGTTTAGGGTACGGAGGCTGAACGTGGGGGCGGAGAGGGGCTGCGAGGGGCTGCCCGGGGGCCGTGCTGGGGGCTGCCCTGCAGCTCCCAGCTCCCTCGCCGCTGTAGGTGATCGATGCCTGCCAGAAGGGTGAGCTGGGGCCGGGGCTGCAGTTCCTGAGCTTCTGCTGCCACAGCGTGGACGTGCTGTCCTGCGTCCTGCACCTGCTGAACCAGGGCTACCTGCGGCGCCAGGAAGAGAGGCCCCACGTCCTGGAGTACGTCCCCGCTGAGTCCCCACCGCCCCCCACCTCCCAGGCCCAGCCCCAAGTTGCCTTCCAGACTGTAGAGATCAAGACAGCCGCGAGCCCGGCCGCTGCTGAGAGCAGACAGACTTTCTCCACCTTCAGGTAGATAAGGACCAGGCTGGGCCAGTAGGACACAGGCTGGGCCCAGCCCTTCCTGAGGACTTTCACTTTGAATAAACGAGCCAAGCTCCTCCCAGTCCTGTCGCTTGATCTGAGAGCTGCAGCTGGCCCCTGGGGTGGAGGGATGGGGTTGTGCCTCTGGCTTCCAGCTCCCCGAGGTGGCCCTGCTTGCTGGAGAGGTGCTGGTAGCCTTCACGCTGCTTTGTTCTCTCTGAGCCGTGCCCTTGGGCAGGGAGGGAGCCACACCACCCCCGGCCGTAATGGTACCAGCATTAATTTATTAAAATTAATCCCGAAAAGTAACCGTACAATAAATTTAAAAAAAATAGAATCTTGTAAAAAAAAAACCAGGTGCCCCCCATGCCGCACCTCCAGCTGGCAGCACCGTGGGGCAGGGCTGGTCGGGGAGGGATGTGGACATGAGGGTGACCCCCCCGGCAGCCTGGGGCCGGCCTCGGCAGCACCTTGCCAGCCGCAGCAGCGGGGCTGCGGGGGGACGAGGAGCGTGGCTGAGGCCCCAGCAGCGTGGGGACGGCAGCGAGGGCTGGTCGAGGGCAGGGGGCCCTGCTCAGCACCGGCCCCCCCACGCTGAGCAGCCCCTGTTGTGGCTCCGGCGCTGGGAAGCTGCCCGGGCCCAGCCCAGCTGGGGCCCCGGCGGCCGCAGCGGGGAAAAGGGGGGCCCGGAGAACCCCCCCGGGTCCCCGCTGGCCGGTGCCAACCCTTGTCCCAGGCTGCTGTTGGGGGTGAGGGGAGGCAGATGGCGTGGTGCCCTGGCTGGTGTCGGAGGATGCGCGGAGCCGGTCTCAGTGGCCTCACCGTCACGGCCCCCGGGGAGCGGTGCGGGTGGGGAGGTTCCCTCTGCAGAGCTGGGGGGGCTGGGCTGTGGAGCGGGGGCTGAGAGCACGGCTGGCCCGCCGCCTCCTCCCCGGCCCCTCGGCAGCTCCGTCCCAGGGCCGCCCCGCGTCTCACACGCTCTTCGAGTAGCCGAAGATGCCCACGGGGAGGTACTTGACATGTGTTGGCCACTGTGCTGCCAGCTGGAAAAACTTCACGTCGTTCCACTCCACCCCATCTATGGAGACTGAGAGGAGACGGGGCGGTGAGGCACGGCCCCGGCCCCCTGGCCTGGCGCCTGCGGCCCCGTGGGGCTGGCGCCTCCCCTCACCTCGCAACATGGTGTTCTGGTGCTTGGCTGTGCAGATGAGGCGTGTGATCCCTTCGATGACTTGGCTTTTGGGCTCCAGGTCCTTCTCTTTCGGTTTCTTGCTCAGGAACATCACTGGGGGGGCCGTGGCCAGACAAGACCAACATCAGGATGTCCCCACCTGGCCAGGGGTTGGACCCCCTCTCCCCAGGGCTGGCCTCACCGCCTGGTTCCTGCCGTGCCAGCTCCCCTCTCTGCCCTCCCGCAGCCTCCCCCCTGCCCTTTTTACAACTGGCTGAGCCCCCCAGCGTGGGTTCAGGAGTTACCTTTCTTGTTCTTCTCCTTGGTGACCACGGTCATGGCCATGGTGCTGGGCGGCACCAGCTCCCCTATGCCGGGGATGCGGCTGACCTGGAGCGAGCGGAAGTTGCTCTTGAGCGTGTTCTTGATGCCCGTCTCCCTCTTCTCGCCCTCCTTCTTCCTGTCCAGCCCCTGGGTCGTCCAGTAGTCCACCTGCAGGCCCATCACCTCCACGCCGGGGCTCAGAGACCTGGCCAAGAGGGGAGCACCCCATAGCCCAGCTGCAACCGGCCCCGGGACGTGGCAGCCTGGCCTGGGAGCACCCCAAACCCTCGTGCCCCAGCACCCGCTTCCTTACCCGGCCCCCGAGAGGCCGCTGCTGACAGACGGGGAGGGCGGCGGGGTGCTCACGGTCTCCTTGCCGTAAGGGGCCGCTCCACTGGCGGTTGGTGTTGAGCTCAGCAGCGAGGGAGCGCAGGCTGTGGCATCGTCTGAGTCCACTGGGGAGAAAAAGTGGGGTCAGGGGGGCTGGGGGACACCACCGAGGAGCTCCCCGTGGTGAGCAAGGGGAGGCAGGGACTCACCGGAGGCGCTGAAGGACTGCTCCACCAGGCCCACCTTCACGACCTGCAAGGAGAGACAAGCGAGGTGATCCCCACCACCACGCGCTACCCCTCTCCCCCAGCCCCAGTTGCCCACACTCACCCCCACGAAGGGTACAAACTTCTGGCAGGAGTCCTCGTCGGGGCTGCGCAAGGAAGAAAGGCCGCTCAGGGGCTGGGGGCGCCGCCTGCCACGCTGGCCAGCCTCGTGGCTCGGGGGACCCCCGCGCTGGCAGGGGCCGAAGCTGGCTCCTGGCCCCTCTTCTCTGCCCTCCCTCCCCTGGGACAGCCTGTCCCCGACATGGCAGCACAGGGCACACTACACAAGGAGGCAAGGAGTCGGCCCCTCCGGTGCCGGGAGAGGGCTTGCATGCGGGAGGGCAGCCCTGCCCCGCTCTGGGGCCGCGGCTCCTCTGCACGGCAAGAGGGGGACGGACGCACATGGGGTGGGGAGGGAGGGCGGGCCAGGCAGCGGCACAGCAAGCACAAGCCAATACCTGATATAAAAATCAAAATAGAGACTTCTCTTCCTTGGGTGCCAGAAACCAAGAGAAGGGAGAGGTGAGAGTGCAGCTGGAACACGAGCGTCAACCCCCGGGGCAGCACGGTGCTGGCTCGCAGCCCCCGGCCCAGCCCAGCCCAGCCCAGCCCAGGCAGTCCGTCCCCGCCGTCCCGCAGCCGCTGCGGGGGCCGTGCACACCAGGGGGTGGCGGAAGGGTGGGGGGGGCAGCGCGGGGCCTCACTCAGCTTGTCCCCCGTCTCCCGCGTGCCCACGAGGCGGGGAAGGCGACCCCGGGCTACGCTCACCTCTTCTGCTTGTACGTCAGCATGGCCTCGGAGATGGGCAGCTGGTGGGAGAGGCTGGCTCCGGCGATGAACTGGGTGACGCGGCCCGCGATGTCCACAGTGTCTGCGGGCACAGGGAGCGGTGAGGGCCCCGAGTGTTCCCTTCGGGGCGCTGCCGGCCCCGTCGGGCCCCGCTCCTCACCTGCAGTGGGCGGCTCAGCCCTGCTGAACAGCTCCCGCCACGCCGTGTCCAGGAAGAGAGTGCTGTACTTGTTATCCACCGAGGCCAGGTACTTGGCGAGAGGGTGGGAGCCTGCGGGCGAGAAGGGGGATGCTGGATCCAGGCGGGGGGGGGCCTGGGGAGGCGGGGAAGGACAAGCCAGGCTCGTGGTGGCTCTCACCCAGTGGCACAAGCAGGAAACGAAGGTAGTTGAGCCAGTCGGGGGTCTTGCTGGCCAGCTGCTCCACGAAGAACCGGAGGACCACGCTCAGGTAGCTCTGGTCCCCTGCCACAACCACCTTCACCGGGGGGGGCATGTGGGAGTTACAGTTACAGCTGCCAGAGGGAGAGACAGAGGCCGTGATGGACCCTCGGTGGCTCAGCAGGTGGCACGGGGACGTGCCCTGCCAGGCCAGCCAAGCCCAGCATCAGAACCCCGCTGGTGCCACAGCGTCCCAGCGAGCCCGGGGGGGGACCAGTGCCCTCCCCAGCCCTTCCCTGCAGCGGCAGGACTGAGCCCGAGCTGCACTCACTATCGCTGGATGCGGGAGACGGTGGTGTTGAAGGCCGCCTGGATGTCCGCCACCGAGCAGGTGGACACGACCAGCTGCTTGTGCGCCAGGAGCTGCTCGCTCACGTACTGCCAAGGTAGAGAGCCCGGGGTGAAGCCAAGCCGCGGGTGCCCCAAGGGGATACAACTGCCCAGGCCCTCCTGGGATGGGGCCGGGGCCCCTGTCCCCACGCACGCTGCACGGGAGGGCCGCCACCACCTGGACATCCCTGGCTGCTTGCCCCAGCGTCCCTGCTCCTCCCAGCCTTCGCTCTCGTCTCTGAGCACAGCGGTCACCAGCCTGCACTGGCAAGGGCACTGCTGCCCCAGGAACCGGGCTGTGCTCCGAGATAAAGGGGTTGATCAAGGGACCCTCTGATTTAGCCCTGCCATCCCACAGCAGGGCCCAGCTCTGTGCTCGGTTCCTCTTTTGTTCGTTCCCTTCTCTGGCTCTCTCCCATGGCACTCCAAAATCCTTCCGTGCCTCTTCAGGTGTCTGCCTGCAGCTGAACAGTGCTGCTGTGCTAGGCTGGGGGGGTTAGAAGGGGCCACATCAGGATCTGGGAATGGACATCACTCCTTTTTCCCGTTAGCATGAGAGCTAGAGCAGGAGCACGCCAAGGATGTGCAGCGTGGGGAAGGACTCCACCGCCTCTCCCCCAGGAGCTTTTCTCCTGCCATGAGCCCTGCCTTGATTTTCCAGCAGGCCCTCCCATCTCCGGGCAGGGAACAGCGCCTCTTCCGCTCCCCGGGGCCTGGTGCCAGCAGGGGAAGTCCAGCACCTCAGCTGCGGCATGCAGCAAAGCTCTGACCAGCACCAAGCAGCGAGGGCGCGAGGCACGCAGCCTGTCAGCCTCCCCTGCTGGGACTGCTCCGGGCGTTGTGCTTTCGGGACCCAGCACCGATGGAGCAGGTGGACAGACAGACCTGTGCATGCAGCTCAGCACTGCAAATGCACCCCAAGAAGGGCCACGCAGGGGGAGAGGAGCGCCCAGCTGGCACCGGGTTCCCTAGGACACCCTGCCCCGGCCGGGAGAACGCCCCCGGTCCCTTCGCACCTACTCACCTGCCCCTGCCACTCGGCGACATTCACCAGCACGATGCTCTCTGGGAGATGCTCGTCGGAGACCAGGATCTGGTTCAGCTGATCGTAAACAGACTTTCGGGGCACCTACGACCGCGTCACCGCCAAGGTTAGGCTCAGCAGGCTGCCCCAGCCGACCTGCTGACAGCAGGGCTCTCGGGGGAGAGACCTCCAGGTGAGGAGGCTTCCAGGAGCCTCACCTGGGTGCTGTGCCACGAGTCAGGAGAGCTCTCGCTGTCCAGGCTGCTGGTGCGGCCGCCCTGGCCCTTGGAGCTCTGCCGGTCCTTCACGGAGGTGCTGCGGGGACGCCACAGCTGCTTGCTCTCTGCCTTGCTGCGAGTGAGAAGAGGGAGAGGTGATGCTGTGTGGGGGGAAATCCCACCTCCTCCAGCCCCCCATCACCCCAGCGAGCCGACGCTGAGCCTTCTCAGCTCTGCCACAAGGCCCAGAGCCGCCTTACCTGGGCGACACGGCACTGGGGAGCTCGGCTTTGGTCCCGGGGCCCAGCTGGGCCAGCCTGTCCACGCTGCCCTCCCTCGTGGCAGCCTCTGCGGGGGCCAGCCGGGGACTCGGCTCCTCTGCGGCCAGCTCCTGAGGGCCACACAGTCATGTTGTGCACACCGTGCTCCCCGACCTCCTGCCCCGTGCCCACAGATCGCACTGGTGGCCCCACAGCAGGGCAGAGGCTGCAGGGCCTCGATGGGGCTCAGCTGCACCTCCTGCAGCCCCATCTCCTCCCCCTCCTTCCACCCTTGCTGTTGTCCAGCCCCGTCTGCCCGTCCCAGGGAACGAGGTGGTGCCCGAGGGAGCTCCAGCCCCGCTCCATCCCCCGCAGCCTGGACTCACCACTGCGGGGACCTCTGCTCCCGGCTCCTCCTGTGCTCGTGGCGCTCCCGGCTTCCTCTTCTCCGCCTCGCCCTGGGGGACAGGGAGCGGGGTCAGGGCAGGACGGAGCGCCCCGCGCGGGGCGGCTGCCGGTGACCCATGCCCGCGGTGGGACCTGGCCCGGCCTCGCAGCACGTGCTCCCACGGGGGAGCCCGGCATCCCCCTGGGACCGGCCCCAGAGGACGCCCCCCTGCCTTGCCAGGAAGGCTATCGCTACCTGTCTGCTGGCGCTGGGAAAAAGAAGAGGAAAGAAGGGAAGGAGCAGCCCCGGGTTTGGTCTCAGAGGGAGCCGCGGGGGTGCTGGGCTGGCCGGGGAGGGAAGGGGACAGGAGGTGGTGGTGGTGGTGGTGGTGGTGGTGTAACTCACAGGGCTGCCCGACTCTTGATCCTGCCCTTTCTGGCTGTGCAGACTGCCGATCTCAGTCTGGGAACCAGAATGAGAGACTCCCTCAAAGAAACGCCTGCAGAGAAACAGACAGACGGACGGACGGACAGACAGACGGGAGAGAAAAAGGCAGGAATAAGAGAGGAACAAAGTCACCACGACCCCAGCGCACCCCCGCCGGCCTGTCCCAAGCACAGAGCACCGTGGAGAGATCCCCGGCGGGACGCAGGGGTGGACGCCCAGGTGCCCTCGTGCCCCAGCAGGCTAAAACCTGTGACCCCAGGGAACTGGAGGCAGGTCTCGGTCTCCTAGCCAGCAGCCATTTCCCCCTCCGGTGATCCCCTGCCACCGCAGGGTGCAGAAAGGCAGCCCCAGCTAGGCAGCTGTCCACCTCACCGCTGCGGGGCCTCCGCCAACACCGCAACCCAAACGTGCTGCCCTCCATGCCACCAGGGCTCCCACAGACTTCTGCTGCCTTCCCTTTTGCTCCCCCTTCTCCAGGGAGGGCTCCTTCTCTCCGACCGCTGCTGCTGCACGCTTCTAGCGGCAGCTTCCACCTTCAATTCCTGCTTTCCCCCTCCCCAGGGCTCTGAGGCTGCAGTGTTGCGGACAGAGCAGCACCGCAGGTGGCACAGCAGTACTGCAACGTCCTGTTTTGTTCCCTAACATTTCAATTTTTATTTTTTTTTAGGCCTCAGGGCTGATGTCTTGGTAGAGCCGCACAGTGCCACTCCAAGGTCCTGCTCCCAAGTCACAGGGGTCAACACAGGAACCCCTCCTGGGGAGCAGGGTGGTCTCTGCCACCACAGCGAGGGCTGCCCGCTTCCACCTTCGTTTCCCCTCTTTCCACCCATCATTTCTTTGTCACGGACCCCTCCACGGCCTGTGGGCTGCTCAGAGGCCACAGAAGCCTTTGGGAACCCAGCAGGCTGTACCGCTGGATCGCCCTGGCAGCTCTCCCAGGACCCCTGCAGCCAGGCAGCCCGCCCGCAACGTGCAGCTTCCCCTCAGAGAAGCGAGGCAACTTCCCCCTGGGCTGCTGTCTCTGTCTGTGCTCACTCCCAGCCAAACTTTCTCCTGGTTTGGCTGCTGTGCAGGCAGGCCTGCTGGGTTGCAGGGATGACCACAGGCATGGGACACGGAGCTGTTCCTCTAGGACTCTGCCAGAGTTTCCACTGTTACCCTCATCTGGATTCATCTGCAGCTTTCTGCAGGATACCCACGGGCTTCTGAGCGTCCTGGCTGCCCCCTGCACTTTTCCTTTTCTTTACTTCCTCGTTCGCCTACAGCAAGCTGTGCTGCCAGGCACAACGGTGTCGGGTTCTCTGCTTTTACTGCTCCTGCAGGGACATTTCATCTCAGTAAGGGATGGTCCCACCACAGAGCAGCCCTTCGGCAGCAGCGTTTACAGACTGGCTGGAGGACTCACGGCTCAATTTTCCCCTCGCTAGCTCCGTGGCCAGCTGCTCCACGACACGTTCATTGACAAAAGCCACGGATTTGGAGTCTGCATTGTGCCCCGATGAGATATTTTCCCCGTGTCACACAGGGATAGCTGATGTCTCCTGTTACTAGCATATTTCTGCTCTCTCCACCCCTCCAGTCTCCATTACGGGACCTCAGGCACCATCACCACCCTGCAGTCACTGCTCTGCACTTGCCTTTTCTCAGCCAAAAAATTCAATCCATCCAGACTGAGTACATTAAAGAGTCAAACCAGAGAAATATGCTAAGTTTTCTAAAAGTACAGCTCCCACCCAGCACCTCTCCTTTGGACTGTCCCTGATGCGGCATACCCCTGGCTGGCACCTCCCAAAGCAGGTGTCCCCAGCCCTCAGACACTGGATTCACCCAAACTGTGTGCGTTTGGCCTGGCTTTCAACGCCCCCTTTAAGCGGGGCTGCCTCCCCGCCGCCACACGGAAGCTGTGTCTGCTTCTGCCCTCTCTCACTCGCAACCCAGAAGCTTTCGTCACTAGAGGATGCGTCACGCCGAGCACAGAGCTCTCCCGCCGCTCTCGGCTCTCCCTGCTCTGCAATTTAAAGGCTCTCTCCTCCAGGTGTGACTGAGTCAGAGTCTCAGCAGGTTTGGATTTAGGTAAATCCCAGCCCTCCTGCATTGCCTCCTTCCCCGCTGTCCATATTCTCAGCCACCCGAGGAGACATTTGCTCCTTCCCCTCCGATCTCCAGACCAAGGCTCTGACTGCTGAGGTCCTACAGCCTCCAGCTGCCCCCCAGGCAGGGCAGCAGCCACCGCTCACTCTCAAGGACTCCCTGAACGCCCGCGCTCCGCAGGGAGCTTTGTGGTGTCTAGCAAGGCTGGCTATGACAAAAACCCAAGCCCCACACGAGGAGCACCTCTTGAATTTACAGGCTGGGCTGGAAGGTCACCACCAGCTTCCTGAGGCAACCAGGGTGAGAATGCTCTGCACTGGGACCAGGCAGCCCGGGGGAATGCAAGGGGATACGCGCTCAGCACCGCCAGAAACGGGGAACAGAGTGCAAACTGAGCTAGGGACACTGGGAGCAGGATGAAAAACATCCCAGGGCCCAACAGGCTGTCCTAGCAGAGACAGCAACGCCCAAGACAGGCTGTCGGGGCAGGTGCAAGCACACACCAGCACCTACTGCAGGATGCTGTCCCAGGGACCAGACCTTTGTGGATTTGCAGAGCCAGAGCAGGGGCTTATATTTAACCACACTCAGCAGGCTTTAATTCTTACAGTTTCCATAGCTTTGCGTATGTAAGCTGGTCTCTGACCACAAGACCACCATCCTTTTTCTCCCACAGCACCTCTGCTTCTTTAAAGCCTGTGGTGAGGGATCACGTGAAACTCCTGGAGATCCGAGCAGACCACCTCAGCAGCTCCCCCGTGCCCACACACCTGCTGTCTCCTCCCGAACAACTCGTGGATTTGTGGGAGACGTGACTGCAGTCCTGTTCCTGTCTCCTCCCCATGCCCTGAAGCGGTTCCTGAATCCAGCAGTTCTCTTTTCAAACACTCTGCCTGTGGCAGACCAGGTCCAGGGATACAAACTAATCCGAATTATGCTCAAATACTTAACTCTAGAGACAATAATGACAACTCATCTCGGCTTGGTCTCTCCTGGCCTAGAAGAGACTCAGGGCACCGTGAGGCAGCCAAGCAGAGAGCCAACAGAAGGCAGCTTCCTCACAAAAGGACAGCACAGAACCAGAACGGCCACGAGCAGAGAGGCCAGGTGAATGCGGGCCACGTGGGACAAAAGCCTGGTTTCACGGCACGGCCCGCTGCAGACCTCGTGCCAAGTCAGCAGTGCTTGGAGGAGCACGCCAAGCCAGCGGGTGCCTGGACAAGCAGTGTCGCTGAGGGTTGCCAGCCATACACCTCCACAAAGGGTGGGAGCTCAACATGCAGATCCCACGGGGACACAGGGACTGGCCCTAGCAGCCTCGAGACAACGTGCTCAAAAGACAGGCGTGCTTCGGGGTGGAAAGCCTGAGAAGGCCGGGACTGTCAGCAGAAAGGTGTGAGAGCTAGCGACAGCCGGGGCTTAGATCAAGGAGGTACTCTTAGAGCAGATCAGGAATAGTGTCAGGTGCCGGACTGGGAGGAAATCAAATGAGATAAGTATGAAGGAACCCAATTTTTATGGGCAGTTTTGAAGGTTTTTTTTAAACAGGATACGCAAGTGAGGAACTCGGCTGTGCCAACAGAAGATGACAATGGGGAAGGAGAGGGGACAATGCCTACGTTAGGCCAAGCAACAGACAAGTGCCAGAGGGCATTTCTCCAGGTCCCACGGACGCTGATGGTGGCCTCTGACCTCCTGCAATCCTTACCTCAGGGTCGGCTTGGGCGTACTGTGCACGCTCTCGTTGTCCTCGATCTCTGGGCCGCTGTCGCTGTTGTTGCACTCTTCCAGGCTGTCATAGAGCAAGCCCAGGTCTTCCTCCACCTCCTGGGTCTGGTCTACGGGGTCAGAGTCCAGGACCTGTGGGACCAAAGCCAGAGGGCAACAAAGAGTTAGGGAGTTACCGGCATCCCAGGCCAGGCACGTGCAGGTGGCATTGTCACTGGGCCAAAGGAGGCTGCCATGAGCATGACATCCCCCCAACAGGCTTTTTGGGAAGGTGTTTTTGATTTGAGCATGAGGCTCAGAGTTGCCTTTTTGAGGCAGGAGGCTTTGAAAAGGCCAAGCCCCAGCCTGTGCCATGCCTCACACCACCTTTGGGAACAGCCCTGAGCACTTGCAGCTCAGGCTCAGGCTCCAAGTTATTGGGAACCAGCCCTCTGACACCGACACATCTGTGAGGAGCCACTGCCAGGTGAGGCAGCCTTCCTGCTCCTTACCTCCTCTGTCACTTTAAACCTCTTCAGCAAAGCCACAAATTTCTGCTTGAAGTTTGGTTGCTAAAATAAAGCAAGGGGAGAAAAAAAGGTCAGCAAAACTATCCAAGCAGGTTCCAAGATGACAAATGCACAGGCCGTAGTTGCTCTCTTTAACAGCCCACTGGCTCCTTTCTGGGTCCACAGGCCCATGCTCAGCTAGGATCTACCTTGGTCCTTGAATGTGCTGTAGGATTTGGACTAAATCTGAACTCCACAAGAAGCTGCTGATCGGGGAGTGGGGGATGGTACAGGGACTGTGACTCTGCTACAGGCTGGAAGAGCACTTTCTCTCCTTTTAAAGCCCCTGTCTCCCAGAACACCTGCTTAAGGAATGCTGCTTTCAATTGAGAAAAGATGGGGAATGAACTCAAGGAGAAGGTGCCCAGGGACTGGACAGGGACAAGGAGATGCTTGGGGAGCTGAGTCAGAACCATTGCCCACAGATCATCATGTGCACAAAGCCAGGCTAAGCATGGCACGGGCCACGAGCTGGGGTATGGCTCTGGCCAGCAAGCTAATCCAGTGAAGGCAGGAGGTTTTCCCTTTCTGCTCAGAGCCAAGGGCTCCATCACCTGCTCTGCACCAGTGCCAGCATCCCCCCACCCCAAAATCCAGCCCCCGCTCTGCAGGGAGGGGAGGAAGTTGAGTCCTTTCCATCCCTTTGATCACATTGGAAACACAGATGTTACTCTGGTCATTGACGTGGTTCGGATCATTTTCCTCCTGGCCTTCTTGGTTTTCCTCAAGTCGTCCTCCTCATCAAACAGATCCTGCGGGCAAGAGGCCACAGCACGTCAGAGCAACCTGAGTGCTGCAGGGAGCAGCAGCTCCTGGAAGCCTCCCCGCCCCACGCTTACCTCCCACTTTGAAAAGCTTTGGCCCACTCTCCCAGGGGCTTGCTTCTCACTTTCCTGCCCCTCTCCCTCCTTACCATTCTCCCCCAGCAGACCTTGTGTTGCCCCTCCAGGGGGACAACGTGCCAGCAGGGTGCAGAGGAGGCACAGCAGCCTTCTGCAACGTCCTTGTTGCAACCTAAACCTCTTTTCTCAGCCTCCCCACGACCCACGAGCTGTTCTCCCCTCTCCAGCGTTAGCTCAGAGAGCGCAGCACCCTGACTGCACATGTGGGAGAGCAGCTGGGAGCCCTGCTCCTCGCCCTCAGCCCCTGTCCACAGCCACACAAACAGAGCAGGGGAAGGAGAAACAGCTTGTGCATCCAGCGTGCTGACCCCCGCTCTCTTCTTCACCCAGCAGTGGCAGAGACGGGATGTTTGGGGTTGGGGAAGCCGAGGACACAAGCCAGGGCCTCCCCAGGTCATGCAAGTGTTCTTCCAGGGATCAGCCTCAGAGAAACACTCAGCTTCCACACGGAGTACTGATGTATTAGCTTGGCACGTGGGGCAGCTGATGTGGTGGATCCTGAGCTGCTCAGGATTATTGCTGCTCCTGATCAGCGTGCTACCACAAGGCTTTTTTAGTCCTTGAGCGTACGCAGCACAACAGGAGGACAGCAAACAGCAGTGGGTCTGCCTGCTGACCATTTTAAGACCCAAACTACTTCTTCCTGAAAGCTCTGTTCTCCCCAGGAGAGAGGGCAGCTCAGGACAGCCTCTGGCCTATTTTAATAGGGAGAAGGGATAGAATCCATGGTGCAAGGGGCTCAGCACAGGTTTTGTGCTGCAGACCAGACAGCTCCCAGGACACATGGGTGAGACCTAGGGCTCATTCAAGTACACAGCTCTCCAAAGTCCTCGTGTGCCACAGTCCTTCCTGCTGTCAGGTATTGTGGCTCTCTGCCCTCTGAAACCACGACAAATGTTTGCAAGGGAGATGAGAGAGCTTGGGGCGATGCAGACCCTCAACGTCTGATCCTTGCCTGAGAGATGGGACCGGGACGTAAACCACCCTGCCAGACCCCTTACCTGGCCCTGAACAGCGTCATCGCTGGCTTCCTGCTCCGAGGAGAAGCTGTCATCCTCTTCTTCAGAGTAGTTATCAATGTCTGGGGAGCGATCTGAAAGCAGACACTGCAGATGCCACAGCTGAGCGAGACATCTGTCAAGGCTCCGAAACGCTCAGTACTGCTGGCAGACGCTTGGGGATGCACTCTGTTACCCATGGCCCACCCCAAACGCTTGCCTTTAGGTCTGTGGGTGAAGGCTAACGCACCTGAAGCCTTGATTTTAGGACCCGAGGGGACACTCCCATCCTCGTGGTCGATGGGCTGACTGGACAAGGAGTAGATGCTGATTTCAGCCACTCGGATGTTCACATCCTTCATGTTGCTGTGGAGGCTCAGGAGCTGCCCTCCGTCCGTCGGGTGCTGCATCACCTAGGCAGACAGACAAATGTGGGTGACACAGAGCACTCGCGGCACCGAGCTCCCTCCCCAGCGCTGGCACTGGCGGTGCCAAGCTCCCGCTCCGTGCCCAGCACCCCGTACCTCGGCCATGTTAATGATGCCCACTGCGAGGGTCTTGTAGCCCAGGATGGTGCGGTTCTTGTACCTCTTCCTCCGCTGCAGCATGATCTGCAGCTTGTTGCCGTCTCTCTTGAGAAAGTGTGGGTACTGGGGGAGGGAAGCACAGGGAGACGGCAGTGTGAGGGCAGGGCTCGGGATGGCACACGGGGAGGTAGGGAACTTCCTCGGTGCTGACATACAGCAGGATCTCAGCTGCTCACCTCTGAGGTGCCCCTCAAAGGCCACCTGCCATCATCCCCCAAATCCCCACTGCCCCTGAAACCCCGGAGCAGCAGGCCAGTAGCATGAACCTGTGCTGTGATCGTCAGGGTGTAGGCAGCCACCAGAGCCCCTCCTCAGAGGCTGCCCCCTTCCCAGCGAGCCCCAAAGCCATGGCTGCTGAGAAATGCTGCACGAGGGGAGCACCAGGGTGCCCAGGGGGCTAGGTGAGGTACCTGCAGTGAGAAAGTCAGCTCCAGCTCGGTCTCCATCAGGCCGCCAGGTGGGAGGACGTACTCATTTGACCTCAGGACTCGCTTCGAACCCTGCGAGAAGGTTGGTAGGTGCACAGCTTGGCTGGAGCATTCTGGCCACAGGCTCCACCGCACCACACACACGGGTCTGGTGTTCGTGGCCCGTGAGGAAGGAGCCAGCGCCTCGGCTCTGTTCTGTTCCACCTCGCAGAGCCACATTGCAAATGCCAATAACCACTTTGTGAAATATTGGGGTTGCTCCCGACCTGCCAAAGGTCTCTTCTCCCTTCCCGCCTGCTGGGACCTGCTTTTCCCAAGCCTGCTCTGCTTCACCTGGCTCCTTGCACCCAGACGCTGTGGTTGCAGACACTGCTGGAGCCAGGCAGACAGCGCCAGCAGGGGAAGGAAAGGGTCCAAGCACACTGCCTGGCCGGGAAAGGGACAAAGGGACAGTCCTGGATCATGTCTCCCCCAGCAGACAGACCCAGGCGTGGCTGGTTCTGTGGGGTCTGTCTGTCTCAGGGGTCTCCCCCTTGCCCAGCTCATCTCTCCAAAAACTCTTCCAAGCCATTTCCTCTATCAACAGTCCTTACCTCTCCACATTCACAGCTGTTTTTCCCCCCAGGAGGGCAGTAAAAGAGGATCTCTATCAACACAATCCACTCTTAGTACCCTTTCCTTTACTTCTCTCCTACCTTCACTATCTCCAACTACGGCGTGGCTGCTGACCCAGAGAGAACGAATGATCCGGGGCATGAAAAATGTCCTCTGTATGCACCAGGCTCTCTTGGTCATAGGACAGCAGAACTCAGGGACCCTCCCAAAAGGCCCATACCCCCTGGCTGTGTCCCCACAGGGCGTCAAGGATAAAACGTCCCACAGTGGTGGCACTGGTTGAAGGCCTTTCTTGCACCTCGATTGTTGGTGTTACCCAGGCTAGTAAAGAAGGGGAAAAAAAGAAAAACAACCCTACAGAGGGGAGAAAGGAAAGACCTCCACATGGTGCAGCATTACAGTTCTTGCCGATACCGAGGCAAAGACAAGCTCTACAGAAACAGTCCTTCGTTCCCAAGAGGCCTTTTTTGAGCTGCCTGCAACACTGCTCCCAGCCACTGTGCCAGGAGCAAGGCTTTCCCTGCGAAAAGGCTTCCTGAAACGGAAGAGAGGAGGTGGAGCTAATCCCCTTCACCATCTGGGAGCCTTCCTGGCCAAGAACGCACTGACTCTTCCTTCCTGCATTGCCCTTCATTAAGAGACGATAGGTGGTCAGCACCACGACAACCTGTTACTTAGGCACATTTACCATTTGCTGTTTGTCCTAGACTTCCCACCAAAGATTCAGTCTTTCATCAAACTGCACACACCGGTGCAGTTATTCTTCACGAAGATGTTATGTCTGGGGACGGCGCTACGGCAAAGGAAAGCTGAGCCTAGTCTGGGTCGTGTGAAAATGAAGGTTCCTTAAACATCACCAGCCTCTGTGCTCCTTACCACTATGGGAGCCTCAGCCCAGCAAAAGTGCGAGCAGCAGCAGGTAAGGAAAGGGATTGCTCCCCTGTTCAGCACTGGTGACACAACACCTAGACTCTGGAACCAGTTTGGGCTCCCCAGTATAAGGAAGGCATTGACAGACTGGAGCAAGTCCAGCAGCAGACATCAGGATCAGCAGGGGCCGGAGCACAGGACGTAGAAAGAGAGGCTGAGAGAGCTGGGGATTGATCGGCTGGAAGAAGAGAAGGTAAAGGGCGACTTCACTGCTACCCACAGACACTTAGCAGGAGGGCGCAGAGAAGGCAGAGCTGGACTCCTCTCAAAGGTGAGGGTGAGAAGCAAAAGGGGGATGAGCTGGAAAATGGGAAATGACCACGATAAGTTGGGAACGACTCCTCCCTCCAAAGGGCAGTCAATGCTTGGGACAGGACACAGGAAGGCTGAGGGATCTCCAACACTAGAGAAATTCAAACCGCTGTCCGACGTGGCTTTGAGCCCCTGACATGGCTCAGCTGCTCTGCAGCTCGGGTGATGTGAGGCAAGGCCTAGCCCTCAGCACAACACTCAAGTATCACCAGTGGTACTACAAGAAGACTTAATATCAGACCGTTTCAGTGGAGACTGCAGATGATAGACTGTCGAGGAAGTAAAAGCAGCAGGGAGCAGTTCTGCTCGCAGATCTTCACTATCTAACAACCATACTGGAGCTTGTACTGCTCTACACAAGCACACGACTCCCAGGCCTGGTTTGCCAGGTATAGCCCCCAGCTTCGGCTATAAATCTGTTCTGATGGGCATTCAAAACACAGACTTTGGCACCATCACCCCTCCACAGCAGCACCAAGGGCTGAACCTGAGTCTCCAGCCACATCCAGCGAGCGGCTGCAGGAGGATCTGCAGCCCTGCCCCAGCACCTGCCCTGGCAGCGCGGGGACCAGCTTTCCCCTTCCTTCGATCGCTGCCTCTGCTCGCAGCTCAAGGCTGGGAGCTCCTGAATTACAGCACTGGGAGTTCCCTCTGCCACGAGGGAGCACCACACTTCCCTTCACACCACAATCGGTGAGGAAGCCAAGACAAGATAACTGCACCTTTGTGGTGCTGAGCCAGGCACGTTTCGATCTCTTAATGCCAGGCTGAACAATGCGCAGTAGGAAATGTTCCGTGACATCTCCAAGCTCTTAAAAAACAGAGCGAGGGGTACAGTTTTAAAAGCCACAAAAGGGATGAAAGCAAGTCCCCTTTTCAGCAGTTTGGACTTCAGTAGTTCGGACTTTTGCCTCACGGGAAGCCCCTGACTGAGGACACTGAATACTCAGATCCCCCCTGGGAAATGAGGGTGTTCTGCAGACATGAAAGCTCCCTCGGCCCTTTGACAGGGATCCTTCTGGATCAGGGAGCAACACCACACGTGGAAGCTGTCTTTTAAAGACCAGATCAGTGTGCTCACTGGGACATCCCAGAGAGGCCCCACCATCCTCTGGGGCGTGTGCTTTCATGGAGCACTGGGGCCGTCGTCCGGATGCAGGCCCCGAGCCTCCGTTCTGTGTAACGTGCCCTTGGGAGCGGCAGCATCCTGACAGGCCTTGCCCCAGCCCAGAGGAGCTACTGCTGAAATGCGAGATCATACAGCTCCGCTTTCCTCTAGTCCCCAGCTGGGAACTCGTGAGGTCCTCCGCAAACCACACGCATCATCTGCTTCCGCCCAAAAGACGGCAACGCTCGCCGGGCAGCCTTCACACAGCTACTTGCTGCCGTGACTCATCTGTTACCTAGGAGAGGAGCGGGAGGGATGGATCCATCTGAGGCCGCTCTGTGGGCAGGCCGCGCTGGAGCTGCCTACAGCTTCCATCTGCCTCCCGGGAAGGCTCGGCGGTCCCCAGCCCTGCCAAGGCGGCCGCTCAGGCCGGTGGAAGCAGCCCAGGTAGGCGCACGAGCCCGCCCCGCTCCCATGACGTGCGCCGAGCTACAGGGGAACGTGGGCAGGAGCCTTCTCCTCCAGTGCCCTTCAGCTTCGCAGGGAGCCCACAGCAGCATGCAGCCGCAGGCGATCCAGACCCCGACTGCAGGCTCAGAGCCCTGCAGAGGAAAGCCTCTGTGGCCTCCAGGAGTCACTGCTGAAGCCTCTCTGCCTCCCTGCCCAGCTTCTTCCCTCGCTAGGGCCTGCATCAATGGACACAGCCCTGGGTTTTTGGCTCTCCTGAACAGTACCGTACACGCAGAGATGAAAATACAAGTGATGCGGGACGCTGACAGCGTGTGGACCACGGCATCCTGCTCCTTTCCTCCCTCCAGGCCCCGCGTTTCACACATTTTGCTTTCAGATCCTTCAGGGCAAGGAACCCGCCCTGCCATGAAGGCAAATCCCGGCTCCCAGAGCTCCACTAATGCAGCAGCTTCCAGCACTAATCCAGGATTTAGATCCTAATGTGTGCGGCACAAAGAGCTCAGGGGGAGCGCAAAGCTGCTGAGCACCCGCCCCACGATGCTTTCAATGGGATCAGCAGCTTTTTGGCCGGCTGACAAGAACGAAGGAAGGACACCGGCATCCCAGCTGGGTCAGGGGAGCTGTGGCAAGGACAGCACGCTCAAGAGGCATCATGCTTCCTTGCTGTCCCTTGGCAAAGTGTGTGCCCACAACCCATAAGAACCCATCTATTCGCCACCAGCTGCAGAGAGAGGGAGAGGGCAGGGTCACACGTGTGAGGATGGGGGCAAACTCCCTCTCCCCTTGGTGACAAAAGACCCTCTCCTCTTCCCTCTGCCTGGTTCAGAGCAGAGGCATCAGGGCAGGCCAGGGCGCACGGAGAAAGGGAGGGGACAGCAGAGGCAGCAGCGAGATCCCACAGGGTGCAGATGCCTGCAGAAGTCACGCACATCCCTCACACAGCCTCTGCCCTCCCCAGGGAGGGAGATGTGGACAGCAAGCGCTGCCAGAAAGCACCCAGCGCCTACAGCTCGCCTAAAGGGTCGGGAGCGGGGTAGGGGATGCCAAACCTCAACAGCAGCTTGTAAGGAGAGCCTTGGCTGAGGCAGGGAAGCGGGACACACTCTGTCCCAGTGCAGAGGCCTAGCCAAATTCATCCCCGATGCCAGCCAGTACCAGGTAGCTTATTGCTGTCCCCAGGACATCATTCTCCCCTGCCTGGGAGCCAGAATCACCCCAAGGGTGCTATAGGAGGCAGGAGCAAGGGGATGGCACAAAGCAGGGGACACGCAGACCGGCATTTCACCAAGAGGGCACGAGGATGGGCTTGCTGCCGCCAGGCAAGGAGAGGAGCCTACCTGAATCTTCACGGCGATGAGCACCGAGCTCAGCTCTTTGTCCAGCTCTTTCAGCACCGTGAGCTTCTTCAGGCGCAGACTGCAGAGCCTGTAAGACAGAGAGAATGGGACGCATTCAGGCACCACCATCCCTGGGGCCCTGCCACATGGTACCCGGCGCTCGGAAGGCAGCCTGGAGGCTCGGCCCCGCCGCGGGCACAGGCTTGGCCAAGGAACGCCGGCGTTTACGTGCCACCGAGACAGCCCACTGGGGAAAAAGGGGAAGAAAGAAAATTAATGGAGCTAAAGCAGGCTTAAGGGATTAATGTGCAACAGGAAGTCCAACAGCAGGCCATGTGGCGAAGAGATCCCTTCCCAAGCAGGGCTGTTGCCAGCTCTGTTTAAATCTACCTTGGCCACGAGTGCTGTTTATTTATAAACCAAAGCACCTAAATCCATTCTTATCCCGGACTTAGTTAAGGCAAATGTTCCCATGCAGGCATCACAGCTCGGCCCTCCTCTCACGCAGTGCCGCGCGGAGCGGACTCGGGAGGCAGCAGCCCCGCAGGACGCCTCCTGCAGCAGAGCCACCCCGAGCACCTCGCAGCCCGGGGACTCGGCACGGTAAGTGGCAGGGAAAAGCCACGAAGGAGACCAAGGCACAGAGAGAAAAGCTACTTCGGCCGCTCCAAGGATTAGGCGGTGCCTGTGAGACTGCCAGCCACCCCGACCTCCTGCCCAGGGGCCTGCGGGATGCTCCCACGGAGGTTATTTGCAAGGAACGATGGCCAAGCTTAGCTGCCACCACTCCCCAGTGCTCACTTTGGCTTTCCCTAGATCCTAGAAGAGATCCTAGAGGAAATCCTGGAGGTGCAAGGCTTGCACGTGTAAGTCAAGGATGACTCAAATTTTCCAATTGTTTTAGTTACCCGCATAGAAATTTATCCCCAAAACATTAAAACTTCCATAAAGAGTCTTAATTTGAGGATATTCAAAGGCTGCAGTTCTACCTGGCAGCTGTTCTTGCTGTAAAACGTGCTCCTTACCCAAACTAGCTCGTTCGTTGTTAGCTGCTCATGCTCCTCTCCGAGGAACTCAGGAATCCCACCAGTACCTGGTGCCTCTCCTCGGGGAAGAGTACGTGCATGCTGATCAGCTCTGCCTATTTCCTCAGCCTAAAACAGCTGAGCTCTTTCATGTCTGATAAGGTACTTTTAAAGCTCCTTTCTTCTCTTTCTATCCTCTCCAGCCTTCTTGCACGCAGCGGGAGAGCCACACCATGTGCAGAAAGCTGGGCACCTGCTTCCACCCACCGCCCTTGCCACCAGAGACACCCCTTGCCCGCAAGCAAGCACCCTGCAACCCCAAACCCTTTTCAAACCAGTGCTTTCTGCGACACCACCTCCCTTCCCACCGAGATTAGCAGGCGTGTTCTGGAGTCTAAATGTATTTATTTGAGGCAACAGAGCACACCTGTTTCAAAAGGGTGCTCCCCAGCAGCCTGGCTATCCCTGATGACCCTCTTTTTATCCGTTACTTAACCAGTCCGTGCATCGCCCAGACTGGTGTCACTGCTGTGCAGGCACGGGTCTGGACAGCAGCGGGCCCCTCGCTAATCCCTGCAGATCCCCTCAGGACAGGATCGATCCACGACGATCGGAACGGTGCGTCCGTGATCCCCTCAAGTCACTAAACTTTCTGGTAGGTAAGTTATAAATCTGGATCTACCTGATCATATGGGGTAAGTAAGAACTGCTCTTGGGCTTTGGAACTACGGCAAGGACATCCTCTGTGTTGGGTTGTGGTGATCACAGCTGTGTAATGCTGCTTCAAGCTGCAAAATCCCCTCCCCTGAGCATGGCTTTTTAAACCCGCAGCACAATAAAGCAGCTTCTTCCTTTGACTTGTGCAGCTCCCTCTGTATTCGGCCGCACGGCACCGCCGCTGCCGGCCGAGGAGATGGTAGGGAAGAAGAGCGCACGCACATACGGTCACACGTCTGTCACTGCCCCCATCCTCAGCTGAGATGACGGTAAGGGAAAGGAGCACACCCACGTCCACGCAAGCACGCATCCTGCCAAGGGAAAAAAAAAAAAAAAAGCAAACGCAGGAGCTCACTGAACCTGATGGCATTCCAGCCTCAAAGGTGTAATGTTCCAGAGCATCCCGGACGAGGCGCTGAGCTCCTCTGTACCACAGGTACAGCTCCTAAGGCTGGCACAGGGGCGAGGAAAACGGGATGAAAATGCAAGGTGTGAGCAGTACAGGAAGAACAGGCACCCTGCAAAACCGGAGCTGTACAACTACCCAAAGCTCATGCACGGACTGGAAAATGGCCTGGCAGAGAAGCAGCCTGAGCTCTGTGCAACCAAGGACCCTCGGCCATCTGTTTTCGCACAGGAGAGCCAGTGAGGAGCCAGAGGTGCTAAGGAGCACTTCTGCTGGAGTCACACGCTGAAGGTGAAGGCTGGAACATAAAGCCAGGCAGCACTGAGGGCTCTTCAAAAGGCACAAAGAAATGGGGTGTGAGTGGTGTAATGCTGCCCACAGTGCTCTCCTGGCCTTCTGAAGTCGAGGCACTGCGCCCTGTGTCACGATATACGTGGATGAGGCGCCGCCACGTGTGCGCAGAGGGAGACCTACTCCCGTTCCAGAAGCCACGTCCCTGTTGCCAGCAACCAGGAGCGAAGAACTGGGACAGCAGCGGGGTCCTCATCAGGCGCTGCAGCTCAGGGAGGTGGGCCAGTGACGTGTGTGAAGATGACCTGGGATGAAGGCCGACGTCAGCCTGCTTCAAAAGCCTCCCCTGGGGAAAGCACGACAGAGCACGCACGCCTTGCTGGCATGGTCCTGCCTCTCTGCTCTCCCACTGGTGGCACTCAGGTGGCTTACACAAGCACAGCAGGGGATAAGAGCCATGCCAGCACCCTCCTGGGGTCCCCAAAGAAAGAGGGGCCCCCACACAGGAGGAGGGCAGAGGTGTGCTGGGGATGGCCAAGGGTGCCGGTGTCAGCAGGGTGTACGTGGCCAAAGAGCAAGATGATGTCTTCAGTTAGGACAAATGGGAGGCAAAGGGAAGAACAGTGTCCTGCAAAGCGGTTATGTCCATCGCTCCTCATCTTCACAGCTGGCTGCCCTCAGAGTCCCCCTTGTGGGACGGCCATTCAGGGCAGAACCCAGCCTTTTTTCCACGTACAACACACTCAGCGTGCCCTCAGTGCCACTGCATTAACCCGGAGCATTTCATCTTTCCTGTTCTCCAGGAGAGAAAGCCCACCCCAGCAGCCCCAGCTGCAATCATCCGCCTGGGCAGTCCCTCTTTAATTGCATTAAAGGTCACCATCTCACAGCACACGTACCCTTATCAGGCACGTCCTGCTCCCACCAGCCCTTGGAAGGGTGCCTAACTCTTTAATCCCCGGGCAGATGATCTCAGAACAGCTCTGCTTCGGTCAGTGCTTTGCCCTTGAGCTCGCTGCCGCCGGCTGCTCGGTTACGCACGCACACAGAAGCCGCTTTCCCGCTGCAGGGACACGCGTGGGGCTGCCCAGGAGCTCGGAGTGCCACCCAGAGGCCTCCCGGGAAGAGCCTGCTCTCCCATCGCAAGCTCTCAGCACTCCTCCACGTCCTGATCCGTGCTTTGCAGCGTGGTGGTGCCACCGAGACGGCACAGCCACCCACGGCAGAGCGGGTTACTGAGGATATAAAACTCTTCCTCTCTAGGTAATGCGACGTGCAAAACCATTCTCCTCCTCAAAGCTGGCGTCTGAGTGTATTGGAGCCCAAACTGCTCTTGGACCAGCTGCGATGGTTCCTTCGCAGGGCTTTAACAGGTTGTGCTTTTGAAACATCATTGATAAAGGAGATCGGCCACGACGCACTAAGCAGTGTGCGCCACCCTGCCACGGGGAGAGGCAGGCAGACCCGCAGCCCCCCAGGTCAGGACACACGTGCTTGGCCAAGGCCACACAGCAATTTGGGGAGCGTTCCCCGTTCTCCAGAATCCCCACTAAGCACACAGAAGCAACACTCAACCCAACAAAGCTGCCCAGGATTCCCACTGCCGATGGCTCCAGCAATTTCCTTCTCCTCGGGGCCACCCTTGGAGGTTTGGACGTGCCTCACCATGGGGCTGCACAGCTCTCCACGCAAACCACTTCTCACCTGCAGCCGGTGATGTTTGTTTGTTTGTTTGTTTTAAACTACCATCCTTCTACTCTTCCGTAAAAGCTAAATTAGTGAATTGGTTGACCCGTTGGTCAACTGAAGTGGAAAGACGAATATGCTAATTGGAACTGCATGTTTCCCGACAACGTACTTCTCCTGCCAACCTTTAATCTGATTCGTGTCAGACACAACCCAGCAGCAGCCCAGCGTGCCATTTTGCAGTCCGGTCATGCTGCTCTGGGCTACAAAAAGTCAGCAACGGAGAAATGCCCTACCAAGTCATCGTGGGCTGGTACTATCACCCCCCAAGATCTGCACCAGCCAGAGCACTGCTATTTTAATAAACGCAGTGTGCTGCCTTCCCAGACGTATTCAGCCTCTGTTTGAGGGTTTTCCCACTAGTTTTGCTTTAAATCTTTTCCTTTTAGGCAGCTCGAAGCTTGGTACCCACCCGTGGCTGCCCGTGGCAGCGTTGCTGAGAGCACTGCTTTTCACCCACTGCCGCAGCCCTCTCATTTATCACAGTCTCTGCGGGCTACTTCCCAAGCAGCAGCAAGAAGGGACCAGGCTGACCAAAAATGGGCTTTGGTTTTCTGCATGGAGGTTTCCAGCAGCTTTTAAAAAACAAAACAAACCAAAAAAACCTTCTGATATGCAGGTCCCTCGCCACGCTGGCCTAGACCAGTGAGGCCACTGTGCTGACCACAGGTGACACAAGCAACCCTGTCTGAAAAGGGGGGACAGAAGTGGTAAAACCACGGGCGAGCAAACTCTGTGCAATCAGTGCAACAAGCAAGATTGAAACAGAAACCCTGCGACCTGCCTAGAAAGAGCCTGCCAGCTGTCACAGCCCTAGCAGAGCTCTCTCACGCTGCACAGCAAGGAGCTGCAGCTTACCTGGTGCCACCGAGCGGCTTTCCTTTTAGCACAGAGCTGCCTGCAACCACCCGGTGTGACAGAGGTGCTCCTTTCTGCCTCTATCTGGGTGTGTGTTGGCCAAATCAAACCTGCACGTTCAGACGCAGTGCCCTTGTTTTCTTTCCAAGTGCTCTGAATTTTACACGGGAGGCGGTTAAATGCTCCTGAAATGATTCATCCCCAGCTCTTCGACGTGGCCTGCTCGAGAAACGGATGCCAGTGCATGCACCTTGGGACCGGCCCACGGGCGGCTCCGCGCCAGCCAGCTGAAGCAGAAGAGACAACAATGTGACTTGTATTGGTTCACTGAGCAAACCGTGAAAGAAATAAAAGCCAGTTCGAGCCCCAAATAATACTGTTTTGAAAACAGCCAGGAAAGGCACCTCTGACTCTAACTAAACGCAGAGGAAGTGGATAAGAAGGGCAGGCAATAATTAAGACTGCAAGTGACTGTGAAATCCTCCAGTTACGGTTTTTAAGAGAAAGACGAAAGTCAAAGGACAACGACACCAGGGGAGCAAACTGAACTGAAGGCTCAGGACCGGGGGCGTCCCGGGAAGGTACTCAAATGAAAAACCTAGTTCAGAACTATCTGGCAGTTCCTTAAAAAGAAATGCTGTCAGGGGATCAGACAAACCACCCCGGTGCCTGGAGGGAGGGGCGGCACCGCGGCCTGGTTAGACCGCACTATCTTCAGCTCCCAGGGCCGAGAAGCAAGCATACAGAAGATCAATCCAAGCACAATTACCAACGGCATGCACGGCAATATGCGGGGACTGGAACAAAACTCAAACCCCGAGAAGCCAAGATCCCAAAGCATTCATCAGCTTGTCAGTAGCATCTTATATTCACCCTCCCTCGCTGAAGACGCTGGCTTTTCAAGAAGCATGCCGGGCTCCTGCTGCTTCCTTGCAAAAAGCAGGTCGCAGGGACGCATCCTTTAGGGACTCCACAGTGCAGTTTGGAGTGCCCGAACCCTACAGATTCTGCACCAGAGCACCACCACTGCACTTTTTTACAGACCTGTAGCACAGCCAGCCCTGCTTTGTACAAGGGAGAAGCAGTCCTGCAGCCAGACCAGCAGCAGGAGGAATTAAAATAGGTTCGTGCCACAAAAAGAGGAGGAAGGTCTGGAGGTCCTGGGTTTCCTGGGTTCTATAACCAACCACCACGATCTTGCCAGAACTGGCAGATGCAAAGCCTGCACTGGCTTCGTTTTTAATATGCACTGAAATTGCCCTGGCGAATTAAAATACGGCTTTACAAGAATAATCCCTGCTTAAAATCAACGTGTAATTAGAGAGGCGTGTAAAGGCCAGTTAGAGCTGGGCCCCACTGCAGTTACCCCTGCTCTCACCAGTGGCACGCACAGCCCCGCTGTCCTTCACGTTGTGACAGCCAAAGCACGGGCAGCATGGGGCCAAGGCACGTCTTACCTGTGGGGGGAAAGAAAAAAGCAAAAAAAAAACACCCCAAACCGACAACGAGGCTAATTTTCCTGCACTGCCACAAAGCACAAGCTGATCTGCTCTTCCCCTAGTCAACGCTCTGCATGTAGAAGTCAGCTGCATCTGCCACAGGGCTTTTGTGAGCCTCCTCTGAAACGTGTTTTGTTTCCTCTGCACCCAGTTATTACTGTATTTACCACCCTATTACTATATATATACCACCCTATTATCCCCCCTAACCCGAGTAGCCCAAGTTCCATGGCAAAGGGGCTTCTAGGCAGCACCCATCCTTGAGCTCACTCCCGGAGAAGCCAAGAACGATCCAAAGTCAGGCGGCAAGTCCTGGCACACAGCACTGCCCCTGAAAATCACCCACAGTTTGCAGGGCACAGTCCTCTGGGCCAGGATTTTATATCTGGATGAGGTTAATAATGTACACAGTCCTGCCCAGACCCCAAGCCTTCAGTCACGGGTGCTTTCTGGGGACCACGCGATGGTGACTATTCATCTGGGCCAAGAACCTCAGGCTTCAGCAATCCCGAGCCTCCCTTCAGCTTCCTTATGCTTGAGCCTCAGTGCAAGGATATTTGTTTGCAAAAAGCTCTTCCTTTCCGTCTCCTCTGTGGTGGCTTTCCTCCAGAGCAGATGCGTGCAGATAAGAGCCAAGCAAGCGCTCCTTAGAGTGGACACAAAAGTTGAGATATTGTATTCAAGTCTTTAGAAAAACGCATTCAAGTGAAAAGTACAGGGAAATGTTTGCTATCACCCTACTACACATCTAATAATAATAAATTTGCAAATTTAAAAGAAATTGCTGTAAGAGTCTTCATAGCTTTAAAGAATTCAAAGAAGCGAGTGTGGGGAGCTCACCGGACAGACATCTGGAAGCAGAGTTTGCCGAGGGCTAGCCTCTCCCTGCCCTGGGTGCACAGGGAGAACACCACAAGCAACCAGAAATGAAACACTTCGGTTTGCTGGCAAGTCGCAGAGCTGAGGAAACCAACTGGGAGCCTGAAAAAGCAGAAAGGTGATTCTCCTCTTTGAACCTTCACGTGAAAAAGGAAAGTATATGCGATAAGATCTGTTAGCTCCAGCCTCTTGGAGGGCACCGACCGGAATCCGTTGGTTTCTGACTGCTCAGGAATAATAATCCTCCATCCAATTAACTGGGCTTTCTACAGAAAACATGTTTACATGAGTGTTCTTATAATCCAGCACATCTAAAGTAGCTTCAGAGAGCCAATCTTAATAGACTGACTTTGGAGATTTTAACTGAGCTCTCATTTCCATGCAAAAGCAGATTAATTATTTGTGAGCTTTCCCTCTAGTAAACACAAAGTGAGTCAGTCACCCTTTCACTTTCAAAAAGGAAGCTAAAAATGAATACACTGCGTAACCCTGTAATTCTTACAGGGCTCCGGGAGGAAATGCCACAAGGGGTTCACAGGACTGGGTGGAATTTACCTTGTTGGTCACCCTGAGCCCATGCTGCGGTGCGCCAGCTGCTCTACAGGTGGTAATGGACTTCCCACTGACTCCAACCTACCTCCGTGAGAAGTTGCATAAGGCTTTTTCTGTACAGCTGAGATGCTCCAGAATGTAAGAAAAGCAGAAGCAAGGCTGCAGCAGAGCCCCAGGGAGCCTGGTGACAGCAGCAGTACCGGCAGCATGGCTATTAGCATTTGGTCCTCCAGCTCCGGCCCATTTTGAAGAACAGACGTGCATGTGGTCTGACAGCCCCGAGCGTTTCTCTTCTCACCACCAAAAGGGATAAAGGATCCAACTATCATCCAAGCCTCTGAGGAATCCTATTCCCAGCATCCATGTCTTGAACTCTGTGAAAGAGGCTTGAGGTCCATCGCATTTGCACTGGCAGAAGCCACAGGTGAGTGCACGTCGCCTCAAGTGTTAGCATGAAGATGCATTAATCGCATTGTGCCTAAACAAGATTCTCCTCATTCGCCCAGGTTTTGTTTTTAGCACAATTCCTGGTGAGTTTCTGAAGCAAACCTCTCTCCTTGGGACTTGCCCTTACAATATGAACCACTGAAGCACTTCCAACCTGAAATTTATGCTTCCAGCTGAGTCCACTTCTGGTGCTTTTTGATTTATATTTGGACCTTGGTCCCAAAGCATCCGCAGAGCAGGAGACAGAGGCTGCCTTCTTGGCACGCATTATTCCCATAGCCAAAGGCTTGTTACTGGGCCAGTTCTTGGCTAAGAACTGGCAGCGTGAAGAAGAACTGCTCTCTCTGCCCAAAATCAATTCTCAGTGTGTAACACAGAGAACAGCATAAAGCCATCGATGTTCCCGAAAACCTGAGCTGCTTCGGTAACATAAACCAAACTGGCTCTCCCCATTTTGGCAGCAGACCAGCACCTGTTGAAAGCAGCAGCACTGAATAAATCTCTTCCACATTAGAGGCTGCTAGAAAACCCAGCAGCCTCTTCACTACCGGGTAGGCACATTCGCAAAGAGGAAGAGGTGGGTGAGACTGATCTCAGCGCTGTCTGAGCAACGCAAGGACAGCCCTACCTGCTGCGACAGAAGAGGATGCTGCTGCTCACGAGGCTTCTCCTCCATCCAGCCTCAGGTGTGGTCTGCCAGTTATAAGCATGTTTTTTTTTTAAAAAGGAAAGCACTGTGGTCAAACAGGAGCCGTGCTGACAACAAGACACTAGCAGGACACGCTGCTGCCCTCTGAGACTTGATGGTCCGTACCCTGCCAGCCCCAACGGCTGCCCAAAAGCCTACCTGCAAGGCAGCACAGCTCAGACAGGAGAGAGCTACAAGGTGCCGCTGCTGAGCGAGGTCACCAGATGCCACTCTAGCAGCAGCTGCATTTTTATAGACGCCTTTATGATTTACATTCAAGCCACAAATCCCTTCAATAGAAACAGATGGAGGTGGATTGCGTTGGGCTGTTGTCGCCTTCATCAAATCCCCTTTTCTCCCCCCAGACTTTCCTGACAGGCAGATTTCCCTGACCTACTTTTCCAGAAAAGTTTCAGCGACTTCCCCTGAATTGCAATGAGCTCCCACGTGCCAGCAAGCAGCTCCTCGAGAGCGGGCGAGCGAGCAGGCAGCGCCTCCCAGGAGGAATGGCTGGAGCGCGCCAGCCAGAAGCCCACCCTGAGCTGCTGTGGCACAAAGACACAGGCCAGAGACGACGCAAGCTGGGCTCTGTACATGAGCAGACACCCATGTTTCCCCACAGAATGCTTAAGCAAATTCTGTTTGTGCCTGTCTCCACACGCAGAGGTCAGAGGAGAGGCCCAGCAGGGAGCGTGTCCAGAGAAGGGCTGAGAAGCTGGTGAAGGGCCTGGAGCACAAGTCCTGTGAGGAGCGGCTGAGGGAACTGGGGGTGTTTGGTCTGGAGAAGAGGGGGCTCAGGGGAGACCTTACTGCTCTCTACAGCTGCCTGAATGGAAGGTGTGGGGTCTGGGGGTTGGCCTCTTCTCACAGGTAACTAGTGATAGGACTGGAGGGAATGGCCTTAAGTTGTGTCAGGGGAGGTTCAGGCTGGAAATGAGGAGACATTTCTTCTCAGAAAGAGCAGTCAGGCATTGAGACAGGTTGCCCTGGGAGGTGGAGGAGTCACCGTCCCTGGGGGTGTTTAAGGAAAGCCTGAACGTGGTGCTTAAGGACATGGTTTAGTGGGTGACATTGGTGGTGAGAGCTTCCTCCGAGGGGAGCACAGGCAGTCTGGCCGGCAGGCCTTACACAAAAACACGCCTCAACAGCCACGGGACCGGGGACGCAGGAGCATAGGTGCAGAATAAAATGCTCGCTACCATACCACTGAGTCACGACAGGGATAAAAAGAAAATGCAGAGCTCATCGAAACTTGCAGCTGGGGCAGGCTGCTGGCACAGTCAGCAAAACCACTCGGCTCCAGCTGCCAGAGCACCTCACGCCGCGGCTCCTGTCAGAGGCTGACAGGAACGTGCTCCTTAAGCCCCACGTGAGGGCTCCCCCGGGATTCAGCATCAACATTCCTCTTTCTAAGGAAAGGGAAGAAGTCTAATATCATCCAGCGCTTCAGGGCAAGAAACCAGAGGAAGGAATATTCCTCCTTTAAAAACAAGTGCTGATCTCTGGAAAGTTTCAAGGGCTTCAGGCCATTATTTTGCCAAGAAGAGCCATGTCAGATTCTTAATGCTCTCAGTCAGAAAAGAAAAATAAGGTTGAGCCTGAACAGTCCAACTTGCATTCCCGAAATGCAAATCTAAGCTGCATCCAAGTCTTCAGCACAGCATCACAAATACTCCCTGAAATAGAGCCCTGCGGAGCGAGCCCGTCTATGTGCCAATGTGCACCGAATATGGTCCCGCACCACACACTCCCTGGGCTGGAGTTCTTCAGGGCTGTAGCAATCTTCTCCAAGAAGGATTATTTTGATTTAGGATAATACTGAACAGGCACCTGAGTGTACAGACCCCTCCGGATCTCCACTGGTGAGCTTTCGCCATGACAACTGACTATGTATTCCTGCTATTTATTTAAACAAGTATCTGTCCGTGTGAGGACTTTCCCCTTGGTTATGTAGCAGCCCAGCATTTTAAGAAGCTCCTCTGAGAAACTTACTGAAGGCCTTTAGGGAATCCAAGCAGTCTACCAACGAGATCTCACAGTTCGTATGCCCCATTAACTCCACAAAATCTGAGAGGTAAGTCTTCTTTTTACAAAAGGGACCGTGCACCAATGTCATGCCTGTCCATGCGCTCCACTACCTGCTCCTTGGCTTCCGCTAAAGGTGCTTACTAACCTACAGATTCTCAGATCTCCCTTACAACCTTACAGAAGGGTTGCTTCTCACCTCCCAGTCCCCTGGGAAAGACACTGGCTGAAGCAAGCAGCTACATACACAGTAGTCCAGCTACTATACGCTGGCATCTCTCTGGACTGTTCCAGTGAATCCCATCCCGGGCAACTTGTTCTGTTTGTTTTTGTGTGTGCGTGGTTTTTTTTCCTCTCCATTTTCCCCCGTACGTTCTTCTGCCAGCACTTCAAGCTGTAAAAAGCTTTCCCAGCGTGCCCACTGCAGAGAAAGGCTCCAGCCAAGGAAGCACCCAGGCTGCTCACCATCTGGACCAGGGGGCAGGTCTAGACCAAACCACTGCAGCCATATTCGTCTTCTCAGCTCCACCCTAGCTGAGGATATCAAGGTAGTGTCACATAGCTGGATATTGATTTGAACTTTTTTCTCCCTAATTTTGTTAAAGATTCCCCAGTCTCAAACTCCATTAAAATAAAGTTCATGAAATCAAAATGTCACGGCTAAGAAAACAACACAACTACAGCCAGGATACACCAGTACCTTTAATGTTCTTGTTCGAAACCAAAGCTATTTATATAAAGGAATCCCATATGAAAGAATTCTTGGAGCAGGGTTTCTCCATAAGTGACAGGCATCCCAACCCCTGGGCAATGCCCAACACTTCTGTGTGAGGCTGACCTGTTATTACCACCTTGTCCACCAGAGTAGATGGCAAAGCTGCCACGCCTTTCCACCTAGGGATGAGAAGGCAAACCAATCTTGATTCGTCACAGTGATTCTCAAGGTTATCCTTCCTCAGATGGTGAAATCCTTCTACAAACCAACCCGTCACATCAGGAAGGCAAACACATCTAGTCACTGATGTTAAATTAATGGAAGTTACTTTGTCTCAAGCTTCCTATTTCTCTAGCCTTAAGAGAGAGAGCAAACAGAGCTTGGCAGCCTCTGAAACGTGTCAGACACGCTACTGAACCCATCCAGCTCCCAGAAACGTGGGAGGAAGCAACGCTACCACACAGACTCTTCAGCAGAGCGCTTCCTCAGAACCGGTGCAGCTACACCAGACATCCTCACCTCCCCTCCTTCCTCCTCCAAGGCTCCCCGAGCTCCACGGGTGGCTGTGCAAAGGGCTTCCCGCAGCACGCCACCTCTCACAGGACAGCTGAACGGCCACAGGAGGAGACAGTGACGTGCTGCCGCCACACTGACCTCCGCAGCTGTCACCAAGGGGTACTGCATACAAATCGCAGCAGGCCGAGGTGCTCCCTACAGAGTGCTCGTCCTGAAAACGGTGCTTCGCCTTATGGTGCCGCACTGCTTTCACTGTCACTTGGCCAAGTGATGAGCGCTCAGCCCGTTCAGCAGACAGGTCCTTACGGAGGCACCTGAGCAGGAACAGCCTGCAGATTCGCTCCAGGAGGCAATCTTCATGAAGCAGGCACCCACCAGACAATAAAGACCAGCAGAAGATGCCCCAGCGAGACTTTGCTCCAAAAGCCTTCTCAGCTCTTGGGTCTGTGGCTTCCCTGAGGCCACTAGTCAGTAGCAGGGCTGCTCAACCACGACCGCACCCTCCCTGATCCACAAGAGAAAATAGCTGGACCCTGGGGAAGGCTACTCCCAGACCTCTTTAGCACTGATTACTACAATATTTGCAGTCGATAATAAAAGAACCCAACGTATTACTGAGATATTGCCCAGCCACGTCTTTACTGTGTGAGCATTTACAGCTCTTACTGTAGGCCACTGCCTCACTGGTGCGGTCCATCACAGGCCTCCTCGTGCAGCCAGTGAAGGGATCTTGGAGAAAGGGCAGAGAGGCAGAGCAGGGCCAGCCAGCCGAGCTCAGCCGAGGGGAATGAACTCCTAACACCCTCTCGAAGCACTGCAGCCAGCTGGAAATCTCAGTGTCACGAATTTCTGGGCTCACACAAGCACTCGACAACCACAAGCCCAAGCACCGCCGGCAGCTGAAGAACAGCCGGCTCACGGGGCTGTAGGAGAGGACTTCCAGGGTCTGCACCCAAAGGGTGAGCAGTGGTACATAAAAGTGGGAGTTGAGACCTCAAAACCAGAAGGCACTGATCTTAAAATAGCAGGAATACATGCTCAAACCAGGACGCCATACCCACAGCAGAAGCATGCTCCACAGCCCCAGTCTAGGTGCTGTTTGTCAAAGGGATGCCTAGGATCCCATCCAATAGGTTATTTTTAAGACCTGGATCTTTCACTTGAGCTTTTCATTAGGCTGCGTGAATATCCCAGGCAGGGTTCAGCCACTCACCGGATCCCATGACCAGTACAGAAATAGCTCACGGTTATTTTATCACTGACACTTCTGACCTGTCATTTGCTGTGACCCCCTCTCCACACGTGCAGCCAACCGAGACATCAGAAGCAGGTTTCTTGCAGACGGTTTTGACAGAGCACAGCTGGCAATGGAATTTCTTTTCCTCCTTACCGGGCGAGCAAAGAAGCTACAAGTACTTTCCTTTTTTTGCAGCTGCATGAGAAGCGGACGTGCTGCCCTTCCCAAAGCCCACTGCTCCCAAGGAGGCAGTTCCTCCAGCCCTCCTCTGTGCACTGCCAGATGATCCCAAGCTTACACTGGGGCACAGAATAAGGGAGCCTTGGTCAAGGGTGTTTGTCTACAGGACACCAACGCGCAGGGCAGCGAAGGATGCAGACAAGTATCTTGCTAGCATGAATTCATGGAGCTGGAGGCCTTCCAGGGAAGAGAACACAGTGTTGGTTTGTTACTGCAAAAAAGGCATTAGTAACAAGGCACAGGGACAGCAGGATGCAGGTCCACAGGAGCTTCCAGGAGCAGTATGTTTCAAAGGTAGGCTAGGAAATACTGTTTTGTTGCCTCGAGTCTGGATTTGGGATTACCTAGAAGGACAGAAACAGCCTGCTACCAAAGGAAAGCAGAACTGCATCGAAAGCTGGCTTCTAGCCATACCCACTACGTAAACATTTTCCAAAAGTCAGCCGCGTGAGGAATGAGAGACAGGACACCAGTCATGATCTTCTCCCAGCTCCCAGCCTTCTCCCAGCTGGCAAACAAACCAACAACCAACTATTCCAAGAGAGGACAACGTCTCTGGAAGAAAGCTTCTCACTCAGGCTATGCCAAATCATCAGGCACACAAGGGCTGGCCCCCGAGGGCTCGTCTTCGGCACCTCTTGGGCCCTGCTCCAGCCCTAGCCCTGGGGAGGAAGAGGAGGAGGTCAGCCACGTCCACATGCGCCTGGCGGCTTGTTTCCAGTTGCAGGAGGATGCGACTGCTCCGTTAGGACAGTGCTGCCAGCAGGATCTAAGGATGTCAGCAGTCTGTTCTGCCTTTCTGCCTTGCACAAGTCGCCCACGTGCATGGTATTGGTTCATACAAGCCTATTTCAGAAGGAGTTGAGAAAGTTATTACCATTATTTCTACCTTTGCCTGCTCAATCTTGTTGTCCTAGTTACCAGAGCCCTGGTGTCTAAGGCAACCAGCCTTGGCAAGTAAGCAGCAAAACGCGATGAGATGCAACACAAATATTTAAGATGACTTTCTGGAATAGCAGAAGTAGAAACAACTAACGGTAGTTCTGTGCCCCCAGCATCGCCCCTAGGTCTGTTAAACTCCCCGTCAGCCCCCCCAGAGTCCAGGAATGGATGCTCAGGCATGCTTGTGGTACACCCAGGAATCACGTGCTGGGCTGCAAACCCAACTCACACAGGCAGGAGCTCTCCCTGCACACCTCCTCACACAGAGTTAACTCAGCACCGGTGCTACCGTTCAATGAACGGCCCTTCTCTGTCCACGTACGGCCTCTGCAGCACCCAGGCTCCGTGTCCCTAGCGTGCTGGGATATTTCACGCAGGCATTACGCAGCATCTCCATCTGGGAACTGCAGTAACATGACACTCCTGTGGTTTCCGAGATCAGGAACAGCTCTGCGAGAATTCAAGCCCCGATCACATATTTGCTTCTCTGTTGTTTTTTTATCATACGCGTCCAATAGCCAGAACATCCCCAGGGGCAAGCCAGTGGCATCACTGAGTCGAAAATCGCCTTCAGCAAACTGTGTGGCTTGGGCGGTGTAAGGGGAACCACAAAATGATCAGACACACACATCCATCTGGCAACTCTCTAGCCTTGGAAGAGTAGGGATATTATAGGAAAACATCATTATATATTATATGAAAGCATATAATATTATAAGAATATACTGTAAGAAATTATATATTATAAGAAAACATAATATATTAAAAGGAAACATTCATTTGCTTTGGTACATGTGACAAAAGGACCCCACATGCCTAAGCAGGCGTTACGCTGGGTGGATCAGCCACAGCCACTCCAGTTCCCCACTTCCCAGCCCCTGACAGACATGGCTGAGAAGCACAACGGGAACTAAAGGGTCAGGTCCAACCACTTGGCAGTCCCTGAGCCACCGAGAGGAGCTGATACTTTCTCTCTCCATAGGCCAGCAACTCTGAATTGTTATGATCACGACCCAAGAGAATATTCAACTGCATAGAAAGCCCAGCTTGCCCTGAACATGAAGTACACAGTAGTGCTGGGCGCCTCACAAGAAAAATGAAAACAATGTTATTGTGCTGAGAAAGATGGTCAAGATCCTGAAGACAAGAAAATGTCAGTCCAGATATGCATAAAATGCCCCACAACACGTAACCATAATGATGTGCTTAAAATTCAATCTAAAGGAAACAAAAAAGAGACTGCTATCTCTCCCCAGCCCTTAATTTCCCTATTTTACAGCCGTGTCTAGCATTTAATTAATCAGTTTCTTATCTGCTAGAAAGCATCCACATGAAAGTGGAAGTTTCATTTTCTGCCACGGTGACTCACGTTGTCTCATACAAAGAGATACGCGCCCAGGGCCCTGCAAGCATCCTTACAAGAAAGCTTTGGGGCTGCAGAACAGAATTTGTGAGTCTGTGGAGCCAGCAGGGCTTAGGACTGAGGTCCTAAGTTACCTTGGGAGCTTTAAAAATCCTGCCTTCGAGGGCTTAGCTCACAGCCCTGTTTGAACTACACTCCACTTAAACAAGCTCCAGAGGAATGAGCTGCCCTGCAGCAAGAGCTGTTTTAAGAGCCATGTTTCTGCTTAAGTCACTGATGTCTTTTCATCTAAACTGAAACCAGAAAATTACTTCCAAAAAGCTTGATTTTAAACTGACCAAAATGCGTCAGAGCCAGGAGGCAACGAAACCCTTTCGCTACCATGGGCGTGAGCAAGCAGGGGCTGCAGGGGGGCTGCAGGGGGGACAGCTTGGACATCCCACGTGGGCCGCAAAGGTACCGTGGGCAGGTCTTTCAACAACCATCACAACAGATTCCCCACGTTTTTCCATCTGAAAGAACGACACGTTTGAGATCTCCGAAGACTGCACGCACCGCTTCTGGAGCGGCGTGCGCGGCGTTGCGTGCAACTCCAGCAGCTTGCTCTCTGTTGAGAAGTAGCCTGGCCTGCTTCAGCACAACAGGCAATAAAAACACAGCGCTAGGCTCAGTGAAGTGCACTGAGTAATCCTCCGAACCACCTTATAAGGGCTGACAATTAGTCAGGGCACAGCAGTCTTCCAGCGTTTTCCAAAACCCCAGAAAAAAACTGGGCCTTTCCCCCGCCTCCTTGTTTACAGCGTCTCTCAGGCCTTGAACTTGAGCACCTGATGCTGAGCACCTGGCTAAGCCTCAGCCACACAACACCGCGATCCCTTCAGCTTGCGGTATCAGCAAGAGTCAGCAGGCTTAATGCAAATGCTGCTGTCGGCCCCTCCGGTTGCTCGCAACTGCCACGTAGGAAGCAGAAATTATTCCAGCAATTCTAGAGACAACCTGAAACGTGAGACTCAGCCACCATTTGCATTTCTGTCAGCACTGCTTCTGCCTCCCCCTGCGATATCACAGCTCGACAGCAAGCCCAACCTCACCTCCGGTGATGCTGCGGGATGCAAAAGCTCCGCAACCGAACACCCGCAAAGCACAATAATAAATCCCACACGTGCACGTGTTTCACTGGCAGCAGACATGACACAAGGCCGACTGTGTATTTTCAGGGGTTGTTAGCTCTTTCTGGGAGTTAGTCTTGATTTTGCACAGCTTCTGATCAGGCTGGTATCCGAGCACCAGTGATAACCTGTCTAGCACACCCCTCTGGCTCCTGCTTGAGCTGTGCGGCTCAAGATTGTGAAGCTCTGGGAAGATGGCTGCCGCTCACTCGGTGAATGCTGCCAGCTCGCAGCCCAGCTACAGCACGGCCGCTTGGGCTTAAAACACCCCCGTGCCCAGGAAAGTCTGTAACAGCCTCACACATCATGAGAAAGGACGAGTTCTTATACACACACACAGCTTGCAGACCCCTTGGGAAGCCCTGTGCTTCAGTGCAGCTCCACTGTGCCTCGCTCCTTTCCGAAGAGCCTCTCTTTCAGTTGCAGACATATTTCCATTTCTGCAGGGAATTTTGCTCAAGGAGTCACCTCAAGAAGGTGCCGGGGGTTGACAATTGATAACACACCCAGCAGAACTGGCGCTCGGTGAGAAACACTTTATTCTGCCCCGTTATCCTACAAATCACCTTAACTGAGGCCACAACAATCAAAGGGCTAAACAGACATCAGTGACAAAGCAAGAAGGGGCATTAAACCAGGAAGACCTTCTCCTGACACAGCTGCCCCTGACAGAAAACACAGCAGGGCTCCATTTGGTGCCCCTCGCGCCGCAGGCCGTGCCTGTCAGAGAGCTGCCGGGCAGCCTCCAGTCACTGCTCACAACGCCACTGCTCACACACAGCCTTCCCCCCCACCCCGGGGCTCCAAACAGATCTCACGGTTCTTTTCCAGGCTCTTTTCAGGCCCTTGCAAGAGGTGTTCACAGGGACCGAGCATCACCCTGGTTCTCTGGGGACACCGATGTCCCTTTTGGAGGACGCCAGCAAGCCAGCAGGCCCCGTGCTGTGTTCTCAGCTCCCCGTGATTCCCCCCCACCACCGTGTGTTTGAGCACATGATGAACTGACTCAACCTGTTAATTCAGCAACGAACAAGCCTAAAAATAATAATAATAATAAAAAATAATGATTTGTTTCCTTGTGGGCCAGCACTGAGGCAGCTTGCCACGCACACGCTGCAACCAAGCAGCAGAGGAGGGCTGCCAGTCCCAAGCTGTGGGGCTGGGGCTGCCAACTGATACCGTCCAAGGTGTCGCACCCGGTGTAGGGTCTGGAATTCTGCCTGGGATAGGAACTAAGCTCTCCCCCTTTCTTTTGACCAGCCCAAGCCGTGAGTCACCTGGGGGAAGCGCTTCCAATGCCAGGCGCACCCATCGCCCTGCACGGCTTCCACTCAAGGTGAGAGACCAGCAACTAGCCACCTCGGGGTGACTCTCACCTTCGTCTCCCTCAGCACACCAAAGTGTGAACGCATCCCCATTGTCACAGGATTGTTGGCTTGACATGAGTACTTTTATTTCATCTGTTTTGTCCTGTGCCCAGTGCTGCAACCTGCTAGAGCGATTTCAAGCGACAACACTGGATGTGCTACGATGAGAGCTCACACGACAGCTTTGGGTCAGGTGTCCCAGCTATTTGCCTCACAGGAGATGAAAGATGCCAAACAACATCTAGTTTTTGGGAAAAAAAATGAAAAAAATGCTGATATTTGAGAAGAACGTTAATGGAAAACCACTCGGTGTCTGGATCACGTCAAAGCCCAGCATGTGAGACTTCCTACTGGGATATTTTTCCATATTTTTGAAGATCAGGTGGGACATCAGTTTTAAGTCTGTCAGGCCTGCCTCCAGGAGAGCATCCACAAGCACCAGACTTGCTCGGGTAAATCGAAAATGGCAAAGCACCAAAAACCCATAGAAAAATGATTCATTATTTATCAGTAAGCAACAGTGTAACTTGGGTTGGTGTCAAGCCATCTCTGAAATTTATTGTCCTTTTTGTAAGGTTTGTCAAGAGAAAGAATAAGAAGCTGCAAGGCTGAGAAGGTGCCACCCCTTCAGAGAGGGGATGCGGACAAAGCACTTTCTGGGGTCACTACTCCGGCAGCGTGGTGTTCAAAACTCATTGGCAGGAGTCAAATTCAACATTTGCCAAGCTGAAAGCTCCAGAGAGGGAAGCTCATCAGCTTTAAAGTCACTGATACATTAAACAGCACCTGAGCCTTTATACTGAGAGGCAAAGTCAGGGCTTTCTGAAGGTCTTTTTCCCATCCTGGCACAGCAGAACTCCACAAAGGTAGAGCAAGCCATGGGATTTGCTTCCCACCGCGGTCAGCCAGCCTTTCAGACAGCTCCCAGAAGGGCCGCAGACAGCTTTCCTTCTCTGTATGCCCAGGGACAAGCAGCTGACAGGAAATGGCGGCACTCGGCTTGAGAAAAGATTGATTTTTTTTTTCTTTTTCTAAGAAATAGGATTTGTAATTACCCAGTTTCCCGCTTGGTCTAAAAGCGGAGCCACCGATGGGAGATCAATATCTGCGGCCGGTGCTGCACAGACAGCTCCAGTGCCCCTGCCCCTCTCCTGGGGAAGGGAGGAGGTTTGGGTGCAGGGGAAGCGGAGGTTTCTCAGGAGGAAGGAGCAAAAGGCGAGGCATCCGTCCCCAGCAGCCTGCAGCGCTGGCATTTCTCCCCTCACCCACCGAGTGAGGAGCTCCTCAGAAAGGACTGGAAAGCAGGCACGTATGCTGCCCTCTCTCCACCAAAAACGAGGCTGACTAATCTCACCCAGGTCCATATGAGAGGAGATGGAAGTCAGCTAACACGCATGAAGGAATCAAAAAACATAGGAGCCTTCCAGCAGCCACATTTCAAAGTGGGTTTTCATCCAAATGTCTTTTTGCTTGCCGGCGGAGCTGCTGCTAGCTCTGCAGTCCCACCGGGCAGTGCCCCTCTGTGTCCAAAGGGGCAGCTCCCCAGCATCCCCGCCACAATACCCCACTTCTCCTTCGGGCTGGTGAGAAAACCAGCGGGGAAGGGACAAAACAACTCCTACTGGCTTATCGAGGCTCCCTGCTAGGGGTGTCAGCTGCTGAGAGCCAGCGCTGGGTTTTCACACCACCTCATACTAAGAAGCTGCCCCAAACACCACTTTCAGGCAGGCTTTTCCATCCGCATCCCCTGGGCACCAGAGGGCATTTTGCTCGCTGCAGTCATAGCCCCTCGCGCTTGCTGCAATCCTCATGTGTTACTAAACTATTCGCACTACAGGTGATTCAGCAAGGCAGCCAGCGAAGCCTGGAAGTCTGCCAACAGCCATTGAGAAACAGCTTGAAATACATCCCAAAGGACAGGGGAAGAAAAAGAAAACAAACAGCCACACACCTCAAAGCTCAGCTTTCTCCGACCTGCTTTGAAGCAGGTGCCTGCGAAGGAGCTGTGACTGTGGGCTGCCTGCCGTGGGGAGCAGGATTTCACATCCAGCTGGGATAAAGACTGGTCATTCACAGCACGGAGGCAGTTTGGATGCTGAAAGCCTTGTTTTTGGAGCATCTCACCCATTTCATCTAAAAGCTGCGGCCCCTGGGAAACACGCAGCTCGTCCTGCTGGACAATCCCTGATTGTGTTAGGCACCTTCCTTCAGAGCAAAAGCTGCGTGAGCCTTCAAAGTCAGACCTTTATTATCAAGGACAGGAAAGGCTTGGTGTTCAGAGGATGACATTGCCCCAAAGCATCCCTCAGAAGCCCGAGCGAAAAAGCAATCTAAGCCTGCCTGAAGAATCACAGCGCTTTAAAGGAAACCTCCCGGTGTTGATGCGACAGGAAGCACACACCAAACTCTGGGAGATGGGGAAGAAAGGGGGGCAAGAAAGAAAGTAGCCCTGTGAGCCCCAGGCAACTCGAAGCGCTTTTGTTCTCAGGTGTGTCCATGTGGAAGAGGCTACTGATGTCCTACCATGAGAGAAGAAAACAGAATCATGCTTGGATGGATATATTCAGAGGGCACTTGCTGTGGACCTGCATATATACCACGAGAGAGCTCGTGAGCTTCACTCTGCAAAGCAAAGTGAGGAAAGAAGCATTCAGCTTCGGTGAATGTGCTGTATGTTTGTCCTCCGCACGGGAAATTTATTATTAATGTGGTGAAACTCAGCACAAGCAGAAAATCCTTGTGTTTCAGGCGGGAAATCTTAAGACAGCAACTCAAACCCAAAGTTGGGCAACCAAAGATAGGCATTGGCCGTACGTATGTGGCTTTATGTGCAACGTAAGACTTCTTGAAAATGTATTTTAATCAGTCATACCCAACCCCTTCCATATTCCCAAGCCTGAAAAACTCTCCACTGTGTTGTTTCACTGCTCTGGTCATTTTACTTCCAGGCTACCAGCTGGCTCGCTGTGCTATCTGTCATTAGCAGACCTACTCTGTGAGCAGGCTGCTCGGCAGTTTCTTCTCCTCCTCCCAGACACCGCAAGCTGTCCGTGCACAAGAACAAGGTCGCGAGGCCCAAAACAGACTCCATCCCTCTTGGAGCACACATTTCCAAACGTCCCTGCCAAAGGTGCTTACTTGCCATGGAGGTCCACGTTTTTGTCTTTAAGGTGCGTGCGCACACCTATTCCGGTTACACTCCCAAAGAGGAACAGACGCTCTGCAGAGCACGCATCTCAACTTGAGGCAAGAAAAGACTCATGATTGCAAAATAAAGGAAGAAGAAGTTGTTCAAAAGCCTCCTTTCAAGCAGCAGGAGATAATTCCTCTCAAAACCCAGAAACGAGCAAGTCATCTCCCTCTCAGTGGCTTCATTTCACACAGTGAGTCAAGAACCAAGAGCCAGGGCACTCCAAAGGTACTTCCAGAAATCCTCACACAACCTATTTTTTAAAAATGTATTTATTTATTTGTTAAGGGGATTCTTTTTCCCCAGCATTTGTTGTTCTCCCTGCTGCTGCTGAGGACGTCCCTCATCTTGGTCTTTGCCCTCTTGCTTGGACAAAGAAGCCACGTCAAAGTCAACTCACCAGCATCATCGACGACCCAGGGCTCCTCGAAGGGCTCTCAACAAACATTTGCTGTGCACTGAGCTGAATTAAATTGATTTCTGGGTTAAACCTCACATGCTTTATTTGTATCATCAAATATCACTATTGCTGGCAAAACCAAATGTAACTCCACATTTCCCTTTCGTAACCTCTTTCAGGGTGCTGTGCTGCCGGCTATGACAAGGAAGATGCTCTGCAGAGCTGGCTCAACCTGAGACCCCCCCAGCAGAGGAGGACACTGAACACTTGTATCCTCAACAGAAAGCTTCTTTGGCTTGAAATCACGATATCCACTCTGAAGGCAGAGACCAGGGACCTTCTCGCACTGCTTACTGACACGGACCGCTCGATCAGAGCTCCCCTGGATTTTAAACCTTGATCTACTTAGCGTTGCCTTCTGCCCCAAGAGTTCCACCAGCCTGCGCGTCTCACAGCCAGCTCTCCTTGAAAAGTCATTTACGTTCACAGTGTTAGGAAAAAGTAGGTTGTAATTAAGCGGAGCTATTAATCTTTTGTCACTTGGGACCCCGAGTCTATTCGTATTCACGTCAACAGGAGTGCCTGGCACTGCCAACAGGATGGGACACCAGTGCCTCATTGTTTTTCGGAAGAGAATGTAAGGTCTGGGGGCCGGTAACCGACTGCCTTGCCTTCCTCCTTCACAGACACCACATCCCTGCCTGCAGGGGTAGGGAACCAAGACTCCGCCGCCTTAATTGTGGTCCGATTAAAGGATGGCAGTAATTGGATTGCGTGCTGTATTCACAACCAATAATAAGGTTAAGAGCTTTCCTTTCCCTCCTCTCGGCCAGGCCCCGAAGAGGCAGAGGTTTAGGGCAGGAGGGAGGTGTTAAAGCCTTCCTCCCCCAGCTGCAGCAGAGCAGCGCTGCGGGTGACATGCCTCACGCCGCTGCCTCACAGGCACGTTTACCTCCGTACGTAGGCAGCAAGCACGCTTTGCTGTGCAGAGGATGAATGGAAGCACTTGAAACCACTCTCCCGTCACTCCGCGCCCCTTCGTGTTAAATACCCACACGGATGCCTCACTGGAAAACAGGGCGCCGCTCGGATTGTGCTTCAACTGCTGCTGCTAGTCATCAAACAGCCTGGCCTGAAAACACACCGTCCCCTCCCACCCCCTGCCTGCACTTGCATCGACTCTTTGCAGGCTAACTTCTCCGGCACCCTGCTGGAAAAGGAGAGCCAGGGCCTCCAACCTCCATTTAACCACCGATTTCTGTGAAACGTGGATCTTCGTGGGCTGAGCCAGGATGGAATTGGGCAACTGGATGGGAAGATGGGAAGTTGACCCGTTTATTGGCAACACCAAACATCTGGGGACTGGGGAAAAAAAAAAAAAAAAGGAAAATTGGTTGAGGACAACCCAGACCAACCAAGTGCTGCCCCACCAGGCACACAGAGAGCTGCAGTGATATAACCGCATCCTCCAGGCTCTGCTGCGGCCAGACTTCGCTGCTTGTGGCAGAGAGGGGAAATTTAATCCCTGTCTCTGCCACTTCTTAGCTGTTGGATGGATCGCTTCACCTCTGCTTCCCCCTCGCCCGTGCCTATCCAACCCTGGGAGCACAGCCCCTAGAGACCAGGCGGCACCCACCACGACGGGACGCGGGGCTCTGCCCGAGCCTCCTGTCACACCAGCTGGTTTCCAGATAATAAATGCATTGTCAAGAAGCCTCTCCTGAGGAGGAGCTGGGACCTGCCCGGACAGCCTGTCCCAGCACGCCCAGCACCCCGCTCACACGGCCATTGGCCTCTCTCATGCTCCGCTGCACGCTGCGCGGAGACCAATGGCCCCTGCCAGGAGCGAGGGCTTTGCTCGGCACAAACAGAACTTCAAAACTCGGCGGTAAGGTCACAAAAGCCCCATTTCCACATGGTGCTCCTCAGGCCTTCCTCCAGACTCCTCCGATCCCCTGAGATGGGTCAGAGCCCCCAGCCACCTCCTCTGGCTTCAGCTTTCTCTCTCCAGAGCGCACGAGCAGTCCCTCAAGGCCCCATTTTCCCCAAGAAGGACAAATCCCCCCTTGGCGGGTGCTGGCACGCTGCTGCAGGACGCTGGCTTTCAGAGCAACGCTGCCGCACGTCGCGGTCGCTTCTGCTTTACCACACAGCTCCAGTCATCCCAGCACAGGTGAGGAAACAGCAACACCGCGGCCTGGAAACGAGCAGCTGGGAACAAAGCGGGGGGAACAGGAACGTGAGTGAGACGCAGAGCAAGCAGCTCCAGATCCAGGATCCGCATCTAAGCCTCGCTTTGGTGTCCAAACCACAAGGTCGTCTTCCTGCTCCGCTTTCAAACGAGCGACTTGTTTAACAAAAAGCACGTGACGGAATCCATTCCTGCTGCACGACGGCCTCCCGAGACACGTGAGCAAAGAGCTGACTAACCACCAGTCGGTGGCGAGGCTGCGTCCTGCAGCAAACTTCTTAATTGTGTTTTTTTATGGGCAGCACGATGGGTGTGTGACTTGGGAAGTATCACACCATTCACTAGTCAGTGCTCACTTCAGATCACCCTGTCTGAACTTCTCGCTGTTCACTTGGGGTCTAGCCCAAGAGCAACCTCAGGGCAGACAGAAAACCCCAAAGTGCAAGTTTTGAAGAAACATTGGTCTCCGTTCAGTTTGGCCGTGCTGAAATTAGTGTGGCTGAAGTCACAGACCGTTTTTGGGCAAATGCAACAGGGTTTTGACTTTTCTGTCCACCAGGGCAGCAGAACTGCTGCACCAGCTGCCCCCAGGTCCAAGACAGCTCTGAGAAAGGTGCAAAGACACCGCACCTCCATGGAGCCACGGCACGAGCAGCCGGCCGCGGTACCTGTTGCTGAACAGCTCGTTGGCCGTGTCTGCGGGCTAAAACAAAACGAGCTAATGAATTAACCACCACAGAGCGGTTACAAAAACACCACTCGCAGCCTTGTCTGCCGGAGGAAAAAAAACTACGTATGTGCTTAAGACAGAGTGAGAAGGGCCTTTCAACAAGGTTTGGAGGTGCTGATGGGGCTGCAGGGCAGGCTGCAGCCCGACACCGCCAGCTGGCAGGGCTGGCTGGGCCGCACCGCTGCCTCTCCAAGTGCCCCGGAGAAGGGCCAGTGCGGCCGAGCTGGGAAAAGCACTGAAACCAGGTCAAGGTTAGTCCGCAGACCCACAGCAACTTCCTCCAGGTCTCGGCTGCAGGCAGTTGTTCAGGGCAGAAGAGGCAGCAGCCGGGCAAAGCCTGGCGCAGAGACTTCAGAGACGAGGGATTCTCCATTGCCCAGGGTGTCCTGGGACAGCTCTCCATGAAAGGAGCCCGTGCCACACGGCAGGTTCTGACAACTCACCTGGTGAGCACAAAGTTTTCCTTACAGCTCCCTGCTTCTCTGATTCTTCATCACAGCAGCAAGCCCACCTACCACCCAACCATTTCCCATGCTGGTGTCTCCAACAGCGGGCAGGCGCCTCGGATCTGACCCCCTGCAGGCTCAGGAATGCGGCACCACGGTACGAGAGGTCTCACGACACGCACCACGATACGGCATGTTTCAGAAGAGAGCATGGGAGGAGACCCAAGTGCCACAACAGCAGCAATGCAGCCCTGCGGAAAAGACAGTGACAAACCAGCCCGGGCATCCATTTCGAAGCTTCGTCCACTGGAACAAAAAGCATTTATATTTGCATTTTTAAAAAGTTGAAGCCTAAAGAATTGCACCGTAAAGATCCTTCACTCAAAAATAATTCTCACCACAACCGGTAAATGTGTATCTAGGCTTTTCACCCGCTTGCTCAGGTCCCTGAAACAAGGGGTGATGCTCCCCCGAGGAGCAGGGCAACAAAGTCAGCCCCAGGTGAGTGTGAACCTCTCATCGGTACGCGGTGACACGAGCACGGCACAAATGCAGAGAAATGGCAACGCTGTCCTGTGGTCCGACGGGAGATTAAGGAACATAGCAGGCAGAGGAAAAGCTTCAGTTAAGGGACTCGATAAACACCAGGGGGGAAAAAATGAGTAAATTATTCATATACACAGCATGCCATGAAATTCAAATGGACATCCTGGGTCTGCTTCTGACAAAGGAGCGCACAAGAAAGAAAGGAATACTCAGAGCCAGCAGCCTCGGGCACGAGGTATGGGCGGACCGAAATAAATGGCAATTGACGGGCCTGTATTTCAGGGAAATGCATCCCAGAACATTCAGAAAGCCTAACTACAGGAAAAAGCCTGCTATTCACTGAGAGAGAAAGAAAACCTCAGAGCTATTAAAACACATCCCACGAGCATTGTCCAGCTGAAAAACAAAAGCCATGCAACGAGTTGTGGCTGCTTCAGCTTCGCAAGTAATAGCCTCTAAATCCTGAGAATAAAAGAAAATTAACTAGAAAACATGAAAAATTAAGATGCGTACCTGAAGATTACTCGGTTACAGGTGTGCAAGGAAATAGAGGAGCAAGGAAAAAATGTGAGAACGGTGCCAAGATTATCAGCAGGAGTGTGCAGGGCCTTTGAGGGAAAGGCCCTCAAAGAAATCGGGCGAGAAGAAATTGGATGTATAAGTAAGGTGGGAAAATCAGCAGGCCATCAGGAGATAGCTGAAGGAACACAGGAAAAATGCAGGACAGGTGAAAGGGAGCTCTTCTGAAATATATAAGTAACGTACGCCTACAAACGCTGACCTAAATAATACGGATTCAGAGACGCTACCTGAACGCCAGGCAGCAGAATTGCCACGAGACATTTTGGATGAACACGAACTTCTTCCCTAGCAGAGAAGTGTTAAAGAGCAACGAGAAGAGCAGCAGAAGCCTTTGCAACGGGACTGGTCTTATTCGAGCCCTGTTACTGTTGTAACAGCACAATAGCCGATTGTTAGGGGTCTTCAGTTCTGGAAAATGGAACCGAAGGCATGAGGTCAGCCATCATCCTAAGCTGCTGTGGAAGGAATTTGGGTATCCTACGCACAGAAAACCAGGTAAAGTACACAGCTGTGCATGGGACCCGGGCATTTTTTGTCCAGGCGATTGTCCCATACGGCTCTGTACCTCGGGTTACTCCATGCTCACCCTGCAGAGTAAGAAGGATTCCCAGTGAAAGCCTAAAAATCAGCACGAGGAGGAAAATAAGGACCTAGAGAAACGAGAACACAACAGGAGTTTTTGTCAACCAGGCGGAATCCCTCGCTGGCTCAGTCCGCACGAGCCAGGAGAAGCAGAAACCGCGCGCGAGATGACAGCGGGCAGTAAATTGTAACGGTGCTCGCACTGCAACAGGCCCGCAAGGAAATGCCCGTGCAACCTGGGGCCGTGAGCCCAGCAGATGAATCACCCCGCAGAGCGGGGAGCGGCCCCGTAACCGCAGCGGCGATGTGCTGAGGCACCTGAACCAAGCCACGGCGCCTCGCGGCGGAGCCAGCTCCCCAGAAATATATACGTAAATATTTTATATGGCACCAGCACGTGCTCAGAAGGGAAACACGGAGCGGAGAAATCCCAAACGCGCTCCCCTGTGCCGGACGAGGCGCAGGGAGGGCCGGGCAGCGGGCGGCACACCAGGCATGTTGCTTCGCAGGCGCCTGGCCAAGCCCACGATATTAATAAGCAATCAGACGGCCGCTTGGAACATTTTGTTTTCTCTATAGGACGAAGAGGAAATCATAATTCAGACATGGCAAATATCACCGGCTACGAGACCGCTTCCTTAGGCGAAGCCGGGGCCTCTCCCTGCCTGGAGCTGCGCCGTCCCCCCGTGGCATCCTACTGTGTTTTGGGGGGCTAAGCCGGAGCCATTCGCTGCTCGCCGAGCAGCTTTTGCTGAGGCTGGAAGTTGACGGTGAAAACCCCCGATTTACCCAGGGAAGCACTGGAGAGCATCAGGGGCAGACAAACGCTTGTTATTCCGGCTGGAAGGAGACGGTTCCTTAAAGGAACACCGAGCACGGGGGTGTTCACCACCAAGCCAGCCTCAGAGAGGGGAGTTTGTAGGGGCTGCAGAAAAGCCGGGCTGCGCTCCCGCGGGGATGGAGCAGCCCCGTGAGCCCCCAGGGCTGCGGGATGCTGTGTAAATGTGCCTGCGTCCTCACGGCTGCGCAGGCAGAACCTGCCTTCGCTCCCCGAGCTCAGCCACAGCAATCCCTGAGCCAAAACGCTGCCCGTGTCTCGCACCTGCAGTTAGAAACGCCACGACTTGTCGTGGAACCAACATCCACAACACGCCGGCGGTGTCGTGGAAAAAGAGCAGGAACGAACCCAATCGGGCCATCTTATCCCGTTTCCTAATTCTTGAAGAACTCGCACTCGTGGCCTCTCGGATATTAAAGGGAGCGTGCAGAGGAGCCGAGCTATTAACCGAGGTTGAAAAATAACACTGCTTGGCAAGCCCGAGCCCCAGAGCGTGTTTGCACAAAGTCCTTCCACGCGTTTCTTCCAAGCGCGCGGAACAATGCAAGCACAGCACGGCGCTGCTTCGACGCAGACAGACATTTTACTTCGGCACACACCTCTCCCAGCCTGGCCCCGAAAGCAGAGAGACCCCGGCAGGAAGGATGATAGCCCTGATCCGAGAGCGAGGCAGCCCCCAAAACTCAACGGGGGCTTGGTTCGGTGCCCTGGATTCCTCCCCGAAATCCTCCCGGCCCGGGCACAACCCCCCGACCGCCCCTACACACGCTCAGGGCCGGGAGGATTAAGGCCAGGCGCGTGTAGGGGACAAAAGCCCCGTCAGCCCTGACTGGGTGTTGCTTTGCCACCCCTCCCGGAGCACAGCAGGGCACGGGGACGCCGTAGCGGGGTTCCTGAGACACGCAAGCACAGACTCCCCAGGAACCCAGCTCAGATTCGGGGCTGGGAAGGAAGAATCGCCTCCCGTCAGCTACTCCCAGCCTCCACGTGCGAGGGCTACGTCCACACGCGCTTCACCATCGCCCGGCTCATTGCCCGACACCCACAACCAGACACCGCCTCGAGGCACTCGAAAGCTGTGCCGCCGCGTCCTGCTGCCCGCAGCACCCAAACCTGCGCCAAACCCGCACCCGGACCTGTCCACGCTCCTCAGGCACGCGTTGCGTGCTCCATCCAGGATGCTGCCCGCAGAGCCCAGGACCTCCATGGGCAAATTTCCAAACCAGGACCAGCTGGGCAAATTTCCAAACATTTCTGCCCCCAGTTGTCCAGCTGCTGGACCCCCATGCTCCTCGCTCCCAACTCCTCAGCCTCCGGACGCCCCTTCCAAGGGCTGGTTCTCACCCTGATTTATTTTCCACGTGGGCCATCGACTCGCTAGGGTTGGAGAAGACCTCCAAGACCACCTGGTCCAGCCGTCGCCCTACCAGCAATACTACCCAATAACAGGATCGTAGAGGTTGGAGAAGGCCTCCAAGACCATCTGGTCCAAATGTCTCCCTACCACCACCATCACCGCTAACAGAAGCATCGAACCATTGAGGTTGGAAGAAGATCGCCAAGACCACCTGGTCCAACCATCGCCCCACCGCCGATACCACCCACTAACGGACTCACGGAGGTTGGAGAAGGGCCTCCAAGACCACCGGGTGCAACTGTCCCCGTACAACACCGCCACCACCAACAGACGCGTGGAGGTAGGAGAAGACCCCCAGGACCACCTGGCCAACCGTCCCCGGACCCGCCCGGCGGAAGCGTGAATGACGGAGAGCGGAAGAGCGTCATTCACGCT
>CM021699.1:12436223-12499044 GCA_011074415.1 Stictonetta naevosa
GAGGCGGGAGCGGGCGGCCCGCCGTCCAATGGGAGGGCGGCCCCGCGAGGGCCGCGGCCAATGGGAGGGCGGCGGGAGGGGCGCGGCTTTGCGGCGGGGAGCCGGCCAATGGCGAGCGGGGGAAAGGGGAGGCCGGAGGGCGCGGCCAACCGGGATGGAGGAGGCGAGGGGCGCGGCTGGAGAAAGCCGAGAGCCAATCGGAGAGCGAGGAGAGCGAGGAGCGGCCAATGGGAGGCGGCGGGAGGCGTGGCGGCGAGTCCTTTAACGCGCGGCCTGGCGGCGGGAGCGCGAGCCGAGGGGCGCGGCCGGGCGCGCGCCCGGCGGGGTTGCCATGGCAACGGGGCCTGCTCGGGGGGCCGCGGCCTGGCGGGCCTTGGCGCCGTCCGCGCTCCCGCCGTCCGCGCGTGCCCCGTTAACGCCGCTCCTCACACCGCCGTTGTCCCCTTCCGCCCCCCGCAGGCCGCCCCCCGCGCCACCGCCCAGGCGGGGGGCAGCGCCCCGCAGCCCCCCCTTCGGGGCCGGGCCCTCGCAGAGCGGCGACCACCGGGCTGAGGGAAGCCCCCGGTTGACCCAGGCCCGCTCCAGCCCGCTCCGGGCAGCGCCGCCGAGGCGGGGGCCGCCGCAGTCCCCGCCCGGCCGGGAGGGGCCAAACGCCGCCGCAGAGCCGCCGCCGGGCGATGCCGCGCCGGGCACGGGGCCGCCACCGGGGCTCCCCCCGCCCCGCCGCCGTCCCCGCCCCGCCCCGGTCCCCCGAGGTAAGCGCGGCCCCGGCGGGGAGCTCCCGGCCCCCTTTCCGCGGCTCCAGCCCCGCCGGTGCGGGCTGAGCCTCGGGGACCGGGGGAGGGTCTCCCCCCGAGCCCAGCCGCCACCCGTCTCCCTCGCCGAGCCTCCCCGCCCCCGGTGCGCCGCGCCGAGGGTCCCCGAGCGATGCTGCGAGCGGACAGCGAGAGCCGGCCGCGGACCCCCGCTCCCTCGCCCCGGCCGTCGTCCCTCCGCGCCGCCCCCCGCCCCGGCTCGGAGCAGCTCCCTTCCACGTCGCCGCTCTCCTGCTGCAGCCCGTCCGCACGCTCGGCCGAAGGCTCGGGACATGCAGGATTTGGGGCTTTCGCCTGCCCGGGCACCCCCAGGTAACGCCAGCGTGCGGGGGGCTCGCTCGTCGCAGGGGCCGGGGGGTTGGCAGCCCCGTGGCAGGCCCCGCTGTGGCCCGAAAGGGGGGCAGAGCGGCTGCCGGGCGGGATCTGGGACATGAGGCAGCATGCCGAGCGCAGGGCTGGGGGGCGGGAGGCTCCCAGCTCCTCCAAAGGCTTGAGGAGCCTGCAGGGTTAAACCTAGGAGCCCTACGGGTGCTCCAGGCATGCCCCATCTATCAGGACCATCATCTCCCTCATCCCCTCCAGCCTCTGGCGTCTCTGCCTTAGAGGCACCCATGCCCAGCCGGTTGCATCCCTCAGAGCGCGCAGGTTCTTGCCCAAAAAGCAGTTCTGGCATCGTGGTGCCTCGCGTGCCCTGCTCCCACGCGCTCGCTCTGCTCAGTGCCACCTGCCCTGCCTGTGGCTGAGCGGGCAGTGCTGGGGCAGCGCGGCGAGCAGCCAAGCCTCGTCCTCCATTTCAGCCTGGGGGCTGGCTCCCCTCCAGAGCAGCTGCCGAGCCGTGCCACGCAGGGCCCCGGCTCCCTGCTCCCTCCGGTGCTGGCAGCAGCTGCCCGCAGCTGTGCTCGGCCAGGAGGAGGAAGCCCGATGGCGCCCGTGCCATCTAAGGCTTGCGGGGCACTCGTGGGGTCTGGGCTTTGCTCTGCCCCTGTGCCGGGAAGCCGAGCATTGGGCTGAAATCGAGGGCCTCTGGCAGAGCTCTGCGGGTCCTGGAGCTGTGGCCCAGTGCTGCCTCTCCTTGCTCCCTGCTCATCATGCCGGGGAACAGCGGGTGCAAGCAGACAGCTGTAGGCAAAGCTCTTGAGGAGCACGAGGCTGGAGGAAACTGAAGATGTTGGGCAGATTTCTTCCCTCCCACCCCACGGCTTATTTTTAGCCCGGCTGTCCTTTCTCCTAATGCTGAGCATGAAAATGAAGGAGGCTACAAAGACGGGCTCTGGATCACAGCCGTTAGGGACCTGCTCGGGCTGAGAGCACAGCCTCGGCCGTGCGTGCCTTCCAGGAAAGAGCAGGACCAGGGCCGCGGACCAGGAAAGCCCACAGAAAATAAGGCACGTGCCCTTCCCTGCGGCAGTGCGAGGAGCTCCTGGAAAGAGGCAGCAGCGCCCCGAGTGCTCGAGGGACACCCAGCCTGCCCAGTGGTCCCCCTACCCGCAGCCCCTGGGGTCTGAGCTGGGGCTTGTGCCCGTTCCCCGGCAGGATGTCCTGCGGAGAAGTGGCCTGGCACGTTCTGGGGGACTGAAACAATGCAGGTAGACAGGCTGGGAGAAGAGCCGATGGCCATCCACCATCCCCACCCCTTCCTTTGGTCATCCACCGTTGGTGGGGAGAGGGGGGACAAGAGGGGGGGGACGGGCGAGCCCGGCGGCTCCCTGATGGCCCTGCCTGTTCCTCCACGCAGGATGGTTCCCGCCCCGCCCATCAGCAAGCCCCACGTGTGCCTCTCCACGGTGCTCATCATGAGCAGCCTCATCCTCATGGATGCCTACCTGGTGGAGCAGAGCCAGGGCTCCAGGAAGCTGGGCATCTGCGTCATGGTGGCGGTGGGCGACGTGTGCTTCCTGCTGGTGCTCCGCTACGTGGCCATCTGGGTCGGGGCGGAGGTGAAGACAGCCAAGCGGGGCTACGCCATGATCCTCTGGTTCCTCTACGTCTTCGTGCTGGAGATCAAGGTCTACTTTGTCTACCAGAACTACAAAGCTGACCGGAAGAGCCTGGACCTCATGGCCCGCAAAGCGCTGACCTTGCTGCTCTCCGTCTGCATCCCGGCCCTCTACGTGCTGCTGGTGGCCACCGAACGCATGGAGTACGTCCGGACCTTCAAGAAGAAGGAAGATCTCCGCAACCGCCTCTTCTGGGTCATCGTGGACATGCTGGATGTGCTGGACATCCAGGCCAACCTGTGGGAGCCCCAGAAGAAGGGTCTGCCGCTCTGGGCGGAGGGCATCATGTTCTTCTACTGCTACATCTTGCTCCTGGTCCTCCCTTGCGTGTCCCTCTGCGAGATCAGCATGCAAGGCATCGGCATCGTGCCGCACCGGATGATGCTGTACCCCATGCTGAGCATGCTCACCGTCAACATCACCACCATCTTCATCCGCGGCAGCAACATGGTCTTCTTCAGGGACGCCCGCGTCTCCAGCATCTTCATGGGCAAGAACATGCTGGCCATTGGCCTCAAGGTCTGCATGTTCGTGCAGTACCAGCGGCACCGGAACCACGCACCGCTGGGGCCGGGCCCTGCCCCGCAGGGCGCCTGCCAGCCCCAGCCCTCCCCGGCGCCGGGCAAGTCCCGGGACCAGCCTGCTTGCCCCGAGGAGCTGGCCCAGGACAACACGTGATGAACCAGCCCGGGCACCGCCACGCTTGGCCATCCCTGCAAAACACCAGGAGGGCCGCAGAGCCCCTGGACAGCGGGGACTGATCCTGCCTCTCCTCCCTCCCTGGGCAAAAGCTCTCCATGCTGCGAGAGCCGGGTGCCCATGCTGGGGGGAGCAAGGACTTCCTCCTCGGACAGCCGCAGGCTCGGCGGGGGCTCGGCCAGGGGACCTTTTTCGTATCTCCCTCTTTGCAATAAAAGACCTGAGCCCTCCTTGTGTCTGTGTCCCCTGTCCCTCGCATGTCCAAGTGTCACGTGGCGGTGGTGGGGAAAGGGGAGCTCACTGGTGGCCACCCAGACCCGGGGAGAAGGTCCCAGGCACCTGCATGGGGGGCATTTGCTCCTCAGCTCTCCTGTGCTGGACAGAAGGAGGTGAAACCTGTGTCCCAGGGGATGGGGACACGGGGACCTGGGAAGGCTGCTGCTGCATGGCCTCTCAGCCAGGGCTTCCAGCCTCCTTCCTCAATTCCCTCCTTGCACCATTACCAGGAGAGATCTGTTCAGCTCCAGGATAAAAACAAAGCACGGAACAGCAAACCGATGGCACAAAGAGGCTGTGATAGCCTTGAGCTTCAGTGCCACCACACTGCTGCCAAGGAACCCCCCCTTCCAAAGGCGTAAGGATGCGGCAGGCTCTGCATCCCCCATCGTGAGGCCAGGAGAGGAGGAAGAGGCTGGGCAGAGCACAAAGCAAGTGTGGGCTAAGGGTGGCTGAGGATCTCCTTGTCATCCCTAACCAAGCTGGCACATCCCACTTCTTCTGCCTTCCCCCAGTCTCACCAAAACCCGTCAGCAGAGCAGGATGTGCGGGGAGGCAGATGCCTCAGTACCACCCTCAGCCAGGCACGCTGGCATCGCTCGCCTCGCTTCCTGCTCGCTGCGAGGCCTCTCCCCGGGCCCCACGCAGCAGCTGCCCGCCTGCAGCAGCGGGGCTGTGCCCAGGTTGGGCAGGGAGCGCCCGGCCCTGCTGACCTGGGTCCAACGGGGAGCACTGGGCTCACACCCGCATCACCTCCACGAGGAGAGCGCCAGCAGGAGGGAGGAGAAACGGCAGAGGTGGCGGTCATGGGTAGTGCTGGAGAGAGGCACGTCCTGCGGGCTCAAACTACAGCACCGACACTGGGAATAGAGGAAAAGTGAAGTATTTATTTTGTGCAGAGCCAGCGGGACCTGGAAGCACCAACAGCTCTTTAGGGAACAGGCTGAGAAGGGGGCAGCCCTGCTGCAGATACCAGGCAGCCGTGCCCCGCCAGCCAGCAGTGTGCCCGGCCACACCACACCACGGCTGCTTCACCAGACACAGACACGATTCTCTCGCCTCTTCTCAGCACTGGCCAGACTACATGGGGATACCGCACCCAGGCCGGGTCCCCAGCAGGAAGGTGTTGGCCCTCTGGGCTCACTGCGACTGAGGATGTGAAATCTGGCAGGGGCTGGAGAACTGTGCTGGGAGGCTGAGGGAAGCTGGCTTATTGAGTCTCAGAAGGAGAGGCCTACAAGCAAGCCCTCCTGCTCACGCCCAGACCTGTAACAAGGTTTTTAACAAGACAGAGCCGGGCACGTCACTGAGAGCAATGATCATAGGCTAAAACCAGGCAACGTTCCTGGAGGAGAAAAAGAAATCCCCTTGAGACCCAGAAGCAGTGGAGCAGGGGCCCAGAGAGGTGGTGGCATCTGTCCTTGGACATTTCCAGCCCCAAACAAAGCAAGCCCTGAGCAACCTGCTCTGAATTCAGTGTGCTGGCCCTGCTCTGAGCAGGGCTCAGACCAGAGCCCTCCCACCTCAGCTGGTGCCTGTGAGACCCAGAGAAGAGCCAGTGATGCAGGGCACAGCTTGTGCTCTCCTAGCTAGAGGAAGAGATGAGCAGGTGTAAGGTCTGGAGCCTAACAGCGTCACTGTACAGTGATGGCAGGAAGATGGGGGGCCACCTCCCATGCCTGGCCAGGGCAGAGGGAATCCCAGCAGCAGCCCCACCTCTCCAGGCAGCAGCACGCCTGTCCAGCCATCACAAGTTCTTCTGCGAGGGCAGCCGGCGCCTGTCTTTGATGGCGTTCCTCTTCCTTTTCTTGTTCAGGAAGCTCTCCAGCTTTCCACTCCTCTTCAGCTCCGTGTACTTCTCTGCCAGCTCCAATTTCCGCTTCTCAGCTGCGAAGGAGAGAGGAGCAAGGCTTTAACCCAAGCCTGAATCATCTCTGCACACTGGCCCCTTCTCGCCTCTCCCTCCCTGGCTCCAGGCCCGGCTTGTCACTTGGGTGCCAGCACCAGACCCATCCCTCCACAGCTCCGAGCAAAATTATCGACCACTCACTTCCAGAGCTCGGAGCCCTGTCAGCAGCACATTCACACTCTGTACTTACATTTCTTCAGGAAGAAGGGTTTCTTCCCCTGCTTGGCCAATTCCCGTTGTTGTCTCTTCAAAGACAGCTCCCTCTCCCTCCGTTTTTGCTGTTTTTTCTGTGCCTGCTCTTGCTGCGTCTGTACAGAAAGGATGGCCCGTGTCTACAAGCGTCTGGACAGCCCTCAGGTCGCACCTCCTCACAGGAGAGGAGCTGCTGCACCACTTACCATGCGGTTCAGGAGCTGCTGCAGCTTCTCCTTCTGCTCTGCGTCCCGGCATTTCTTCAGCTGCTTCTGAATCATCTGGAGAAGAGAGCAGAAAGCTGCGTCACTGCCTGCCTGCCAGCTCCGCTGCGAAAGGCCTTTGCGGAAGCTGCTCCTGCCAAGCAAGGTTCTTCTGGCCAATGACAGGCATAAAATAAAGCATCACCTCCTTCTCCCGCTTCTTGATGGCGTCCAGGAAGCTGTACGTCTTCATAAACACTTCAGGGTTATACTCTCCAGACAGGTCATCAAATCGAGGGTCTCTGTGGATCTGGAAGCAGGGAAGGCAGAGCTGAGAGCCAGGGCCAGGATTACCATTAAGGTCCTGCTTTCTCTCTTCCCATTTATCAGATCCTGACGTTTTTATTTATTTATTTTTTTTTATCTAGCAATATTTACAGCCAGCACTGAAAACATCTGCAGTTAGCAAAGACTGAGCCCGACAACAAAGGTGGCAGCCCCTCACCAAGTCACCATGTCTGCGTCCAGTTTACCAGGCAACAGCAATACGCAGAATTGAAATCGGCACCTGCTGCACCCCACCTCTTGTTCTCCCCAAAATACACGGTACCTGTACCCACGCTCAGCAGGGTCCAAGCCCCATCTCCCTCTAACAGCGTGTGCCACCTCCAGCAGCCCCAGCACCACGTCCGTGCCCCTCGGCGTCACTAAGGGAACTGACCTGAGCTGGGGAGAAGGAGCACCCACCTTCTTTGTGACAGAGACAACTTGTCGCAGAAAAGGCACGGGTTTCTTGGCAGACATCTCCACTGGCCTGAAAGAGAAAAAAAAAAACATACTTGAAGGGAGCAGAGGGCAGAAAGAGGCTCAGAGTAACACGCCAGCAAGTCACGCAGACCCTCTGGAGGATACTAAAGCACAGTGCCAAAACACCAGGCTTCTCCCATGGTGATACCTAGAGAGGTGACTTGGTCAAGACCCAAGTCCTTGCAGCACAGGCCTTTGGAGCTTGGTGCTTTAGGGGTGAGAGGAAGGCAGGATAACGCGGGAGAAGGGAGTATTACTCTCCCCATACCACCTGGATGCTGCATCCCATGATTTGTCCATACATTACACACGTTATCAGAAATGGGAAGAGATGTGTGAAGCCCCCGCCGAGAGTCCTGGCATCACGACCACATTCAGCAATAGTTACACAGGGGCAAGGAGCACACACAGCCCTGAGGCAACAAAGCAGATCTCCAGCTCACACTCAAGGCAGCATTTAGCCTATTGTCACATCCGCTCGTGTAGCTACACCCTGGTGCAACACTCAAGTCAGCTTTATAACCCATCGCTGAAAGCAGCCGAATTGCCAGGGATTTCCCTGAAGTCCTTTTTAAGAAGTTCACTTCCATTATAAAAACCATGAGAGAAACAGCATCTGGGACTTACAGAGATGCAGCGCTAAAAGGATTAGGGGAATTAAATAATAAAAACAATTATGCAAACCATGTATTAGACAGAGAGACGCTGTGTGAGGATGCGGCACTACACAACATCTCCCAGCCTCTCGGGTGGAAGGCAAAGTAGAAACATTCTGGTCAACTGCTCAACTCGGAAGGAAAACCAGCTCAGCAGAGGTTCAGAAGTAGGTGAGGGAACACCAGTGTAACAGAGGAAACCCGTTCAAATCGCTCGGATATGACTCTGAGGACTGAGAACTGTTAACTACTGCAAATAAAGGGTAATGCTATGGCAGCTGCTAACGGCAGAGGCCTGCGGAGGCCGCTAAAGAGATCTGATAGGCTTTGTTGCACTGAATACATTCCAGTCGCCACATCAATCGCGTCTCCAGAGAATACAAACAGGAGGTGTACGGACTACCTCACCTACACAGGAGAGTACTGGGCGGAGGGGAGGGAGGGAGAAACATCCACACAGAGGAGAGGAGAGCGGAAGGATGAATGAAATCCCAGAACAACTGGCCGATCCTGCAGCTACGGGAGCTGGGCAGGAGACCCCAATAAGCTGGAAGGGGATCAGAAAGCAGCAGGGCGATAGAGGTAGAACACTCTCCCTTAAAAAAAAGATTAAAAAAAAAAAGAGAAGCAAGCCGTGCTCCTGGGTTAAAAGCATCTCAATACAGAGGGCGTACAGGAACTGAGTGCTGATTTAACTGTCAAGTAACAGGTGACAGCTGGGGAGCAGGACAGAATATCGAGAGCTCAGACACTACCAGCCCGTTCCCAAACAAAGCGCTGTGGTGAAGGACGCTGCTGTACAGCACGTTAAAGGAGATCTACACCAGCCCCAAGGCAACGGCGACCCGTGAGGAGTTCCCAGCACAGCTTCTGGAGAGCAGAGGGCACACAGGCACGTCCTTCTGAAAGCACGAGGACACCTTTACCCCTTTTTGCTTCGTTGCTGCTTCACTGCGGGATTGGCAGTTTTCTTGCAACCGGTCACCTGCTTGCTCACTCTTGTTCCCGTACTGCTCTGCAGCTGCAGTCGTTCCTCAAAAGACATAAAACATGGATCTGGAAGAGAGAGCAGAACACACCTGAACCAAACGGCTTCTCGAGGCACTTCCCAGCCCTGAATTCCACCAAGAGGGACGGCTCAGTCGGATACAACTGGCACGAGCCCAGTGGTGCCATCCCTCTCCTACTGCACGGACAAAAGAAACCACTGCACCCCTCAGCTTACACCTTATATTTTACAAATTATTCCTTCTCGCCTCTAACCGCTGCATAGAAGACCAACGCAACAGAAGAAACATCAAAGCCACTTCTACGCGAAGTGCCAAAGAACGCACGAGATATTCTCCTGGAGTCTTCTGTTGCTAAGCTTCTTTAAGATCACTGTCACTGAAGGAGATTAAACAGTTCTTACGAGCTATAAAACATTATCATCCCGAATGATGAGTACTACACCAACAGCATATTGTTCTCCTCCTAACTGCAACCAAACCAATTCTTTCTGGGTTTACACCTGGGAGGCAATCATCTTAGGGGAGTTCACAGCCTGCAGTGCAGAAATCTTTAAACTGTGCTACAGGAAGAATCTGTACTCATTACACAAGTTAGTGGGGTGTAGAGCAGTTCATCTCAGTACAGGAAGATACGTGGGTGTCACTGGACAAATGGAAGTGTCTGAGCAAGGACAGTCAGAAGGGCAGAGAAAACATTAAAAGAAAGGAAAAATGATGTGGAAACGGCTCTAATGTTTCGTGAAGACAAAGGCACTGTCACTTGCATTTCCAAAACAGTACCATGAAAGTAGCAGAGACTCACACACTGGCAACGAAACCAAGAAGCAACACATTAAAATCTGATGGGGAAAACACCTTCCACACAGCAGCATCAGCGCAGGACATGCGTCCTACCGTGTGTCTGTAGGAGACTGGCAAGAACTAGCCACTCACGCTGACACAAACATCACCTGATAGCGGCAGAAGAAAAAACAAGCCACCAGCTGTTTTGGCAGGAGCCAGTGGTCCCAGCCGGCAAACAGAGCTGGGTAAAGTTGAGGAAGTGCAGTGCCCTGCTCCAGAAGGGCTGCTCCCATCCCTGGGGGAAACTCACCGTCCTGAGGGGATCTCCATCACGGGCCCGGCCTGTTTCCCTCATCCCCTGCTCCCTCTCCCGATGCTTTAACTGCCCGGTTGCTTTTCCCCTCAGAACAGCTCAGCGGGAAAGGACCTTCAGAGACCCAGCCGCGCTGCCAGCCCCACCAACACCCACAGCGGGTCACTGAGGTGTCACCAAACCCCTCGGGAGCACCCATTATCCCATCCCTACCTCAGACATTCGCCCCGGTGCCCGGGCCCAGCGGCTTTGGGCCGCTCCGGGGCGTGCTGCAGGGGCAGGAACCGACGGAGGGGACAAACGAGGGGACAGTGGGCAACGGCTCAGCCCCTCAGGGCCCCCTCAGGGCCCCCTCAGGCACGGCGGGAGCGGCCGCAGGGCCTCACCTTCCGACGTCGGGCCCACTGCCGCCTCCTCCTCTTCCTCCTCATCCTCATCTTCATCTTCTTCTTCTTGTTCTTCTTCTTGTTCTTCCTCTTCCTCTTCTTCTTCCTCCTCTTCCTCCTCCCCTCTCCGGTTCCCTCTGCCCCCCCTCATGGCCGCCCCCTCCCCTCAGGCACGCGCCCACCAACGGTCGGGGCACGCTCGCGCGCGCGCAGGCGCAGTCAGTCAGTCACGCAGTCACTCGGTGGGAGGGGCCTTTATTGAGGAGCGAGCTGCGCGCGGCGCGCATGCGCAGTGCCCGGCGCGGCGGCCTCCAGCGCGTCGCCTAGGAGACGGGCCAGCGCCAGGGCGGCGTCGGGCGGCGCGGGGCAGGCCCCGGGGTAGGCCGCGGGGCAGGCCCCGGGGCAGGCCGCGGTCCCGGGGCAGGCCGGAGAGGCGGCGGAGGGCGGCGAGAGGCTGTCGGCCAAGGCGCGGAGCTGCGCGGCCAGCCGGCTGAGCGCCGGGCCCGGCGGCGAGGCGGCGGCGGGAGGCGGTGCCGGGCTGCGTGGCGGTACCGGGCTGCGAGGCCTTGAGGCGCGGCGCCGTGCCCGCAGGTAGGCCGCCTCCTCCTCCCTGCGGCGGACACGGCGGTGAGGGGCGGCCCACGGGGCACGGCGCCCCCCCCCCCCCGCCCCCGCCGCCGGCCGAGCCTCCCCGGCCCCTGCCCAGCGCTCACCTGAGGCTGCGGCTGGAGCAGGCGATGAGGCCGCGGCCCCGCCGCGCCCACACGCGGAGCCAGGCCCAGGTGCGGTCCCTGCGGAGCACGCGCAGCACCGCGGGGCTCCCTGCCGGCCCCGGGCCCAGCGCTGCGGGCAAGGGGAGGCGTTAGGGGGGCGGGGGTGCTCGGAGAAATGGGGCTCAACGGGGGTTGTCCCCCTCCTCAGTGCACTGTGCCAGAGCACGGTGTTGGTGCCCCCAGCTTGAGAGCCACCCGTGTGCTTGTAAACCCATGTGGACATGTAACTAACCCTCTGCTTCCTCCTTTTTACAGGGAGCAGGACTAAATCTGCTTTGTCTCGGCCGTCCTGGTCTTAGGTGTAGCCCAAGTGGACAGTTCCAGGCCTGACACTCACCCACGGCCCTGTGCTGGGCAGCCGCTATGTCAGCGTCCTCGGGGTGCAGGAGGCTGTACCACGACTGACCCATCAGCTCCTCCCTGTGGTAGCCGAGGTGGTAGATGACACTGGGGAGGGTAAGAGGAGTGGGGTCCAGCCTGCATCCCGCACCTAGGCTTAGCAAAGTGAAGCCTTCCTGGCTGTCCTGGACAGCTGGCCGGGGCTGTGGTGTGAGCGGGCACCCCTCACCTCTCCGTGACATCGGTAAATGTCATGTCCAGGGCATGCGTGCTGTGGAACAGGTCGTCCTGAGAGCCGGCGTCACCCTCTGCAGCCAGCCGCGGGACCGGTGTGCAGAGGGCCAGGAAGGCTGCCGAGGGGGAGGCCGGCCAGCGTGGGGCCAGGAAGCGCCCGCGCACCGCCACGGCCCGGTTACCCCCGTGCTGCAGCCGGAGGGCCTTGGATGTGCGCATCTCGCTGACAAACGTGACTTCTGCAGAGAAGCAGGAGTGGGCCAGGGGCTCCCCTGGCGGCCCTGCTCCCCTCCCAGGCAGCCACAAAGAGAGACCCGACCCCAGCGGCCTCCCGTTCTCCCAGCCTTACCCCTGCCTGGCTGCTCCTGGGCCAGGAGGAGCTTCTTGCGCGCATCCTCCCGCGTTCGCCCATCCAAGATGTCGAAGACTGTGTCCCCCTGGGCGAGGAGCTCCACCTGGTCGGGGAGCCGTGGTCACGGAGCGTGCCTGCCCCGGTGGGCCGGGTGCTGGCACACCGCGAGCTCCTGAGGCTGAAGCCACAGGAGAGCCTCGTGGGGACAGCGACTGCGACTCCACAGCGGCCAGGCCTTACCATGGAGAGGCCCAGGACCTGGGAGACGTTCTCGGAGATGTAGACCAGCTTGCCGCCGGCCGAGAGCACCAGCAGAAACCCCGGCAGCAGGGAGAGCAGCTCCGCACCGAGCACCGGTCCCGCCGGGGGAGCCGAGTCTGTGGGGGGGGGGGCACAGCGTGAGGCGCCTGCAGGAGCAGTGCCCCCGTGCAGAGCCGTGCTGGCGAGGCAGCGGGCAGGTACAGCGGTGCCCACGGGTACCTGGAGGGAAGAGGTGAGCGCCCCGGAGCCGGAGGCACACCAGGGCCATGGTGTGGAGGTAGGAGAGGCGCTCCTTCTCCCGCGCCGAGATGGGCAGCAGGGAGCGCAGCGCCTGCAGCTCCGCGTTGATCTGGTCCCGGCGAGCCTTCGAGGCGCTCTTGGTCGACCTGCAAAGCCAGCTCTTTGGGGAGCCCTGTCCGGGGAGGGGCGGGCAGCATCGCCGTCCCCTGCAGCCCCATGGACGAGGGGCGGCTCACCTGAACGGCTTGGAGGCACCCGGCGCTGACCCAGCCCTCCTGGGCAGGCAGCTCGCTTCTGCCTGCAGCGGCCTGTGGCAGTGGCTGCAGAAGATGGTCATGGTGCCGGCAAGGCGCGCCCGGAGCTGGCAGAGAGCCTCTGGCCTCCTCCGCCTGCGGCTGCCTCTGAACCCGCTGACCCCCGCCGCTCCCGGCCTCCTTTTGTAGCCTCCCGGGGCGCAGGGGCCAAGGCGGCGCGCGGAGGAGAGGTGCCTCTCCTGACGCAACTGCCAACAGCTCGCGGCTATTTTTAGAAGGCAGGCTGCTAAAAATAGCCCCGGCCGCCCGGCTGCAATCTGAGAGGGGAAGCAATAAAAGGAAGCTGGGGTCTGTAAAGCGAGCCTGGCAGCTCAGGAGGGGGCGATGACGAAGGCAGCAGGGATCCCACCGCGGGGTGCGCGTCCACCAGCTACCGACCGACCATCAACAGCACAGCACAAAGTCCGTGATGGGCTGGGGACCTGAGGTGTGGGGGGCCACGGTGTCCCTAAACCCTCGGAGGGGAGCAGGGTGCCTACAGCCCCCTCCCTAGTAAGGTGACTCCCTTCTCCCCACCAAAGGTTCGCTCTCCTAGAGGGAGCTGGCATGGGGCACCGGGTGTCTCCATCCTGGAGCTTGTGATTGTCCCCTCAGGAGCCCCATCCCATAGCCAGGAGCACCTCGGGGTGCATCCACACTGCCCGACAGCGAGTTGGGGGGCTCGGGGTGTCCCCTGCCGCCCAGCACGGCGCAGGGAGAGGGAGCTTGGTCCTTCAGTGCCAGGGAGGGAGTGCTGCGGCACAAAGCTCCGGCACCTCGTGGCTTTGGAGAGGCTGCTGGGTGGGCGGGGGAGCTGGAGCTGCCCGCCAGCCTGAGGGAGATGCCCGGACAGCCCCCGTGGGTAACCTGGTGCCAGGGGCTGCTCTTCCTGAGCCAGACCTGCTGCCGGCACAGCCTGGCTCCCTTCAGGCCCCAGCCTCACCCTTGCTGCTCATCACCCACCACAGCCTACAACGGGGCGCTGCCAGAGGGCAAGGAACCAGCTCCTGGGGCACTCGTGGAGCCTCCGCTCCTCTTACCCCGGGCTTCGCACAGCTCCCACCCCACCCCACCCCACCCCTGCTGCGGTGGAGGCCCAGCCTTCCCCTCCCGCACCCTCTCCCTCCCAGCACGGCTGCCCCCGGCTCGGACACACAGCAGCAGAAAGCCACCTCTGCCTCAGTGTTTATAAAACCGCCCCCGGGCGCTGGTTTTTCACAACGGAGCCAGGCAGAGCCAGCTGGGGCCAGGCCCCCACAACAGGCACAGGGCCCAGCAGGCCGGAGGCAGGGCGGTGCCGACGGGTGCACGCGTGGAGGTCCCCGTGCTCTTGAGGCAGCACGGGCACAGTTCGTGGCCCGGGGCTGGTGGCAGGAGTCGATTTGGGCCCTCGCTGGCAGGGGACCAGGCCAGCATGGCTGCAGCTCTCCAGGCAAGCCAGTGGCGAGGACGGGGGCTCACAGTCGCGATGCTGCGGCGAGCAGATTCCTTCCCCGGCAGCCTGCTCTGCCCCGAGCGTGATGAGGGCAGAGAGAGGCCTGGCTAGGGCGAGACAAACGGAGCTCACATACGTTCCTTGCTTGAAAGGGCTAAAAATTCATGCAGGCAGTGGAGCAAGAGGTCGGCGTGTGGAGGAGTGAGAGCAGGGTGACGGAGGGATGAGCCGGCGTCAGCCCTGCGAGGAGACGATGGGGCGGCTGATGGTGCTGTTCGTCGTCATGGCCGAGAGCTCCCATCTGCAACACACCAACGGGAACACTGAGGGGAAGCACGAGCACAGCGCCCAGGGCTGGAGCGCCCCGAGGCAGGGAGCGCACCCAGGGGTGGCCTCGCAGCAAGGCGTGCGGTACCTGATGTCGTGGGGAAGGCAGGACTGGTCCAGGCTGTACTGAATCACTGCCAGCTTGCACAGCGTCTTCAGGCTGGGGCCTGCGGAAAGAGGGCGGTTAGCCACAGAACTCCTCGCACGGGGGGACCGGGGTGTCAGGCACAAAACGCCATGGCAAGCCATCAGGCAGCCGGTGGCGAGAGGCACGAGCCGCGCGGGCGGGGAGCGCTCACGTACTGAAGTCAAGGATGTAGAGGTCCGAGTGATCCATCAGGTCGAATTCGTCACCCATGCCCTCCTCCGGAGACGGGCTGCGGAACCCAAGCACAGCTCGTCAGTCGGTGCCAAAACGCTCCTGCGGCCGTTGTTCTTTGTGCTCCCCACATCCTGACCAGCTCCTGGCTGGTGTCACGCTCCTCCTTCCCCCGGTACCTCCCAAACTGCTTTCCAACAACCCAGCAGCCCCGGCAAACCAGGTCACAGCGATGCTGCGTCACCGAATCGCATACAGATCAAACCAGGAGGACGTCACAAGGGACAGCCATCCGACCTCGGAGGATCCAGACACCGCTCAGTGCAAAGTCCAAGTGAGTGCTGGCACCCCCAGCGGGGTGGGCAAGACCAAGCTGGAGACCCAAGAGGACTTTTTGGGAGGCTCTCTAGTTGTGCTACAGGGCACGGGAGCTGTGACCTTTGTCCAGAGACAGTGATGGTCGTAGCTAGCGGCCATCCAGACCTCCTGCAACCAGAGAGGCACTGAAAGGGAAGGAGCCGCACGCTGCAGGCAGCACTGCTCTCGCTGCCAAAGCCACTTGAAAGAAGGGTCGCTGCGTGCCCCAGCACATGGGCCAGCCTGTGGGAAAGCGCTCCCACGGCTGACGGTGGTTTGGAGAACTTGAAAGAAAGGAAAGGTGTTTTAAGTCCCGCTCTGGGTTGCCACACGGGGGTTTAGCACGTCCTCCCCGCTTAGCTGGAGCCTCGTGCAGTGACTCCTCACCCCCTGCCACTCGCTGCCCACCTACGACCCGCTAAGCCCCGCGTTGCCCTGGGAGGTGAGGCAGCACCTGCTCCCCCAGCCCTCATCTCCCCCCCAAACTCCGGGGCACAGCTCAGTGCTGGCAGAGAAGACCTGTTGCTGACGGGTCCCATCTGCCTGGATACAGGCAAAAGCCCCCTTAATACCACCCCGTACATTGACCACACCGCAATCTAATCTCACATCCACGTCACAGGAAAACCTGGGGTATCCCTTATCTTCCAAAGGAAAGCCAGCAGGCAGCGTGTCTGCGGTTTTATCGCCCAGCTGCAAGCGGCTGGGGAAAGCCTGGAGTTCAAGACCAGGGGAGCCGCAGCTCCCAGACAGTGGGCTGCGAGGCAACAGCCAGAGCCCAGCAAAACTGCTCATCCTCCCTTAGGAAGCCAGGCCTTTGTAAGCCTTGTCAGGAGATCACACCCCAAGGCAAGCCTGGATCAGTACCTGTTCAGCTAACCTCTGATTTACAGCATTCCAGCTCCCCTTCGTTGTCCCTTGTGGTCTGTGTGACGGGCCTGGTCACTTAAACCAGACGCCAACAGGAGCGCTGCTGATCAGTGAGACCACAGACGGGGGCAAAGGGACTGAGCTCTCAGCAGAACCATGAAAGAAGTGAAGCATTTGGACGCTGCAGGAGCAGGCACCTGCAGGAGCACCTCTTGAACGGGCTCCAGGGCACAGGAACCCCCCCCCAGGAGTGGGGGGACACAAAGGCGTTTTCACAAAGGGGTTGTACCCGTCCGTGCCCTGGCGCTGCTGCTGCCTACAAGCCACGCACGCCGGCTCATCCTGTCCCTGCGCCGTGTTGTGCTCTCCCCCTCCCCTGCCCCGGCAGGGGAGCGCAGGTCAGGAGGCAGACCGCAGGGAGTTCTCCGTTTACAACGACTTCCTGGAAAACTTCTTATCTCGCCAGGCGGCTCCAGGACACACCTGATAACCATTACAGGAAGCCAGCACAGCCCCCACCGCAGCCCGTCCCCCTCCCCAGGCCAGGCAGGCTGCATTCCTGCCTCCAGCAGCTCTTCCTGCCCCAAGACAGCGCGATGAACCAGCCTGCGTCAGGACTGAGCCCGGCTCGAGGAACAAGTCGAACAATGAAGTCACCCCGTGGAAAAGACGAGCTCTGCCGTGCTGCCTGGCAGAGGCGGACTGAGCTCTGAAAAGCTGGTGGCACGTTCACTGCGGTTTGTTAGGAGAGCCTGGGTTAAACACCAGTTCAGCTGCTGCCCTAACACAAATCCGTGCCACCGACCAAAGGCTGCAGCAGCAGCGAGCATCCAGACCTACCCTGGAGCCCCTGCAAGCCTTCCACTGCTCCGAGCCGCTCCCGGTGTCTGCTGAGGAGCCTGGATAAGCTCAGCTCCTCTGAGTACCTCCATGCACTGAACGCTCCCTCACATCCATCCTACTGCTAAACCTTCTCCCACCCCAAAAGCTCTCCTGGGGCTGAAGACCCTTCACTTTTAGAGCTAGATCTACCCTGCCTCACCCTCTGCCCCCAACCTGTCTTCAGAAGCATCCCCCAAAAGCCACTGCCAGGGTCCCAGAGAAAGCCTCAAAGCTTTCCAAAGCATTGGGAGGGCTGAAAGCGTTTCAGGTGCCTGTGCAAGGTGGAGCCTGGCAAATGGGCCCATGCTCCAGAGCTGCCGTCTGTCACTCCAGGCAGCACAGAGCTTGTCCTGGTGATGGGCCGCTTCCTTTCTGTTTGCAGCTGTTAAGGCTCTTGGCCACGTCCAGCTGCCCTGCCTCCTGACAGCATCACTTCCAGTGTTTGACAGCTAAATCCTCAACACCGGGTCCCCTTTGTGAATGGAAACTTTGCTAAGGAACGCTGGCATGGAAGGGAATGCTGCCTCGTGTGGAGGGCTCCTCAGACAGCTCCCAGCTGAGCTGACATCCCTCTGCAGCCTGGCAGACGCCCCTCTTGCCAAGGAGAGAAAGAAATTCTGGTGGGAGAAGCAGGGCAGCATGTAACGGAGGGTAAGTCTGTTTGAAGTCTGCTTCAGCACAGCAGACCCTGCGTGTAGAATAGGGTTTGTCACCAGGTGCTTTATGGGCTAACATGACATCTTCAGTCTCCCCTTTCTCTTTTCCAGAGGAGCCCTGATCTAAATAATTTGTCTCACTTGCATGGGAAGTTGCCACGTGGCTCTGAAGTGAACCTGACTACAGCACGGGGCAGAGCACAGAGGGTAACGGTGCTGGAGGGAACAGAAAGCCCTGCCACAAAGCCACCCCACGGACCCCACAGAGCTCACCTGGTGCCGCCAAAGAGAATGATCTTGTCTCCCACTCTGCAGCAGCACTGCCGGCGTCGAGGACATGGGCCTTTCCCCTTGGGCTCGATCTTCCTCCAGGAAAGAGAAACTAAGGGGAAAGATGAGGGTGAGAGTGCACCAGCTTGTCAGAAAAGCCTGGCCAAGACCCGGGTATAAGCAGGTTATGGGTTTAAACAGACCACAGCCAAAAAAAGAGGTCCCACAGGCACCAAGTAGCTAACATCCACCCTTCCTGTCCACCTCTTCGCTGGAGGCAGAATGATGCACTTCCATCAAGCTGCTTAGGGCACAGAAGCTCTGCCTGCTGGGACGGGAGCTGCAGGTTCTGCCCTTCAGCCACTGCAGCAAGCCCAGGCCTTTTGCTTACAAAGCCCAAGCCCATGGGCTGCCAAAAGCAGTGGGTCAGACACCACAGGGAATGGCAGGAGCAGCCAGGCTCCCTTCCCGAGGACCCTGGTGTGTGCCAGATCTGGAGGGAGACCCAGGAACCAGCTCCATCTCTTGGCAGCCGCTGAGAATGCAGAGCTGAGCTGCGGGAGCACAGGAACTGAACCAGGAGAGAGCAGCCTTTGTGCCTGCTGCTCTCTGCAACAAGGATGCTGGGCACCTTCACAAAAAAACCTTCACAAGCTCTTACATTAGCTCATAGATCAGCTGGGGGGAACAGCAAGTTGGCTGCTTGCAGATAACATTTTTATATAAGGCTTTCCTGTGCAAAACAATTAGCAAACAAATGGAAAACCCCAAAACAGCTCACAGTTGATTGATATTTGGGGTACCAGATCAAGTGTGCTATGGTGATGCTGTGGTTTCCCCAGCTACAGCCTCTGGGCTCCCCTAACCCCACACCTTCTTTTCTGCCAACAGTTCAGCCTATCTAAGAACCAGACAAAATTTTGCCAACCACCTTTTGAGTAGGCACATCCATCAGCAATTCTTCCTTTTCCCCTTTCTAACTGAGATTTGGAGATGGTCTGAGGAGGAACAGGGGTGCCAAGCACAGCAGCAGGTTTCTGTCAGCACTGTCAGAAGAGCTATTTCCCCCAGACAGGCTCCCAGACCCCGGAGCAAACAGTCATCCGAGCACTCACACACCCGAGGGCTTTGAGCACCAGCACTGCAACGAGCTAAGAGCATAAATACCTGGATTGAATTTCCAGAGATCGTGGAAGTGTCTGTTGAGGCGGGCGTTGTAGCCACCAAAGACATACAGCTCCCCATTGTAGCTGACTGTGGGGAGTAAGCACAGACATCAGCGTGCCGTCCCGTCCCAACATCAAGCGCAGCAAAGCGGTGCTAGTTACCTGCTCTGGTTAATACCACCTTCACGTGCAGGGCTGCACGCAAGGCTTTGCTGCTGGCAGCAGCTTTCCGCAGAAGCCAGGCTCCGTGCAGCCCTTGCCATCCCACACCTCTACCCGGTGGACCAGAGACCCCTTCTGCTGGGGGCAGGAATTCCTTCCCACCTCTCTCAGCAGACCCACACTCACATGCCGAATGGCTCCGTCGGCCTTCAGGAAGCACCGGGGTTGGAGGGGAGTCCAGCCAGGAGTTTGTTTCTGTATCGAACACTTTAATGCGGTTACAGTAGATCTCGTTGTTGGAGTGAAATGGCCCAAAGCGATCCGCTCTGCCCCCAAACACATACATCTTTGTTCCAATGATGGTGGCTGAATGGAAGTCTCTCCAGCGAGCTGGTGTACCCTGAAGGGACAGGTTAAGGAGAAACAATGCAGGTTACCCGGGGAGATGACATCTGGACAGGGCAGTTGGGGCGGCTGCCTTCTGGAGAACTTCGCCCCCTGCCACACCAGACAGGAGCTGTGAGACACGTGCAGGCAGCTACCCCAGGGAATAGCGGAGACGAGACTTTCTCCCCAGACCAGAGCGAAAAACAGAGACTGACCTTGGCAGAAATTAAGGTCCACATCATGTTCGTGGTGTCCAATTTATGGATGTCATTTGAAAAGCAGTCGGCCTGGAAGACAGCAGGGCAGCCCGGTCACACTGGCCCTCTGAGAAAGGACACTGTCGTACAGTATCCTGAGCATCCCTTTGGAGTCACCCCTTCCTAGGGGGCGTGGTGCTTGCTCCAAAACACGAGTGTAAACAGCATACATAACCACTTAACAAGAGGGAGGCAAAGCCCACCTCTTCTTAAAGCTGCCCTTTCTCTCCCTGCAGCCTTCCCATTTATTCGGTCCCCGGTTCCTACCACCACGACTGTCCTACACACAGATACAGCCACAGCAGCACCTTGCCTCCACTTCACACCGTAACGAAAGAAGGTTGGTCTGCTACAGACACACAAGGAGAGGCAGGAGCTAAGATTACTTTTAGGAAGCTGAACACCCAATACACTCAGGGTCTGAGGATTCCACCAAGCCCACATGAGCGTGGGAGAGCCTACATTCACACAAACAGCACAGACTTCTGCTCCTCCAGGCAGGGGAGGTAGCAGCAAGACAGATACGGGCTTGTTTGCCCTTGGTTAAAAGCAAGTCACATTTGTAATGCTGCTGCTGCAACCAAGACCACGCGTTTTGCGTGCCGCAGTACTCAGAAAACAGGAGAAAAACCAAGGGACTGCCTTAACAGAGAGTCCCAGCTCTCTTCCAAATAAAGAGCTGTGACTTCGCACAGCTTTTCTGGAGTCTGGCGATAGTCTGAAGACTCCTAAGATTAGAGCGTAAGGATTTGCTTAAAGGGGTGCTAAGCACACTGGCAGCTACTGCAGGATGACCTCTGTCTCAAGGTATTCTTACACGAGAGGACAAACAAGCGTTTGCTGGAGGGGCTCAGCGAGGTACGAGAAGAGGTACAGAACACAGGGAACATGCACCAGCTTAGGACAAAGCCTCACAGCAACGCTGCAGGTTTGAAAGTGATTTTTCTGCTGCGCTTCTCAGCTAATTTTAAATAAATATATGTTGTATTTATTATAAATATCATACATTTATCTAATACCATCGGAGTGTTGGAGAAATACACCAGAAAATATTGAAATTTTAACTCTGTATGTTTTGTGAAAAAGCAATACTTAAAAACCACTGTTTTTGTAGACCTGCTTTGCCAACCATCTTCTCTGAAACATTATGAGCCTAACCTGGATAATTAATGCCATGACCTTGCCGAGTTATAAAATGAAACCAGCTACGAATACAAATAGGCCCCTGTATCCTGCTTCTGCTGGTGTCCTGGGCAGGAATACCCTCTCTCCCAAGGGATGGCCAAATAGCTCTTTCAGGGACTACTCACCAGCTGCTCGTAGCCTCCGAAGATAAACATGCTCTTTGCCAGGACACAAGCTGAGTGCCCATCTCTCGCTCCTGGGACCATTCCAGACACCTTTGGCGTGAACCACTTGTGCGTGTCTGAAACAAAACGGGACAACGCTAAGAAAACACAGAAGATGTGGGGATGGGATAGCCTTTTACAACCCTTCCTTGTTTCTGAGGCAGAAAACCTTCTCTTTTTCATACACAGCACCTTCTCCCCCAGAGAGACCCAGGCTTCTCCAGGCACGGCTACCTGCCTGAGCCTCCAGAGGGGCACGGTGACAGAGGTCCTCGGCTCCTGGGCACGGCTGCTGACACTGCCCAGCCTGACAAACAGCTCGAGTTTTGTGTGTGGTTAGTACAGAGCTGCTTGAGCAATGTTATTTGGACTGAATCTCTTGCAAAGCCTACTTGTGAGTCATTAATCAGCTCTGCATCTACAGTTTCAATTGCAGTGAAGCAACGATGTTAAGTGGCCCTAGTCACCTCGCGGCTTGGAGATGCCATCTAACCAAGGAAAGAGTGCTCCAAAACCCAGCCAGAAGCCACTGCACCACAGGCTCAGCATGTCAACAGAGCTACTGTGCACATCCTCACCTCTGCAGGGCAGCTCTCCCTATCTTATCTGCTCCTTGTCATCTTCTCACCCCCTCTCCAAGGGGAGCCTTCCCTGCTTTCCACCCTCTGTGGTTCCTTCAGCACTGCTCCCCGTGTGTCTACACCAGCCAGAGGCAGCCCACATGCTCCAGGGACTGCCTTGAATTCGAAGAGGACTTTAAATCCAGCCAGAGCTGTTCTCCATGCAGGGCAGCATGGAACTAAGCCAGCAGCTCCCTGCCAAGCATAAACAGGCACCTGTCCCACGAGCCCACAGAGAGGCACAGATAAGCCTCGAGGCAGCAGGAGACGTTCCTCCCCGCCCTCCCCGACTGCTCCGAGCTGCCAACAGCAGTGCTTATTTCAGGAAGCGGTAACATTGGAGCCAAAGCAACATTCTTTGTGAGGATAACTTCTCAGAGCTTGGCCCGCGGCCACTGCCGTCCACCTAGGCTCCAGCTGGAACCACACAAAGGGGCTTGCAAGGTCAACAAAATCCCTGGGCAGCCAGCTAGTGAGAAAGCTGCGACAGCTATCGAGTTCCCTTCCTTGGTGGGGCCACTTCCAAGCCCAGTCACACGGCAGCAGCGAGAGCTTGCCCGAGCGTAACGTGTCAAGTTAGGGAAGAGGCCTCAACTCGCGAGCGGCTCGGTGCCTCCAGCCCCGGAGGACAAAGCTGCACTCGGCCAGGGCTCTGCGCAGCCTGACGTGGCTGATACAATGGGGCTGACGCCACAGCCGGAGGGCTGCCAGCTGCACTTTCCAGGATTGGCAGGGGACGGGCACAGTGTGTACAGACAGCTGCGAAGGGCTCCGACCAGGACTTACGTCTGGCCTTCTCAGTTAATTTTCACTTAATGCTAAAAGTGCTGGAGTTGGCGGGGACGCCAGGCAGCTCCCACTGCAAGGCTTCTGTGTACACAGCAGTTTGCTGGTGGCTTCTCAGCTCCATGTGTCAGGGGAAGGGAAAAACCCTGCGCCCAGAGAGCAGCTTCATGCTTCAGAACATCTCCTGGTGATGAAAGGAATTCATGACCAAGCACCAGAGGAAGCAGTTTCACCGCAAGTCCAGCAAGCCAGTTAGTGGTCAGTATTTAAGTGGACTTGCCCCCGGAATCCAGGCGTACCCTGCTCTTTTCCTGGCATTCCCATCCACCCACTTCCTGCAGGCTCCTGTTCTTCCCAGGTGTTCCAGCAGCACAAGGAAGAAGCCGACTGGAAGTCTCAAGGAGTTTATCTTTCAGGCTTATCTAACTTGGCTCCTGCCTGCCCTTATTGTTCCATCCTGTCCTTGACTACTTCTGCGTTGTATTCCTCACTCTGCCTCATACTTTCAGAAAGAACGACCACCCTGGAGAGACATCACAGTCCCTGAGAGCTCCATCCCCTCCTCGCTGCAACCTTCAGCCGCACAGAGACGGTGCTTCAGTTGTAGTTACAATCAGAGAGAGCACACAAAGCTGATAGGAAAATGTAAAACCATCCGATTTTTAGAAAAGTTCAGTATTCTCTATTCAAAGGCTTTTACGGAGAGTCAAGTACGCAGACACACTGGCCACTCCCTTCCCCTTCCAAACCGGCCGAGCCATCCAGCAGCACCAGTTCCTCATCTGCCCAACTGGCCTAGACTACTGCTTTGTGGAGAGACCAAAGGACAGGAAAACAACACGGGGAGCAACGTGGAGGGGCAGGGAAAAGGTCTCATCGAGAGCAGTTGCGACGAGGAAGAGCAAGAAGCTGGAACTTACTGACATCGAAGGCATAGAGCACGTTGCAGGCTCCCTCCGTGTCGTTGCGACCACCCCAGATGTAGACGGTGTCGTCTATGAGCACCGCCGAGTGCCCGTACCTCATGTAGGGCACCTCCCTCACTTGGTCTCGGCTGTTTGTCCACACTGGAGGCAGCTTGATCCAGCGCAGAGACACTGAAAGTACAAGTTTGAGCCCGTGTCAGATGTTAAACCCACTACGCATGCTCACCAGTCTACCCAGTGAGCATTTGTGAAAGCAGAAAGCCTGGTATTTCTTTTCCCCTCGCCACAATACGGCACAGAAGCGGTCTGGTAAGCCAGACAGAGCTGTGCCTGACCCTGACCAGTAGGTAGCTAAGAAATATGGAAGCACAGCTTTCCACGGGGCCCCTGTTCAGGAGAGTACAGGAAGCACCGAGGACTGGAGGACTCTGGACAGAAATAGCTTTGGTTCTGCATCAGCCACGCTCAAGAGATTTCTACTCTTGTTCATCCTAGACCATGAGGGAAGGTACAAGCACCACCCCCACACAAAACCACCACACAAACCCTACCAAAACGGGAAAGAAAAGGAGGGAGGTGATAATGAATGCAGACACTGCTTCAGACTAGTGACATTTTTGAAGAAGACACTCAAAACGCTGAAGAAACGGGCAGCACAGGAATGATTCACCGCAGCAACAGGCAAGGCAAGACACCTGAAGACAGCATTTGAACTCGTGGGAGCACATTCTGAATAATTTTGTAGGAACAATGGTTTGTCTGTCTTTAAAAAAATAATAAGAACTTTAGACCTGACAGCTGTGTCTCTTTTACCCCCGTCCATTCTCCAGTTCCTTCTGCTGACCTTGGGGTACAAATGGGAGCTCCTTGCGATGACAGGTTCTCCTTCCTGGGAGCCCGCACGTCACGTTCACTAGTAGTCAGAGCAGGCAGTACGTATTACAGGGCTTAATGACAGTGCAGGAGGCACCGCGAGCATTGCGTGGCCGTTACGTAACAGCGTGCAGACACCCTCCCTCCAATTTTGTTTGCCACGTGCAGGTAACATAGCCGAGACCAGCTAGATGCGTTACCGTGGCCAGGGGAAGAGAGCCATGCCCTGAAATACTAGGGCAGCAAAAGGGAAAGAATCGGGCTTCTTGAAAGGTGAGCGTCCACCTCAGAGGCCGGAAGGGCACTGAGGAGGCACAGCCAATGTTAAAGAGTCCAGCTAGGCAGGACGCTGGCATTCTTCCCCTTCAGATCACTGCAAGACATCATTCAGGACCCAGAACCTGACAGTGCACGGGCTTGGGAAGCCGGTGCCACCTCCCAAGCAGCAGCCGTAGCTTCTTGACCCTTTAACACCTGGGAGTGGTCGGAAGGGAGGACGAGGCAGGAGCATTCCTTTGGGCACGGTAATTACGCACCGCAAGAGCGGTGCTCTGCCGGCACGTTTTACAAGCTACAGCATCCAACTGGACTACGAGAGGCCAGTGTCTCTAAACAGAGAGGAATGTCCTCGTGCATGAGGTCCTGAGCTGCCCTCTGCACCGTGAGCAGACCGCCTCAACGACCCCAGGTAACCACACGTCTCACCCACCACTCCGTGAGCTGTCTTCTCCCGGGTCAGATTTAGAGCAGTGAACTCTCTGTGCCTTGCTGACACAGCAGCTTGATCTGCACGCCAGCTCAGCGTGCTGTCCCCTCTGCAAAGGACGAGCCGTCGGTCCCCCGCTTGCCTCTGCTCAGCCGAACCCATCCGAGCATCAGTGCCATTTTTCACCCTAATTATAGGGAGGCACTTTATGGACCAGCTCAGTAACCTCTTCAGTTCAAAGAGCACCGAATGAAGAAACGCAGCCTCTCCCAGCACAGCCGTGGCTCCGATTCAGCCTCCTGACACGTACTGGCTACCCTACAAGAATGACTCCAGCTCCGGTTGCTTTGCTAAGCCACACTGCGAGCCTGGATATCTACCAGCTAGCTGCTGCCAAAACGGGAATGCCTCCACCCTAGCCACACATCCCTGCTGACTCCACGGTGCTGGCGGTGGCACTCAGCTGTCCCACAGGGAACCGGCTCGGGAGCCTGAACCCAGGGACTCGGCTCTGTGCGCTGAGTCCGCCCTGCCCTGTCCGTGCCAGGGGCAGCTGGAAACTGGAAACTGGATGGGGGGCACCAGCCAAACGGTGCCTCTTTGTGCTTGCTTGAGTTAGTGTTCACAGAGAGCGAGGACAGAACTATATGGCTACATGGTTAAGTGAGCCCTTCCCCTAGCAGCCTGCTGAACTACAGCCCCGCTGTGCCCTGCCCGAGGCTGAAAACACAGGGCTGCACGAGGGAAGACGCTCCCATCTACACAGGCAGCTCTTTTGGAAATGAGAAGCAGGCAGCACGTAACAGAGCACATAACAGCGAGCAGCAGCAGGCAATGAAACCAATAACCGAGCACGCCGCTCCTTTGCCTGCCAGAGGGATGGGTTTACCTGCATTAAAAACGTGGACGTCGATCTGCCGCAGAGTCTCATAGTCTTCTCCGGAGCAGTACCCGCCGAAGGAATACACCTTGTGGCCGACGGCCACGGCCGCGTGGTTCACCCTGCGCGGCCCACCTTCCAGGTGCACTGCCCACCGTAACATTCCTCCCCGTCCCCGCCAGCCAGGCCGTCCTCAGGGCCCCCAGCGCCACGGCCTCATGCTTCCCGGGCCACCGCCATGCCCCGCGGGCGTCACCTGGCTCTGTAACAAAGACACGACGCTAAAATAACACGATCCATCTCGCGGGTTTTCCTGCCTTCCTTGAAGGCCAGCTATGAAGGTCACATTGCTGCGTCCTCGCTCATCTGCCCTCCAGCTGAAGGCAGCTTTGCCCTCTCCGCTTGGGAAGGAGAGGCAGAGCGGGCGCTGTAACCTGAGCGAGGCGAGGAAGAGCAAGCAGAGATGTCCTCGCACCAAAAAAAAACCAACGCAGGGCGGCTGTGCAGGCTGCCCAAGCCGAGCAGTTTTTGCGAAGGCAGCCGAGTGCTGAGCGCCCGGCCATGCCCTCGCCATGCACACATCATGTACATGCCAGAACAATTTGTCCGCATGAATGAAGACACGCGGGGGGAGCCAATTGTGAAGGTGAAAAGAACAGAGCCGGGGGGAAGAGAGTGCGCTCTTCGGATCAGTTGTGAGAACGCCAGAGGAAGAAAAAAAGCAAAGAAAAAAGGCAGAAAAAAAACCAAAAGAACAGCTTCCCCCCCAAAGCAAGAGTCCCCGATACAAGGGGGCACTACAACATTTGCATTCAGACTCTCTGATCTGGCTCTCCACTCGGGATCAGAGTAAGTCCCTTCTCTCCCACAGCAAATGCAGGCACGCTTGGCGATGTATTAACTCACGCTTCAGACAGATGGCTGAGATCAGCTCTCACAGAAGTCACCGTCGCCGAGGTTCCCCTTTGGATCTACGGATCTGGAGCGCGGTCCTGCCCAGGCACTTCTGAAGAAGGAGGTCCGTCTAATCTGTCAGCAGCTTTCCCCCAGCTGAAAAACAGCCATTAGGGGAGAAGTCAGCGTTGCAGGCAGCCCAGAGAAAATTCCCTCTTTAATTGCTCGCTCCTCGCTCCTTCGCGCGCTCCCCCCACGCCCAATTTTGGCATTTGCCGAACGCGAAGCAGCGCGCGGACGCCTCGGAACGATGACTAAAATTCCTACACATTTTCTCAGCCCCTTTTTTTGGAAAGCGCTAACTTTTCACAGGGAGCGCTCTCCTCCCGACGGAGCTGAAGAGCAGCTGGTGCGCCATGTGGAGCGCAGCCAGGCGGCCCCGCAGACGAGCAGGGCCGCAGCTCTCCGCCCGGGCGCCCGTACGGCCCAGCAGCACGCTCCCGCCTTATCTCCAGCTCCTCAGGGCCGGGGAAGGAGTCACAGATAAAGTTGTGGCGAGGGGACAGGGGCCAAGTCTGAGCAGAGAGCTCCCCGCAGACCTGCGCTGCACAGACGTGCCGAGGCGTCCCTCCCGCGGAGCCGCGTCTCCCTCCCGCGCCCACCTTTTAATTACTATTTTTTTCCTCCTTCAAGCCAGGCAGCAGCTCCGGTACGAGCCCTCCGCAAGCTGCAGAACAGAGAGTTTCCATGGAGACCACCGAAGTCACCTTTCAGGCTCTCCCGGAGGCTTCCCCTATCTGTTTCGTTTATCCTCCTCGGCCGGGAGTTACCACCGAACCCAAGCAGCGGCTGTTCTCCTCAGGGCCACCCCTGGGCTAAGCGGCTCCGTAGGAGGCTCCTGCAGTAGCGCAAGGGGGCTTGAGCGGCCGTGTCAGTATCACCAGCGCTCTTCAGAAGGCCCAGGAAGGAGGAGAGGACACGCGTCACCTTGTCACCACTCGGGTCCTGTGGGAGCAGGCCTGCTGCGTGGCCGCCGGCTGCCCTGCCCGCGCGGTTTCACCACTCGGATTAGTCACGGGAAGACAGGAAACGAAGGGGATGCATCCTAAGAAGTTGATCTGCTCCGCTGAGCCCCGGCTGCGCCGCGGGATGCAATGTTGACGCTGCGGCAGGCGTTGCAGCGCCGCTTCCTACCATTACGATTGCTCAAGGCCGGGCTCAGCCGAAAAGTTTTTCCAGAGATCATCCCCGACAGCAGCTGACACGCGCCCAGGGGCGGCGGCAGGCAGGACGGCACCTAAATCCGCAGCTGGGCTTCACAAACATCCCCTTTGCCCTGGAGGAGGCTTAACCCGCCTCACGCCCCGAATCTCTGCAGTCACAGAAGCGATGCCGAGGGCTGGGGGGAGGCAGCGGGCTGCGAGGGATCCTCGCAGACAGGGAGCTAAGTGTAGGTGCCTTCTCCCATAACCCTAACCTGCTCCCCCCGGGGCTGCACCTCCTCAAAGCAGCCCTCGCAGCCCCTGTGCTCTCGCCCCAGAAGCTGCCTGAAGCTCTGACCTGTGCCCGCAGGAACCACGACACTGGACCTGCAGGGAGACCGACCAGCGCCACCGAAATAAGCGCGGGTTTCCTGTAGGGCGAGAGAAGAGATTCTTCTGGACTGAGCAAACCCAAGGAAGCTGCACCCAAGCTGCTGTTAGCTCACCACGCGCTCTCTCAGGGAGCCCCGGCCACCCCTTACCCCCAGGCACAGCCGGGAGAGCGTCAGCAAGGCACGAGCGTGCCCACCACGACAGGCACACGGGGGCTCTGTTGTAGGAGGGCTTCTGTTGAAGCCACCAGGCTCTTCCACTTGATGCCTCAGCTCCCCACTGCACCCCCCAAAAGCCAGCAGCTCTTCCCATTTCACGCTCAGCACGCAGCCTTCAGAAGTCCCCGCTCCCCTGCTCCGACAGAACCCGTCCAGAGTTACGGCCAAGCACAGGAGGCAGAGAAATCAGGGCTGAAACCCTGGCAGGTCCCGTCATCAGCTGCCAGGAACAAGAACGTTTCTAAAAAGCAGGCTACGCCTCACCTGCTGTCACAAAGCCCTTCCTCCCAAGTACCTGACGGGGGCTGGACATGAAGCAGGCAGAGCAGCGAGCTCGGGGAGCCTAAAGCCAGAAGCGTCTCGGAACAACCTGCTACGGTCCTGCAGCAGCGCCTGGAGCCCTCCACCCGCCGCGCAGCCTCACGAGTCCGGCGGTGCTTCCCGAGGACACGGCGCCACGACGGCCGCCTCCAGCAACGCCGCGGCCGGGCGTGACACCCGACCGCGAGCGGCAGGTCACGGGTCTGCCTCGAGACAGAGCTGCGGACGTCCTTCGACACCTCCCTCGCGCCTCCTCTGCGCTGGCAGAGGGAGCGCCGTGCCTCACCCGCGGCCTTTCAGCCTGGGTGTCGTCCCGCGTCAGGCAGCTAGGTGTTCTTCGAAGGCAGCTCCTGCACAGACCGCTCCCGCGTCTCCGGCTGTGCTGCTGCCTGAAGGTGCACAGCAAGCCCCAGCCAGCCCACTAGCCCAGCTTACGCCTCACAAGGGTCTCCCAGCACGGCGCACAGCCATCCGGGGCCGTGATAGACCGGATAATAGACCGCAGAACTATTCAATAGTTTTCCGCTGCTGTACCTCCCAAAACTGTTGTGGCGATTTGAGCAAAGAGGGACAAAAAAAAAAAAAAACAAAAAAAAAATAACCAACACCCTGGGTTTTCAGACTCAGATTTTTCAGATGTTTTAGTTGCTTTCGTCTCGCTGTTTTCAAGCCTTGCAATTAACTATGAAAACCTTTCGCTCCAGACAGAAAGCTGCTAACCACCTTCGAGTACCGTAGCTAAACCACGGCCTCAGGACAAAAATACACATCCCCAGATCCCCTTCTCTGCGCAAAGAGAGATCGCGGGGCTGCCTCGTTCCTCTGCACACAAAGAAACCCAGAGCCATTTCTGAAAGCCACTGGGATTAGCCCTGCTGCAGTCGATTCCCAGCGCAAGGAGGAGAAACCCCGTGTTTCCCGAGGCTCTGCCTGTGTCCCCCCAGAACCACGGCACCAAGCAGAGCAGCCTACCGTTCCCGTAAAGCCGTGCCGGACAGCAAACCCCTACCGTGCGGCTGCCTCGGTCCCGTCTCCCACAGCGATGACGGCCTCAAGGTTTAGTAACACTTAAAATAGCCCAGGCGGCTCGCGGCAGTCCATATAGCCCGTTCTATTTCAAGTGCGCCCGACTTACTGTGACGGATAGCACGAGAACAGCCCCGCTTTCTTCACTCGCGCTTGACATTCATCCCGTGCTTTGCCTATTTATGCTAAGGCAGGACGAAATCGCAAGCTTGCACATTCAGCAGCTCCCAGGGTCATTTCGGCGGCGGGGAGCGCGCGCCCGTGCCAGGGCAGCCACGGGGCTTAGCAGCGGCAGCTCCGGAGGCTGGCGTGGGGCGGCGGGGAGCAGAAACCCGGCGCCGGGGCCGGGATTCACCCCGGCGGCCGCTCTTGGTGAGAAGAGAGCCACCTCCCAGCAGTGCCACCTCCGCCAGGTGATTCCTGCCCAGACCCCCGAGCCCGCTGCTCCCCTCCTCGCCCCCCCAAACCCCACCGCTGCTCCTCCACGGCTTCCACCTCCCTCCCGCCGAGACCCAGCCTCGGCATTTGGCCGCCCCGAGCCAAGGGGAGCGGGGATGAGGACCTCGCCCCGTGCCTCACGCCCCTCGCCGCCCCACGGCCTCGTGCCGCCGCCACGCTCCCCACGCGCCTCAGCCCCGCACGGCGGAGCCCCAGACACCCGGGGGAGGCTCGGGGGAGGCCCCAACACCCGTTGGAGGCCCGGAGGCCGGCCGCTGCCCCCCCCTCACACCTCCCCGCCCCCACCACAGCCGCCCCCCGGGGCCGTGCCCACCCCATCCCGGGGCAGCCGGGCCCGCCCGCCCCACCGCGGCCCTCGCTCGGCCGCCACCCCCAGCCCGGTACCTGGCGGCGGGCGGGCGGCTCGGCCGGCCCCGCTCCGGTCCCCCCCCCCCCCCCCCCCCGCCCCCGGGGACTTGTAGTCCGCGGCCGCCCCCCCCCGCCGCCGGCAGGGTGGCACGCGGAGAGCCCCGCGGGACTACAACACCCAGAGTGCCCCGCGGCGGGGCGGCCGGGAGGGGAGGAGGAGGAGGAGGAGGAGGAGGAGGAGGAAGAAGAGGGGGCGGCGGGGCCGCGCCCGGTGCATGGCGGTGGCGGCGATCATGGGGCCGGAACGGGTCTGTCCCGGAGAGCCGGGGCCGCCGGAGGCCCCCGAGGGCGCTGCGGGTTGGAGCGGAGACGAGGAGGAAGAGGAGGAGGAGGAGGAAGAGGAGGAGGAGGAGGAGGAAGAAGGCGGCGGGTACCTGTACCAGCCGCTGAGCCAGGAACCGGAGCAGGGCCCCGGCGAGGCGGCGGGCCCCGGGCTGCAGGAGCGGCTGCAGGTAGCGGGGAGCGGGAGGCTGGGGGGTGCCGGGGGGGGACCGGGCCCGATGTCCCCCTCCCCGCCTCCGTTTGTGCCGCAGATGCTGGGGCTGCACCTGCCCGAGCCGCCCGCCGACAGCGAGGAGGAGGAGGAGGAGGAAGGCGCGGCGGCTCAGAGCAGCCGCAGCTCCATCCCCATGGACCCAGGTGAGGGCACCTTCCCCGTGTCACCCACCCCCATGGCAACGCCATCCCCACATCGGTGCCGTCCCCGCTCCCGGGAGGAAGGCCCCTGCCTCACGCGCTGCCCGTCCGTCCGCAGAGCACGTGGAGCTGGTGAAGAGGACGATGGCCGGCGTAAAGCTCCCCACCCTGGGCATCCCGCCCTGGGCCAGCGAGATCTCCGAGGACCAGTGGAAGGACGTGGTGCGGCGCACACTGCAGGCCAGGCAGAGCCTGAGCGGCCCCAGGCCCGAGTGGAAGTAATGTCCAAACCCCTGCCCGCCCCTCGGTCACCCAGTTTGGGGCCGGGGCTCACCGGTGTCGCTGTTCCAGTTTCTCCCGTTGACGTTGTCCGATTTCCCTCCCTCACCTCTTTCCCGGTTCTGGCTGCCACGTAAGTTGCTGTGATGTCCTTGTGTTGACTTGCTCTGCCCTGGAGGAGGCAGCCCGCATTCCTGACCCCGCGTACGTGCGGAGGGAGGGGTTTTGAGCGGCTTCACCCAGCTTGGCTTGGGACAAACACCTCGTCCCAGCGCTGGAGAAGTCCCTCTCCCCGCAGGGCTGCCTCCTCCGAGGGCAGGCGGCTGCATGTCGGCGTATCAGAGGTCGAGCCCAGTGTGTCTTTCCAAGAGATCAGTTTTATTTAGTACTGTACATACAGGGACATCTGTACAAAATCCAACACTTTCATACTATGTAATGCTCTACTGAAAATAAAGTACACCATATGTACATATGAACTGTAAGCAGCTTAATACTTGTGTCCAGGGGGTGAATGCAGTAGTTAGTTTTGCTCGGTCCCTCGGGAGGAGGGAGCCGTGTGAAGTGGAAGAGGCAGCTCCAGTTCTGTCCATTTGGCTGATGTGGGGAGAAGGCAGAGGCAGAAATGAGCACTAACGCTAGAAACCAAGTGTGGAGCAAGGGGCAGCTGTAGCGTGGCAGACGCAGGTCTGCACATGAGCGTAGGTACGCGTGGCGGAGAGCACTAACGCGCTCCCCCCTGTCTCACGTGGTCCCCTTCTTCAACGTCCAGGACACTGGAATGAGTAGGCAGTAAACCGATGGCGATGGCAAGGTACTAAGCGTTGAGGTCCCCGACCCCGAACAAGACACACAAAGCTATGAGGACATCCAAGCCGTACAGCACGCAGCCGTGGGGCGTCGCGGTCCTGCCCCCGCGCGCGGCCCGCTCTCGGCAGCATTCCTCCGGGGGCTGCAGGCGGAGAGGGGCCGTGCGCAGGGCAGCAGGGCCTCCGCGTGCCACCAGTGTCAGCTCTTTCCGCAGGGAAACGCGGCCGCTTCCCAGCGGCGAGCGGGCGCTGGTGAGGGCAGGCACGTGCTGGAGCGCTCTGGAAACGAGGTGGCAGCTTCTGACGCGACGCTAAGCAGGTGAGGTCGAAAGCCCGGACCGCGAGGGGAAGAAACGTCCTCCCCTGCCTAAACCCTGCTGCGGGTTGGGGCGCTTGGAAATCCTCGTCTGTGCTGTGCCCCGGAGGCACCTGCCGCTCCTGCGAGCCTTCGGCCGGCATTACCCAGCGCATGTCTACGTGCTGCGCCAGGCTCACGTGAGGTAATCGATTGGCAGCTGACCATGAGCTCGGGCTAGGGTTCAAAATAAGCAATAACCTCCCTGAGGTGTTTCTAAGTCTCCTGATGAACTGGCCCATCGCACGAAGCAGAGGGGAGGCGGGGTCCTGCGTGACTGGGGGCGATCTCTCGCACACTCACGCTTGCCAGCTGCTCCCAAGAAATGGTGGCATGCCGAACGAGGGCTGAACTGAAAGGGAGCTCAACAGGACACGGGGGGTGACACGGGGGGGGAAAAAACAGCTTAGCGCGGGCTGGAGGGAAGGAAAGGTGCTGCGCACCAGCAGCAGGATTAGAGGGGGTGAACCTCTGACCCGGGAAGCGGTCTGCTGGTGGGGATGAGGAGCAGACGCACCAGGACCTCCTGCAACGACCCGCGATGCTGCAAAGCTGTGTCACGCTGGCACCGACCCCAGATGCTCCCTGCGCTACCGCAAACCCACTCAAGCTGATGTGTCGAGAAAGCAAGCGCAGCAGGTAAGAAGCAAAGACTCCCTTATCCAGCACAACCAGCCTCTCTGAGGGGGCGCCTTGGCCTGGGACTGAATCTGCGCCACAAAAGGTAGGGGGAAAGGCTCCGAGAGCTGGATCACGGTAGCGCCCAAGTGCTGCGCGGGCCCCTGGGCTATCAAGTGCGCCCTAAATGCTAAATCAGCACAGCAAGTCCCTGATGCACCACGGAACTACCAAGGGCCTCAGGCCACGGCAGGTGCCAGAGCATCAGGGCGAGGCTAACTTTGCTCAGAGCACCTACAGAAGCAGTTCGGCAGCAGCGTCTAGCCACCGATGGCGAGGAGGAGACAACTGAACGCTCACAACTCAGCCTTGGCCCCGTAACGTGGATCCACTGCTTCCACGCATTGGCAGAAATGACTTTAGCAGCACAAGCCTCCTAGAAACCCCAGGCACTGCAGAGCTACGGATGGGATAGAGCAACAAAGGGAGAGCGGCGGGAGTATTTTAATTGAGCGGGTAGAGGAGGAAAGCAGAAGTCAGTGGCTGACGCCTGCTACAAAGCCAGAAGTTAATTCCGGGCCCACGATTACCCAAGACGCGGGGATGGAGACGACTTAGCAAGGACCAATACAAAGAGCGGAAGGAATTCACTTTCCCACGAGAGAGCTTCTAAGGATGCTCTAAAGGGAGGGAAGCCATAGTACGTAGTGCTTGCACCCAGCTTCACTGGGGGTGGCGAAGCACTGAACCCCCACTCCACCGACAAGGGAACAGAACGGGGGGCTTGAAGCAAAAGAAAGGTGGAAGTGAACACCTCCTGCTGTACGTGAGACCCTCTGACCACAGAGCTGCACCCCGAGGCAGGGCGGGGAGAGAGCAGAGCCCCCACAAACTCTGCCTGATGCTCCCAGCCCGAGCTCTGCCCGACCCCTGATCGCCGCAGGCCTCGGCTGCGCGGGCAGCGCTGGGGCAGGATTTGTGCCACCCGCCTCCAGCAGGCTGAGCTGGGCAGCCCAGGCTGTTTCTGCAGTCAGAGGGGTCAAGCGCACCGTGCCGCTGCCTAGCTCTGCCACCCCGGGAGGTGAGCTGTGCAGGGGTTTGGGTTCTCTCTGCTGACTGCAGAGCCCAGCGCGGCTCCCTTCAGCCTCCTGCCGCTGCAGGTACAGGGAGCGCCTCCCCTCCCTGCAGGGCAGCGAGGCTCTGGCTCCCGGGCAGAATGAGAACCAGGCAGTGTGGAAATGAAGCGACTCCTGCCTGGGCTTGCAGGACAGGCAGGCTCCCTCCACACACGCACAGCGAAGGTGGCAAAGCAGGAGGACAGGGCAGTGGCGAGGTACAAGTTACAACGTAAAACCAGATCTAGCCTGGAGGGATGTGGATGGAGTGGAGGACAGGCACAGCTCACCATGTTCATTCCTTATTTATACATGAGAACCAAGTGCATTTCGGTGACCCCTGGGGGAAAGGGATGGGGGCAGAGCTTCCCGGGCCAGCTCCTGAGCCCGTCAGAGAGCCTCCTGGCTTGAGGTGAGAAACTCTTCTGCTCTCTTGTGGGCCTCCAGGGCTTTTATAGTGTAGACGTCCTGAGGAAGCTCAGATTTCCGGCGCAGCAAAACCTTCTCCTTCTTAATGTCTTTCAGCATCTACAGACAAACCAAAGGAGTCAGATAGCTGCAACAAACCCCTTTGGCCCCGTACAGCCTGAGCCTCCCCCTCCTCTGACCGCCCTGGGCCATGCTGGGTGACACCGTGGTGCGCTGCAGAGCAGGCTGAGAGCCAGACACAGACCAAAAGGGCACAGAGAAGCCCCACTTACATTTCTTCCCGAGCGAGGAGGTTAGATAAACTCCAAACTACAGGCTGATCTCTAATGGTCGCAGATTAGACTAGGGGGCATTTACCCTCCAAACGCTTGAAGGAGCCAGTTCTGGCTGCTGGGCCCTGGACTGACTGCAGTGATGTCCCGAGCACTCCGGGAGGGACTGGGGAAGGTCCCTCGTCACCTACGCACCTGCACAGCCTCCGTCTCCACCGTTTTCTTCAGAAGCTGTATATCCTCCGCAGTTGGGGTCTCCGTTTCCATGCAGCAGACTGGAGGCAATGGTGGAGGTGCGTAATACATCGGATACTGCAGACAAGACAGACAGCTGGGGAGTGAGGACACCAGCCAACACCAAACCTGCTCCCCCCAGCATCCTAACAGCACGGGGCTCTTCTCCCAGTAGCCCTCTTTGGTGCTCGCAAAGGTCACAGGAAGCACACAGACAGGAAAAGAGCATTTTCTCCCGTCTGTTCCTACCTGTGGCACCTGCCTGGGCCGCAGCACACTGCACAAGTGGCGTTACACAGAGGTCAGAGCTACAGGAGTCCAGGCTGGTGAAATACTGCCAGCATCCCCGAGATGTTAGGGCCTGAGAGGGACAGCCCACCGCTGCAGCTACGTGCACGGGTCTGAGATCAGGTGCTAGAGCTGCTCTCATGAGCTGAGGAAGCAGGCCAAGACCCCACCAGCATATTCTTGTCTCATTTGTCCTAGGGTCCTGCTGTTACCCACCTGGGGGTTCAGCCGGGCCAGCTCCTCTATTTTCTGCCACATCTCTTCTCGTTCCTTCATCCTGAACCTTCCCCTGCAGAGAGAGAGAGAGCACAGGTGTGAACTCCTGGGGACTGCACAGCTTTCACCAACGGGAAGAAAAAAACAGGGACAGCAGAAGAGCACAGGTGAGAGAAAGAGCTGCTCAGCCCTTTAGAGAGCCCCTCTTTTACCTCAAGGTGAGATGTGACAAGAGGTGTGCTGCAGCTTGCCCCAGGCACGATCCCCGCTCCCCTCGGAGCACAGGGTGGCAGCAGCAGGCTGCTCAGGTGCTTGCTCCTTGGCTGTGCGCTGCAGGAGCGGAGCCGAGAGCCCAGTTTCTGGAGGAAAGCAGTGACACCGGTTCGGAAATTCCTTGGTGCCCCACACGCAGAGGGGCAAATTGTCATTTCCAACAGAGCCGGGGCTCAGCTGCCCACGTTTTCCTCTCCTCTCTGGCCATAACGTGCCATGTCAGAGACGCCTGCCCACAGGCCAGGGCACGGCTCTTCAGCTTGGCACAGATTTTGGCACAGACCTCAAGCGAGCATTCAACTTGGCCGCCTGTAAATCCCAGGGCAGTGAACTTTCCCCCAGAAACAGAGGTGAGCACCCACTGCTCCCTGTTATTCTCTTCTACATTTTAAACACCTGCACTAAAATCTCTGCTTTATTTCTGATTTTAACTTCTCCGGCTTTCATCTCACCTACTGGTCTGTCTAGCACCCTGTCCATGCCAAGGAAGTTCTTATATTCCGTAATTACCTCAAACTCTTGAAATATATCCAAGCAAGGAGGGTAAAAATGAGAATAAAGCTGCCGAGCATTCAAGCAGCAGGCTACTCCCTCAGAGAACATGGGGGTCAAAAACCACAAACGAAACTCACGCCTCGTTTTCTGACAGAGCTCTGGAGGTCTCTGCAGGGAGCTGTGGCCAGCGGTTAACACTCATCTTCCCCAAGTTCTCTTCTGTTGTCTGCTCCCCAGTTTCTCCAGCACCCCTTTTAACGTGTGGTAAACAGAAATATTTGTATTACTCTGATCTTGCCACGGGAAAAGTAGAGCAAGGTGTCTGTCTGCTAGGCGCTCACGCTATGATGATCCTGGGATCATGGAGATGTGATGGGACGGCTCCCACGACCCAAGTGTTGCAGTGGAAGGACAGAGACTCGTTAGGAAGGACGGGCTGGGAAGACGAGGAGTGGGATTTGCCCTTTGTGTGAGAGACCGGCTGAAGTGCACAGAGCTGTGTGGCGATAAATGAAGAGCCAAGTGAGAGATGGTGGGTGTGGATTAAAGAGAGAATGAGTAAAGGTGACATTATAGTGACGGTCTGCTACAGGCTGCCTGACCAACAGGAGTAAGTGGATGAGGCCCTCTACAGACAGCTAAGAGCAGTCTCATGTTCACAGGCCCTGGTCCTCGTGGGGATCTTCAACCACCTGGACATCTGCTGGAGGGACAGCACAGCAATCCAGGAGGTTCCTGGAGCGACACTGACAATAATTTCCTCCTCCAAGTGGCAGAGGAGCCAACAAGGAGAGGTTCCCTGCTGGTCCTCATACCAGCAATGAAGGGCTTGTTGGGGACGTGAAGGTGAAAGGCAGCCTTGGCTGCAGTGACCATGAGATGGTGGAGTTCAAGGTCCTGAGGGCAGGGAAGAAGGTGAAAAGCAAGCTCCCAACCCTGGACTTCAGGGGAGCAGACTGGCCTCTTCAAAGTTCTGCTTGGAAGAGTCCCATGGGATAAAGCCCCGGAGGGAAGAGCGGCCCAACAAAGCAGGTTAATATTCAAGGATTGCCTCCACGCTCAGAGGCAGTCCATCCCTACCAAGAGAAAGCCAGGCAAAAATGCCACGAGGCCTGCGTGAATGACCAAGGAGCTCCTGGTCAAACCCAAACACAAGGAAATGTACAGGGAGTAGAAGCAAGGATGACAGAATCACAGAATCACAGCAAGAGTGGCCCTCAGGAACCCCAGGTCCCAGAGACCAGGAGGAAGGCTGCAGCAAGGAAGATGTGTCCTTGGTGGAAGAGGATCAGGTCAGGGAGCACGAAGCAAACTGGACATGCATAATTCCACAGGCCCTGATGGGATGCACCCAGCGCTGAGGGAGCTGGCAGACCTGAGGCCACTTTTGATAATCCTCGATCGGGGCAGCTTGGAAGAAGTGCTTGTAGACAAGTCAGCCTCACCTCAGTCCCTGGGAAGGTGATGGAGCAGCTCGTTCTGGAAACCATTTCCAAGCACATGAAGGACACAGAGAAAAAAAATCATCAAGAGCAGTCAGCATGAACTCATTGGCGGGGAAGTCATGCTTGGCCAACTTGGTAAGCCTCTACGATGAAGTGACTGGCCTGGTAGACGAGTGGATTGTCTACCTGGGCAGCAGCAAAGCCTTTGACACTCCCCCATAAGATCCTCAGAGACAAGCTGTTGATGTATGGGCTGGATGGACAGACAGTGAGGTGGGTAAAAAAAACCTGGCCAAACAGTTGGGCCCAGAGGGCGATGATCAGCGGCACAAAGCCTAGAGACCAGTAATAGTGGTGTACCCCACGGGACAATACCGGGTCCAGTCCTGTTTAACATCTTCATTAATGATCTAGACGATGGGGCAGAGTGTACCCTCAGTGAGTTTGCAGACAACAAAGCTGGGAGGAGCAACCGATACACCAGAGGGGTGCACGAGCATCTAGAAGGACCTGGACAGGCTGGAGAATGGAGCCGACAGGACCCTCACGAAGCTCAACAGGGGGAAGTGCAAGGTTGTGAACATGGGGAGGAACCCAAAAAGTTGGGGGCATCCAGCTGGAGAGCAGCTGGGCAGAGAGGGACCTGGGGGTTCTGACAGACACGGAGCTGAAGGCGAGCCAGCGGTGTGTCTTGGCAGCAAGAAGGCTACTGGTGTCCTGGGCTTCCTTCGGTGAAGCACTGCCAGTAGGCTGAGGGAGCTGATCCTTCCCCTCTGCCCACTGCACTGGTGAGGCCACACCTGGATCGCTGGGTTCATTTCTGGGCTCCCCAGAACGAGACAGACATGGACATACTGCAGAGGGTCCTGCAAATGGCTACATGATGACAGGAACAGAGGCTGAGAGCTGGAGAAGAGAAGGTTCGGGAGGAATCTTCTGAATGCATATAAATACCTGACGGGAAGGTGCAAAGAGGACAGAGCCAGGCTCTTTTCAGATGTGTCCAGTGCCAAGACAAGAGAGAATGGGCACAAACTGGAGCACAGGAGGTGCCATGTGAACATCAGGAAATGCTTCTTCATTGTGATGGTGACCGAGCATTGGCACAGGTTCCCCAAAGAGGTTGTGGAGTCTTCCTCAGTGTAGATACTCAAGAGCCACTTGGCTATTATTTTGGGCAAGTAGCTCTAGGTGTCCCTGCTAGGGGTTGGACCAGATGGCCTCCAGAGGTCCCCTCCCACCACAGACACTTTGCGATCCTATGATTCCATGATTCTACAAGGGGCATTGCTCCTCAAGGCAATGTCTACCTTGCCCAGATCGTGTCTCCTGCTGTGCCATGTAAGGCTATAATGAAACTCATTTTACTTGGCTGGACTACATCACGTCACTGGTCCACTACACAGGACATTGAGGGCATGAGCGCCCAGTCACCTAGCTCCATGCCTCTCCAGCACAGGTTCTTTCCTTTCAGATCACCAAAGCAGGGCTGAAGAGCATTGCAGAAGACCTCCATCCCTCATACTTCAAGATCCAGCAGTGAGCCACTGTTGATCTGTAAGGTGCTCAGCTGACACTGTAAAAGTCCAGCTTACAAAGACAACACCCAGACTAAGTGCAATGCTTCTAAAAGTCTAAAAGCTTTACACCTGTGATCCCTTTTCAGCAAAACAACTACTTCCAAAGAATGCAACACAGTTTCATCTTTATTTTGATGCCACGTCGAGTGGCTTAACTGTATTATGGCTGCCCAGCATCCCTCTGCAGGGGAAGCATCTCCCAGTTTCATCACTCAGACTCCTGCACTGGCACACTTTTCATTGCAATCTACCTGAGTGTCACTCATTGACATGGGTCTTTGGAGAATCCTACCTCTCAAAGCAGCAATGCCTTGCAGGCCAGCGCTGCGTCTATGGGAGAAGAAGCCCCAGCCCTGCTTTTTAGGTGATGTGCACCTCATTTGGGAAAGAAGAGCTACTACTGGGAGATACCTTCTCTTTCCTGCTGTTGTGGCCAACACAGGAGGTAACGTAGGTGCCAACGCAGAGACACGAGGTGTCAGGGAGGCCCCTGGGCATGCTGACAGCACATTCTCTGAAAGTCAGCATCCAAAGCCCTTGCAACCCTGACAGATGGGCGGAGATTATTCCCCCCTTACAGATGAGTTAAGGCCCCGTAGTTCCCACTCAGGTGGTCAGCACCCTCAGGATAAGACACTATCTATCTGCCCAAACCTCCCCGCTGTTTCCCAAAGGGTTCTGATAATTCAAACAGCCTCAAAGTGTCCGGGGAGATTATTAAGGCACAGGAGGCACAGTCAGATCACCTGCACTGAACAGCCTCTCCATATGCCCCGGGGAATGGGCCGTCTCTCCGTGCCCTGCCTTGCTCCGGTGGCTGCAGCTGCACGGCAAGGGGTGCAGCAGTGACAGGCCTGCGTTGGCACGTCGCTCATAAGCACAGTAACTAATTAAAAACGTGACTAAGCCTTTTCTGAACAGACCTCTTATCAGCTGGTTGCAGCCTAATTGTGTGCCTACAAGATCTTTCCTTTTCACCGTTTCACATCCACTGGCTTTGTTCACGCGTGCAGCCTTTGTCACGTGCTGTTTTCTAGTTCATAGCACAGGGTCTCTAGGGGGCTCCTTGGGAAACATTTCATGTCTCCTCCTTTTTCTGTCTACACAAAAGAAAGCTCAGCTTTTCAGACTCGCAGTCTCACTGAATAAGGCAGAGGTCCTGTGGAAAAAAACAAGGGTGTGATGCAGTTAAATATCGATCCCGCATTACAGCAATCCAGCCAACTTCCCACAGGCAGCCTTAGGAACGCTGCTTTACTCCTGAAACAACAAACGTCACGACCTCAAAAGGTTTTTTAATAGGGAAAAAAGTACTACTTCATTTAGGTTTCGGTGTTTGAAAAGAAAACAGCAATTAACTGCAACACCACATGACTGCCCGTCAGCAGGCCGTGGCCTGCAGTGACCTCTGCCAGTGAGACAGCAGAAGGGAGCTGAGGAAGCAGCACGTCTCCTCCACCAGAAGGGAGATGGTGGGACCTGCTGTTCGCTGGAACGGGTTGCAGCCCCCTGCTGACAGAGGAGCAGGTAGGGAAGTGCAGGAATGGCACTCCAAACTCCAGGACTGACTCTTCAGCTACAAAACTCTCTCCTTCCACAGGGGAGACACCACTAAATAACATTTTCTCCTGCCAGAGAAACAAGGTGTTTCTAACCCCCTTCATTCCAGCAATGACTTATTCCATTACAGTCCAGAACACACACCCAAAGTGTTAAGTGCTCATGGATTTGCTTGTTTCTTGGAAGTCTTAAAGGTATGAAGGAAAAAGATGACATTTTAACGATAGACTTCAGCAAACAGCTTAGGAATTCTGCTCTAGTAAACCCATTTTAAAAAAAAGAATCCACCTTCGCAAGTGCATGCTCTTTATCCCCCATCATTGCCCTATGTCCTGTCCACTCCCAGGCCCCTTGCCCACCTCCTCACTGAGATCTTCCTCTACCCTGCTTCCTTTACCGATCCCTTTCCTACTGTCCCTTGACATTAAGGATAACAGCCTCCCCACCCCTTGCTTCTTCGCTCTGTCTCAGCCCCAAACCTCGACCATTTCACCCAGACAAGCTGCACTTCTCCCAAAGCCTGCTGTCTTACCTCATTTCCTGCCACAGATTTCCCTTCCTAGCTGTTTCCCAGCCTGTCCCCGCAGACCTTCCAACACTTTTCCTCCTAACCCTAGCACCCCTTCAGAAGGGGACCTTTCCACACTGCTCAAACCAAAAAGCGCTGGTGAGGGTGTGCTAGTAACAGCGCAGCTGAGCCGCCTTGCTTTTTGCACAGAAAGGACTCTTTAGCTGGGTCCCCGTGGTAGGGAAATCCCACTTAGCTGAGGAATTGTACCATGCTTGCTGCCGGTAAACTTGTCTCAGATTCAGCTGCTAAAAAGATTTTTCCATCGCCCTCTGCCCAAGCTTTTGATCAACATTTTACCACATTTGGTTACGTACGACAGTAAAAGGTACAAAACAAAAGGTTTTCTGAGCCCTAGTAGTCAGAGAAAAGTAGTCAGAGTAGTCAGCAGCACCAGAGGAAAAAAAAATAACGAGCAGAAACCAGTACAGCTCTATTCATCCATTTCTTGGACAGTTCTGAGGTGATTTGTTGGCCTTCTCTGGAACAGTCCTACATCAGCCACACCTGAACGTGGGGCACTGATATAAGTTTGAACAGGTAGAAAAAGCTGCTGATGGAAACACCAAGTAGACCTCGTGGTAAATAGTGCCGTGACTGTGACTTAAAATCTACGTTTGGACCTTGATATGGACTTCACAAATGCCCTACAGTTGGAAAATAAAACATCTTGTTTGCTGACAATTTCGATGCAACAAAACCTTAATTTCTCCATATGCAGGTTACCCATCCCCAAACTCTGATTCACATCTCAGCTTTGCTATTAATTGCCCCTACACTAAACAGCTCCACGTTTCAGAGCTCCGCACTGCCTCCCCTTTGGCAGCCCTGGCTTACCAGGAATGAAAAGCACTATTTTATTTCACTAAGCCAGCAGAAAACTGACCCAGGAAAGGAAAAGTTTCCTTCTAGCTTCCTGAACTGATTAAACTCACCAAGGTAAGTCCTACCAGCATCAAAACCAACACAAGAAAGCAGGAAGAGTGTGTTTTTTGTTGTTGTTTTTTTTCCTCTCTTTACTGCATCGTGACACAGCTACTGCATCACACTTGCTGAGCTAAGATTTTATCCCCACCATTTACTCCTTGAAGTTCCAGGTATTATTCCGTCTTTATTACTGAAAAATTGAAAGTGTCCTGAAGTTGGCATAAAACTTCTTCTGCACCGCAGCAAAGTTCTTCAGAAAAGACTTCCTAAAGCAGCAGGATTCCACTGGCATTCACTAACACACACAAAAAACTGCTAAATATTTCCAAGCTTCTCTGAAAACCTGAGTAGCCTCTCCATTGCAATTTATTTCCTCATGAGCCAGCAAACTCTGTCACTCTTTTCCAAGCTACCTGCTTCAGCACAACTGAAAAGAATTTTTAATCTCATCACACATTTAACTCTTGTAATCTTTACACATGGTTATTGCTGAGGAGTCCTCTACTTTTTGACCAAATGATTTGTACCACCTTTGCCTTCCCCCCTTGCGTACCGGTGTGTGTCACCTGGTACTGTACCCAAAGAGACTCCAGGACGAGCTCGAGTCACTGGGCAAGAACCTCTTACTCACTTCTGCTTCTCTGCTTTGTATTGCTGCGTGCAGTCATCAAAAAGCTTTTGATTCATCTCCATGAACAGCTTCAGTGCATTGTAGATCAGCCCATGGATTGTCCTGCAAAGAAATCAGGAAAGGAGAACAAGTCATGGTGGTATCCGCCAGGTCCTCAGCCCTGAGTTAGCCCCAGCAGCACAGACAAGAGCCAACAGTTGCAGCAACTCGTTGTACACTACAGAAATGTTACAAAAGATTTTCACACAGTCCCAGCTCCTCGTGTGGGAAAACCCTCTCCACAAACACAGCACCTGAGACCGTCACGTGGAGAAAGAGATGGAGGAGAAAGACAGAAAAGACTGCTGGGGTAGCCCTGCTCTGACTGCGCTCCTCGTGAGTGCCAAAACAGCCACTAATTCCTTAATGCCTAGTCAGGAACTGGAGAAAAAGGACACTAAGGACCTGCTCGGGACTGTTCGAAAGAGGGCTAACGTAGCTCTAGTGCCTCCCACAAGTCACCTCACGATACACAACATGACGTTTTTGGGCTGCCCAGTGTTTACTCACGGATTTGTCACCGAGCTGCCCAAAAGACAGCCATTCAGCACCCCTGGAGAGATGGAAACAAGCACAAGGAGTACCCCAGAAGAAAAGCTGCCTTCATGTCGGCAACCTGCGTACAGGTTACGCTGTGCCTGAGCTCTCCGGGACCAGGACTCTTGTAGGGAATAAAAACAAGCATTGAAGCTGTTTCTGAAACACCTGATGCAGGGGAAGTGATGAGAGACTCGGTAGATCTGAGCCCCGTGCCTCTCCAGCTCTACAAGTAGAATAAGGAAGAGAGCCACAGCCCTCCTGGGCTTGTTGTGCAGGCTGTCTGACAAGACACTGGGAGTAGAGGAGCTATGGGAAGGAAGGGGAGAAGCTGAGGTACTCAGCCTGTGTTGAGACAACGTGACTGATGCTAAAACAGAGAGAAAAGGCAAAGGATGAGGAAAACACCTTCAGAACCTCATCTGCCCTAGCACTGGGAAGGAGCCAAGAAGGAAAGGCAGAAACAGCAGAATCCCGAATGCTGACCGGTGAAAGAAGGGAACAACTGGTAGAGGGTTTCAGACAAGAACATGAAGTCCTTTTCTGAACTCTGATCAGGAGGGGCAACGACACTAAGGGAGAGTGTGCCTGTGTGCACGCCTGCACGCACACCTGCAAACGTGCACAAGTACGCGTGCGTGCACGTGTGTCTGTCTGCACATGCATGTGTCTGCCTTCTGGTGCACACGTGCACGCCTCTGTCTGTGCACGTTCGTGTCTGCACGCGTACACTGAACGGCATCAGGTGGAACAGAGGGCAAGGCAGCTCCGTTTGGAGGGGTAACACATTCACCCTGGTCTTTAGGGCACCCCTGACTGGTGGCTCAGGTTTGTGCTTCCTGCTGTAATGACGAGAAGGAAGCAGTCAGACAGACCAGTAGGGAGCTGTTTGCAAACAAGTTCCGCATCACAACCCTGTCTTTGCTACCACAGTATATGCTTAAGTCCTGGTCTTGCTCAGCCTCCCCAGAATCAGTTATTTTGCCTTTTTTCCACCCTCTGGAACAGGAGACTTTTTATTTATTTTTTAATCTCACCGTCTTTTTTGCTGGAAGACTTTAGGATCTCAGCTGCAGACTGAGTATTTCTAGCTAATTGATTAAAAGGAAGTGAGCTCTACAGCTTGAGTTAAATGGAAAAGGAATCAGCTGAGGAAGCAGTTGGAAGGAAGGCCAGCAGGAAGTTGATGGGAGAACCACAACACAGACCAGTACCAAGAAAGCAGACGTGGGAGGCGATCTGACAGGGGGCATCTGCATGGTTGGTTCTGCTTTCTCCATTCTTCCTGTACTCAAACGCAGTCAGGCGCTGCATTACCCAATGTCTCTGGTCACAGAGAGCATACGCGTGCTCATCAGTTAGCAAGCAGCCAGAAATTGCCTGGAAAACCTACAGCACACCTCCAAGAGACCCGCAGCGTTAGCGATATGCAGGTATCAATCTCTGGGCAGGCTCGACAGCCGCAAGGCCGATCACTGCAAGATGCCTGACCCCACAGGCCACTGTGGTCTGCTGTGACACTTTCCCGTGCTGAAACTAGGAACACCCCCTCTGGCTCAGCACCTGGTGTCACCGAGTGCCATGCATCATTGCACTGTAGCAGCATGCCCCAAGATCGCTAGTAGGTCAAGCAATCCTGCATGCACAGCAAGTGCCAGGGCATGCGGAAAGACCTACTTGTTCCAGTGACTCTTGGAGTTCTTGTAGAGCGCTGGAAACATGATCGGGAGAATTTTGGCTGCGTTATCGCTGATCAGGCTCATGATATATTCGTTGTTCCAATAGTACAGTGCTCGCTCTGCCACCTGCAGTGGGAGAGAAACCCATCCTTGGAGAGGCTCCTTCCAGTTACACCTGTGGTGCACATGGAAACTGTGCAGTGCTGAGACCAGAGCTTGCCACCGCTCAGCTGAGGAGCAAATGCTTCCCCACAGCACAGGCAGCAGGGCTGACCTTGGCCACCTTCTACGTGGCCATTTATTACCTCTGCCTAGACTTATTGCCCTTAGCTTTTGCCAGACACTTCTCACTTTCCTGGGGAAAACCCTCATGACTAAGCAAGTCTAACATCATCCCGATGGCTCCATCACCCTTTACACAGCACTTGAGCACAGCAATGTCATCCTCTCCGGGTCCTAGCACAGATTCACTCCAAGCCTCCTTCATTTCCTCAGACCACCCTCTGTAAGGCTCCATTTCTACCATTCCTCCCTGGCCTTCTCCACAACACAGTCTCTCTGGACTTTCAAGCATGCTTCGGATACCAGGCCCACAATTCATCCCCAGATCTAAAAGGGTCAAAGTATGGAAAATCTTGGGGCAGCCACCTTGCTCTGTCAATTCAAACAAGTCTAGTAAGTTTCTATATAGCGATAGATTTGATCACAATTCTTCATGTTTAACCACAAATCTCAGCAATGCAGTCCCCAAGCTGGGGGGTAAACTTCTGCGTTTAGTGCAAGCTTGAGGATGACAAACAGCTAGGAAGAGAGGCATCCGGTCTGTTTGATATTTCAGCTGACAGAGAACTCACTACATCCCCATAACTTACCATTTCACCTGAGTAAAGGAAGTGGAATTCATCTCATGTCACTTACCTAGCTTTGGTTTCTACCTATTAGATCGTGTTAGGCCTTTGTCTGCTAGATTAACACACAATCCACTTGGAGAAAACTCTCTCCCACCAAGGTACACAGACCTACCAAGAAGTCAATTCTGATTTGAATTCTTATTTGTGTTCTCAGACAAGCTACAGACACCAAGACTGCTCTGTATGTAACACCTCTGAGGTTTATTCCCCTAGACTGTGAGGTGTTTGCACCTTGTTCAGGTTTTTCAGTCTTATTTTGCAAAGAGCTGACAGCAGAAGAGGCCTGCTGTGAAGTACAGGATGCCTCTCCTCCAGCCTTTGCCCTTTTCCTTTCAAGCTCCCTCATTCCCTACTGCTGCGACTTCCATGCACAAAGCTGTTGGTCCTTTGGTTCCCATCCACCACAAATGTATCCACAGCCAGCTGGCTTCCATCAAGCTCCCCAAGCCCTTTCCAGAGCCAGTCCTCTCCAGGGAACAGTGATCTTTTACACACACACAACCTAGGCTGACCTCATTTTTGTACCGAACACCTGCCTTTGTACCTCACTGTGTAAGAAGCCAGACTGAAGCCAGCCTGCCTCACTGAGCAGTCGCACCCACTCTGGGGCGGGCTCTGCCACCATTCCACACCCCACCCAGACCCGGGTGAGTCGCAAGTTTCATCAGCGAGCTGTGCATCTTCTTCCTGCACACTCTTCGTAGCAAACTAAAACACTTGGCGAAGAACAGCTGCTAGGAGCTACTAGCAGCTCCCACCACCCTGGAGATTTTCAACCCTAAGACTATCATCCACAGCGAATGCTTTAGCCTGGTGCTGCACTCAGCTTCCCTTCCATGGGAACAAGGAAGCAGCAGACTCTAGCACTTCCAGTACACCATCAGCTACACCAGAATAATACAAAGTACCTTCTCTGAAGCTACTTTCATTCCACAGCCTCTTTTTTGTTGGCCTCACCCCAGTCCTGCGGTCAGCTTGGTCCTGCTGTGACAGGGTGACACTGGATGGCTCTTCCCTGTACTGCACCTGCGAGCCAGCTCCAGGCTGCTGCAATAACACATGGTGCTGAACAGCACGGTGCAGCAGGAGGGGGTCCACTCATCTGCTTAGTTTTGCTTTGGACGAGATGGCTCTGTGGTTGGGGTGAGGATTCTCACCCCCTGCCAGCACGCGGCACCCCAGTACTCACCCCGGTGACACCTCCGTCACCACTAATCCACAGGGACAAGCTCAGGAGCTGTGGCGTTACCCTCGCGTGCCAAGTGGGTTACAAGGCAGCGCCCTACCCGCTCCCCGAGCTGGGACCCACCTGGAAGTGTGGGCTGGAGACACACTTGGCCAGCTGCCTGAACAAGGGCTCCATTACTTTCACAAACTCAGACGGCTCAATCACGTCCAGGATCTCTTCCAGCTCGTTTAAAAACATCACCTCCTTGGGACTGTGCGTTTTCGGCCAGAACTTCAGCAAGCCCACAATCACCTGAGCGGGGAGGGTACAGACACGGCGTTAAGTTAACATCAGCTGCCAAATGAGATTTTAAAGGTCTGATCACAACAGAAGAGGAGAAAAAGTAACAGAAATAACGAGACCTTCTCGAAAAGTCAGGGTGGGTTACCAGGGAAGAAGGCAAAGTACAAACTCCGCCAAGTTCTGCCAACTCTGCCAAACTCATGCAAGACATCAGCACTGCCCAGGGTGAGAAAACGACGTGCTACCAGCACAAAGCTCAGAACTCTTTCCCCAAGCACAGCTGAACAACAAAGGCTCAAGACAGAGCAGGCTGGGGCTGCCAGCTGGGGCAGAGAAACAAGGGAGGATCAACTAGTAGAGTCAGAAATGCTACGGAAGAGGTGATTAAGCAATCGTTATCCAATACGTTGCAGAGCTCGAATACTCGGAAGCACCCAATAAATAACGCAATGGTCAGGTTCAGCCCGAGCAAAAGGAAGTACCATTCCACACGAAGGTAACTGGATTACAGAGCTCATTCGTGGAAGACTTGGTGGAGTCCAACCATGCCCCGGAAAGGAAGAGGTAAGTTCATGGAGGCTAAACCTAATGACGATGATGAAGTGTGACAACGCAGATGTAACTTCTGGGTGAAGAAACTATTGCTTACAAGACAGTGGAAGGAAATACTAGGAGAAGAGCTATAATCTACTTGATTTATTTATTAATTCTGCTTCCTTCCCTACCTATCTGCTTCTAGGCACTGTCAAAGACAGGACCCAAGATCCTGCAGACCCTCACTCTGGGGGAGCCATTGGTGAGGCATTTACAGAAACGCTGACTCTGTGTTCTAACTCTACAGCCACTAAATTCAGACGACGGTTGGTAAGAGCTACTCTTTCAAACCGTGTAATTCAGCAACCTGATTTTGAGCATCTGAGAGGAATTTCAGTGGGCAAAGCAACAGCAGGGTTTGAGAATTATGCTTGCACCAACTCAGGGCTCAAGAAGCCAGCAGCTGGATATCCTCGCTGTTTTCCATTACTCAGGTCTGCCAGTCAGGCTGGAGTTAGCTCCAGTGACTCAGACAATTTCTCCTACAGCTAAGGTGGTACGAGGTGTGTCGAGTCTGTGTTCACTCCTGAGCACATCTGACGTCTTGCTCACCTGGCAGTCAGTCAGGCTGCTGTAATGCAGGAGCTCCCATGCCAAGCCTTGCTGAGCAAGCTTCTGGGAGGCACACTCTAAGCGAGTGTGGGCCTAGGAAGATCTGGCCTCCTTCCAGCATTGGTGGCAACATCTCCTGGTGCAGTCACAGCCCTGCTGGTGCACAACCCCTGTAATTTTCCAAGACTTCAATAACCCCGGTAATACCAGTAGTCTATTCAAAACCTTCACAAGCGGATGCTTCATTGACAGGGCTGTGATAATATTGCCTTGGTCTGTCTGGTCAGGACCCCACGCAACGGCCCGCTGAAGGTAAGGAAATTGGGTCGTTGCGCTGCTATCCACAAACACCCAACCAGACCTGGGTGCCTAGTCCAGGGACCACCAACTCAGGAAGCAGCAACCAGCTATGGAGCTCTACTATTTGTACACGCTGAATGGATTCTGGAAATACTGACAGATTTTCTATTTCTCTTTCATCCCTCACTGTACAGTAAGAGCTTTGGCAGGAGGCTGCTGGGCTGGATTTCAGCCCCAGGAAGTACTGAGCACAATCAGGAAGCCACCTTACACAATTTGTTTCAGAGGAGGCTTTCGGGAACACAGGAAATGGAGGTCCTACATTTAAGAGGAAAGCGAGGAGGTCTGCTTCAGCACTGCTGGTGTCAGAGCTGCAGAGCCAGAAAGCTGACAACAGCTGACCAGCTTCCACCCAGTACCATCAGGCTCACCACAAACGCACACATTTCAGCCAAGGAACAGAACGACCTCAACGGGTGCTACTCATTAAAATGCTCACACGTTCTGGTGCTCCCTGCTCCAGTGACACAAGCACACGTTCTTTGGCCATCTGCTGTTTTGAGGTTGTGAAGCTCGGCTCTGTAGAAGACATTTCCTGGCCTACAGTAGGTGGAGAAACATTTGTCTCCTGCTTGCACCCTCTGCCAAGCCAGCATATAGCCTGGCTACCACCGCAGGCCTGCAGAGCCAGTAAGTGGAATATGGGAGGGCTCCACTACTCACACATTTTAGAACTGGATGTTTCAGCAGCACTCCATCCTGGAGGCATATGTCTCTCCACTGTGAGTTAACACCGTGGAGTTAACATACGGATGCTAGAGCAGGAGGAATATTTTCATCAAGAAACAGTGGCTTGCCTAAGTAGATCTTTGGGTCCTAGGTTCCTAACCTCATCCTCGCGGTTTCTGGGCCAGCTCTGGCAGCCTGGAGTGAACTTGTACTGTTTGAAGGCCCCTGTGATCTCATGCTGGTTCCATTAGATATAAGACAGAAACATGCTTTGTCTCTGCAGAATCTCTCACAAGCTGAAAGCCCTACTCTGAAAGGACACACTGTAATTTTCTTTCTGCTGCACCAAGACCTGAAGCACAAAAGCAAACTCCAGCCCACCCTCCTGAAGCTTTCAGGGGAGAATGCAAGTGGCTTGCACATGAGCAGCACTGCCCCTTCTGCCCACAGGGTGCCAGGCAAGTACAGTAAACAATCTAGATGCCTCTCAGGCACTTTAGCCCTTTTTCCTTCTCGCTGAATTGTAAGGAAGCTGTTGAACTTTCTGGGACTTGACTGACATGCAGAGGTTAAGCAAGGTTACTCACCGGCTCTGTCAAGCTGCTGTCTTTCTCCAAGAACTGTACAACACAGTACGCCAACTGCAGGAGAGAACACAGCAAGATTAGAGCATCCTCAAATGTACTGGAGATTAAAATGCTGCCACCGCCACCCACAGCTGGAAGTCACGTTAGGCCCTCCACAGCACGTGTGACAAGCAGACAGCTGCAGCTCCAAAGGAATCCAGTTCTTCTGATGGCAATCGGGGGCTCACGGAGACCAAGCAGACAGGACCTGAGCTCAGGACATTTGTGCAGTGCAGAGGATAAAACGTGAGCCACCTAGAGCCATCTGCAGCTAATACATTCAAATGCAAGCACAGCCACACACATGGGAGGGAGCAAACTCAACTATCAGCAAGCCCTACCTGCATAAAAACGAGGCTGTGAAAATAGACATCACTGTTCTGTATCCATTTTTCACTTTCTAGCCTGAGTCCCAATCTTCTCCACTTTTCTCCTCTCTAATTACTTATAAATGACAAGAAATTAATCTCTGTACCAGTCTAGCAGCCCAGCACACTGATTTCTCCGCATATCTCAGCAATGACTAAGAGATGACACACCACAGATGACTGGAGCTCAGAATTTTACCTCTCTGGTTTCAGCAGGGCGCCAGTATTTCATAAATTTCCAGCACAGAAAGGCAAAGCAGGCCAGAGCATTCAATCAGCAGGTAATGACAGCACATCCTCCTATCAGCCAGTGGCAAAAAGCACACACATACACACAGGCCCAGACACCACGAGGCTGGGACAAATCACCACGATTAAAGGTTAGTGCAGAGCCCCGAACATCTTACACCAAGAAGTTTGTGCAATATAGCAAGGCAGCCTGCTGAATATCTGCAAGAAAGCCTGAATGAACACTTTGCAAGAATCTGCCCTGGGAACTTGAAGCACTTCTCACCTGTGGGTGGTAGACACTGAGAGACTTCACCTTGTGCAGCGGTAACAAGACCCTGATGAGGAACATCTTGTGCTCTTCCTTCAGCGGCAAAGCAAACCCATTGATTATGCTGAGAAGAAACAAAAGTCTATTTAACGTCTTCACCAGTGGAAATACATTATCTCCCACCTCAAAGAATCAGTGAGATGTCCTAGCTCTCTCTCATTAGTAACTTGAGAAAGCACCAACCAGAAGAGCAGTCGCTGGGGCCCAACCCTGCACACCCCACTCAGTAAGAGCACGTTTCCTCAGCTGGAAACTGGTCTCAAACACAAAAGAAGAAATGTGGGGAGGAGAAAGCTATCGCTACGTTTATCAGCAGGCTGGAGAGTGCTTTCACTGTGTGCTTCACCAGACTGAGGCCCTCTGAAAGAGGTGGCTCCTTCAAGAACAACTGAAAGAAGGCACTACCAGCTCACGCAGCACAGCGGGCTAGGATATCTCACCCACCGTGGGCCCTCTGGGACTTCCAAAAATGCCCTTACCTTCCCAGGATCTCCAGCAGCTCTGCAATCCCATTGTGATGCTCTGTTTCATAGATGAACCTAAAGAGAAGAGAAGAATGATAGGTCACTGCCAAGTGCTGGACCCAGTCTGATTAGCAAAAGGAAGGACAAACAACGGAGACGAGGATTTTCCTAGCAAACAGCAGAACTCCAAGACAGCAGGACAAGGTGGAAGAGTTTGAGGCCAATGTTCTATTCACAGTTCCCAGAAAAGCACGACCTCAAAGAAGCTAACGCTCACCAGTCCCAGCATTTGCTGTGTATGCTGAAGGCAGAGCTACCAAATCGTCACAGCTCTTAGGCAGAGGTGAAGGCTATCCACACCTCAGCAGCACAACGTAACTGAGCCACCTGGCTAGTCAAAGTCTGGATCAGGGACGGAGTCCCATTCTAGTGCCCAGAATTTATCTCACTGGATTGTACCACCCATTCAGCAAGCCAGTGGCACTAAGAACCATCTCACCTGTAAAATATATTGTTGATCTGCCGCCTCACGTACGCTCGCAGACCCAGGAACTTCCCATAGATCCTGTGCAGAATAGTCTTTAGGAAGTCTCGTTCTCTGGGGTCTTCGCTGTCAAAGAGATCCAGCAGCTGTGGGGACACAAAGTCAGTCAGTGTCTGCATGCCGCCTGCTGGGACAATGCTACAAGCAACACTGGGCAGTGCTCCTGCTCAGCACAAGTGGCTCTTCCAGGTGAGCGATGCCTTCAGCACCCTCGTCACAGCAGCTGCTCCCCTGAAACACGCAGCCTCCTATCCACCAGCTGGTACCAGCAGCACCTTTCATCTCCTAAAGCATGGCCTCAACACTCTCTGAAGCTGCGTGTTCCTGGGATTCCCCTGCAAAGCCCCCACGGCCCCGCTCCTCCTGTACAATGATGAGTTCCAGGGACCACAGCTCACACGCCTTCTTGCCCTGCTCAGAGAATTCGGGCTGCTCTTTCAAGAGAAGGCATGGGAAGAAAGAAAACCCCCATCATCTGGCACCTCCTGACAAAGACGGACTGTTTGTGTAACCCTTTAGCCAAAGCCTGCTGCATGTCCTTCCTAAAGGTGCTGCACGCTGCCAGGGGCTACGATTACTTACAGATAGTACAAATTTCTGGTCGATGTATTTCTTCGCTATGTTTGGTTGAAAGTCAGGTGACTCGAGGAACCGCAGGAAGAACTCGTACACCAGCTGGGGGAGGAGAAAGAGACATCACTTAGAAATCCCCCCTCATCCCCTCACCAGCGTTTACTTCATGTTTTAAATCTTTTCATTCTCCTTAAGGATTTGGGGGAAAGCTGAGAGGCCTGAACGGGGGCACAGAAGACACAGGAATATCCGTTTCCCCACCCATTGGCACCAACTCAGCTGCCCTCACTATGACGGAGAGCGGCACGTTAACTGTCCAAGTCCGCATGAGATCTCATCACCTTAGCTCCCGCCAAAGACAACAGCCGCCTGCTCGGATGAAGACACTGCGCTTGGGAAACTCTTTTCCTACCTCCAGCCCCTGCCTGTACAGAGAACAGAAACCTCCAGAAGAGATGGCAACGGCTTCAATTTCCTTGGAAGCTTTTGAGACACACCAAGGAAGAACAGAACAGCAAAGACATGAAATGACCCCAGGAAAACACATCGTGTCCTCTGACTCTTGGGGACAGGCTCCAGAGTGGCTTGACCCTGCTAAACCACGCGAGATTCACGTTGTGTCCCCCTTGGGGGAAAAAGGCCAGCTTGCTTTGAGAAGGCTGCCAGCACTGAAACAACTTCTAGTTCTGTTGTTGTCCGAGATGGGCAAGACTATCTCAGGGCCTAAAATGCTTCTGAGGAACCTGTACGCCAAACCAGAGCGCTGTATCATAATACACTGGTGCCAAGGAATGCCATTCCCATCAACACTCCCAATCCTACATCAACCGCAGCAGTGAGAAGCGATTAACCACTGCTGCAGAACTGCACCTTATTTCCTGCCTATTTTTTGCTTCATCCTGCAGTGACTGGCTCTTGTTCTGCCTTTGTCACCTTGACAGCGTATCTCCGTGCAGGCGCCTGGAGAGATCCTCAGAAGCTCACTTCCTGACTTCCACTTCTCAGCTCTGTTAAACCATGGTTACTCTTGCCTTTGTATCCCTTTTCACGTATGTTGTCTTAGAGACTATTTCCCAGGACACGCAGCTTAGTGAAAAGATCCTTGGCCCCCTTCCCTCTTCGACCCCTCCAGTTCCCTGTCCTTTTCTGCTCCCAGTTAATGCAACTGGATTACATCAACACACAGGTGACGTGTTAGCAGGCACCAGCACAGGTTTTGCTTTGGCAACAGGCACACTTCTTCCTCCACATGCCTCCTAGGGAGCACGGCAGGGAGAAGAGCACCACAGCAGACCAGGGTGCTACCTCTAATTCTGCTGAAGCCCAGAGGACGAGGGCTCTTGAGCCTTCGTGAGGGAAATTAACGCTGCAGGGATTTGCTTCTTGCGTAGGCGCTACAGCACAACTCCCTCTGCTCCCAGCAAGGTGTTCACTTCCAGCCCACCGCAGCGCCCCATGGGACGACAGCCATCTGCAGGTGAACGTTGCACAGATCCAGCAGTCTGTTTCCAGGATGGCCCTGCGCTGCCTCTGACCCGTGCGTGGCAGGCCTTGCCCTTCCCTCTCCCAGCACATAGCAACCCTCACTTGCTGGGGCAGGCAGCAAGGTGACTCTCGAGTTCCCAGAGATAAATTCACCAGTTCCATATCCTGCTCCTCCTCACCTGAAGGTGCGGCCAGGCAGCCTCTAACGTAGGCTCATCTTCCTCGGGGTCAAACTCCGCGCCCGTGGGATTGGATGATGGCGGGAGTGTCCGGAAGAGGTTCACTGAAAACTGAGGTGAACAAAAAAGGGTATGAATGACATCGCTGTGCTTCACGGTGGTCCCCCCGGCAGCAAACCCCTCAGTGCAGAGGGATTTGCCATAGCTGTGCCCACAAACAGCTCCCTTCTAGAGGCTGCAGGGTTACAGATTGTACGTGAACTCCACGAGTGCAGCCTGTGCTAGGGAGAAAAGCTTCCAGCTCAACAAGGGAGGGGTAAGACTGGGGTCATGCAGCTCTCTGACAAATCCATGTTTCTCCCTCCCTCCCTCCCAAAAGCACATGCTTCTGAGCAGTCCCCACTCCTCTGGCACACGAGCGCACGCCGGCCTCACGCCCTACCATGATAACGGCTTCAGGATAGATGGCCTCGGTGACGACGTCACGGTTGTGCGTGATGTATTCTACCATCTCGTTGAGTCCCGCTCGCTTCACCTCCTTGAACTTCAAGTCACTGAGGGGGTCAGAGATGAAGTCGAAAAGCACACAGCATTGCCGCAGCTTCTGGATGAAAAGCTCTTCGCGTTCGTGCGGAGGAGCATCTGGAAGAGAAAGCAAGGATGGCTGTCCTTGGAGGTGGGCAGAGCATCTACCTGGTTCGTCCAGGTGTCGGCACGGTTCACTCCTGCCCTGCGTTCCTTCCCTAGTCACAGTGCCCCTTGAGCTGGTGGGGCGAGAGGGAGGGACAGGGTTATCCCTGCTAGGGAGATGGGACAGGGGAGGTAGAAGGAGGCCTCTGGAGCAACGATTCCATCAGGTGATTTCAGACATGCTAGGGGGTTCTGATCTGATAAGCATCAATCCCTTCCCAGCGCAAACTGTGCTGGAAAACAAACTCACTGAACTGGCTCCCATCGTAGACAACACCCACACGCTGCACCCCACAGTCACGAAAGGAGCGGGGCAGAGCACATGGGAGGCTCATCGTCTTCCCAGGGAGCAGCCCAAAGGAGAGGGGCCAAGATGGCAGAGGCCCTGTACTAATGACATTCTCCTTTTCGTATTTTGCCACTGGAAACTGTGCCGCCAGGGCCAGCCAGGCAAACGTGCATCTCACTCGCAGAATGAGTGCTGAGCTGCAAGGCATTGCCCTTGCTGAAAAGGCTCATCCCGTCCCTGTGAACAATGTCAGCAACGGGCCTGGCTGAGTGACTGCTGAAAACGCTTTCTCCTTGCACTTAAGACATCTTTAATTGCCCCATTATGGAGACTAACTGCTAATGCTGTGTAATTGCCCTAATGCAGACAATTTCAATAGCGCTATCAGAGGTTGCAATGGAAACAGGAGGAGAAGGAGAACTGGTCCTCTCCCAGGAGCGCACGGCTGTAGGGACCACGAGCAGCCTGCACCGAGGTCTCTGCACTTGCCACGTTCCTGCACAATCTGCAGAAGAAGCTGAAGCAACCTCAGGTAACTGTGAGCACCAGGGCTTCAGTCAGCTCAAACAGGAAGGTAACTAAGTCCACATTGAGCATCCTCCTTTTCTTTTAGGCTCTCCATCAATTCCCAGCCTGCTGCCACATCAAGCACCTTTCCCAGAGCCATCCCTGCAGCACAGCTGGCAGGAGGCTAGCAGGACGCTGCCAGGGGCCCTTTGGAAAGAGCCCTCACACCACAGCGTTCTGCCTGGAGGAAGCGCAGCTCATCAGGCAGGTCACCCTTGCCCCGCAGCTTCTGTACCTTTAAGGGCTGGGAGCTTTTGCAGCTCCCGGTTTTTGCTCAGGTTGAAGCGAGAAGAGCTGTGCCGACGCTCCTTCTTCACAATCTGGGGTCCCCCCGAGTACTTGATCTTGTTCAGCTGGGTCGGTGGGGGAGCACTGTTACTGGGACGCTTATTTGAAGTCGTCTGCTGCTGCTGCTGCTGCGGCTGCTGGGCCTGATGAGAAAAGAGAGGAGATCAGCTCATGAGCTTTTACCTACAAGCAGTCAGATGTCATCAGCATTTTCTTGGCCTGAAGAAACCTGGCACATTTTGCACTGCTGCACTTGCATTTCAGCACATCTCACCTGCTTCTGCAAGGCTCTAGACCGGTCGGTTGCATTTGCAGCACACCTGCAAAGCGGGCATCAGTTTTATTCACCTCTGCGAGGTACCACAAAGGCATCAGAGCCTCCTGGTACACGTGGTGCTAGAGATACGGAAAGCAAAGCCACATCTTGCCACAAGCTGCTAGAGGTTACTGACAGGTTACTCTTTGCCTGCGCTCTCCCCCAGCAGACATTCTCTCCACTTCATGCTTGTTAAACAGCACTTGCAGAGGCATTCTCTGATTTTCAGCGGGTAACCAGAAACCCAAGCCAGTGTTTGCTCAGCTCAGCTCTGTTCTGGCTGAAGCTCTGCTGGTTCCAGTCCCACCTGGGCCTTAATGGCTTACTAACCGAGCCTGTAACACCACACTGACCTAACTCATGGAAAAGACGTGGAAAAGGGCGACATCCTGACACAGCACCCAGCCTGCTCCGGCCTTGCCGCATGGGCGCAGCATGGCTCCCGTCCCCTGGCTCAGCCAACTCCTCCCAGCTGGCACACGAAGCCAAGGAGCTGCAGGGTGAATCAGTTCAGGGCCCCACGGGGACAGTGCAACGGATGGGGAGGAGAGGTGGGCGAAACCCTTGCACGTCAGCCCCTTCTTCCCCCACAAGCTCCCAGCACAGCAGCACAAACACACACCTCCCCGGGACGCCACCCAGTAGGATTTTGGGGGAAAGCAGCAGCAGCGCAGCAGCTTGTCCGGGCTCTCCTCCAAACAAGACACAGCCAGTATTTTCCTGCGAGGAGCGGTCTAGCTGCAGCTTACCCAAGACAGGAACAGCCCTTACCCAAACTGAGCCCTGACGCTTTCCAAAGAGGTGCAGCACAGCACCGCTGCGCAACAACAAGTGAACACACCCACATGGTGCTTGAAAGAAATCTTCAATGGTTCTGCTTCAAACTCAAGCCCAAACCAAGGTGGGGGGCCACAAGAAGATTTGAACTCCCTGCAGCTGAGATTTGATCCGATTCCTTGCATGGAGCAGCACTGTCCGATGGAGAGAGCAGGGGGCAAGACGAGCCTTGTGATGAAAACAGCTGCATCTGCCAGAAAGAGCAGGCCCGAGGCAGCTAATCCTGAGCAGTGGTCTCCCCTCAGCAGCCAAACCAGCAGTTAAGCCGGGCTGAATCCCTGCTGGAAGCCTTCCAGGAGGGAAGTTCATCCCTCACCCCGACCGTTTGGTCACACAGATGCTGCCCTGGCAGCTTAGGGGAGGCGAGTCCTCTGCTCTGGACCTCTCTTCTCCTTCCACGGGGAAGGAGGGCAGAACCTGAATGCCGAGCCACCACGGGGGGAAGATGATACAGAGGGAAACAAAAGATGTGTCAGCAGCCTGACAGGTAACGCCGAGGAAAGCGGGGCACATGGGCTCTCCTAGAAGACATGTGGGGCTGACAGGACACGTCTGTGCGTTCCCCACCCACTCGGAAATGCCACAGGCAAATGTTCCCAGCACGGCACATGCACCGCACGCTCACAGGTTACAGCCACACTCCCTTCGTGAGGGGGTCTGCAGGAGTCCTTGCCACTAGCTTCTATTGTCCTCGACAGCTGTCATCAGAAGAAGCGAAACACAGCTTCAGGTTTAACTGCTGGGTGTTCAGGAAACAGACACACCGACACGGAAATCATATAACCAGAGAAAATCTGATGGTGGGGAAGGTCAGGTACACTCTGCGCCTATGCTGCAGTGCTCAGGGGGGTTAGGAAGGACTGATTCTCTACGGGCTTTCTGGCATCAGACTGAGCTCTTGCTTTCAGGAGGTGCTTCCTGTGGCAGGCCCGCTGTCCTCCTGCCTTCAGTGCCTCCTACCTCGGTCACATGAATCAGGAGAGAGGAGGCTCGCTTCAAGTTCCCTAACGCAGCCTCCATCCTTGAGATCAGCGCAGACTGCACGGACTGAAGGCTTTTCCCTTAACAACCTCGCCAACCGTTCCCCTGACATGGACACCAGCTCCCTGCCGCAGGCACAGCTCTACCTGCTCGGGCTCGGCCCCGCTCCCGGCACCACCACGCCGAGCCCTGCTGCTCGCGTGCCGAAGCGACCGGCACAAAGCCGCCCGCCCGAGCGCGGTGCAGCAGCCCCACCTTTCCCTCTGCGGAGGAGCCAACAGCATGGGCCAGCCCCAGTCGTAACCGGGTTTGAGCTCCCCCAGGCGCAGGCTCCCCGGCTCCTTGGCATTTCCTCCCTGCTGGTTCCCACCGCCTCGCCTCCTCCTCCTCCTCGCCGGGAACTTGTCCGTGCAAGTCGCTGAGCCCCGGGCCCTGGGCCTCCTGCTCGGTGCCGTTTCTCCTCGCAGCGGGCTCCCAGAGCCGCTCCTTCCCCAGCCACGCTGAGCTCAGTGGCAGCTCTGCTCTGCTCTCCTGCCCATCCATGACCTCACCTCTGCAGGCACTCCCACTGCAGCTGGGCGCATCGCCGCCGCTCCGAAAGCCCTTCTGCCTCACTGGTCCCTGGAGCATCCCCCGCTCGCTAAGCTCCTCAGCCCAGATCTCCTCTCAGCTCCTCCTCCTCAGATGACTCTTCCCTTCCCATCCCTCAAGTCAGTACCTGCTCCCTTTGTCTGTCGTTACCCGGCTTCCCTATTAAAACCGAGCTCTCTGCCTCCGAAGTAACACCAGCCCGCTGCAATGCCTGTCTCTGAATAATGAACTCCAGGTACTGCAGCAACGAGCCCCACGGAGATAGCTGCAGAACACGTAACGCGGCAGCTCGGTGAAAACGAGCACCCTCTCCCAGAGCTGCGCAGCTCACCCGCGAGGCTCCAAGCTGCCCTTGAGGCTCACAGCGACTCCTCTTCCCTCTTCACTGCTGCTGCTAATCCCTGCTCCCACTTCCAGGTCATTAACTCTCTTCCCCACCCAGCTGCCTCTCCCAGTCTTTCTGGCCAGGAGGAGCAACTCTTTCTCATCCTCTCACCCAACGCCGCCTTGGTCTCTGACATTATTTCTTTTTTTTTTCCCTAAATAGCCACAGAGAAATTCTCTCCATTCATACCTCCGTCATGTTCCAGGGGGACTGAACCAAACAAACCTTTTATTTCCCACTCCCACGTTTTCCTCCACAGCCCGTCTCTCCCAGGGCAAACTGCCCCTCCAAAGGCAGGGGCTGGCCACGCTACCCTGGCTCATCACCTCGGAGAGCTTCACCCAGAAGGGCATCTAAAAGAGCACTGCACTACCCTCGTAGGGAATTCAGACACTTCTGTGCCTGCTTTTGGGCACACCTGCCCTTCCCGATCAGCTCCACTGAAGACTCCTTTGCTGCAGACAACAAAACAGTTTGCTCACAGGTTTCCTGCCCCTCCTGCAAAGACCCCCACAGGAGGTCCTAGACTGCTGCACTTGCTCGGATCTGCGAAACCAGAGCTGCTCTTCGCAGAGCTTTACTCATTCCACCAGCCGGACAACTTGCCTGCAAAACAAGTCTCAGCTTTCTGGACAAATTAGGGCTGCGAGCCCTTCCCTGCTCCTTGGAGCGCAGCGCGAGGGAGGAAAGCAGACACTGGAGGAGGACCGCCCAAATACTGTTCTGCTCCAAGCCCATCAGACTTCTCTTGAGACCCAAGGAAAGATGACAACTCCCTTTGGTGCACACGGCTTTCACCTTCAGAAAAGCAACCAGACAGCCATAACTCCACGGAAGAATTCAGAGGGCACAAGACTCCCACAATGGCAGCAGAGGCATCGACCCCACCACGCGATACTGCTCTGGGTGTTTCACGAGGAAAAAAACCCTCCTGCTTCCTCAATCCCAGCACACGGATCAAATTCCTTCCAGTCCCCCAGTGTGAAAGTCAAAAATACCTTTCTGTGCCTCCTGAAGAGCAGGAAAATTGCGTTCAAACTGGTATACATTTCTTCTGATCGAGCAAAGACCTCTCTTCCATTCTGCAGCAAGGCAGTCTGGAGGCAGGAAAGCACCCAGAGAGAACGACTTCACTGCAAACTCAACAGGGAAATGGAGACGAGACCTGTGGCAGTGGCACACTGCAGAGGTGTCTCCTTTCTGCTCTCTGTTCCTATGATCAAAGGAGACCCAGCTTTCCATCTTAAAGAAGATTTTGTTTGGGGTATGAGGAAGCGGCTGGGTATGTTTTGTGGGAGGGAAGCTTAGACACAACACCTCTAAGTTTCTCCTGCGCCTAGGAACAACCAGACATTATGTGCCACTTCAGGTCACAGAAGGGAGCTCGGAGCCTGAACTGTTCTCCCTTTCTGACTGCAGCACTCACTACCAAAGCAACGCCAAAGCTGGAGATCCATCACTGCCCCAGAAGTCAGCAGCCAGCTCTCCAGCAGGCTGTTTGCACCTCTGTGCACAGAATAAAACGGGCAGAGGCCAAGATGAGGATGGGATATAGAAAAAGGATCTACCAAACTGCCACCTGCTCCAAGGCAAGCAAACTCAGCTGATTCCCTGCTGGCTACACGGCAGCCTGGCCGTGAGCAGGGCTTGAACCTTGAAGTGCAGTGGCTGTAGCAGGTCTGCAACACAGGTCCGTGCTTTGGAAGAGACTCTAAAATAGCCATATGTTGACCACAACATCCTACTGAACTAGTCTTCATTAGCCTTACATCTCCTAGCTGAGATCCTCCAAATCCTAAGTGCAACGTGCTCCAGATAAGACTTGAGCACACAGGCTTCTATGGACAGAGAAGTGGCACAACTTGTTTGCCAAACTGCAGTATTAAAATAAATAAAATAAAATACCCACATACTCACGCATCCTTCCCTGAACCTGTGTACAGTGCTCTTCCCAGCCAAGTCTCAAAACGTGCAGTCACGCTGTTTGAGTGCTGGTCAGACTCAAGTCTACCAGAAAAGCTGCAGTTTACCCAAGTTCTTGCTAGTTCTAGCCCCGCTTATCATCTTAACACGTCCTGCTGAGGCCATCCTAATACATCTAGCCTGGCAGCATCCAAATTGAGAGCGAAAGGCTCTGCATAGCTGGGAATAGACTGTGCCTTTTCGTGAGTAATGCTGCGTTCAGCAATGAGGCTGTAACACCGAAGGAGAATTATTTCATCTCTAGCACTTCACCCCTATTCTTTGAGGTGTCCTAGCAATTATTTCGTAGTCTCACTCCCCCAGAAAATGCCTCAGAAGAACAAGTTCTTTCTCTACAGCTCCTCACTACTCTCCCACTCTGACACAAGGTGACAACGGGGCTTATTGTGCTTCGCTCTGACAGGAGCAAGGAAGCTGCTCCAGTCTGTCAGCCTTCCTCCTCCTTGAGAGCTGTGGCTCCTCTCCCTCCGCAGCCAACTTCACCACGCTCCGCCAGCAGCGCTCGCCAGCAGCTTTGTGCCAACCCTCTTCTCGCAGGCCTGCAGGGCACGAGACTCACCCCGTCCCCTCCTCAGCTCCCTTTGGGATGAATTTCACTGGGAACTAACTTCAACTGAACTTTAGGCTTTGGCAGCTCCTGATCTGGTTCTGGAAGACGTGGGGGAGGTGGGCTAGCTGGCAGGGCAGCCGGAGACACCCCCAAGCGAGAGCCGCCGCTCTTCCTCGAGGATGCGCAGGGGCGCGGCGGTGGAAGCCTGGCGGAAGCCTTACCTCCTCCGAATTCTCTGCCCCGCCATCCTTCCCGCTGCCACCGGCCTTCGGGGCGCTTTTGGCTGACTTCGGAGACTCCTGGGGGGGTGACAAAAA
>CM021699.1:12499144-12609886 GCA_011074415.1 Stictonetta naevosa
GCCCCCCCCCCCCCACGCTCGCCCCCGCCCCGCGCGCCCCCGCCGCCCTCCTGCACCAGCCGCCCCGCCCGCCGCGCGCGCCCCCGCCCCCTGCCGGCCGCAGCCCCGCGTGCGCGCGCCCCCGCCCAACGGCCGCGCTGAGAGGGAAACAGGGCCGCGGAGGGGAAGGAAGGGAAGGGGATGAAGGGAACGGGAAGGCCCCCGCCGGCGGAGCGGGGCGAGGGGGAGGGTGCGGGGAGCCTCCCGCCGCCCGGCCCGGCCGCACCTTCTCCTTCTTGAGCTTGTAGGGCATGGTGAGCGCCGGGCCCCTGCCGCTCCGCTCCCGCCGCCGCCGCCGCCTGCGCCCGGGCCCGGCCGCGGCTCGCCGTTCCCATTGGGCCAGCGGCGGGAGCCTGCCTAGCAACTGCTTGCGCCGAGCCGCGCCGCCGCAGCGCGCTGGGATTTTGTGATTGGTGGAGGGGGAGCGGGGGGGGGGGGGGGCCCCGGCGGGGGGGGGGGGGCGGGGGGGGGGGGGGGGCGCGGGGCGCCCGGCGGGGAGTCCCGGGGGTCCCTACTCGCCCCCGGGTCCCAGTGTGCTGTCCTGGGATCGGCCCCGCTGCCCCCCTCAAGGCGCAGAAGACCCAAAGCTCTGGTTTAAGCCCGGGAGCTGCTGCTTCAGCCTCCTCTCCTCAGGAGGTGGCCGACTGCCGCGGCTTCTTCCTCAGCTTTTCACCTCAGCTGTCCCGGGGCATCACAGAAACTCAGTTAGACGGCAGCTTTTTGGTCAAAACCGTTTTCCTTTGATGTACTGGATTGAGCCAACGTTGCCTGAGGGTGGACTGGGCTTTAGTTGTCCTCTGTGCGATCTTCTTTGGACACAACAAGGGCAGGGGCAAGGCTTGTGAGACCCCACCTGGAGCACTGCATTCAGCTCTGGGGCCCCCAGCACAAGGACAGGGACCTTTGGAGAACATCCAGAGGAGGGCCATGAGGATGACCAGAGGGCTGGAGCACCTCTTCTATGAAGAAAGGCTCAGGGAGCTGAGGTTGCCCAGCCTGGAGAAGAAAAGGTTCTGGGGAGACCTCACAGTGTCCTTTCAGTATCTAAAAGGGTCCTGCAAAAAAGCTAGAGAGGAAGTCTATTGGGGAATGTAGTGACAGGACAAAGGGGAATGGCTTTAAACTAAAAGAGGGTAGATTTAGATTAGATATTAGGAATAAATTCCTCACTATGAGGGTGGTGAGGCACTGGAACGAGTTGCCCAGGATCAACCCTGGAGCTACACCACTATCAGCTGGCTCCAGGTGGGCTTTATGCACCTAAGCACAATCCTCTGAGCCTGGGCATTAAGCCAGTTTTCAGACCACCCCACCATCTACTCATCTAGCCCATACTTCATTAGTTTGTCCGTGATGCTCTCACTGGAGTGCTGAAAGCCCTTCTCAGGTCAAGAGAAGCAACATTCATTGCTCTCCCCTCTCCCACCAAACCAGTCATCTCATTGTAGACAGCCATCAGGTTGCCTCAGCATTATTTCTCCCTCGTAAATCCATGGCAACTACTCCTGGTCACCTTCTTGTTTTCCATGCATCTCAAATACTTTCCAGCATTACTTGCTCCTTCATCTTCCCAGGGATCAGGAAAAGGCTGACCAGTCGGTAGTTCCCTGGATCCTCCTTTTTGCCCTTCTTGAAGAGGGCAGTGAGATGTGCTTTCTTCCAGTTCTCAGGAACTTCCCTCCATCACCATGACCTTACACAGAGCATTGAGAGTGGTTTTGTAAGGGCATCACCCAGCTCCTTCAGCACTCACGCATGTGTGCCATCAGGTCCTGTGGACTTGTCTCTGCCCACTTTGTTTCAATGTTCCTCAGCCTGACGCTCTTCCCCCAGCGATGACTCTCCCTTACTCCAGACATTCCCTCCAGCCTCAGGGGCCTGCTATCCCTGAAGCCAGCAAAGGTCAGAAAGTTTCATAGTGGCTGCTGACCGGCTGCAGTGTTCCCTTGCAGCCTTCCTCAGTGCCACGCGGGACTACAGCCATCTACAGGCGACTGCTGCACAGAGCAGCCCGCCTGTTTCCACGATGATGCTGCATTGCCCACAAGCTCCCCGACCCGTGGGTGACAGTGGGTGACAGGCCTTGTCTCTCCCCATCCCCACACACAGCAACCCTCACTTGCTGGGGAGGCAGCCAGGTGGCAGGGCTGGCAGGCTTCAGCACTACGTGGACTCGTCTTCCTGGAGATAAATTCGGCATATCTGTAGCATCTGGAAGAGATTCATTGAAAACTGAGGTGAGGAACAAGGTGTGTGAATGACACACCTGCACCTTGTGATGGTCCCCCGGTCAGCTAATCCCTCACAGCAGAGCAGCACATCATGACTTGCTCCAGTGGAGCCCACAGACAGCTTAGCAGTCCTCAGCAGCCTCTTGCAGGATGTGTGTTTTGATCTGCGTGGTTTCAGTGCCGCATATCCTCCATTACTGATTCAATGAGATTGATGGCTTGCAGCAACACCAGGAGACATCTGTCCTATCTTAGAAGTGGCCAAGCCACTTTTACAGCCACTGACATTTGGGCACTTCCAGAATTCACGTTGCAGGGTGTGAGCCGTTTGCAGAAGCAGACAGATATCTTGTTGCAGAGCAAGATACGTTTTTTTGCCGTAGTAAGAGAGTAGGGTCAACAAAGTTGAGATTTTTTTCAAAGTTGCATTTTGAGGTGCTTGCTGACTGTTGGCTGGTGCAAGATGTAAAAAAGCTCCAGTTCACTTTAGCCACGCCTGTGATGCGGATAACTCTGGCTTCAAGCAGGTGAACGTTTTGTCTGCAGCCTGCTTTGTGTGTGTACTGTGGGCTTGTTACTGGGAAACTGTGTCCTTGGCCCTACTCTGTGTCCCCGAGCATGTCCCTTCAGTAGGTGACAGACAGGAGTCTGCTGCAAGGGTCCCACTTTGTGGCACTGAATTTCTCCGAACCACGGACTTCACAGGGGACTCCGCACTTCTGGGAGCTGGGAAATAGCTCTTTGAACGAGGCACAGGGGTGTGCCAGAGGTGCTTCAGCACGAGCACTGGCACTGGCAGGCAAGGTGGTCAGCGAGGAGAAAATTGTGGAGAGAATTCTTTTGGACATCTTCAAACACACAGACTGAAATCTTACTCAAGCAGGCAGGTGAGTAGAAATGATTCCCAGGTGGTTTACGTCTTAACTTACAACTTCCCAGGCCTCAGCTTGGAGTGGGACAAAGGAAACACTGAGTTCTCCTGCGCTTTGCTAGGAACCCAGCTGATCATACTGAGCTTGGCTGTTCCAGGCTGTAGTTCTGTCACCTGGCCAGCAGACTGCCTGCGAGAGCTGGACTGGGATGCGTTTTTGTTTTCCTCTGTCATCTGGATTCTGCAGAAGTGTCCCGTGCCCTTGGAAATGCATACTGCACTGCAGAGGAAGGAGCTAAATGTGACCTAGGATCAGCCTATGGCTTTATCAGAGTACCCTGAACGCCTTCGGTGTCTGGAACAAATAACAATACATCTGGGTAGAAGATTCCCATCAATCTTCTCTGTTGAAGAAAACTAAACACAGGGTCAATCTTTTCAATCTCACCAGTTAAACAAACCTAGCTAGGCACATGGGGAAAATTTCCTTGAGTCTACTATATACAGCAATGCCTTCCCCATTATGACAAAGACATAACGCCCAGCAAAGTCATGCTTACAAGTTTGACAGCGAGGCTGTAAGCAGAGATGACATTGAACTGTATGAATGGTATTTGTTCAGCCATACCTGGGGAAAAATATGTTTCCAGAGGTCAGCTGAGCTTTGCATGTGCCTGGATGGAATTCCCTGATGCCTGCTGGCAGCACAGCAATTCCTGAAGCGCTGCTAATGCTCCAGTGATGGAGGTAGTATGTGTGGGGTTGCTTCTAGGCACTTGCAGTGGGAGCAAGCTGCAGTGCTGCAAAGCCCTTACACTGCCCATCAAGCACGAACGTGTGCAAACAGCTTAAGCTAAAGCATTTCTGTCTTGATTGATGCTTAAGAAAAACGTGTAATTTGCTCGTAGCATCATGTTTCCCTCCTTGTCCTCCCAGAGAGGAGCAGCTTGAGGAACAGAAAGCTGTGGGTGTCTGTCCTCCTAGCAGGTCTCTGTAGATTTTCAGAGGTACCGCTGCCTTTCTCAGCAGTGTAGTCTCCTTGTGCTCTGCTTTGAGCTTCTTCTCATTGGCTTTTTCCCCTTTCAAGCACCTCATCCTCAGAGGTGGCTTTGTCCTTGTCTTTTCTGTTTGCTCTGCTGCTTTGAATAGCCTTGTGCTTTCCAGAGACTTATCCCCCATTAGTCTTCTCATCAGAATTTTCTCCTTTTTATTTATTTATTTATTTATTTGCATTCCTTCAGTGGTTCTTCTCTGGGTTTTGTCTTTTGCGGAGACTTTTAAAAGCTTCATCCACAGTCAAACACATCTATCATCCTTTCTCTTGCTAACATTACTTATGATCTGTGCTCAGTTGCTGTCCTTTGTTTTCCATCTTCAGGTGCAGCTGCCTGTAGGGTGGGAAGGAGACTGGCATAGCTGCAGCCCAGCAGGCCGTGTCCTTGCCCTATGGCCTGTATCCACACCTCTTCCAGATCATTCCAGACACACAGAAACCTTACGGAAGGTGTCCTTGCCCACAGGGATAGTTTCTACTAGAGCTCTACTATAATCTTCATTTGTGCCCTGAGCTAAGAAATATCAAATTCTTTCTCAACTTTTCCTCTGACTGGATTTTCCTGTTCTCCCTGCACATATTCTCTTTGTACGGAGTTACTGGCTGCTGAGAAATCCTGTGGCAGCACATTCCCCAGGCTGTTTTGCATTGTTCAGATGAAGTATTTGGTGAGCACAGACAGTAAAATTTCACCCTAGCTTGCCTGTAACAGCAGCAGAAGTATGGTTTGTAGGTGACCCTTGCACTGACCACTCCCACCAAGTCCACAAGTTGGGATTAAGAATGGATGCTGTGCATTGATTTCTGTGAGTGGGCAAATTTATGATGCCACATTCATCTCTTACAATAGGTAAGAAGGATAAGTACAGATCCCAAATGGGAGAACCTCTCTCAAATTCTATAAATTATGTACTAGAACTAGCAGTACAGCGGACATTACACTTAAAAAAAAAAAAAAAAAAAGATGACGTGGTGATTTCTAAATCTTAACAATCTGATATGATGGGCGAGACCAAACAAATGCCTGTTTATACTTGTACCTAGTTAAGGAAGCCTACAGAAACTCTGAGAATGGCTTAAGGTCACTACAAGAAAATATTTGCTTGCCTTCTCACTAGCACAGAGAGAATGCCAGTCGTTATTAGCACCCATGCCATAAATACAGACTATCAAGTAATTTTCCTTAGTTGACCTTCCTGGTAATAAATTTTCTCAGTCATTTCAGAGGATTTATGACGCCTGAGACCATCCTCCTCATACCAAAGCCTGTCAGGCAGCTTGTAGCTCTGTCTTCACAGGACTGCCCTGTCACTCCCAAGGAGCCCAATACAGCTTTTGTGGTGCCGGCTTGAGGAATGATTGCCACTCACGACTTGCTGTCACCACTTGTCCGAACACATGGCTAAGAATCCCCAATTGCAGCTGCGAGCCTTCCCAACGAGATGCTGGGAATAAGGCAAAAGCTGAGAGAAAAAAAAAAAAAAAAAAAAGGGAAAGAAAAAAAAAAAGGACACTGTCCTTTGCTGTTCAAAGCATGTGCAAGAATCACTAGTGCTTTCAAAAGCCTGCCTGAAAGTTTTAGAAATTATGCTTTGGCTGAGAGAAAATCCCTAAAAGGTCAAAAATGTTAGGAGAAACTTCCAGAGACATAACAAAGCAGACATCAGCATATTAGAGAGTAATTTCTGGTAGCTATCCATACTGCTAAGATAGCTGAGGCTTGTATTTCAGCAACAGCTTCCTCCTTTTTTGGTCCTGATTTTGCTCCTGGGATTAATTTTTAATGCCGTATTTACCTGGAATCTCCAGGTATGGGATCAGTTTGCAGCAATACAGAAGAAATGGATGTATGATAGCTGAGGTCTGAAGAGGCCTGTTTTCTGGAAATTTTTCCACTTTTTCACTTTACAGAACATACAAGGTACCTCGATGGACCAGCTCGGCATTTAGTACGCAGCAGCAGCAGTAGGAAACAGGGTACGTAAGCATGGCTGTTTTCTGCAGCGCATTGCTAGAATATGGATATTTTAGTCACTAGCTATTGCTGGTACCAGAAGGGATGTTTTACTTGTTCTTTTTTTTTGCCGCTAATCATTGCAGTGGAAGATTGCCGTGTGGGTAGGGGAGCTCTGTGGCAACATAGCCTCGCCTGTGCGTCTGTGGAGACGAACGCATAAAGATGTTTTGTGTGCTACTGTAAGCTTCCCAAAGGGCTAGAGGGAAAATATGAGGGGGACGATTGTGTCCTAAACTTTGCTAAAGCTGATTTATGTTTCAGAGGACACTTGGCCAGGCTACCGCCTGGAGCCGAGCCCCCCCGAAGCCTCGCCTCAGGCCGCCAACAAAATGGCGGCGGGCGCGCAGTGCCCGCAGTAAAGATGGCGGCGCGGAGGGGGGGCGGCGGCTATCCGCGGTGCGGGCGAGTGGCGCCTTTGTCCCTGGCCCGGCTCCGGAGGCGGAGATTAACGGGGGCGGAGCTGGGGCGAGCACGGCGCTGGGCGAGCGGCGGCGGCTGCTCGGGGAGAGCCGTTGCTGCCGTCTCCGCCGTCCCGGACCACCATCGCCACCCCCCTCCCCGGCATGAGGAAACGCAACGAGTCGGTCACGGTGGAGCATGAGCGCGCCGCCGCCGCGCCCGCGCCGCTCGACAAAGGCTGCAGCCTGAGGCACAGCCTCCGCCTGCCCGCCGCCGCCGACACGGGCATGAAGCGACCGCTCGGCAGGTGAGCACCGGTACGAGCTGCACCGGCACGGAGCGCCGCGCCTTCCCCGGGGGTGCCCTGACCGGGCGCCGGGCGCTGCCCTGCCGCGGTGCCTCGGGATGGGGCCGACCCTGAGGGGAGCCCCGGGGGGGTGTGTGGTGTTCGGGGGTCTCGGGGTGTCGTTAATTTGGGAATTAATTAGAGATCTGGCCGCCGAGGGCCGGCAGGGGCTGGGGTTAGTACCTGCCCGGTACGGTCCCTTGGGCGCGGAGTCCTGTCAGGCAGAGAGGTGTGTGGGCTATGCTTCTTTTTTGTAAAAAAACAAAAAACAAAACAAAAAAACAGTGAGTGGGATTTAGGTGAGGGTCGAGGAAGCTTATCTACGTGTCTGCACAAGTAAAGAGTCTATCTGCGTTCGCGTTTTTAACGTTTTGCAGATATTTACTCTGTTGTGCTAGGAGAACGCTTGCGCCCCTCGGTACAAACAAAAATCTGTCACGAGAGAAGATGCTTATAAGCTGGAGCCGCCTTCGTGCAACATTTCAGGGGGGTGTGAAGACTCACTGATGCTTTCGAAGGGTAGGGAGGAAAAAGAAGCAACCCTTGAGGCACCTCGGCGCCAGCACAGTGATTTTCCTTCGGTTGCGTTTTTCCTAAGTGTGAAGAATATTTAATGATCGCGGTAGCTGTGTGGTTTGGGTGGCTGATGCCAAACTGCTGTGCTTCAGGAACACAGCAGCCCCAAAACATCCAAAGGCAGTCGACAGATTTCTAGAAAATGAGCTCACGTGGCTGCTTCTCTGGTAAATTTTCGGAGACTCTGTTCTCTTTGACAAAATTTAACATTTGAAGATAACATTTTCCTGCTGATGACGTAGATTTTTGTTGTGTTCAGTGACAGAGCCCGTAAAGTGTTGTTATTAAACTTGATGGGTAATAGCTATTTGTTTTTATGCCCTGGAGGTAAACCTTTGGGAACGCTCTGTTCACGTTACGACGAGCTTTTGGTAATTGAAAATGGCGCTGGGTTGATCTCTCCATTTTAATGACTGTGCAATAGATCAGGCTCTGTCAGTGCTCTGCTTTTATAATAACTCAAAAAATCAGCATATTTATTCAGTTTGTTGAAGTGGATAACTTCTAGGGACCAGTGGTAATCAAGTGATGGCTTGATCACTTCCTCACCATCGCAGATAGCATCGAAGTACTTCTTACTGAAGCAGAAGCACTATGTTGGTGGTGGGCTCTGAACAGGTCCTAAGAGCGCACAGGGCAGGCTGTTGGCGTGGTCTGGCAGGCAGGTACTTTGTGGAAGTGGTCACCAGGCACAGCACAGCCATTAGAAATGCAGCATTGGGAAGGCCAAACTAAAAGCTGGGGAAACATGCTCCATTTGTGGAAGTTTTCTTGCATTTATTTCTCTCCTTCCGCACTTTTAAAATGATCAGCAGGTAAATAGTCCTTACAAAGGCTCAGTGTTGAGCCTTTGAAGCCTGTTTCAGAAATCCTTGAAGTCCCGTCTGTGTTTTGAACCTTTTTTTTGTTTGTTTGTTTAGTCCTGTATTCCATATACAGCAGTGTTTATCAAACTTTTGATGTTGTAGGAAAGCCTTATCTGTTTGGAGCACACTTTCCCTCTTCCACGTTTAAATAAATAAAAAAATAAATAAAATCTCAGCAACCGTGCTGTGCAGTGTTGCAAAAATGGTGTTTGTTCGCAACTGAGTAAGAGTGAAAGTGGAACAATCACTTGCTTATATACCTCTGTTACTTTTTTCTGCTCTCCTAGTATTTTGTCCTTCTCACTGACTTTAAATGGACCTCCTTTGACTGCTTCATCCCATGAGCCTTCAGATGGTGTTTTGCAGGCAAGGCGTCTGGTTCTGCTAATACCCTCTGGTTATGTTTTCTGCAGGATAACAAATACACTGCTGAAGTATGAATCTGAGTCTGTAGGAATGTGAGGTCCAGGCAGAAGAGGGTATGATGCCCAGAGATAACGGGGTTGTCCAGAACAACCACCCTGAGTCAGGTCACACAGCTGCCTAGCTCCCTGCCCCACCTTTGGCGGCAGGTAGCAGCGGGTGTTTCAGGAAGAGCACAAGAGGAGGGTACGTATATAACAGACCTCCACTGGTGGGGTATCCTGACAGTCATCAGTTATGTAGCCAACTGCAGTATGATCACCTGGATCTTCCTGTTTTAATATGCAAAGTTGCGCTGTTATTGCAGCGTTTGTTATACCGCTGGATATAAAATGAATATTTGATTGTGTTGCTGTTTTTCAGCGTGCTTCATCGGTTTTACTTCCTGGCTCACGGAAGCTGGAAAGAGGTGAAAACTGGCTGAGGCGAAGTTGCTGGGATGGTAGAGGCGACATGGTATCAGGAACAGGGATTAGTGCTGCAGCAAGCTATTCCTAGCAATGTGCCTGTTGCTGAGATGGTTAAAGTCAGCACTTCTGGTGGCTCTGGGTTCTGTGTTCAGGGGAACTGGGGCTGCCTGCATTTCGTACAGCTGTTACGTAGGTCTCTCTGGATATGGCTTTTCATCTTGTCTTTGGAAATGACACGAACCACTGATTGGAAAAGCAAACCAACCCCACAGTAGCCTGAGGTGTTTGCAGCATCGGGGTTTGTACTTGCAGTGGTGACCAGGGCATGTGCTCTTCCCCAGCAGGGCTTTCTGTTCGTGTCCAGTGCTTCAGCAGAGGCTAAATAGCACCATAACTGCAAATGTAAGCACTACTTATTCTTTCAGCAGTATTTTTTATTTTTCACTAGCACCATATTTGTCCCTCTGTTTCGGTTCAGACATATCATCACGCTGTGCTCATTCAGCCGAGAGCTGAAATTCATTCTGAAGAGGTGGCCGTGCATTTGAACTGCTGTTACACAGAGTGTGTGTGTGTGTGCATATCATGGAGATGGGTTTCTGATAAATAAGACTTACGTGGTTTAGGTGAGTGCATGCTGGAGTTAATGTGGCTTTTCTTAAGTGGTTTACAAATGGCAAGGAACAAATACAGGCATTTCCCTTATTCTTCCAAATGTAGTGGTAAAATACAATCTAATGATTATCTAAGAACAGTAGCTGCTTCGACAGTCTGTGAACAATGAGTTTTTTAACACATTTAGTCTGAAACTATTAAAAGAAACAGCATGTGGTACCTGGATTCCCCGGTATGAGTTTTGTGTGGGTAGCCATTCCCGTAATGTTGGTGTTAGGGTGCATTTTCCACCTGGTGGTTTAAAGTACCTGCTAGCTGTTATTAAGGTAGCGCTGTGTTTTGGGCATAGCAATCACAGCGGGTTCATGTTTGAAGGGTGGTTGTGAGGCTGCTGCTCTGACTCGTTTTTGTGATCGGTGGCCGTGATGGTTTGAGGAAATGCATTTGAATAGCCTTAGGTGTGGAAAGCCTTTACGCGAGAGCAAGGAGAATAAAGAAAGCCAGGCAAGCTTTTAATAATGGCTCTGGTATCAAAGCAAATTCTCCTATCTCATTTCTGCTGAACCCTGCTCCTAGAGGCAAACGGTCACATGAATATTACCTTTCTCTCCCATGCCTTAGTCCTTATTTGTACCTCATTAGTCCCAGTTGATAGTCAGACTATAGACCCGAAGTATTTAATTATCATTCCACAGTCTCCTACGCTTGTTTGCTGCTGTTGATAAGACTTAGTTCTGTCTCTCTCCGTGCTGTGAAGCAGTGATAAGCTGCAAACCCCATACATGTAAGCTCTGTACCTTGATATTTTTGTCTTGCTGCATCTCTGGAGAATCCTGTTGTCCTCCAGCCTGTCTCTTCACTTATCTCAGCCGTCTTCACCCTTAGTGGCCCCTGTTCCTGACTCAAGTCCCCTCAAGGTGTGTTTTTGGCAGCCTTCCTCTGGCCGTCCAACCCATGGGTCCCACAAGCTAGATCCCTTTTGTCTGAACATACGGCAATGTGGTGTAATTTCAGTTTGACTGCAATCACCCGTGCTTGCCTTGTGCATGGTTTCTCAGCCTTTCTCTGGAAAGGCAGATGTCTTCTTACGGTACTTTTTGTGGGTATATATTTTTTTTAATACAGTAAAATGCTGAAGACTGCAAGGCTGAAGGCTGCTGCTACAGTCTGGTGCCGTTCCCTCTGATACGGCTGAGTTTTGCTGTATATTCCTTAAGAATCTTTTCCCCATTAAGTTTTGTGCCATCTTTTCCCTTCAGTTGCTGTCTTAAGGTCAAAACTTGCTAGTGTTCTTCAAGGAGAAGAGGTGCTGCTTGTATGGGGAAGTCTCAGCGGTCACGTAACCTTTTCACCAATTCCACCTTCCTGCTGAGTAGCCTCTGCTTCCTCAGTTGTTCTTGAGCAAAGTTCACAAAGGAGCTGTAAAATGATTTCCAGTTTCTTGCCTGTGCCTTCTTTCACAGTGAGTACAGGTCGAACCACAGTTCCTCATCTGGGTGTAAAAACAACTTGCTCTGTGGTTTTCTGTTTATTTATCTATTTTTGCTACAATTCTTCTTTGAAGAGGACACACAGTAATGTTTTGCTAGGATCTGTCAAAACCGGGATTGTGTAATTACTTCCACACATCTGGCTGGCTGTCCCATGAATGACAACTCAGTGGCTGGGTCCAAACCCAGGCGTCATTTTCGGCCACGTGGACAGCTTATGACTGTGAGTGCCTCTGAGCTGCTTGCAGGTTACCCGGTTTGGGGGATTGCACCTCTTAAATTTATCTTTTTGTGCTCATCTCCCTCTTTTCCTCAAAGATGTGTAATTCATACAGCTGAAATAGCAAGATTCTTTGCAAAGTGGAAGAGTTAGTAGGTGCATTTTGTTAGTTTTAGTGTTGTTTTTTTCAGCTAGGGATTTTTTTCTTGTCTTACTGATACGTGAGGCCGTTGTGTTGATATGTGCCTGACAATTCTGTGCTTCGGTGTGTACTTTTGAAGCCTGTCTTCTTCCATTGTATTCATCACCGAATTTGTTTTTTTGTGTTAAACAGAAAACGCAGAACTCTTTCAAGCATCTCTTGGGACTCTGAGCATTCTGCTGCAGATCTGCCTGTAGGATCTAAAATTTCTTTCCTTGGATCCAGTCTTCCTGTGAGTCACTGGATTTTCTGTAATAGAGCACAGCATTTTTCTGCTGTGCTTGCTTCATGCTATGTCATCCCGCAGTCCCTGAGCACTTCTCTCAAGTTCCCCACGCTTCTCTCAGAGAACTCTGCTTGAGCACGCTTGCTTCAGACTCTCGAGTTATGTCTGAGCTTTGTGTTGGTCTCCTCAAACTCAGTTTCAGTGCAGCGCCATCCTTCTGACATCACTTGGGCCCCTGGGTTCGGTTGTTCTGCTTTGATAGCTTATGTCTGAATTATTAATTACTGCATTATTATTAATCGCTGGTGCTTTGTAATTCTTATAAGTCTCTCTTCTGCTTAGGAGCTGTATAAATTGCAGAGCTCTGCTTGTTTCGGTATACCTAAATTTCCCAGTATATGGGTGGTTCTGGGTGATTCCTGGGGTCAAGAGGACTTTCTAGTCATCCCCAGAGAGATGTCTTTGTGGAGATCAGGATCTTCTCAGTGTTATCCCAAAGTTTTCTTTCCTTTCTTCTCAGCTGGCTGCTCTGGGTTCCTCTGGTCATACCAGTGACTATAAGCTTGTCAGGCAGCGTGATGCTGTGCAAGCTAAACTGAGCTTCAACATCAGCACAACTCCTAGGCGTCCAGTATGAGCTTTTCCCTCTGGATGTCCTTTTTGCCTCTGATATCCCCACATCTACATCCAGCCTGTTCTTAAGTGGGGGATCTATGGCCTACTTACAAGCAGCTCATTTCGAAAGATGACTTGCTTTCATGCTATAAATGGCTTGGAGTTGCCTAGCCAGGAATCTAGTTCTCTGCAAACGCATTCCCAGGTCATCGTGGCAAGCCTGTAGGTTTTCTCCAGGATGTGCTAATACGTGTTCCTTGTTGTTGAAAGCGACGTTGTGGGGTTTTAATGAAAATTAATGATGGTGGCATCGTTTCCTCTGCAGAATCTGCTGCTGTGGCACAAGCAAGAGGCCTGGTACGCCCAAGCAAGCTTTCTGCTGCTAATGAGGGTCCTGTCCTGCCTGCTGAGTCCCGGTTCCTTCTAAAGGCACCGTGCTACTGTGATGCTCCTTTAGGAGGCTACAGCTAATTTACAGGCCCGAGGGGTGGGTCACGTTATTTTGGCAACCGTATCAGGATGTGAAATTAATTAATAGGCTTCTACCCTACAGATCCCTGCGTTTTGGAGACTGTGAGAAGCTGTGCTGTCAAGTTGGTGTTGCAGTGTGGATGGCTTCTGACACCCAGAGCGGGGGAGTGCAAGCAAGGAAGGCTCACTAAGGCTGTAATGTGAGAGCGCTATGTTAATGAGGCTGTGACTGAATCAGTACCTCAAGAAGATTAAAAGAGAGTACTTCTGGTGTTTTAAAAGGGTAACAGGAGACCGAGGAGACTTTAAAGTCATTAGCCTGACGTGGAGTCTGCAATTTTAATGGTAAGAGTTAATTTGTGATTCAGTGGAAGAAGACTTAGCAGCTAAATGCATATAGTAATGAAAGTGGATTCACCCTTCGGAAGGCAAGCGTAAAATGTGACAGGTTTGTCAAGATCATGGCCCGGCTGATGGAAGCACAATTGGTAGAATTGTTTCTCCAAAGTGCTTGACTTTGTACCGCACTCCCTTTGTTTCATTTAAAGGGCTTGCATTGCAAACGAAGGGCTATTAGCTGCACTGGAAAGCAGCTCAGGGAGAGACACAGCTGGGGATCCCTGGGCTGAAGGGCGTGTAATTTGTGTATCAGCCAGAGCAGAGTGGAGATGGTTACTGCTGGTAAAACCGGGAGGATGAGGTAGCAAGCAGGGCAAGTCAGCAGTCCCGGGGCGGCTGGTGAAATAGCCAAAAGTTCACCGGGAGCCAGGCGAGAGCACCGAGCTTGCAGCCATGGGATGGGTGCTGGGCACGGTGTGGAGTCATGCTGCGTGGTCACCTCTGCCTGTGGGCACCAGCACTGAAGGCTGCAGCCCACCTCGCTTCTCGTTGTCTCCCAGCAGTGTTGGTCAAACACTCGGCTTCAGAAATCTGCTTCTTTAATGAAGGCAATTAAACTTCTGAGCAGAGCTTCCTATTTTTAGCCCGCGTTAAGTGCCGTGCTCATTTAAACCATGATTATTGAACGGAGCTAACAGGAAGGATGTCTGTGTTTACTTTTCAAATCAAACTGTTTGTTTAACCCAGATTTATTCTAACGTTATAACTCTCACTGAGTGCTAAAGCAATAAAAAAGATCGCTGGGCCAGAAATTGAACTTTTACAAATAAACGTTAGGAAACATTTGAGATGTCCCGCAGCTGCCCTCTCCTTGCTCAAAGCAATTTTCAAATTGCAGAAAGAGAATTTTAGAAATCAAAAGAAAAGCGTGGGGGGAAACAAACAGACATCAAAGTTTTCTTCTGACTCTAGCAAATATCTTAAACAAAACCTTCCAACGGAGGGCATGCGGGTTGCATAGCCTAAGTAGTTCAATGTCTGCGGAGTTTGTTTTAATAACAGAAAACCAAAACAAGCTTCCCCTGACAGAGTGGCCGATGTGCCGATTTGTGGTAAGTCACTGCCACGGCTGGACATGTGCTGCATGGCTTTAGGCACGGATAACAGAGCAGCTATTGCTCTTTTAGCTTCGTGCAAGCCTGGAGGTGTTCTCTCATGTCACGACGGGTAAGAGGTGACTGTGTTCTTCGGTTACCTCTACCTCATTTTTTAAAATGTATTTATTTATTTTTTACTAGGAGCACTGAGTGAATAGCGACAACTGGTGTTCCTTTGCAGGTTGGCTGGCCAAAATGTGGGCTTTGCCTTTCGCTTGTTGTGTGGTGCTGCTTGTCTGTTAGGCACGGCACGTAAGAAGGGCAGCCAAGATATCCTTTCCTGCGGCATCTGGATGGTAGTATTAAAGTCAGGTTTGCAGCAGCTGAAAGTACAGCTTAATGCTTCTTGCAGAAGAGATTTCTCTTGAATGATACTCGAAATGAGGCCGTGTGGAGTCTCATCTCTCACTGCCGACAGTGGGCAGGATAAAGGATTTCATGTGGCATAACTGGGAAAAATGATTTGCTTGGAAGAGAACTTCTTTTCAGTGGGGTGTAAGCAAGCTGAGGGCAGAGAACAGCAAATATATTTACCCTGTCTAGAGGCTGATTTGCCTTCCCCTTGCGGTAAAGCTTCCCATGGGGTGACTGCTCCAAGTCAGCGAAGCTTCAGCAGATGAGGGTGATGTAACTGGAGTTTGTTTCAGTCAGGGCTCCCAGCTGGCAGCATCCTTTCTTGTGGAGGAAAACATGTGCAAGGTGTTCAAGGTGCTCAAGTGCATTTCTAGACTGCCTTGGTATCCTCACGAAGGGAAGCCTGGCTCTGTTTTCTCCCCTACAGCAGTCCTATCTCACTCTTTGTGGTTGGTTTCAGAGCAGCTTCAGGAAGCAGGAGCAAAGCAGACAAGGTCAGTTTTGTGCTGCTGGATATAAAATCTGCAAATTGAACACAGTCATTAGAAATACCCTGTTCTGTCCTTTGCAAACCCAGCAGAAACATGATGAATAAGCTTTTCTTTCAGGTTCCGACAGCTTTGTGCTGTGCCTGTCGTAAAGCACTTTCCCCCTTCCTACCAGAGCAGGGAGCACACACGCTTTAAGCTTTGCGGTGGATTGAGTTCTAGTGTTGCAAAACGTTCAGTTTCCACTGGGTTTAAGTAGAAATACGCCAACACTTGCTCTTCACCTTCCTCGTGTGTGTTTCCTGGCTTGGCTCTTCAGATCCCTGTAGTACTAGTGAAGGCTGTGGTTCTCGTTGTCAGCTTCAGTTTCCAAGCCTCGTCCTTGCGGAGTTTTTCCCTCCCCAAGCTGATACCCACAGCTGGAATCCTCGAACAAAGCGCAGATGAAAGCAGGAATGGATTCATCTCCCTGGCCGCATGCAAAATAACCTGCTGCTCAAGGTATGTCGGTGGCTGGCAGCAGCTCCGTGTCTGTTCCTGCATCTGTTCTTTAATCACGGCTGTCGCTTCATGGCCGTGCACTGTTTCGCCGAGCCTCCCTTTTTAAGCAGGTCACAATTTCAGAGAGCGCTGTGGCTGCCAGCTAAATGTGACAGCGATCAGCTGATGGCCAGCATATGTAATGTTTTGGCATTGTTTAATGTTCCCGTTTGCCTGTGTGCCTCTAACAGGGAACTGTTGGCTCATTGTAATCAAAATGTTTCACTGGTGATGTGTTCCGCATCTAAAGGTGGCCGTATCGCTGCTAATACAAAAGTATTTTTTTTTCTTTCAGGTTTCCAAGGAAAACTGGTTTCTGATCTCTGCCAGCAAAGGCAGAGCTGCCTTGGATGGACAAATGTGAGGTGACCATCCTAGTGCATGTGGAAGGAAGCTGTAGACAAGTGAGACTGCTGCCCGGATGCTTTAAAAGAGAGCCAGAGCCACCGAGCATGCCAGGAGTGGTAATTTCCAGGCTTGGGTGGCTGGTGGCCGTCTCCCAAAAACCGCTGTGGGAAAAGACCTCATGTTCACAAGGCTGTGCAGCTTGGAAACGTGGACCTGTTCCTACATGCGTATCCATAGGAACTGAGTCTGAACCCGTGGGTTCCCGTTGCTGCTGCACACATGGCAGTCTGGCAGATGTACAGGATGTGAACAGGTTTATGTGGGAGCAGGGGAACTGGCTTTTTCGGTTATGGCCCTCAGCTAACAGGCAAATGGCTCTCTGTTCAACCGCAGTTAGGAACTGGGGTGGAGTTTTGCACGTCTAAATTGGTTTTACTCTCCACCCTTTGCTTTTACACCCCAATATAGGAGAGGGTGAGAGGGAAATGAGCTGCACTGCTTCAGTAGGAATCCCCCTTGGCTGCTCTCAGGCTCCTATATTGCACTTCCAGTGCTGTTTAAACCTTTTCTCGTTTATCTTTTTTTTTTCCCCTTCCATTTTCAGACAGCTGTGTGTTCCCCAGCTCATGGACTAGCCGAGGGTTGTGCCTTTAATACAAACCAGCTGTCGGCTGTGAAATGAGTGGAGAACTTTAGAATTCAGTAAACACTGTGGAGGGAGTGTGCTTGCACCGCAGCAGTATTCCAGTGCCAGGCTCGGCTAAAATCTCGCGTGGGTGACTTCAGCTTTGATAAGTGTCAGCAGCACTGCTGGGGAGCTCCGGAGGAAGCCTGTTCGGGGAATTTAAACGAAAGGTTTATCCTGGAAAGGCTGTGGTGCAAACTAAGCTGCTGTTGCACAAGATGCGTTGAGAGCAAGTCAACAACCTCAAAACCCCAGTCCCCAGGCCAGTTTTTCTGTCCCAACAGCCGATTGTTCAATTGCCTAGGGTGTAATTACTCATTGTTTGCTGCGTGCTTAAAATAACAGAAGCCTCTGCTCCTTTCCTCTTAAAACACGGCTTTCAGGTGAAGGCTGTCATGCACAATTAACGCGAATGCCTAATGCCCTTCCAGCGAAGTATTGAAAAGTAGCGTAGCTGTTGTTGAGTGAGTCAGTGTGCGCTTTAAATCAATCACTGCTGAGACAGGAGAACCCACTGCACGCATGTTTGAAGGGGTTGGGTGCTTGGGGGGGGTGGGCAAAAGTGAGTTGTAGCTCCTGTGCCCCCATCCCGTGGGGTGTGGAAGTGCCTGGGGAGCCTTTTCCCACCCGGCTTCATTTGCTCAGCTCTTTGTAGAAGGGTTTCGGTGCCCGAGGCACGTACGTTACCTGTGGGCAGCTCTGCTATTTCTGGCCATTAGCACTGGGCCCTTGTGTACCTTTCCCTGCCTTTGTGGGCTTGCTTTTCTTCCTGCTGCTCCCCAGGTCCCTGCCTGACCCTCCATGGCATTTCATTGCTGTCAGCTGATGGGCAGCGCCTTCCCCTTCGCCTTACCTTCCCTGCTGCCACCTCAGTTCCCCTTCTTGCTGCAGCACAGTCTTGGATCCTGCAGTTCCTCCCCGAGGGCATTCCCTATCCTGTAAACCAAAGCTGTTTTTTAAGGTCTCCATATCAGGAGCTTGCCCCTTCCCAATAAAAAACCCATTCATTGAGGTGCCCTCCTTTATTTAGAGGGCCAGATGTTGAGTTCATGCTGGCAAGATGATGTTCTTCTTGGGGTTGGTTGCTCTAAGTTAGCATCTTCTTGCTTGCTTATGGTCAGAAGGAGGTGCAGGAGCAGTCCGGGAGCCAGTGTTGTGAGAGGGGAGCTAGGCAATGAGGTGGTGGGCTGGAGGAATTTGTGAGCTTCAAGTTTCACACCTCATCTGTGCTCAGATAGTTGGGGCAACACTGCCTGAAGTCCTTACCCCAGCCCAAAGGAGATGTCCTGCGTGCAACAGCTTGCTTTGGGGCTAAAATGGGTAAGAAAGTCTCGAGGAAGAGCTTGGGAGTAGGGAGTTTGCCGTGGGAAGTGGGATAAAAACAGCACAGAGCCTGTCAAATGGACTTCTCTGTTTTAATCGTGTTGTGGTTTTGTTCTTGTAAAAAAGATGATAGAAATCCAGTAAGGTAATGCGAAGTCTCTAGGCATTTGGTTGCTGTTGTTAATGTAAAACAAGGGGTGGGCTGCTGGTGAGCATCTAGCCAAAACATGCCGCTTGTCAGCAAACACGACCAGAACTTCTCTGGAGCTGCGTGCAGCTTTCGCTCTGTGATGCTGCCACAAACAGAGAAATAAGCTGCTGCTTACGAGAGCTGTTTGCTGCCCTACAGAAATAGCAAAAAATAAAAAAGGGGGGGACCCCTTTTGGAACCCCTCGAATTTCCTGCTACCATAAAAAGTGTTACGGGTGTGCTCGCAGCTCCTGGGCGATGCAGGTCCGACATGCTTTTCCCCCTGCCGGGATGCCTTTGCCTTCCATTGTTGCTGGTGATGTTGGTAACGGTCAGTAAATCCCATCCTGTCCTTGGCAGGCATGGCATGTGTCAGGAACAATTTATTCTTTGGTTGAAAACACCGCAGTGTTAGCCAGTGGATTGTAAAATACGTTTTTGCTGTGTATCAGTAGCCTTGCTCTGGAAGGGAGCCTGTGGTTAAACAATGAATGGGAGTGGAGTGGTGTTCGAGTGCTTGACAAATCCCCGAGTGCTTTACCCTTGTAAAAATGTGCTCGCACAGCTCTTTGCCATGGAGTGCCTTCGGTCTGTTTTCAGGAGGTCACAATCTTCCAGACTCCTCGTGTGCATAGAGAGGTGCGCTGAAGTGGTGAGACCGTGCGGCAGGCCTGTTTCTGAGAGAGGTTAGAGTGTTTCTTCAGAGACAGGCGAACTGCGAGATTATAAGGAAGGTGCTTTGTTTTCCTTTTGTTAAGAAGTGGCAAAGGCATCTGGTAGATTCAATTTTCTTTCTGTTTTCCACACCTTGAGCACAGATTTTTAGGAATCGGTTGAAGCAAAAAGTCTCTGAAGCTGCAGATACCCAGACAGTTTGTGTCCGTGATTTTTTTATTGCTTTATTTTATGGAACACACTTGGAAAAACATGAATACTCCTTTAAATTTGTCTTGTTTCCAGGATTATGGCTTTGTTTATAGGTTTTTTGTTTGTTTTTTTTTTTTTTTAGATGATTGCTTCATCTTTCATATAGCAAGATGAGTTTGGGGCCTTTGATTTTTACTTTTGAGTTGTTTTGCAGGGCGCTGATGCTGCTTAAAAAGGATCCTAAAGCCGAAGGGGGAGATTGCTGTGACTCGTAACATCTGAGCAGCTGAGACTTCTGTGTTCCTGCTGGCTTTCATGAATTCAAGGGAAGATGTGTTTTCGGGACTGGGTGGATTTTCTATAATTCAGCCTCCTGCTCTCGATACAGTGCCTCCAGTGAAGCAGAACTAAGGCTTGGCCGAAGACTTCATTAAGGAGAAATTTGTATAGTCGGGCCTGAAATAGAAGAGTCACGTGAGGGCCCGTTTGCCTATGCAGCTTCGTTCACCGCAAGCAGAAGCCAGGAGGGGACAAACCCTTCGACATCAGCATCTTCTCAGTTTGCGTTTGCCTGCACATAAAGCAGGTTTTGCAGCAAAGCAGGGAGAAAAAGACCCAAATTATTCTTGTGGTGCAAAACTGCTCTGTTGCCCGTCACTGCGCCAGCTGGCCAGAAGCTGCTGTTGTGTTTTGGAGCGGAGATGAGCCCCCAGCCTGCCTGTGAGCTCCCGATCAGGAGCTGGGAGGCTCTCTCTGTGCTTTCACACGGTTGGAAGGCTGGTAGGCTCGCTTTCTTTTTATGGCAGGGAACAAGTGAAATACAACAAAAGGCTAATCAGGTCGGGCAGATCAGATGGCCTGCGTGGAGGAAGAAGAACGACCTGGTGCTCCTTTCCTCCTTCAGGCCCTGCAAGAAGGAGGAGCCCTGTGCAATACCGCCCACCCAGAGGTCTGTAGGGAGAAGATGGATACTCCTGAGGATCTTACCTGGGCTTGAAACCATCTCTTCTTTAAAACGAGACCAGCAAGGAAGGCTTGCCATTGCTCTCGATCCTCCTCTCTGGGGAGGAGTGTACTGGTTTTTATTTTTACTGAATATTTTCTGTTGGAGAAGTGGGAGAACATATTCTTTTAATGCCGTTATTCATGCTGTTTATTCCTTCCTCTTTCAAAGTCACTTTTGCCACCTGGTAATCAGGGGGTACTTGGTGCGACCGATGGTCTCAGCTCTCCATGTGCCACGCTCTGAGTTCCTGCTGGGACAGGGCTGCTGGTTTGCAATTTGAACAGCCGATGGTTTGAGGGACACCAGAGCACACCAGAGAAACAGCATTCGCTGGAACAAGTGTAGAGGGATGTCCTCAGTGTCTACGAGCACTTTGTTTTACCGTTGTCTCTGCTGGCTGACAAAGGGCATGTAGGCTATTTGTGTCCCTTTGGGACTGCAAGCCCAGTGTACGTGTATTTCTGATAAATTCTGTCCCGTTCGTGCTAGAGTGAAGCTCTCAGGGTGTCAGTGTCCCTTTTCACCCTAGGGCTGTCCTTTCACCCTGGTAGTGTAGCTGATAGAGATCCTGATGGAAACTCATCTCGCGCGCTTCTGACAGGGAAGTGATTCAGGTGCTTTCCAGGGGAGGTGATTTTAATCTGGATCTGGATGCGGAGCACGCCTCAGAAGTGAGGTTATCAGGCACTTGCTGCTCACCAGACCCTGGAGTTTTCTTGGAGGGGAGTTTCTCGAAAGATGTTAGGGCCTGAAGTTCGTGGCTGGTAGATGAAGGAAAGCACAGGCAAGGGAAACTCCTCCTCAGAGGACCCCAAGGTCCTCCTCTCTGGTCAGGCACTTCTATCGTCTGCACAAGTGCAGCCCGTGATCATGCTGAGTAAATATAGGACCTTTGTCCTGGTGTGACATCCCAGGAAATGTTTCTATTTCTGGTGTCGCACACAGGATTTTCTTTGGATAAAGTATGTCTGGAGAGAAAGTGTGTTCTTTGTGCCTTAGCCTTTTGTGACTTAGCAGACAACTTAGAGTGGGCACACTTCAGCACCTTGTCTCGGATTTATCAGCAGAGGGGAAGCTGCTTGTCGATGGGCAGAGGCTTTGCCCTGGTTGCATGTCAAGTAGCTATCTCCCTGGTGATGAGGTGTACATGTCACCCTACCTCTTAGCATTGGCATGGGGTACTGGAGCGAAGGAGAGGGTGTTTCTCTTGGTCTCCTGAAGAGAAAAAGCGGAAGCTAAAACCGTTCATTTCTCAGTGTAGTCTTCAGCAATTTCTCTTCCCGATTCCAGCTCATGCCTGGGTCGTGTTCAGCGTTTCTGCAGGGGGATGTTTGGAGAACGTGTGGTTTGATGTCTTCTCCTTGTGCCTGGAGGGCTTCAGAGCCAAACCCCAAAGGTTTAACAGAGAGAAGCTTTTCTCCTTGAAGAGAAGCAAAATATGATGAAGGCTGAGCAACTGAACCTCAGTGATCTCTGTCCCACAAACCTTGCTAAGGGACCAAAAAAAAAGGTGCTGTGTGCTCATGTGGGGGTGGTTGTGGAAAGAAAGTTTTAGCTTGAGAGCAGAGAGCGCTGTGGTTGCCATTTGCCCAAGAGAAATACTGGGTGGCTTTTGCCAAAGTTGCGGGGGGTTTCCTTGTGTGCTCGGCTGACCTCCTGGCATGTCTCAGCTCCTCACTCTGGAGGATGCCAGCTGGGCTGCTCGCAAGGATCACGGCTGCGGGCAGGCTTTGTGTCCTGTGCCTGTGCCCTCGGGACCTCTGCGCCCTCCTCCTCCAGTTGCTGTTCTCCCTGGGGTGGAGATGGGTCACCGAGGCTTCGGTACCGCCAACGCTCTTCTGATGCTGTGCCTGTTCCTCTGCCAGTCCTTTGCTGCCTCTGTTTTCCGTAATGCTTTGAGAAAGGGGGCTCGAGGTATGGAAATGTCGCTGGAAGCCTCGCTGGCTTTCTTTACGTCCCCGCTGTCAGGCTTCCCATGGGAAGGATAATAATATTTTGAGCCTTTCAGCATGTCCCTGCTGCAGCCAGGCTTGGTTGTGGATGTTTTAATAATGTTTTTCTTTCTCTTTTGGAAAACAGCAGTTCAGGTTGTTAAGAAAAGGGCAGCCATTTGGAGGGCAGATGTCTGTGTAACCCGGGACGTGAGGAGACGGACAGGTCCTGGGGGTAGGCAGCGTTCAAGCCTTTTTAGCGCTACTGTGGAGCAAGCTCAGCGTGTTACCTCCTAGAACCGCCAAACAAGAGTAATAACTTCAGGTCTCTTGGAAAAGTTGATCCAAGACTTCGATGGCTGGCAGGAACTGCCGATAGTGAAAACTGGTTGTTCGCTGGCATGCAACGTGGTTCCTGCTCAGGGCTGTCCGCTGGAGAGGAGAAGTGCTGGAGCCTGAAGGGTTTGTGTGCATTTTAGTTCCTGACTGCAGTGGCACTCAGTGATTCTGTCCGTAGTGTGTCAGGCAGGTAAATCCTGAGAAGTACAACTTTATGTATACGTACGCACACACTCATACATATGTAATTATTCTGGGACAGTGAGGTATATTTTGAGAGCTTAACTTCTGCTGTGTGATAGTTTGCTTTTCTTAAAATGTTTTTTTCTGAAGTAGCTTACTCTTCCCTGTCAGGGTACTTAGGAGAAAGTAGAAATAAAGTGTTGGGGGAGCTCAGGTCTGGACTCCCAGAGAATTGGTGCCACACTAAGAAATCTCATCATGTTTTATAACTTAGAAAGATTTCCTTTCCAGGTCGTTGGAAGGTGTGACCCCTTTAAACTGGACAAGGCAGAATCTCTGCTCCAGTCTGTACGTGCGATCGCGTGTGATTTCATCAGTGTAAGATCAGGCTGTCTCATTACATGTAGTTCCTCAAAATATGTGAAAATGTAACTGGAAAAAAAAAATCTTGCTGATAGTGCTTGAAATGGTAAGTGCTTCTCTTTGGAGACAAACGTGTGATATGTTTCTCCAGGGATTTTGAAATCTGTAAAGTCATCAGGAAAAAAAGCTGTACCGAGTGGTTTAGAATGTAATCAGAGGGGAGTTTCTCTTCCCTTTCTCTAGGGCGTGTATCATCAGCTGACAGCTTGCTTGGCTTCTGCTTCTCTCAAACAGCTGAGCCTGTGTCAATGCCTTCAAGTTGGTTTTGTTTAAAGAATAAATGAAGTCGTTCTCCAATGCACCAAGCACGCAGATCGTTGTGACAACTGGTTCATAAAATTCCTGCTGTATTCAGGCCTTTCTTTTTCTTCCTTCTTTACACAGGCGATACGGATTATGGTTCCGGTTGCGGAGGCTAATAATCTGGTTGCTGGGAGTGTACGTAGCCATTCCGTTTCTAGTCAAACTTTGCCCTGCTATTCAGGCGAAGCTGGTCTTCCTAAACTTCGGTAAGTGACCCGCTCTGTTGGGGTGGGTGAAGGGTGAAGGGGAGGAATGTCTTTGTAATTCATTTGTCTGCTGTAACTTCCCCCGCGCTGCGTGTTTACGGCTTGTGAAGGATGTGAACTTTCACAGGCTGTAAGTTCTGCAAGCTGTGGGTTGGGGAGCGTTGGCTGTGGCCCTGGTGGTCTCTGTAGTATGTTGCAGTGTAAGTGCAGCCACCAAACCGGAGCCAGCTTTCAGCCCAAATGGTTTCCTTCAGGAAAACTGTACAATATGTCAAATACATTTTTCCAAAGGGTTTAACAAAGCTGCATGAACAGGCAGCAAGCAAGCGAAATTAAATCCAGCGCATTGTTTTCCAGGCCGTGACTCTTCACCTGAAAGCACTTTGGCAGAGTAGTTTGGTTGGGGCAGAACAGAAGCGACCTATTCACGCAGTCACACTGAATGCTTTCTTTGTGTCTGTTTGGCCTCTGCATTTGGTCAAACTGGCTGTGGGATGGCTCTGGAGAGCTGGCTTAGCTCCAGGGGAAGCCTGAGCATCCACAGGGTAGAAAATGATGGAGCATCACTAGGAGGGATGCTTCTTTGCAATCTAAATTTGTCTTTGGCTTTCTAATGAAGTCTTAAAATCTTTTCCTTTGATTGTAGAAACTCTGGCTAAGAGGACCAAGTGCATATGCGTTGCTTTTGTATCACTTTTGTCATTTTGATTGCATTCTCTGTGTACTCGAACACCTTGGTTCGTGGTTGCTATGAAGTACGCACGTGTACTCTTTGTGCGGGGCCAGCTTTTGTGCTGTGATTGTCAGAGCACAGCTGGGTAACAGCGAGTAGTACAGGTCGCTTCCATTTTCATCACCTTGCTTTCATTCGTGATGACTTGCATTTGCCCTTGCGGAGCTTTGTTAGGTCTCCCTGAAATTCCTGCCTCTCTTTATTCCCAAGTGATGAAAATAATTGTCCTGTGACACTCTCTCAGGAGTCGTTGCACTAAGATCTCTGTGGTATTGTTCCCACTGCTCTAAAATAATGGCAGCCACCTATTTACTTGTGGCAGTACTCCACGACAGCTACTTGCCTTCATAGTTCTGTAGGAAGAACACTTACTAGAAGCACACTGGGAAGTCTGAGCAATTCTTCTCCACTGGAGAGCGGCATTTCTCCTTCGGAGCAGTGGTCGTAGTGCTTTTTAACCTCCTGAGCACGAGTCAATGCTCTTCCCCCATGTTTTTCTTCCCCCTTTTGTGTAGTTTGGGGTTTGCATCTGAAACAGGGGCACAGAGCTTCAGGAAAGCGCTTCCTGGCAATAAAGGTTAACAGATATTGCATTTGGGGAAAGTAAAGGCACAGGAAAGTTGGACAGTTGTCCCAGAACACTGGTAGGAGTGACTCGTGCTTCTGTCCAGACCTTGACTACAGAATTCCCCCTCGTGGAGGACCTGCCACCCCAGTGGGAACACCCCCAAGGGGTGTGGTGACAGCACGGTGACCCAGTGGGTCTGTGGTGGCACGCGTGCTTTGGTTTTGGACTCTCACGTTCGTGTTTGCAGGAGTCCAGGTGACCTACAGATGCCCTTTTAAACAAAATAAATGCCTCTGCGTAAGAGCAAACGTGCTCAGGCATGGGTTTGCAGTCTAAGGCTCCAGGCTTGTCAGGTTAACACAGCCGTTGCCTGCCATGGTTTGTGTGGCTGGGGAGTGATGTTTGGGGTAAGCGAAGTGAGGTGTGGCCGTCACCAGCAGTAGTGCTTCTTTGTGTCTTAATACAACAAAAGCTTTGGTGAGTTAATTATTGTGCCGCTAAATGTCAAGGAGACAGGCTTCCTGGTTCTGCTGGAGTGGAGCTCTGGTGGGAAAAGCCTGAGTTACTGGGAGAACAAAGTCCTCAAAACTGCTCCGTCCTGCTGGGAGAGCTCTCTCACATCTCTCTTGGTGTTGTGTGTTTCCGAGGCTGCCTCGGAAGCCGTGCGGCACTGGTGATGGAAAACCAAGTGTTTAGACTAAGCCAGTCACCGCATCTAGCACATCGCACAGTGTCTAGAAAATGTTGCTTTTGAACCAAGCAAGGGGGGAAAAACTGAAAATCTGAGGGGAAGTTTGACTTTCCTGATGTTGCTCGTGTGTTTGAAGCATTGACCATAACGAGCAAAGCCAACTGTGTTCTGTAGGCTGGGAAATGTAAAGCATTTGGAGGAGTGAACTGAGGTGCAACAGTTTTGTTCTCTGGGACTTCAGAGATACTCATCTGAAGAGATGAAGCTTTGAGCCTAATGTGACCTCTTAAATGCTGAGGTGTCTGGGACATCCAGCAATTACTCACCAGTCATTGGAGAATTGGCTGCCAAACTGCATATCGCCCTCAGAGGCTCAGAAGACCAGCATTTGACACAGTTTATCTTACTCTTCCATGGCAAGAGCAATTCAGTGTCTGCTGTTATGATACAGTATCTCCTTTAGACTTTTAAAATACAGAGGCTGAAACCATGCCATCCTGAAACACATCAGACATTAACTCTGGGATGTCCCAGGTGAGTTTGTCGCATCAGCAGCTGCCATTACTGCAAGCAATAAAAGGCCGAATCAAGTCACCCACTGCCCTGATCCAGCAGGAGTGGCTGTCATGTGCCTGGGAAATTTTTAAAGCAGACTGAGCAGAGATGGTTCACATCTCTGGTACATGTCACGGCAAGCTTTGTCCAGCTCCCCCACCTCCTTATTTTAGCCTACTCCTTTTTTTTTTTTTTTTTGGTGGTTGCTTGCATCTTACCTTGCTGTCTTTGATCATATTTTAGTCACGATTGTAGTTCAGTTCATCCTTTCACACAATGAAAAAGGTCTCGGCACAGTGGACTGCTTTGTACAACTCTCCAGTGCCTTGGTAACACTGTTTTGTAGGAGAATACAGGTAAAAATTAAAAGGTTTCATTATTTATTTATTTATTTTGTATTTCAGTGAGGGTCCCATATTTCATTGACTTGAAAAGACCACAAGATCAAGGTTTAAACCACACCTGTAATTACTACCTTCAGCCAGAGGAGGATGTAACCATTGGAGTCTGGTAAGGAAACCTGCTTTGTGCAGTGTGTGCTGTACCTCCTTAGCCTTTCCTTTTGTTCTCAGTACTGCGTGTCCAGTATTTTTGCTGTGCACGCGACAGCCATTGCCTGCTCTGATTTGTGGATGCTTGTGTCTTTTCCCTGCCAATTGGCTGAGTTCATGTTGAAAATCATGCAGATCTCTGGAGCTTGGCTGAACTCGGATCAGTAAGGCATGAAACAAAATTGGACAACCTTTGCATTCAGAGAAATTTCATAATTTGGAATCAGAAAAGCTCTGCATTACTGCAAAGGTCAGGCCTCCACATCAGACCAGACCCGAGGAATTAGAAGTTTTGTTATTTGACTGCCATTCATAGTTTGTTTTTGCAAATGTGGGGGAAGATGGGAAAACAGGATCAAAGCGTTCAGAGTAGGAGGAAGAATATTCTGTGTACGAAACATATGTAAGGTTTGGAGAGTGGGTGAGGAAGGAACACTCTGTTTGCTCTCTTAGCAGAACAAATGACAGTGTCAGTGCTCGCTTTTACTCGTGAAGATTTTTCTGGTTCCAGGCAAGGACAGTTAATTTTAGCTCCTTGTTAACTGGGACCAGCTCAAATGACTGGTTCTTTGTTTGAAAAAGGTCTGCTTTCAGCACTTGCCACATTATTAGGCCAGCTCAAACCAGCTTCTGCATCTGTTCCTCGTGACCAGTTTCTACTGTCTCAAACCCAGGAGTTTCAAAGCCACAGGAAAGTCTCTGCTGGCTTTGAACAAGAAGTGCCCGCAGTTTGAATGCATACCACAAGAGCAGCAAACACCTGAAAAAATAGCCTAGACACTGTGTCAGGTGTGAAGGGGAAAGTGCTCTCGCTTAATACAGCCAGTGAAGTTGGATTTGTAAGCTGGGGGATTTGGAGGGTTTAGCTGTGTGCGTGTACCTTGTGTGTGTCCTCTAAGGCAGCAGAGCTTCTCTTTGCTTGGGAGCGTGTGACCTTTTGAATAGAACCTTCACTAAGTTTGGGAGCCTTGTTTTAATGTTAGCACAAGGTTTTGTGTTCACTATGCTCCTGAAACAAACTCCTTAGCTGGCTTTGTTCACAAGCTCGCGGAACTATTGGGGCAGAACAGGGGGTCTTACAGCTATTTGGGCATTTTTCCTCCTCGAAAACTCTATGTCTGGCTGCTGCATGCAAGCAATTTTTCTAATGTGCTTTCCTGTGTGCTGGTTTGACCTCTGATTATGTTTATGTCTGTGGGAAGGTGTGGTAGATGGAATTTGTCTTTCCTTGTAGGAGAAAGGAATGTGAGCACCTTCGTACTTCTGAGAGAGCTGTAAGCTGGCCCCTTGGTCAACAATTTGAGATGATTGTGGGCATGTACTCACTTTCAGTGTTTGTCTTCTGGAGTAATTACCCAGTCTGAATGCCTGCCTTCTCTTTGCTCTGTTGTTAATCTCTTCCCATTCCCCACTAGTGTTGAATTCATTCTAACAGGCTGCCCAGCTGTTTTCTACTGAAGAACAGCTGTGAGATAAAAACTCCAGGGTTTTCTAGGTTATAGCTTTTCTAGCTAAGATGTTACGCCTTCAAGCACCTAGTATTTGAAAACAAAATACATTATCTTCTCATCAGAACTTGAGCACCTGTTTTTCTTCAAATTGCCTTAGTCAGCTATACCTCTTGTTTATCAAATGTTCTTTCCCAAATCAGCTGACTTTGGTTGTTATTCTGAATACCTACTGACCCAGCTGTGAGTCTTGTTTATGATGTGCAAATCTGATTGAAGTAATCAAGCACCGTAAAAGCCTGGGGACTGAGATTCTTCCTGCAGAACAGACGGAAGTTCAGTAATTGTGCTTTGGGTTGGTCTGGGAAGTTTGGTGCCTTGCATAGCCCCGAGTTTTGAAGGCAAAAGTATTGGAGACTAAAATGTAGAAATAACACTAGTCACGGGCTTTTTAAAATGTCTCACTTGTTGGCTAAGAATGACAGCTCTGTCAGGAGTGTGTGAGGGCTTTAACCCTGAATGACTGAATTGATCAGGAAAAACTCAAAAGTCTCGTTGCAGACACTAATTAGCAACAAGGGAATAAATATATATATATACATATTTTTCCTTCTGGGTACAGGCATACAGTCCCTGCAGCCTTATGGAAGAATGCCCGAGGGAAGGACCAGTTGTGGTTTGAAGACGCTTTGGGTTCCAGCCATCCTGTAATCCTTTATTTGCACGGCAATGCGGGAACAAGGTGAGACACAAAACAGCAATGGCTCTGGTAGGCATTGTGTTTTTTCTGTTGCTACAGCTTCAACATATTTTAAAAAAATAATCAAAGCATTTTGGTGCTTCTCCTTTCTTTTTAAAAGAAAGCATGTTTCGAGACATGATGCCTCTCCATTTATTGAATGTGAGAGATTTATTGCATTATCAGAGAGATCTGATCCTGCAGATGCTTTCTGTCCTCTGCGTGCCAGGAGGCTGTGACGCATACTCGATCAAGTAGGGAGGAATGCTTCTTTCCAGCATAATGGCTTCTGAATCAAGACATGGGATAGTATTACAGCTTCTGTATATACGCTTTTACCTATATTAAATAAGCTTTCCAGTTCCTTTCATGAGCCTATTTTAGTAGTTAACACATTTTGAGGAAGGAAAATCAGATGGAAAGAGGAAGGTAATGTGCTGGCCTGTTTCCTTATTGCACATGTACAGGACATTTGTCTGGAACAGGAGCATTTCTAAAACTTGTAATCTTAGCAGCTGTAGTCAGGTTCTCTAAACTTTCTTGGTGCTAAAAGCCATTAGTACAGTGTGGGGCTTCCGGGGTGTTTTGCAGTATCACAGTTTTCATGCCACACCTCTGCATGACGCCGAGCTTTACTTGAGTTATTCGTACGTGTGGGTTTTTTTCTTTACTAATAAGCATCGTTCAAAGAGTATTGTCTCCTTTCTGAGTTTTGAGTGCGTGTTCTTTTGCAGCTGATGTCTGCTTGTAGATACTCTGCAAGAGCAGAAGCATTGCTGTAATACAATTCTGTTTCAACTGTGCTGGCAGTGAAGGTTTCCTAACCTTTACATGGCAGGAACTTTGCCCTTTTTCTCCTAAATTCTTACCTTAGTAGTGTTCTTTTTTTTTTTTTTTGTACGGGGGCAAAATGTGGAAGTTGCATGCTGTGAGTTAGGAAATGCGTGAGCAGATGGGACTTTAGAAACTGTTGTCTTCTCATGCTGATGTGTTACAAGGTTTAATCAAATTGTTGCCTTATTTTTCAAATACTGCTTAGTTTGTTTTCTTGTCTTCATTGGGTGTAGCAAATGATACTAATGGAAACTGCTCTGCAGCTTAATGGTGGTAATTTAGGACCAGTATCTCTGTTGTGTGCTTATTGATTAGATTTACTTCTTGGCTCCCCCAAGTGTTACTGAGATAAAGTGCTGAGCTATGTATTGATTGTGCATTTCACGTTTTGCTTTACTCTGCGCATTGGAGGAAGCTGGAGTTTCTGCTTTAATGTATGTTGTGTGTTTCCACAGCGCATCTTCAGTCTCTTGTGAAAGGCCTGGTTAACACAGCCTGCATCAGTAAAGCAGAAGTAAAAGGCACTGCCTTTGCTTTCTGGTTTGGCTGAGTGGTCTGGAGCTGAGGCAAAAATGATGTTTACCTGATGTCTTTAAAAAAAAAAAGTCAAAAAAATCATGTATTGCACTTTGAGGGATGCATGAGAAGTCACCAGTGTGTGCACCTCTAAGATGGCTTTTCAAGCAAGTGTATCTTCTTCCTCAGACTTGTTTGATTCAACTTGACTTCCAAACAACCCTTACATTGTGCCCTGAGTGGTTTTGGCTGTGTTAGGTATTCTGTAGCGCGGTTGGAGCTGACAGCTTTTGGCTGGCAAGTGTGTGTGTTCTTGGAGGGAGGTCTGGAAAGTGGCAGTTTGGTTTAGAGGCTGTGCTGACCAAACCAGTCACGGCGGGAATGTTTTAGGGTTTTCATGTGAGTGCAGGTGAAAATCTACTTTTAGCAATGCTAGACTAAAGTTCCATTGTGGATTAGCAGTGTCACAATGGGGACATATTTTAAGGCATGTGATGTCACGTTCCCTCTCCTTTCCTTTCTTAGCATCTAGTTTTCAATTTATGAAAAAAACATTAAAGCAAGATTCTTCCCCTGGACTTATTTTTAGTGTTCCACTCTGGTTTTCTCTGCTCAGTCTTTTGCACGTGTCCTTTCTGTCCCTGTGCTAGGAGCCAGGTGAGAGGTTCCAAGGGCCAGGCTCTTGGGTTAATTTGGTGAGGTCTGCTGGGAGCTGGGGTTACTGGCTGGGGCGGCACTGGTGGCAGGAGCTCAGGATCCGCAAAGCCAGCGAGGGCAGGCTGGTTTGGATGTATTACAGGCCTTGGAAAAGAGAGGTTGTAGAGTGGGTTGAAAAGCTTGTCTTTACCTGCCATGAGAAGAAATTTAAAGGGAGAAGTTGACTTTCAAATTATATCCTGCATAGATCAACAATGCCGTGGTGTTTCCTTGTAGCCCCTGACAAAGCAGTTAGCGTTTGTTTGGCATGCATGCTTGTGTTTAGCTGGAATCCCAAGCCTGTCTCTGGAAGTTTAAATGTTGACATGTGGCTTTTGTTTTTGTTTTCCATTCTCTTCATGAATCACTTCTGCCAGAGGAGGGGATCACCGCGTGGAGCTGTACAAGGTAAGTGGCTGCACGTTGTCCAGGTGGTTGCGCTGATGCAGTCAGACCTACACAGGCTTGAAGACTTCCCATTACAGCCCACTGCCACCAGGCAGAGAGCCTAGGGCTTTTGGCCCCCTTCTGCCATACACACCCCACATCTAGAGGAGTCTGTAAGCAGTGAGCACGCTTCACCACATTCAGAAATATTTGAAAGGTTTTTTACTTGCTGTTACCCGTCAGCTCCAACCAAACTAACCAGGTTCTTTGCCAGGAATATGTTCAGAACAGTTTATGGGGAAAAAATAAAAGCTTTACTTAATCACAGCCATGATTTGATCGATTATCCTAGTACGCTGACTTGAGGTGCTATTTAAGAGTATTGTTTCATATGTTACCAGTCTCTGTGTAGTCACTGTTGTGACACAGCGTGTCCCCAAATGTCACTGAAGAGCCATAATTATTTTTGCTAGTTCATTTCAGAGGGAGTTGAGGCTGTGTTTTTCCTATGGATTTAGCTGTCGTTTCTTTCTCTTTGTAATTGGTGTCAGTGTTGGCCTTCATAAAGACTTATTGCAATGCAGCTACTTATGCAAGATCCCCTGCAGTGAAGTCTTGTTTAATTCAGGTCACTCAGAAAATGCCACTTGGAAGTTTCAAAGAGGCAGGTGATGTTTTTTCTAAGAAAAAAAGGATGCGCTGAGTTACTGGAGGTTGGCACATGACATCTGGGGAGACTGTCATGTACGCTAAGCTAGTTGGCTGACTCCCAGAAAAACAACCTCAGCTGCAATGCATTTTGTGTTGGCCAGGACAGGCAGAGGGAATAGTTTGGGATTTTGTCCAGACTAGTACTGGACCACGCCAGAAACCCTGGGTACGTCCTTATTCCATCAGAATGAACCAGGTTGGGCTGCTGGCCCTTCAGCCTCTGCTGCTCACACCCTGGCAGCAGCAGGGGAGAGCCCTCTAGAAGAGGCTCAGAGGGGAAATAAGAGCAGCACCGAACATTGAGGCTGTCACTGCTGCACAAAGTCTTTGAGTAGCAGGTGTCTGAAATCATTGGTGCCTGAGTGGATGCGTATTTGGAGACAGTAACCAGAAGCAACAGCAGGGAGGAAGCCAGACTGGAGAAGTAACCAGATACAAGCTCACTCTGAGGGGCACTTTCCTCTGCTCTGGACACGTGGCCAGTTTATTCTTTGCTTGAGCCTGGTTTCCAGATATATTACATACCAATATATTCAGGGTCACTGTGTTGATACAGATTATTTATGCTTTGAATATTGCAAGTCAAAACCTTTTAAAACTCAAGACAAGAGTCCTCTTCTCTTAGCTACCCTTGTCAGGAACAGCCTACAGCGAGCTCCTCTGCGATTCAGACTTGGATGTTGAGGATTTGGCAGTGAAGCAATGCAGCAAGTGGTCCTTGCTGCATTGATGTGCTGGGAGAGTGGAGACCTGATGCAGAGGTTTTTTGCCAATCACATGAGATTACCCAACTTTATAGCAACAAAAGAAAAAATGGGATATTGTTATAGGGATGTAAGTAATCGCTACATATAAAACATTTGTCACTGCTACACTAAACATTCTGGTAAGGGCCAAAGAAAACATCTTATCTGCAAAGGCAGCTGAAGTCTTACTAGTTTCATCTGAGACTTTTTCTGAGCTAGTTCTAGAGGGAGAAACAAGAAAGAAAAATACAGGTGCTTTGGGCAGGAGCAGCTGGCCAGGACAAGTGCCAGGCAGATTCCTCTCGCTGCATTCCTGGTCTCTGCTCCGCGCGTTCGCTTTGTGTTGCTTTGCAGCACCTGGCTCCTGGCAACAAGAGAAGAATTCGGCAGTCCCTCTTCAGGACACTCCTTGCTCTTTCCAGGCATGGCCGTTCACAGCGGTGGGGTTTCTTACCACACTGCTAATTGAAATAAAAGTTCATCCCTTTGTTACTCAGAAGAGATGCTGCCAGTGCAGCCGGCACAGCAAACATATCAAAGATAGCTAAGCTGTCAGCAGGTTAAATAACAGTTGATAATTAAGAATAATAGCTAATAAATTGGATAAAATAAGGAAACAAATGCTACTGATGAGACCTCTCCTATGACCAGAAAGTCCTACAGAGGGAGATGTTCGAGGCTTCTTCATCGCTTTCCCTTCCCCAGGTAGCACAGAAAACTAGGTGGTCTGTTCCAGATCCAGCTAAGTATCTGTTGCGTAACTCTGTTTTCACTGCTCTGTTTTGTTTTGTTATCGTATAAGTAAATGTGAAAAGGGGACGATTTAATACAGTCTTCTGATCTGGAAATCATTTTTAATGATCTGCACAAGGCTAGATTGTGGGGACTTAGCACTAAAACCACACTGCAAAGCTGAAAGCCAGGCTTTGCAAGAAAGAACTTGGTGCTCTGCATATCTGCTCGGGGGTCCAATACATAAGTGGATGTATCAAAAGTGATATTTAGTAATTCTGGTGGCATCAGCTGTCCTGCAGCACCTAATGTACTTGTTAACATTTTATCTGGGTATTGTGTTATTGTTACCCAGTTTGCAGGGGTATTCTGTACTGTGGTGTTGCGTTGATAAATGCATAACCCCGTCTGCCTGCAGTGTTAGCAAGGTCATCCGCAACAGGATGCTGGAATAACAGTAACTTGTTCTGCCAGGAATCTGCGCTCACAACTGGGTATTTAATACCCCCATGGTGTACAGGGCCTTTGCCCTGTAAGCACACGTGGTACAGGGCACACCTCTGGGGAACCCCCTCGGAAGGATTTAGAGCCAAAGGAAGAACCAGGAATTGCTTGAGGAGACCTGACTAGCAAAGAGCAAAGGGGCTTTGAGGGAAGGAGTGGCTTTGAAGCTGGTGCAGTTGCATCTGATAACGTAAATTCTGGGTATGTGCTAGTGGGAAAATGGCAATAAAACAGGGGGAGTGCAGTAATGTAACTCCATGGTAGTGCCAGGAGTTACCACAACTAAGTAAAGCAAGGGTGAGCCTGATATCATGTGTCAAACAGTCCCCAGGGGGTGCCAGCAAGCAGCAGGGCAAACTGTGATGCACATGTGAAGACAGCGGCTTTGTGTCTGCAGACAGCCATCTAGAGCCGAGTGGGGCAGTGGGATTGCTCTCTCCATTTCCAATCAGCGTCCAGTTGTCTGTAAGGTACAGTTGCATTTGTATGCATACCGTGCGTCCCCACACTATTGTAAATTGTCTGTTTATAGCTCTGCCTGGTAGTGTCAGCACATGTAACCTTAACCCCTGTTAAGGTTAAAACCGTACTTGAGAACAGTTGTTCTTACAGGAAGTGCAACTGGACTATTCCGAGAGGCTCAGCGTGCAGGTACGTCACTTCAGCTGTATGCTGTGACACTGCCAGTACCATTAGGTATTTTTCTTTTTTTTTTTTTTTTTTAAACAACTGTAACAATTACTAGTCGCCCACCAGCTAATGCTGGAAGCCCAGCTGGTGGTGCAAGGCGCCCTGAAGGCAGTGAGTGTTGCAGTTGCAGCACAGTTGCAGCCCAAAGGACACAGTGCTGCTCCTGCCTGCAGTCCCCCTGAGGGGTGGTGTCCTGTGGTTACAGGAGTTCTGAACTTGGCCTGGCATCCTGTAACTCTCGTCCTAATCGCTATAATGCACTTACTCGTTGCGCAAGCTGCACTGGCTATAAAATCAGACACTCGGCAACCGATTAACAGCTGTGCGTTACGATGAAGAGCTGCTCGCTGCCCCCGGACCTGTGCAGGTTACCCTGAGGCAGCTGAATGGGTAGCTGCCTCCAAGGAAAACCACTGCTCAGCTGAGGCTTGTAAAGCTTCCGAGTTTGCTCCGGAGCCCCCTGGAGCACTGTTTTCGGCTTGTTTAGCCTGAACAGCAACCGTCTAAAGACCGGGTGGCTACTGGCTAGCTGGTTGTTTTGCTGAGCTTGGTGCAATGATGTGGTTTGGCTGTGACGGTAATGCAAACAGTAACAACTCCCGCACAGCCAGTATTAGGGAGAACATCTGTCATGTTTCGATGCGCAAGCTGCAGATAGAGTTACTCTGTGTCAAACGAGATGCTGACGGCCGCCAGCATAGTGACGCAGGGCAGAGGAGTGCAGGCCCCATGCGGCAGCAGAGACCTTGGAGATGGGGACGCAGGGCGCGCTGCGGAGGAGGGCAGGTACGAGCGGGGCTGGGAGCAGGCACAGCCCGGCCACGGGGACGGGGCTGGGAGCAGCTCACCCGTGGTCCGCAAGAGAGATGCGGACCTGGGAGCTAAGCAGAAATGGTTTTAGAGGTGGGGAAGAGAACCTGTCCGATACGTCTTAAACACGCCCTGCATGGTAATTCGGGTTGTGATGTAGAGTCACAGACTGGTGAAGAGAAAGTAGCATGTTGTGCGCATCAGAAATGTACAAAGATTGATCCCAAGTGGACATTAGAAGGAAAAAAGGAGATACTGTCACCATCATAGTCCCCCCAACAAAGGACTTGGGTTGCCAACACCCCTCTTCTCTGTATGGTGCTCTTTCTCTTTTTTTTTTTTTTTTCCCCCAGTACTAACGAGGCCTAAACTTGTAACAGAAATCATTCAGACTGTTAAGATTTCACTTACACTAAAAACGATGTGTTGGTTTTACACACCATTTCCTTTGGTCCATTAAAAGATTTAGAGTGTAATGCAATACTAAGATGGCTTTTTTATCATGTATCTTACAGAGGTCACAACAGCAGTTTAATCTTTTTGTGACTGATTTTTATCCAATGCAAAGTTGTTAGTCATACCAAGCAATGGTAGCTCAGAATGCTAACGCTGTTTTTACCAAGGCACTTTTTCCAAGCAAGTTGATCTAGTGGGGATATTATTTTTACTTGCTCTTAATGGATTTTGCTAGGATTACCACTGTTTGTGACATAAATCGTCACAATAGAGCAATTGTAAGTTTTAGGTGAAACAGGCCTCTGTATGTTGAGCTCACATTTATGCAAGTTTGAGCAGTATAAATGAAGCAGTTGTACTGTTTCACTGGAAAACCTGAAAGGTTTTTTTATGGGTTTTGTTTGGTTGTATGGGAAACGGTCACTGGGTATTTGTAGATGTTAAGGGCAAAGCTGTTAAAGGGGTGATTTACATCTCGGTCCAGGAGACAAATGGAGTAAAGCCAGCAGACTGAAATGTCTGCTGCTCCAAAGCCTCGCTCCTGCTACACTGAAAAGCTCTTAAATTACTCCTTTACCAAGTTGGGTTGATAATGTCATAAATCAGATCCCTGTGCCTTGGCCTGAGGCAAGAGCCCGGCAGCTGTGGCAGCCTCTGTGAGAGCTTTCTGTGTGTTTCTCTCCCCTCCAGGTTCTCAGCTCCCTTGGGTACCACGTGGTCACGTTTGATTATCGAGGTATGTGGGCTTCTGTTATCGTGAAACACTTTTAGCTATCTTTCTTTTCTAAGTAACAAAATAATTGCTTTTTTTTTTTTTAAAGATAATCTCAGGGGAGCTGTTGTTTTGCAGACACTTGCTGTTAGCTAGTCAGTTGTGGTTACTGTTTCTTTTTCAATGTTAAGTTCATCCTTTTCTTGCCGTTAAGTTGTACAAACGAGAGGTGGTTATTTTGTGACGTGTAACTATGTGCTGCCCTGGTGACAATTCAGAGAAGCTGTATTAGATGCTGCAGATGTTTCTGATCCATAAGGCATTTCCAGAAATCGCACATTTCCCTAATAAAATTACTCCGAAGTGTAACAAAGCACAAGAATTAAACAAGATTGTTATAAAATACTGTTTCTGCTCCCCAAATAATGATACCTTTGATAGAAGTCCTACTCATTAATATTCTGTCTGGTCTCACAGAGATAGTGAGCTGGTCTGAAGTTGTTCTGAAGCTAAGATACGTGGTAGCTCACGGCTAACATCCTTGGCAGGAGCTGTGACCATTTTGCAGCTCTGTGCCACCATCAGTTGAGTACCTGCTGCTCTTCTCAGAGAGCTTTATTTGTAGGAGCTTGCCCTGTTTTTCAGTCCTGCTGGCAGCAGCTTCTCCGGCTGCTCTGGTGGTGTCAGAAGGGATGTGGGATGCTTCCTGCTCAGCGTGAGGTGTGCAGACACGCTGTAATGGGGATGGAGCCAAATCAGGAGGGTGGAAGATGGCTGGAGGGCCCTGATCAGACACCATGGACAAGCTGACATTGCAACAGCTTTGTGAAATGTGCTTGGGTTTTGATCCTAAGGATCCACTTCGTATGCTTTTAGAGACTGCACTTAGGAATTGGTTATGTGCGTGCAAAAGCAGCTAAGGTCTGGGAGCTGGGCTGTTGTGGTCAGGGAGGTGCAAGAACACGGTGTGGCAGTGTTTGAGACACAGCTGTTGTTCTTGTTGTTGACCAAACCCACAAAAACTCCTTTGCAGCCAGCAGTTACCTTGTTTCAATGACTGCTGATCAATCAGGGCTCTAGCCCCAAACTGTAGAGGTGCACGGTGAGATGAGCAGAAACTGCCCGTGCCCTGCTCCTCTGCAGGTGTGCTGCGTGAGAAGAGCTGTCTGGCTTTGCAGAGCACTTCATGCAGCTCACACAGGGACCTTTTGTGTTTCAGGCTGGGGAGATTCGATAGGCAGCCCGTCTGAGAGGGGAATGACCTATGACGCCCTTCACGTCTTCGACTGGATCAAAGCAAGAAGCGGAGACAACCCTGTCTACATCTGGGGACACTCCTTGGGCACGGGGTAAGCATCTAATCCCAGTGGGACTTAGCACCTCCTGAGAAACATCAAACGCTGACCCTGGGTGAAGGCGCTGTTTGCCGTAATCCCCAGCCTGGCTTGGCTTGGAGTCCGTGGCATAACTGCTGCAGAGTAGCTCCCCTTTTGCGCTCTGCAGTGAGAAGGGCTACGGTGAATGACTGTGCAGGAACTGATCTCGAACCTTCATTGCCCAGAGGGATACGCTGGGAAACAGGCACTTGGAGTATGACGCTATTTGGTCAAGTGGAAGGCGAGCGGGACTGCGCTGATCTCTTCCTGCGGTGAACCTATGTCTGCATTTGACTCTCAGAGCAGAACATCGTGCTGCTTTGATATTCTGGAAGAGCATCTCAGCCAGGCCGCGTGTGCACGCGGTTTTCCCTTACAAAATGTTCATTTTCTGTCCTGACAAACATATTGTGTGTAATTAATATTCGTGTAGAGGCCTGCACAGCTCCACTGCCGGCCATCGACAGTGTTTACGTGGTCACGTCTGGCACAGGGAAGTAGAAACAGGGAGAAACCTACAGTCCAAAGTGCCTTTTCCTGAATGGCTTTTAACTTTCCTTTTCGGCTTAATTCCTTTCCTCTGCTGTCTGGAGGCTGATCACGCTCAGCAAAAACCATGTCCTCTTATCCCCTTGATGCGGGGATGAGCGGAGGGCAAACACAGGAATTACTTTGAAGCTGAACTGTGTGCAGATGAGACTGAGTCTCCAGTGGCTTGCCTTGCTGTCTGACGAAGCGTGGTGCTGGGGCAGGGAGGTGTTTCAGGAGAGTGCCTCTTCATTACCGTGCTACTAAATGTCGTGCTTCGCTTGAGACGAGGCAGATTTTATTTTTTCCTTTGGCTCTTCCTCTTTATTTTTGCTGTGTTCAGGATCCCTTTCTGGGCTGGAGCATTCCGGTGACATTTCCCAACGCACTGCCATCTGAATGGCCTGTGACTGTGGTCCCCAGCTGAGTTTGCTGCTGACTGGCCAGCCCAGAGGTTGAGCTTTCTGAAGTTAGCTGTGCTTGGAGGATTCAGCAGCTTCTGAAAATGTGTCCATCCCGTTAGGGAGGTGCATGGAGGACACCTTTTGGCTTTCTGACCCAGCTGTGGCCAGTGTCACCCTGGGAGCCCCGTGCTCAGCTGCCTGGAGCTCAGTAACCCTCTGCCCATACTCCTGCCTCCCCCTCTCTGCTCCTCAGCCCTTGTACCCTTGGGGTAGGAGGCTGTGTTGCACCACTGTGGCTACGTCAGGAGCCTGAGAGCCACCTCAGAGAGATCCTTTCAAGTGACTACATGGTGTGCTGCTTTCCTGGCCTTGTTCACTTAGCTGAACGCGGGTGCCTGATGCCCTTTGAGACAGTGGAGTTTGGGAGACCTGTGGCAACCAAGTCACACTGCAGCCCCTGTTAGGGCCGGCGTTAGGGCAGTGTAGCTGTACGTCTGCCCCCTGCTGCCACCAGAGCCTGGTGTTTTGCAGAGGGACTGTGCTGGATTAACACCCGTTGTTCTCCTTTCCAGGGTCGCAACAAATCTCGTGAGGCGCCTCTGCGAGAGAGGTAAGTCTGGTGGGCTGCTCCCTTCCCACCTGGCCCAGGTGCTGCCGATGTCCCAGGTTTGGTGACAAGGCTGTCCTTGGCATGCCGTGGTGGCAGCTGCTCCCAGGAGGCAGGCCCTGAGCCCAGTGTTTCAGCACGTTGCCTTCGGCTTTTCAGAAACACCCCCGGATGCCCTGATACTGGAATCTCCGTTCACCAACATACGGGAGGAGGCGCGGAGTCACCCCTTTTCTGTGGCAAGTACACAGCCGTTCTCACCGCAGTGGTGTGCAATGGCACGCCTAGAAATTAACCTGCAGAAGCGATGTAGCTGAGCTAACTGCAACGAGTCAATATTTACGAGTGTTGGAAATAAAGACCAGCGTGTAAGGCAGTTCCTTGGAAGACCACTGCAGTAAGCAGTGCCTGACCCATGTGTGGAGGCTGAAATAAAACAGAAATTGGGGTCAGAAAGGGCAGTAAAATGCAGAGAGGGGAAGGTAGACTCAGCTCTCAGCAGGGGACGGCCCGCTCTGTGCTGTAGCTTCCCTGTTGTGGGAGGCCGTTTTGTGGGCTATGAGCAAAGTGATGGCAGAGCTGGGCTTCCCCTGGTCGCAGCCCTCTCCGTGTGGTCCCCTTGCTTGCCCAGACCCCTGCCGAGTTCACTCCGAGGTGGCTGTCTCTTCCATTCAGCTGCAAGCTGGCTCTAAACTGGGCAGACACCCACGCTGGATGTGGCTGGCCTGGTGAGGTGCCCAGGGAGAAAGCTCGCTTGCCAGAAAACTGTTCCCAGCAGCAGCATCATGCCTCGATACTCCGACCGTACAAGCTCCCAGAGAGCCTGCCCCTGAGCAGGCTGATAAGAGGGGCTTGACACAGGAGAGAAAAAAAGGCGCTGGTGGAAACATGGTCTGTCTCATTGCAGAGAGCACAGCCAGCAGCTCAGGGCTGTTACAGGGATGGCAGAGGCTTGCCCTGTTCCTGCTGCTTGTAACTGTCCTGCTGGTGCCTGCCACTAAGACCAATTTTTCCTTTCAGATATACAGATACTTCCCCGGGTTTGACTGGTTCTTCCTTGACCCCATCACGACGAGTGGAATTAAATTTGCAAACGATGAGAAGTGAGTGTCTTCCCTGTTCGCTGGGGTTTCAGCTGTGGCTGCAGTGAACCAGGGCAAGCATTGAGGAGCAGACTACGCTCTGCTCTTTTTATGTCGAAGCATTGTACTTGCTGAAGGGATTTCAGTCGCTCTTGCAGCCCTGAATGCAGTGCAGCTTTGCACTGTGCAGCTCTTTCTTTTTTAATTGGTCTTAATGAGGAGAGATGCAAAAGAGAGCACAGAGACTACTCAGGGATATGCTAATTTGATCCCGGTGATTTATGCTTTTCAAGTGTGCATTACATGTTAAGCAGTAGCACCAAGACTTTAAAGGTTTGGGATTATTTCTCTGGTGTGTGTTTGCATAAGCCTCCTTTTTGCATAATAACATCTGCTTTCACCTCATTCAAGAGGCTGAGCACTTAGGAGTTCGGTTTCCAGTTGCGAAACCAAACCAGACCCTGGGGGACGATGCCTTGCAGTGCTGTGCGCCACTTTGGGTCTGAGCAGCAAGCGGCTCTTCCAGGGATGCCTTTTGCTAGCAAATTTTCTGCAGATCGAATTACTGGTGCCCGTGTAATAGCATTTTCAAGATCTGAACTGCAGTTAATGACCGACAGAACACGTTAGTCACTGCAGCTCCCTCGCAAATCCAGGCGTGTTGGTGTTAGTGCCGGGAGGCTGCTGCGGGCCAGCCCACGCTTCCTAGCCCTGCGTGCTGTGTTGAAGCCTTGCAGTTGTTTGCTTGCTCTATTTTTACCCGGCTTTGCCTGACATCAGTAAGGGGCTCTTTGTGGTAGGAGTAGTTTTGGGCAGGGAGGAAAATGCGTCCAGTCTACCTGCTCCTGATTGCCATTGTTGTCTGCCTTGCAGTGTGAAATACATCTCCTGCTCCCTGCTCATCCTTCACGCTGAGGATGACCCGGTGGTACCGTTTCATCTGGGAAAAAAGGTAGGCGTGTGGCTCTGTGAGCTGACCTGGCAGAAGGGACTGGGGAGGCCAGAATAACGGCCCAGGGGTGTTGATGAAGCCAGGCAAAAAGACAACAGTAGGATGCGCATAGAAATGCGTAGCCTGAAGGGGCTCCAGGTTCTGTGCTGTTGGAGGTGGCAAATCAGTAGTGAGGCTGAGCGAGAGGTCGCAAAGCTGGTCAAGCCAGGGCCACCCCTGGGAGAGGCAGCTGGTTTGGGGGTCCATTTGGGATGGGATGGCTGGTTTTGAGCTGGGGTAGCTGGTTTGGAGTGACACGTGTCTCTTACCTGCTTCCCCTCGGACTCAGCTTTACAACATCGCTGCAACATCGCGGAGTTTCCGAGACTACAAGGTGCAGTTTGTTCCATTCCACACAGACCTCGGCTACCGGCACAAATACATCTACAGGAGTCCAGAGCTACCTCGAATACTGCGGTAACAGCCCAGCCCAGTCTCCATGGCATGGGGGGGCGGTGCCTGGTTCTCTGGGTCAGCACTACAGAAGGGGAACTACAGAAAGGGAACCACAGAAAGCTGGGGAGCGCTCCCCCCTCTCCGTCTCATCTCTGCTGTGAGCTGGGTGCTCTGGAGGGGCTGTCTGCAGAGCAGCTGATTCTGCTGCCTGCATTTACCTCTTCTAGGTGCGTGGCAGCAAAGCTCACTGCTGCTCCCTCTAGCTGCAAGCACTCGAGCCCCAGTATTTGCCAGGGAAACAGAAGCCACAGCATCCACCAGAGCGTAGGACAACTGAGAGTCACTGCTGTGTTGTTTCTTTTCCTAGGGAATTTCTGGGAGTATCTGAACATGAGCATCATCACTGAAGACTGGCTGCTTGGCAGCGCAGAGGTTTCCCTTTCTTTCCTTTCCCCCTCTCTCTCCGCTTCCTCCTCCCTCCCCGTGGGTCAGTCTGCCATTCTTCCATCCCTGGCACGAAAGGAGATCAGGGATTCCCACTCCAGTCCTGATGTGTACCCTTGGCAACTCCAGCTCCCAGCATCAGCGTCTGTGATGGTAGAAGAAAAGTCGGTGGCTTCGTTCTCGACGTGGACGGAGGGGTGACAACAACCCAGGAGCTTGTACCAAATGGTGAAAAGAGTAAGCACAACAGAGCCTGGCCAGTCCAGCGCGGTACCACTGAGGACAGACATTCCTAGGACACGTATGTCATGACCAAGGGTGTTTCTTTCACTTCCAAACACTGCTGCTGTTTTTTGGATCACATACAGACGTGTAGGCAAATGGCTTCTGCCGTGTCTCCATACCACAGTTGTCTTGCTTGAATTTGAGGTGTTCCCTTTCTAGGAAATACATGTTTTGCCTTCCCTTTTTTCCGCTCAGTGGCTGTAATTACAAATACACTGAAGATCCAGGTGGTGCGAGGTGTTTTCGTTTAGCTCTTCAGCCACAACGTGCTGCAAGTGTTGGGCTAATTGCACACATTTGGAAAGAAAGTGAGATTTATTTTTTTTCTTCCCTTTCCAACAACTATTTAAGGGAAAAGATGAATGCCCTTTTTTCTGTTCTGTACAGTTTTCCTCATGGACATCACTCCTGCTCCCATCCCTGTTATCCTCAGTGGCGCTCCTCCCCTTCCTCACATGCACTTCTTCTTAGGACTGAAGTGGCTTACACAGATAAATTACAGAGTTGGGAGTTTAACCTGGAAAGCGTAAGATCATGTTTTGCCTGACTTTCCCCTTCTACAATCAGCGTGGGCCCAGGATTTGGGAATGGGTGTCTTCCCTTTTCCCCGTACACAGCCAGCCAGATACGAGCTTCCTTTGGGTGAGAAGAGCTCTTATATTTTTATTTCCCCTCATCTACTTTTTAATTCCTTTCAAATTCCTGTTCCTGGTGGCTACGCTGTTCCTCTGTAGTTAAAAGCAGGCAGTGACACGCAGTTCTTGATGCAAAAACAAGCCTGGGCTTCTTCCACCTTTCTCCCTCTGCCTCCCTGCTGTGTCCTGGGCACCGCGGGCGCTTCCAGCAGCAGCTTTCTCAGCCCATCTCACTGCTGGGTTTGGAGCACGCTGTCCAGGAGAAAGAAGTGGTGCTGTAGGTTTAGTCACTAGTGCTCAGAAGTGAATCGTGCTGCCCGAAGGGTCCATTCAGGGGCGTACAGCGTAGTATAAACTGCTCGGCATGCATCCCAGTTATACCTGCAGGATCACACCAGTTGCAAAGCAGACAGTAGCTTGTTCTTGTACTGAGATTCTTCTGCCACTAGCGGGGTTATCCCTGAGGTTTCTGACCCATGATACTCATAAGCTAACTGTGCCACTTAAATTATGTTTGATGCACTCGTATTTATTGCACTGACAGAAGAGGAACACTGACGTGGCTCTGTAGAGAGTGACCTGCACATTCCAGCTAACGCTGCTGCCGGCAGCTGGCTCAGGGCGAGGCAGAGCCGGAGGCTGGCTGCCTTCCTCGGGGGCAGAGCTGAGGGTCTGGCACGGGGACGGCGCGTGGCGGTGACCCCAACGCCGCCAGTCCCGGCAGTAGGCCAGTGAGATGCTTGGAAACTTAAACTGAAATGTTTATCTAAAAGTGGTGTAGTTTTAATAAAGGCATTGACTGCTGATCACTTCAGCTTTCACCTGTTTTTGGGACATTTTCCCTGCTCGGGCAGGCCAGCTGGGTGCGTGGCAGTGCTGCAGTAGGGCTGCGGGATGGGAGAAGGGCTTGCAGCTGGGCCCAGGCAACTTTTCGTGGTGGTACTGCTACCAGTTCTGGGGGAGCAGCTCTCCTGGAGCCTGGCTGAGGCTCTGGGGAAAACAGGAGCTGCCCATGGGGTTTCAAGCAGAGCACCCCCCCGTGCCATTTCCAGGCTAAATCCAAGACCATAACCCCCATCCCAGTGCATGTAGCCACTGTGCAGGGAAATGGTGCTGGCCCAGTGCAGCCGCTGGCCCCATCTCCCTCCTGTCTGCCCTGGGTGCTGGCCAAAGACCCCATTCTGCATGGGAGTGCTGTCCCCATGGCAGTGCCAGCACCCCACACGGTGCTGGCTGCAGGGGACCGCGTCGGAACTGTAGTGTCACGGCACCAAGCTGGAACCCCAAGCAGCGGGCAGTCACACCAAAGTCAAACCAACGCGTGTTCGGGTTGCTTTAATGAGTGGGTGTCACACAGGAGTACCGGTACTACATCGCACTACGGGTGTTCGACTGACCCCAGCCCCACGAGGGACGCATGGAGCTGTGCGGCCCAGCTGTGGAGGGACACAGGAGTTGTCATGCACCCGGCTGGGTCACCCCCCAGCTGGCAGTGGCAAGCAGAACCTGTTCCACGCAGATACAGATGCTTTAAAAAATCAAAAATCAAAAAAATAAAAATCCCTGGAGTGGTTCGGCTACTGGCTTTTTAATTAATAGGTGGGGAGGAGGCTACAGCAAGCTCTGTGATCCCGGCTGCTGATCCCTCTCCTGGTGGACCACAGTGTATGGAAGCAGCACCTGCCCTGGAGGCAGCCGAGCTAACAGCCAGCCCCTTCTCCAGGCCTCCTGGGGGAAGGGGTGGCTGGGAGGGCAGGCAGCAGCCTCTCCTTCACCTCGCTGTTGGGCTGGCACAGCCCCTGGAGGAGGATGCAAGACACTCGGTGTTGTCTAAACCCGTTTGTGGGGCAGGGAGGCCAGGCCGCATGCAGAGGGAGGGAAGGATTGAGCTGGAGATCCCTTTTGTTAAGCGTGGAGCGCGGTTGCAGAAGACTGATCCGTGGCTGTCTCACTAAAAGCGATACGCAGCACGTGCAGGCTGGGTACGTGGGTACAAACACGGGGTCCTTTCGCCTCTCCCCCAGCTCCCGTTCCTCAGTCAGGGCTGGGCTCCTCCTCAGAGCACCGTTCTACCCCGGAGGGAAAGGCCTCGCTCCTGCAGAGCCAAGCCCGGCCAGCTGGCGGTGAAATGCGGGTGAGGGCTCCGGGGCTGGGCACCCATCCCTCCTGCCTTGCCTCCGTGCTTGCGTCAGTCCCGGGGGAGGTTGGGTGGGGGGATTTTAGTGGAGGAGGGCTCCACCCCCCAGATCTCCTGGGCGTACTCGGTGATGGTCCTGTCGCTGGAGAACTTGCCCGAGCAGGCGATGTTCCTGATGACTTTCTTAGTCCACTCCCGGGGGTCCTGGGAAGAGGGGAGGCAAGGCAGCGGTCACTCATCCCGCCCCATCACGGCTCAGCCTCAGGGCACCACTACGCACGCCTGGCTGCTTTAAATACGGTGCTGTGGGGCTGCTGAAGCCTCAAAACCCCCCTCGCCCTGCCCCTTGCCCCTACAAACGCTGTGGGGTGTGAGAAGGGCTCCACAGGGGCACGCTCAGCCCAGCTCCCCCCATTTTCACCCCTGCATGGCCAAGGACCCCCTGCCTGTGCTGTGGGCAGCTCTTACCATGAACAGCTGGTCCACTTGGCCTTGGCATTTAATGTAGGCTTCGTAGTCGGCAAACACCTTAAACCTGAAAGCCGGAGCGCAGGGTAAGGCTGGGGTTAGCCTGCTGCGGGGTCCCAGGCGGGGCAGCACAGTCATCTTCCCACGAAGGGGCTGGGATGCGTGCCCGGCCTCACCTGTCGTGGTGCATGAGCATGTTGACAACGTCCCTGAAGCACCCGGGGTCTCTCGGGGAGAAAAACCCACTGCTGATCTGGTCAATGGCCTGCCGCAGCTCCGGCAGGCGCTCGTAATACTCCAGCGCGTTGTACCTGCGCAGGGAGGAGGCACAGGCGGGCTGTAGGGGCTGGTGCTCTCCCCTGGGGCCCAGCACCCGGAGAGCTGGCACGTGTCTAGGGCAGCGAGGGCAGCACGCTCCCCAGCACCAACCCTTTGCGATCCAGGGCCTCCACGTCCTCCACCCGCATGCCGAAGATGAAGAGGTTTTCTTCGCCTGCCTCCTCGGCCATCTCCACGTTGGCTCCATCCATGGTGCCGATGGTGAGGGCCCCGTTCAACATGAACTTCATGTTGCCGGTGCCCGAGGCCTCCGTGCCAGCTGTGGAGATCTGCTGGGAGAGATCCGCTGCTGGGATCACTGCCGGGTGCAAGAGAGGTGGGAGTTAGCCCTCGGCTGGCTGCAGGTCCCCCCAGCCTGGGCCCAGGACAGCAGAACAACTCTGGGAGCTGCTAGTGGCCTGCTGCCCCTTCCAGCTCAGCCCAGAGGCCAGAGCCAGGCACAAAGGCCCAGCTCTGCCAGGACCCTCTGCAGCTGCTGCTCCTGCACCACGCTGCCTCCCTGCCCCATGTGAAGCCCCACAGCCCTCAGGCCCTTCCTAAGGGTGCCCAGGTGCCACCGAAGACGTACCCTTCTCAGCCAGGGACACGCGGTAGTTCTCCAGGAAGATGACCTTGAGCTTGTCCCCCACGTAGGGATCATTGTTGATGACCTCGCCGATGGATGTGATGAGTTTGATGATCATCTTGGCCATATGGTAGCCGGGGGCCGCCTGAAGAAGAGCAGCCCAGAGAGGGCGAAGGCTTTTAAGGAAGGCAGAGCATGAGAGGTGCCAGTTCAGGTCCTCACTGTGGGGAGAATCTGAGCCTCACCTCTGCTCTTCACATGGATCAGCCAAAACCCTACTGGGAGCAGCCCTGAGCCCCCGAGGGGAGCAATAGGGCCCTGATCTAGTCCATGGCGGCACTTCCTGAAGAGCCCACCAGCACAGACCCACAGCGGCTGACCCACAGCAAACCCAGCAAAGCCCCCAGAAGGGACCAGCACCTTCCCCACATCCCAATACCGCGCATGCGCTGAGGCTGGGACGCACTTTACCTTTCCTCCGATCATAATCGTCCTAGGCACAAAGGATTTGGATGGGTCACTTCTGATGCCTGAAAGAGCAGGGCATAACCAACTGAAGCAAAGACAAACTGGGCAGAGCTCACTGCTCGCATCAGGGATGGGCCCGGCCCGCGCTGCGTGAGCCCAGCAAACCCGCAGAACCCCAAAGCCCAACCAGGCATCAGGCAAAGCTGTGCTGGGCAAAACTGGGCTGCCAAGTACATGGAAAGCTACTCCTTGGGCACCAGCTGGCGTGCATTTACGTAGGAACGCTGGCAGCAAGGGGCTGGTGGGGGGCACCCCTGGCCTACCAGCCCCTAGCCGGCAGGACTTACGGTTATAGAGGGTGATAGCGTGCAGGCAGTTCAGCAGCTGCCGCTTGTACTCGTGGATTCGCTTGACCTGAACATCAAACATGGATGAAGGGTTGATCTTGACCTTGTACTGCTCCTCCAAGTAGGCTGAGAACTTCAGCTTGTTCTCCTGGCAGGAAAATCTGATGAGGAGGAGGCCTTGTGCCAGAAGTGAGGGCTGGCTGCTGGGATGTTCCCTGGGAGCACGCTGCCTTCACCCTTCTTCCCCCCTCCCCTCCAGCGCTCGTTACCTGTTTGACTTTTGCCACATCCCTGATAAACATCTCGTTATCGATGAGATCCAGGAGCTTCTTCAGCTGGCTCAGGTCTGTGACAAAGCCTTCCCCGATTTTCTAAAGGAAGGAATCAAAAGAGGGATGTTTCACCTGTGGGACATCTCACCCTGTCCACAAGTGCATTCCCCAACAGAGTTGCCACAGCCCTCTTGGGAAGAGGAAGAAGAGACACTGGACAGGAGAAGGGCACAGTTCCTCACAGCAAATTGACTTTCCTGTATCAGGCAGCTCAAAGGTACAGGGGAAAAAGGGGAATTGCAAAAATCTAAACCAGTCCCTTTCTCTCAAAAAGATTCAGAGAAAGGGTGCGTGCACGTGTACCAGGGCCTCCTGGCAGCTGGAGAAAGTGAGGGGCAGGACATGAATAACTGCACAACGCTTTTCAGCTATTACATACCCCAGCGTGAAGCAAAAATAAACAAAGCTCAAGGGCCTGCTAAACAAAGGAGACAAAACTGGGGTGGGGGATCTGAGGGAGCTCCTTTGTGGCCACGAAGCTTGAATGCTTTTGCAGACAGCCCATTTCTACGCACCACGGTGCTGCCTGACAGGTTATCTGCAGCCACTGCGAGGGGAGGGAGCCAGATCCAAATTTCTGCAACTCCTTGGCCAGCTCTTCCTCAGAGACTTTAAAGCTCAGCCAGCCTCACACCTACACGTGCAACAGGCACGCCTGCCAGGCTGTCCTCGCTCACACCTGCCAGACCTTTCCCTCAGGCTCTGTTCAGACTTTGTGAAGTGCCCAGAAGCAAACAGCGGGGATCACAGCTCAGCCCCTCACTCACCTCGGCGATAACATCGGCCAGTCCCGGGTTGCACAGCAGAAGCCAGCGCCTCGGCGTGATCCCGTTTGTCTTGTTCTGAAATTTCTCCGGCTCCAGCTCGTAGAAATCCTTGAAGCTGGAACATCAGAGAATAGGGGCCACACTGAACCACTCTGCCACCACCAAGAGCTTCAGCTGGGCCCCCCATACGTGCTCCTGACTCAGGACAACCTCTGCTGATCTCATTGTACTGCTGTGAACTCTCTGCACTGCCTCTCAAACCCGTTCCTTGGCTATAACGCCTAGGATTTCACCAGCTCTGAAGGGAGATGGGTTAGATCCCATACACTCTCAAAGAAGATTGTCTCTCCAGCCCTCCAACCCAGCAGGACAACCGAAGCAGGCCTTGGTGCCCGTTTGCCCCAGCCAGCCCCCCAGGTTTGCAGGCGAAGCTCAGTGAGCAGAGGAGAGGGGAGGTTTGTGCACGCCGTGCGTGTCCCCCAACTCACACTGAGTTCTTCACAATGTCGGAGTGGATGCGGGCCACGCCGTTGACGGCATGAGAGCCGATCACACAGAGGTGCGCCATGTTGATGCGCTTGCAGTCCCCTTCTTCGATCACCGACATCCTCCGGAGACGGTCAACGTCCCCTGGGTAGAGAGCTGCCACGCGCTGCGGGGGGGCAGAAGGGACATTAGCAACCCAGCCGTAGGGCCTGGCAACATTCCCATCCTAAAAGCCAGCTGTGTGAGACCCACAGCCCGTGACCAGCCGAGTCCCTTACATCCAGATGCATTTGGTTGAGGGCGTAGATGATCTCCAGGTGACGGGGCAGCAGCTTTTCAAACATGGAGACCGGCCAGCGCTCCAGGGCTTCGGGCAGCACGGTGTGGTTGGTGTAGGCACAGGTCTGTTTCGTGATTTCCCAGGCCTGCATGCAGACAGCGGGTTAACACACACATGCCCGGGCCAGGAGGGGGAAGAAAACCTTATTTAAGGGCAGGACAGAAGCTCTTGCCCCTGCAAGGTGCGGTAGGCACCTTCCAGCTCTGCTCACCTTGTCCCAGTCCACCTTCTCCACGTCCACCAGGATCCGCATGAGCTCTGGGATGGACAGGGCGGGGTGGGTGTCATTTAGCTGAATAGCCACCTGCAACACAGACTCGCCGGGCTCAGATGTGGCAGTGACGGGGCTCTGACTGTCCCAGCACAGCCCCCATGGGGTCAGCGCTGGGGGAAGACTCGAGTCTCTTCTTATGGCTCACAGAACCACACATCCCAGAAACAGACAGAGCTCCCAGGAATGGAGCTGTTCAACCTTCAACAGATTTGCTCCAAAATGCATTTTTTCCCCTGGAAAATGGGCCCCGAGATCACTTCTGTGTTCCAACCCAAACTGCCAGGGTCTTTGTATACATGCCCCACCTGGTCCCGAGCATCCCGCTCTCCCACACGGTGGGCAGGTCTGGCTGAAACACCCCCGGGCCCTCTCTGCCCACAGGCTCACCTTGTCCGGGAACGTTTCAAAGCTTGTCCTCACAGGGTCTCGACAGCCAAATTTGGAGGACTTAAAGCGGCGGATGATGTCTTGGAGGGTTGCGGCCACCACGAAGTACTCCTGTTTCAGCCGCAGCTCCTTGCCTTCGAAGAACTGCATGAGGGGGACGCGCAGGTGTCAGTGCTGCAGCGGCCATCCCCACTTGGCAGCCCAGCCCCTGGAGATGCTCCTGTCCGATCTGATGGGCTTCCCAACAGCCCTTACGTGCTCCGCACTTTGTCAGTCCAAACCTAGATGTCACTCATCCTGCCTCTCGGGAGGCCAGCCGCGCTCCAGCTCCAGCCATGCTACAGCCTGCTGTTCTCAGCTGCCTCCAGAGGGCAACAGAACCTTGGACACATCGGTGCTGCTCCCCCAGACCAAGCAGAGCTCCCTCCCTCGCTGCAAGGCCCTCTACAGGGTTTTTGGAGCGAGGATTTTGGACTCCCTGCAATAATTGCCAGGAGCCGGTGTCATTTACAGGCACACCAGCTGCCTCCTGTGCACACCACGCATCACACTGCTCTGTTTTAAAACACCAAGAGAAATGAGTGGGTGGGGTAAAGCCCAGGAGGCTTTTCCAGCACAGATGCTAGTCCATGACTGGGTGCACAACAACGACTGCATGGCCTGGGACAATTCCTGTGAGAGAAATCCCTTGAAATGGGGCTGGAAACGAGTGCCCCTCACAGATGCTGCTGAAATAAGGACTTGATTTTGCAAACAATAATCCACGTAAGTTGGCAACTGCCTTGAGTATGAAGTAAAACCGCAACTATATGATATAGGCCAGGCCCCAGCTGCCATCAGTCAGCAGTGACACTCTGGAGCCAGCAGAGCTGCGTCTGTTCATTGAGAATTACAGAGCCAACACATTGTGTTACAAATCCCCAAACCAGAACAATACCCATCAGGTGGCCGTGACCTTCCACGGCCTGCAAACAGGGCGACAAAGCTACAGCACGGATGAACCCAAGCAGCAGGAAAGAGAAGCAAGAGTCACTCACGTTGTCATTTGGGTACAGGACTCTGGATATGTTTTCTGCCAGGTTTCTGTCCAACACTGCCTCGATGTAGTCACCCACATTGACTGCAGTGAGAGAGACAAACACACAGCACTGCCACACCTGCCGATCAAGGACTGAGAACCCCAGTTCTCTGCATCCCATATAAGTTCCCCTGACGGGGCTGCTTGGACACACGTCTTGGTGCTTCCAGGTATGGAAGAATGAATCCAATCAGTCTTGTCTAAAACATTCCCCTCCTGCACAGCCTAGCAACTGTTAGTAGCCCAGTACGTGTCCTTCAGCACTACAGTTAGAGCCTGAAAAATGCACTAGGGGTCACACAAGGACTCAGAGGAAACCAGCAGTAAGGAAGGAGAATGCTGCCATTTTCCTTCAGCACTAAAGGATGCTGCTGCATGGAAATGGCTCTCCATGGCGCCCGGGTGTTTGCAGCTCACTTGGCAATGTGCAGAACACGCCGGCACGTGGTTTATCACCTGGGGAATGCACCGAGCAAGGCAAGCATGAGGGGGATGAAACGAGGATGGGTGGGTGCACGAGGGTTCTGGAAGTGGTTGGAGGTGGTGTGATCCCACGAATGTGCCTTCAGCAGTGTGTTTTTGAGGCAGCCAGGAGGTATGGATCCAGCAGGCCTGATGTGGAGTGCTGTGCCAGGTGCAACACACAGAGGAATAACGGTGTCCCAGCCCCAGAGCCCGCTGGCCAGAAGATAGGCAGTGGAGGGACAGCACTTACACTCCTGGAGGTTGAAGTCATTGGGTGCTTTTGCAGACCACAGCCTCATGGTGTTCACAGTGTTGTTCTTGTATCCTGGCACTGGTGTGTCATACGGCATGGCGAGGACAACCTGCAAAAGGACAGAAAAAACTCCTTCAGAAAGAATCCAGAGGACACAGACAACTCCTGGCTGTGGCGAAGATCCCACGTGCACTAAAACACAGCTGCTGAGGTTCACAAACCTGCTTGTTGTCACGGGCACTTTCAGCACCCACTAGGAAAGCATTAATGGGAGAGGAAGAGTTGTTTGGAGCTTTACTGGCAAACAGGAGTTTCAAGCTCATCCATGAAACAACAGGCTTGCAAGCAAGCTGCTGACCTTCCCAGACCAGCTGAGTACCTATTAACTATTCACCAAAGCCCTGCAAGCATCCTCAGCTGGCCACTGCTCTTCTGCCTGTGCTGGCGCAGTGCTGGGGCAGCTGGGTGTTTCCATCTGGGATAAAGTGCCCAGCCTGAATCCTGCCCAGAAGCCCTCTGCAGCCTCCCAGGACCAAACCCGACCACCAAAGCACCATTCCCATAGTGGTGCATCCAAAAACTCCATTAAACGCACGTTGAAGCCACCCGGGTAAATGCAGTGAGATCTCCAGCACCTGAACTGAACATGCGTGAACTTGTGCAGCCTTTAAGTTATGCTTAAGCACCAGGATGCTGCCCAGGTGGCTTGGTGCTACAGAGAACACCACCAGGGCTTCCAGCTGAGCTTACACTAGCAAGGCACGGGTGTGCTTCCAAGCTCGTAGGCTCCAGCTCACTGCTGTACCGTCGTCTCCAAACCAGCAAGAGCTCGGGCTCTCCAAGCTGATCTTACCAGCTCCGAACATGGAAGCAGGCAGGCAGAAAGCCTGCCCTGTCCGAGCCACGGGACCGGGGCATGCATCACATTAACTGCACGATGCTATATTTGGAAACTGCATCTTTGGCTTTTTTTAAGCCTTTCCACTCTGTTCCTTCAATAGCACCGGCTGAAAACTCACTTCCTTGTCAGAAGCAGTGTTTCCCATCGTGCAGCTTGGGATCCCTGAAAACCCCAGACCGATGCTGGGGTTGGAAGAGGAAAGCACGCAGAGGTGAAGGCATTCAGTCCCCAGGTGGATGTCTGCTTCCCCGGGGAGCTCTGGCGCAGTGCCCCGTGCTGTTTGCAGGTGTGTGGTATTGAGCCCTGCCAACCTGCCTGCACTTCTCTGCCTTCAACAGCTTTGTGGCTGTATGCTCCTCAGACAGACCCTTGACCAAAGTGGGAACAAGGCTAGGCCGTGTCCATAAATCCCAGAGAAATTCCCAGTCCTTTCCTCCTTAGGGCTTGGGGTAGAGAGGCTGAAACTTCTTCAATCCCCTTAATAAATCCACGCTTTTTCAGGGTTTGCCTTCCTCAGCTGTAAAACTGGAACGCATTTATGCTGCAGCAGCACGTGCCCCCGGCAGGCATGCGCTCCCGGAGCACAGCATTACCCCTGTAATTGCGACACCGCCTCGCCTCAACCCGAGGCAGGGGAATGCAGGAGCTGGAGAAGCGTTTGCTCTCCACACTGGTGCAGAACGAGGCCTCCAGGCAGACTGGAGACGTGAAACCTCGCCTACCCACCAGGCTGGCCTGGGAAAGAGGCACTTGCTCTGACCACAGGAGTTGAACACCCGCTGGATTGCTGCGTGGCTGCCCCAAGAGATGGATCTCCACCCACAGCGGCGGTGCCAGAACCACCTGCAAAATCACTGGGTTTGAGCAAGCCGTGGCCAGGAGCAGCGCAGAACGAGCCAGGGATGCAATCCTCCCCTGACATAAACCCCTGCAAGAATGGATGAGAGGTTTCACCCTGGAAATTGCTACAGATTCGGGCACCAACTCCTTCTGAAGTTACAGCTGCGACTGAACATGATAAAGATGAAATTGCAAACATAGCAGAAAGCGCTTTGCCAGAGCAGGAGGGAAGCAAAGCCTGACCTCGGCTAGCACAGGGACAGCCTCTCCCCCTCCCCAAGCCCAGCGCGGAGGCAGACGGCTGTACCTGGGTGTCGACCCACTTCACGCCCTCAGGGGTGTGCTCCACGCGGCCGTAGAAGTGCACGGGGAGCATGTACTCGGGGCGAGCTTTCTCCCAGGGATTGCCGTAGCGTAGCCAGTCGTCGGCCTCCTCCACCTGCAAGGGGCAAACGTGGCTCAAGACGGGGCTCGTGTCTCCGAGGGAAGGTTAAATTCGGCTCTCCAAAGGGAGACGGTTTGAAAAGCAAAGCTTTGGTAAGGTGGCTTTAAAAATGGATACGCAGAGGTCTCTAGAGGACAGCTGGGCTTTCCAAAAATTGGACGACCAAATCCCAGCTGATGTAAATCAATCTCTATGGGCTTTGCAGAGCTGTACTGGTTTAAGCCATCCACACCAACCACACAGACTCCTGCACCCAGTGCCTTGAGGGCTTTGCAACCAGTGTGATGGCGCAGTTCATGGTTCCCTAGGAGTCCATCGGTGCTGCTCCTGGTCACAACGCAGCCCTGTAACCCAGGTCTTGCTAACGGCTCTGCCAGAGAGGATTTCTTCTCTCTGCTCCCGGCAGCACTAACAGGAGCAAAGTGAATTCGCAGAGCAAACCGCGCTGATGTGCACCACGAACAAGAGGGGCTGAGGCACCTGCAGACACTGGGTCTGCAGGCGCTTCTCTGCCAGGAGGGAGCTTGGTCTGAGCCACCACTGCCCCTGTTCTTTTTCAACTAACATTAAGCCAACTGCAGTGGATGCTTTTTGCCTCTTTTCCACCATTTACAGGGCCTAGCAACACAGCTTCTTTGTGGAGAAGGAGGAAAAACCAACCCTCGCACCTCTCACCCTACCTGACTTGTGGAGAGCTATTTTAAGGGGAAAATAGGGTCCTTTATGCACAGAAGCAATACAAGTCTCCTAACAGAAATCATTTCCAGACATACGTGAGGAATAACCACCGCTTGGGGCAGTTTTTTAGTCTACTTTCGCTTACAAACTATTACGATTGTTAATGCTGCAGGGGAGAGTCCCTGTTTAAGGCCCTGCTGCCAGTCTCCGAGGGACCCCACATGAGCAGCAGCACCCCAGGTTAAAATGCTGAGGTTTTGGGCAGCCCAAGGCCCCACGTGCTGTTTGTGTGGCCGGGTCACACCCACGGGCAGAACCATCACAGCACGAAATAGAAGGGGATGGGGTGACCCACGTGTGCCAACAACGTACCTGCCAGCCGTCGACGATCTTCTGGTTGAAGATCCCGAACTCGTAGCGGATGCCGTAACCGTACGCTGCCAGCCCCAGCGTGGCCATGGAGTCCAGGAAGCAAGCTGGAAGAGCACAGCATGATCACGCTGCCAGCGACCTCGCCCCGGCTCGCTGCAGCGGCGCGCTGTGCACGGGGCTGAGGAGCTGCCACGACTGGTGCTGCTGGGAACGTTCACTGCTCAGGAATCCGTGTGCAAGGACAGGAGGGGACAGCCTGCACTAGAACCCCACAAACTCGTTAGTGAGAAGGGCAGGACTCCCTCAGGAGTGAGGCCCTTAGCATCAGGTCAACGCCAGGGGAGATTCGGGAGCAATGGTGCTGACAGCAGGAGCACCTGAGGCCTTGTGTGATGGAGGTGCAGGTGCAGCAACCTTCCCCATTTGAGCACATGTGCACATAGCAGAGACCAGTGGCCATCAGGGGCAGCAGCAGCTCAAGCCAGGTGTGAGTGAAATGCACCTAAATGCAGCGTTGTTGCAGCGAGAGCTCTTCCGAACCCGCCTGAGAAACCCACGCCTGGCTCGAAGCCTGCCTGCCACGTAAAGCAGGGCTTCTGATCCTGACTCACCAGCTGCTTTACTACGAGCTCTGTCAAAGCAAAGCTTTCTGACTGTCGGTCAGGGCAGCTCTGGTAAAGCTCAGCCCTGGCACCTCCTCTGTCAGGCAGCTCTCGTCTCCAGCAGTCCTTTGTGACGGGCAGATCAAAATAGCAGCCAACAACTCGCCTACGTGAGGGCTGCTCGTGTGCCTCAGGAAAAAACGAAAGATTTTACAGGGAGGTGAGGAGAAAGGCTCCAGACAGCCTCTTTCAGCCACAGCCCAGCTCGCTGTGCTCCCGTCAAGCACCAAGGCATCTCCTGGATGCTGGCTGTGTGTGCTTGAGGTCCCGCTGTGGCAGGCAGCCCCAGGTGCAGGAGGTGAGGCAGAGCAGAGAGCCCTCGGGAGGCTGAGATGAAGACGTGATGTGCTCACAAGGAAGGCAAACTCCGTGCCCTTCCTCTCGGGCCACCCTCGGAGCGAGGACGGGGCTCCCCTCTCCCCGTGTTACCTGCCAGGCGGCCCAAGCCTCCGTTTCCCAGCCCGGCATCCTCTTCGATTTCCTCCAGTTCCTCCAAGTCCAGGCCCAGCTGTTGGGGAAGCAACCACAGGAGAACACGTCAGTACCCACATCCCTGTCCTCTCAGGGTGCTCTCTGAGGAGGGCGCACACAAATCCCACACCGACCCAATTACGCCTAACACCAGCCGCCTGGGGCTCTCCCCGCAGCCCCTCCCTCAGCCCCCAAAACACCTCACCAGCTTCTGGCCCCCGGGGGCAGCCTAAGGAACTGGAAAACAATTCCTCATCAAGCACCGCTTTCCCACGAAGCAGGTTTCCTTAGAGACACCCAACAAAACACTTGCCTCCTGGCAGCCCCTCCAGCCGCGAGGCCCTCCCACCGAGGAGGCCGACAGGCGGCCAGGCGGCGCGCGAAGGGCTGCGGGGCCCAGCCCGGTGCCCCGAGGAAGGTTACGGCCATTTCTGCAGCCCGTGGCCGCAGTTTCCGCCGTTACGCTCCGCGCCCTCCCACATCCTGAGCACCCCGCCACCAAGCTGCTTGGCCGGGGCCCACGAGTGGAAGCGGCTGCCTCGTCTTCTGCAGCTCTCAGGGTTTTTTCTCCTCTAACCCAAGGGCTGGCTGCCTCTCCAGGGGCCGTGCCTGGTTCGAGGAGAAGCCTGCCAGCAGCAAGGACGCTTGGGGAGCCAGGCAGCTGCTACAGCTCTTTAGTCTGTCGGCGCTGCCGTGGTGCTCTCTATGTATGTGCATGCACGTATGAACTGTGGTTTGGTGGTTTTGCGCTTTCCTTTTTGGCCCAGCCTCCCTCAGCAGACTACATGACCCGTGATGAGCCATCACCTCTCCTACCAGTGGGAAATTGTTTGCCCCTTGGGATTCCCTAGTTCTGGGGACTCTTGGAGATGCTTTCTGGATGCAGAGCCCAGCCACTACAGGAAAGGAGTGGTTTGAGGGATCTGTAGCCCAGCTCTTGAGGCACCCCAAGGTGCCACCACTGCCTTCTCTGGGGGTGGCAGAACACGAACAGAGGGCCAAACCTTCATTTAGCCAAAATAAAGCATCCTCAGGAGGAAGCCTTGAGAAATAAAGATACCCAGCCCTCCACATGGAAAAGTCCGGCCAGTTCTTCAGGGGGACACCCCGTACCCCAGGACTTCACCTGGTAAATGGCTTCATCGCAGGCGTTCTGCAAGCCCAGGTTCACCATCGTGTTCTGCAGGGTGCGGCCCATGTAGAACTCCAGGGACAGGTAATAAATACGCTGGGGAGGCAAAGCAAGACACTTACAGCACGTTTCACCCCACCCTGGGAGGCCGGCTCATCACTTGCCGCGCCCAGAGGATTTCACCGAAGTCACTTAAAATTAAGATCAGCCCCAAATGTTTTTCAGAGCGAGGGACAGCCTCCCAAAGCGGCTCTTGGCGCCCGCTCCTGAACAACACGCACCACAGTTTGTTTGTCAGAAGGAGCCTTGCACGGGATGCTAGCCAACTCCCCGCTGCACATCTCCCTGCCAACAGCCTTCTATAGAAAAATCTCGTTGCCTGTTAAGAGTGTTTCCCTAATTAACTTCAGGCAAGAATTATCTAGGATGCTGAACTGTGTCTTTATGCGCAGCCGAGCTCGGCCGAGGTGATGCCTGCACCGGGCTCTTAAAAGTTTTCTCATGCTCCGCTGAAGCTGATCCAGAGCCTGCAGCAAGCCGGGAGCCCCCCGCCCCTCGCATACTTGGCCCGGCTTCAGGCCAGCCCCCTTCCTGCCAGTGATTTTCCAGCTCTCCTCTCGTGCTTTTTGAGCTGGGAGAAGATCAGCCAGCCAGGTCACCCGTGGCAGGACAGCGGGAGGGAAGGGAGAGGGCACTTGGGCGTGCAAGCTCAACCTTTCCCAGCCTGTTTTCGGCACGGAGAGTGTCTCCCATCGCTTTTCTGTCCTGGCTGGGGCACCGTCTCTATGCCGGGGAGCTCTGCAAGAAAGGATCAGCCCGGCTTGCTGGATTTTAGGCAATCTCTGAGCAAGGCAGTGACAAATGAGATGCTCCAGGTGTTGACAGCTTTAGACACGTGCTTCAAAGCCACCTGAGGCTGTCGGGGGCTAAAACAAGATGTGCTCACCCTTCCTTGTGTCCTCCCCACGCTGACATGCACCTTTCACTCTGCTGAAGGAATGAACTGTCCCGCGGGTGGCAGAGCTCCAGGCACAACTGCACACGAAGGACGGGTCTGCGGTGACCTCCCAGGTTTCGGAGGAACTACTGCCCGTGTGGTGAATGCTAATGAAAGCCTGCTCCTAGGATGCGCAGCGGGGAAGCGGGCTACGCACGCTTTTGCCCTTACTCAGATTTTTCCATCACTACAGATATTTTTATACATAAACAGGAGTTTTAACCGAGCAGTAGCCTGACTTCAAGTCATGCTTTCCCTTGAATCCCTTTCCTTTGTAGCCGGGATCTTTCCAGGCCAGTTTTGGAGGACTAAGCGGCAGGATTACCTGCTCTGGGAGTTGGAAAGGGTACATCTGCTCTCCTCGTCCAGTTCCTTGGGACTCAACGAGTGAAAACATCACACGGCGGCATAAACACTCTGCTCACTTCAGCCTCCCACAGGGACGTGGTTCTAGTGAAAATCTAAGTGCATGGGACAGAGAGCAAGCCCTCTCCAGGCTCCTCTTACCCTTGATGGGACTCGCACAGCCCCTTGGTGCAGTAATATTGACCACGGCACGTTTGGGTGAGCAAGGATAACAGGGAGGGCTCCACACACAGGCGTTACTCCCAGCGCACGTAGGGCCACGCCGGCATGCGAGCACGTTGGTTGAGCGCAGCTCGGTGCGTCAAGGCAATATCCATAACCCCGAGAAAAGAGCTGACTCGGTGCCGCCGCCGCCGGCAGGCTGGGAAGGGCCGTGCCTCCTCCAGCACACACCTGCCCCCCGGGGCTCCCCGGTTCAGCGCTGGGGCTGCTTAACTCGGAAGGGTCAGGGCTGAAGGACGCCCTGCAGCCCCCAGCGCCCCCAGCCCGCGGAGACGGGGGAGCAGGCGCGAAGCCAGCGAGGACATGACCGTGCCCACGGCGATGCCCATGGTGGCCTTCGTGGGACCACACTCACGGGGGTGTGAGGGGGGATTTGAGGCCGGAAGGGGACCAGGGACGCAGCCAGGGCGAGGTGTGAAGGTGGGGATGGGGTCGCCTGTCCCGGGCAGGGCAGGGCAGGGCAGGGCACGGCGGCTCACCTTGGGGTCCCGCTCGTAGTAGTGCTGCTGGGTGCGGATCCAGCGCCCCACCAGGTGGTCGCGCACCGTGTGCGCCAGGGCGAAGAAGTAGTCGCGGGGGGTGGCGACGTTGCGGTCCTTGACCAGGGTGAAGTGGAGGTGCCGGTTGAAGCTCTTGCGCACCTCCGCCACGTCGCCCAGCCCCGCGATGCCCCGCACGCTGATCTGCTTGCGCTTCTCCCCGTCGCTCAGCGGCGCCGCCATCGCGGCACCTCCGCCGGGATCCGTCCCTTTCCCCCCACTGTCCCCGGCCCTCTTCCCGGCCCCGTCCCTGCCTCTGCCGCAGCCGGGGCCGCCGCGCCTGCGCCTCCTCTGCCCGCCGCGGCGAGGCGGGGCCCGGCCGGGCCGGCCCCCGGTGAGGGGAAGCGGCCGCACCGCCCCCCGGCCCTGCCCCGGGCTGCGGGGTGGGCTGGGGGGACGGGGACGGCGTGAGGGGACGGGGACGGCGTGAGGGGACGGGGATGGAGTGACAGGACATGGATGGTGTGAGGAGATGGGGACGGTGTGAGGGGATGGGGACGGCGTGAGGGGACAAGGGATGGTGTGAGGGGACAGTGATGTTGTGAGGTGATGGTGTGAGGGGAATGGGATGGTGTGAGGGGACAGGGATGGTGTGACAGGACAGGGATGGTGTGAGGGGTCATGTATGGCTTGAGGGGGACAGGGGTGGCGTGAAGGGATGGGGATGGCATGAAGGACAGGGATGGTGTGAGGGGGACTGGGAGGTACCTTAAAGGAGGCTGTAGCGAGGTGGGGGTTGGTCTATTCTCACACGTGCCTGGTGACAGGACGAGGGGGAATGGGCTAAATTGCGCCAGGGGAGGTTTAGGTTGGATGTTAGGAAGAACTTCTTTACTGAAAGGGTTGTTAGGCATTGCAATGGGCTGCCCAGGGAAGTGGTTCAGTCACCATCCCCAGATGTCTTCAAAAGACGTTTAGATGTAGAGCTTAGGGATATGGTTTAGTGGAGGACTTGTTAGTGTTAGGTCAGAGGTTGGACTGGGTGATCTTGGAGGTCTCTTCCAACCTAGGTGATTCTGTGATTCTGTGGTGTGAGGGGGACAGAGGTGGCATGAGGGGACATGGGTGGCATGAAGGACAGGGACAGTGTGAGGGGACAGGGATGGTGTGAGGGTAATGGGGATGGTGTGAGACAGCAGGGATAGCCTGATGGGACTGGAATTCCCCAAGGGGATGGGAACTGCGTGCAGGGGATGGAAAGGTGTGAGGGCAGGCGTTTTTCAGCCCACCCACCTTGTGGGGTCTGCCAGGTTTTGGCACTACAAGTCACGCCACCAGCACCAGGTCTTCAGTTTTAATTGGAGTTTTATTGTCAGTAGGGTGGGGTTCAAATGTCCCCCACAGGCTCAGCTGCAGAGCCAGTAGCCATGCACACCTATATGGTGTCTCGCTGCCCCAGGGAAAGGACAGGGCTATGGCCAAGAGAGCCCACGTACCAGGGCACATGCTGCTGGCTCTCCTGCAGGCTGGGCTCTTTTACATCCCCTAATGACCACTCAGGTCTGCCTAAACATCCATACAAATACAACACAATTCCACGGTCGGATTACAAGCAGCGCAGCATGTGCTCTCCAGCTTGTGCTGCCTCTGAGATCACTTCCAGCCTGTGTCCAGGACACTGCTGGAGTGGTGCATTGCAGCTACCCTGCCACAGCTCAGTGCAACGACAATACATTCATTTATCAAAGTGAGATGCATCTGCAGGAAGTGACACCCAAAACACCATTTATCCTGGGCCCTGCATAAGCCTTGCCAAGGCACAAATGCCTGTGAGGTCCACTAAGCTGTGCTCAGGGTTTCTTTTTGTGGCTGCATCTTGTTTATGGATCTTATGGTGACCTACTCTAAAACTGTCAAATCCATCCTTAGCCCTGTACCAAACTCCCAGACCTTGGTCATCTTGATCCAGCACATCTGGTGTTGTCTTCCAGCACCAATCTCCCAACAGCCAACGTACCAACTTGAGGCTGTAGGCATTACCCCTACAGGGCATACAGGCTCTGATTCATGCCTGTCTGTATCCAGCTTTTATAGCGCTCCTGAGCTTCGCTAGTCCAGCAAGTGAAAAGCAGAGCTGAAACTTCCACACAGCATTTCTCAGCTGCAGCCTGTCAGCAGCACAGCCGTGTAAATGCATTGTCTTCACACACACGCACGAGTTCATTTTCAAACAGGTAAGTAGTAAAATAAAAATAAGTATCACTGAAAACTGCTGACAAACAGGAAAAAACACCCTGAAATCAGGACAGCAAAGAGTTCCCTCTGGAGTGACTATTTCCTACGCTGACCAGCACAGTACAAGCAAATAGCACAGGCATATTCCAAAAAGGTGTGGTTTTCTCATAGAGATCATAGGTGTCCTGCAGGTGTCCTGGTTTTCCTTCAGTGATGATCCAGTTTTGCATCAAGTTGACTGCAGATGCTGTACAATCAAGGCTTATTCTTTAGATACTGCACTGTAAAAAAGAGCAAGTGATGGAGGGAACCTCACAGGGGGTGGGAGGGAAGGGGTCTAGCTTATGGTAACCTCCCAAAGGACTCCGGAAGCCAAAATCAGACCCCTTCAACAGATTCTCCTGTGTTGGTTGTCCAAAACCTGAGGTTCCCAAAATTGCCTTCAAGAGCTTTAGTACTGCAGTCTATTGAGTGAGTCGATGTAATGGAAAGTGGCTCCCAATGCCCAGCTTGTTTCAACGTTGTTGATTTTCCGGGCAAGCTGGAGGAAAAAAAAAAAAGAAGAAGAAATTTAAACACAATTCTCTGCCCGAAGGGGAAGTATGCAAGGTGAATATAGTGCTGAAGGTTATCACAACTGGTTATTACAGTTGTTGGGGCAGTGTTGCCCCAACTCAGTCACGGAGCATGCGTTGTAGCAAGAAGGGAAACCAGTGACCAAGCTACTGGCATGATGACTAATGCCTTGGCATCTTCTGCCCACTGTCCCCAGCAATCTGTTTTTGTGCATTACCTTAAAGACTTGGGTCTTCGGGAAGCCCAGTTCTTGCAGGAGGAAGGTTATGTATGTGAGGTCCATGCAGAGAAAAGGGCTGCTTCCAGGGCTGATTTCCATGGTTTTACACACTGAAGACAAAGAAAACAGTGTCTGAATGTGGGGCCCAGGCCTAGCATCAACCTAGCTTTGAAAAACCTCTAACAAATCCTTAAAAAACACCTCTTTTAATTTGTGTTCCACGGTAATGGAACCCATTAAAATGACATTAAAATAACATGCATGTGTTTGCAGCAGCCCAAGAGTTTTGGCACCAGGAAGGAAGAGCAAGGCATTCTGTCTCCACAACGACAGGTGAGTTTCTTGTACTTACCAGGGCAAGGACAAAAAGGGCCTCCCACTTTTCTCCTACCTATTTTAAATCTTTTAAATATCAGCAACCTCAAGTGTGATCACATCTGTTTTTACTGAAAAAAAAAGATGACAGCAGCTTGGAAAAACAAGCACCGTGAAAAATTTTGTCCTATCTCAATAAAGCTTGAATGCTGAACAGTTAGTTGTGCTCCTCCTACTAAAAACTTTCTTGAGCGTAAGCATTCAGCTGTTTATAAATAAATAAATACATTAATTAATTCAATTAAATAAAAACCACTTCCTTTCTCAGGAGGGAACACATTAAAGATAGTCCAGAAATAAGAACTGCAACAATTGTTCAGTCACTCAGAAAGTTTACCGAAAAGTCACAAGTCATTTTGATCAAGGCCTGAGTCTGTACTATTAAAAAAACAACAAACAAACAAAAACGTGATTGCATTTGCAAATCTGAGGAGGCAGCTCTCTCTGCAGCTGGTGAAGCAAAAAGGCTATGAATTGGTTTCCTCCCCTTTCCAATTAACAACCAAATATACGAACAAATCATGAGAAAAACTGAAAAAAATAAGATTAGAATGGATTATGCCAACATGATGAGAACCCCCATATTTATTTTTCAAACATGGTTTCAGGATAACTGTTACCTGGCGAGTTTATTAGTAATTCCCGAGAGAGTTTTTAAATGTATTACCAGAAAACTAAATCTAAAAAAAAAAAAAAAAAAAAGTTGATACTTTCAGAAATACACACAAATCAGCAGAGGTGCTATAGAGAGAGGTGAATAATATTTTCTTGAAATAAAAAATCAGTCTTCTTATCATGTCACACATTTGCCACTTGGGTATGAATTTACACACAATTATCAGTCTTGTTTGATTGCATCTTTTACTCACCATACTTAGCTGCAATTTCAAAGTCATTGACAGTTAAGCTTCCTCCTTTTTCTTTATCTAAAAGAGAAAAAATCATGGTATATGTTTTTTTAATATAAAGGCAGTAGTAGACTCACGTTGTAAAAGGAGTTTGTATAGACTGTTTGGAAATAAGCCTTGAGCCAACTGAAATCAATGACAAAACTCACATTTGCTTTAATGTTTAAGAACCTTTATTTAAGATTCTTAGTATAGCTTGAAAACCTAATTTTAAGAAGAACTTAGTTTCCTAAAACCAGATTCCTAAAACAACAGAGTTTAAAGACTCCCTCGTACTGTCCCATGTCTATGCTGCCTTGTCCTGTAATGCCTGAACACAGGTAACACCTTTGACCAGGTCTGACAGGGCAGCGGTGCTCTGCAACATATTAAATGGGAAATTATTCATAAAACAAAGTGGCTGAGGAGGGGGTAAGTTTGTCCATACTAGCTTGAGATCCCATCGTCTGTCTTCTACTGCTAAATTTGACAGCCTTCTGTACACCAGCGTACCACTAGAAGAGAGATGGGATTCATCCTGAATACATATTGAACTATCTGTAAATATTTCCTCCATCTAAAAAGGTCAGTGAAGCAAAATATACAGCCCAAAGAGCAAGTCTGATCTCCTTTACTGCCCAAGAAAAAGCTAGCAAGTTTTTTCATATCATCATGAAGTCTTTTTTCTGTTTTGGATTGTAATCAGACACCAATCATTTCTGAAACGCAGACAGCTTGTTTAAAAACATACAAAAAGTTGGAGGTCCTACATCACATCTCCAGTCCCTTCCGTAAAGAAATGCAACAACATCCAGTATTCCCTCGAGACCACTGCACTGTGATATCCATGAGAGCTTTCCACAGTGTTGTGATGTGTACCAGTGCCGCCATTTCTTCCAAGATCTGTCATTTAAAATGAAATGAAAACAGGAGCAAACATACCTATGAGACCAACCTCTGCTGCACGGTCATAGTAGTAGGAGAAAGCATAAAAATCCAAGTCCTTCACTTCCTCAGCTTTATGCACTTTCTTGTAGAGCATCTTCGCCACTTTGTTAGAACAAGACTCATACAGAGGCTCACCTAAAAGAATGCAAAGACACCCAGCATAGTATAGGTAGACAGTTAAACACGCAGTTTCTTCAGGATCTGCAAGGAGACAGGCTCCCTTTCGAAAAACAGTGCTTCTTCATTTCTTACAGGCTCTTCACAGAGAATGAAACGACACACCTGCATTTCTCCAAGCGGTAACTGACCATCCTCAGGCTGGGACCAAGTATGTGATAGATCAGAGCCGAACAACACCATTTGAGGCAGAGGACTTGGAAAAGAATTCAGGGAGCGCTCAGCTCCATCTGCAGTACTACTAACAGATTTACTGACTGGGCAGACATACCACAGCGTGAGAGGCGAGAGCTGCAGAATCTCTTTAACAGCATGTCAAGAGAAAGTCGGACAGAAGAATACACAGACAGAGAATTTAGTGTCTTTCCAAGAAGCTGAGGGCATATAATTTTACTCTTCTACTAGCATGCTGGCCTAGATAGGAAGAGAGCAATAAATCACTATACCTGCCTTCTGTCCTTTAATTTTGTACACTATCTCAGCATGTTGCCATTCAGATTTGAAACCAGGCGGTAAACAAGGGCTGATCAATTCCTCACCTTCCCCTACTGCAGAAGTAAAACAAAGCCACATTAGGGAAAAACATAAGGAGTTAATTTTAGATCCCCAGTCCTGCTTCCTACTGTCCCACATCCTCAGCAATGCACCTCTAAGCCCCAGCCATGGCTCAAGTGCCCCACGCCCCACTAAGGCTGGCAAGAATCCACGTCTCCTGGGATCTAGCAGCATCACCTCCTGCATTTGTCTCGAACACACTCAGCTATGGTGACAGGAATGCACATACCACTCGGGCACCTTCAGCTCAGCGGGAAGAGGACAGACAACCCTTTTCCCCCACAACAGTGCAATGCACTCTGTGCTCAGAGCCAGACTTTAGGAGTGCCCGGAACTTACAGGGTTTTCCCTCAACTCCTCCTAAAATGGCGAGCCTCGCTGACATCAGCCCGAGTCCCAGGTAACTGCAAAGGGAAAAAAAAGCCTCTGTGAACAACAAACATCCTTCCTCTGATACTCCACCACCAACGTGGCTGGGACATGCCTGCCTCTTCTATGTGATCCCAGCAAAAAGGCTCAAGTCAGTAGCTAATGCATAAGGGAAAGAGTGTGACAACCCACCGTGATATTATCCTTACCCAGAGGGATAATCTCTCCTTGAAAAAGCACAGGGAATAGCTGTCAAATATAATGTCTCTTTAAAGGCTGGGAATGCTTCCCTTAACCTTTCTCCTACACTCCTCAAAGGCCACACAACCCCCAGCATGGATTCTTTCCAAGCCCCAACACATCCCACAGCAAACGTAGGTGGGAAGAATCTGCTTCCCTCTGCCCAAAGCTTTGGGCGGACGGGCAGCTTCAAAGCCAGGAGCAGAATTAGAGCCCATCACCTTCTCAGCCATCAGACTGCTTATCTGCCTGTTGTTCTGCATAACCGCCCCCTAGTCAGCTTGTGTGGACAGTGACTTGGCTCAGGCTCACCCACTTCTTCTCAGGACTCAAGTGCACTTGAGCAAAACACCTAGATCTCATTGGCTTCAAAGAAAGCTCCTACTTTTACAGTATCTCCTCTTACCACGACTAACCTGTATGAATACAGCTTGTAGGTGCTGTTAAACATCTGAAATGAAGTTGTATGGCCAGCTGGTGATGTCTGGAGAGTTGCCTGGAGGGAAAAAAAGATGTCAGGGCAAGGTTTCAGCCAGCAACAGCAAACATCAACAAAACAATCTTCCAATACCTTAGGAAATATATGAAACAATCCTAGCATGTTTCAGAGAAGTGAAGAACTTGCATGTATCTCCATTTGACCTTTGATACATATGATAACCAAAAAAAATTGAGCTAAAATAGTGACTTTACATGACAGTCCAAATTGGTTACATTTCTATGTGTGTCTACACCAAACTCATCTGTAAAAGAATTATTTTAATTATGAGGAATCCTTATTCCAGCTCTTAACTGTCTTTGTCAAGATGCTACAGAAACTGCCTCTTCACAGGACCACTACTAGGGAAAACTGTGCAAAATAATAAGTAAACCAGGCACGCATTAACTTCCTACTCCAGTGAATTCAGCTGTGAACTTCCCCAAGCTGGAGGAAAAGCACATCACTGTTCTTGCCAAGGAACAGAGTGAGGACCAGCCTGTGGTCTGAAGAAATGAAAGGACAATTGTCTAAAGCACTGAGCAGCCTGTTCCCCAAGTGCACCACCAGCACTAGCTTATTTATGGGGAACACAGCTCAGGCAGCTCATGCCTAGCCGCTTATAGCTTAACACCATGTCTAACTCCAGAATTTCCACATCCAGGACTCTTCACGTTCCCTGGCATTCTGCTGCGAGAGCACAATGTCCTGATCAGCCCAGGCCGGCACACTAGAAACAGCAACCTTATCCTCTGCTTCTGTGCAGCTTTAGTACGAACAGGATCTCTGGTCGGGCCAGGACCTTGCTACTCCATATCCACAGGTCTTCCTGCTCACAGAACGCCTATACTAATGCCGTAAGAGGAAGCTGAAACGACAAACATCAGCATGTGCTTCTAACTGCGTAATTCATGTTACTCTTTATAAAGCACTCATTTGCAACTGAGTAAACTCAGGAAAGCCACAAACAAACATCGGGAATGCATCTAATTCTGTTCTTAGAACACAATATAAGCCAAATGGACTTGGACTCACTAACAGCATTGCCTTTGAGGTCACTATAAGCAGCACAAAGTGAGCGTTAAGACGCTCAGGACATTGCATTTTCTCCTACATAAAGCAGCCCTGGCATTCACCACATGCACCGACCCACGGAGCTGGAGCAAGAGGACCGACAGAGAGTTACGCATGTCTCTGTTACCGACTGTAATGAGGCATACATGACCAACTGATAAGGGTTTTTCTGTCAGAAGCATGGCTTTATGTTACACTGACAACCCTTTGGCATATGTCCAAGGGAAATAAAACCGAGCAGTTACTGATTCCTGCACCACCATTTCCCTACAGCGTGCACGTTCACATTACCTCAGTGTGTGGCAGGAAGGTGATCTGTGTTGATCCGCCACCCAAGTCCAGCATTCCTACACTTCTCTTCTGCGGCTCATCTAAGCTACCTAAAATGTGTGACAGAACAGAGAAAGGCACGGTGGGCACTGTGAGAAACTGGCAAGGAATAAAACCAGAAGTACAGCTGTAAACAAAGACGACAATCCAACTCCATCTGTCAGCTTCCAGCCAGCACTAGATTATAACATTGTCACTTATTCATGCTTTATCAGGGTGACCTGAAAATCTTCCAAGTGACTATTATTTCTCTGGTGGCTGCTCATGCCCTAATTACAGCAGCTTTGGTTATTGGATTCCTAAACATTCTTCACTGCATGCAAGCACCTTTTTGCAAACTTTACTCTGGTAACCACTTTGAAACACAAAGGAATGTGGTTTTCCTGGCCATCTCTCCCCGATCCCACAGCAGTATTTTACAGATTCCTATGGCCAAGGGGAGGACAGACTGAAAAGAGCTGGCTTAATAGACTAGCTCTCTCAGAATTCTTCCTGCTGCCGTCCCAGACCTTTCTTCTCATTTAAATCCACTTCTTCTCAGATCCTTCAAATACACCTTCCTGACAGGATCAGTTTGTGCCAAGTACCACAGTATACCTCATGAGAGCTAATGTTTGAAGATCTCTGACCTTTCTGATACTTCCTGTGAGCATAAAAAGATTTACAGCACTTGTCATAATGCTCTGAGCACTGTGCTGAACAGAGTGCTTGGGTGGCAGACTGGTTTGCTTATTGTCAGAGAGGGCTTCAGTTTAATTTTTTTCTTCAGCTACCCTTTTCTACCTCACCAGTGTAAACACTAACTGTATTTCTGTTATAAATACGTAAGGAAGCACCAACAGCACTTACTTTCACACTGTGCAGCTGCCAAGCAGATCTACAATATCCACATCAAAAATTTATGCAGAGCTAGTGGCAGACTATAAAAAGGAATAAAATGCTCTTGTACCTTACAGGGAATTAGAAGAAAGGCTACATGAACATCTAGGAAAAGGGATTAAATTCCTCATTCTATCAAGCAAATAGCCAAAATCTTAATTACTTAAATGGAGCAGGCCAAAAACAACTGGTGACTTATTTCCAGACCCTTCCAATGAATGAGCAAATATTATACAGGGGCAGAAAATGGTATGAATTTCACAGCGTCAGTCATATTTTTAGACACATACTCATGTAAACATACCTGTTAAAAAATTTATTGTGATCCAGGCTGAAATACCTAACAAGAAAGAGATTCAGAAGAGGCATGGTTAGATCACATAATATCAGAAGATGCACTGATAGGTCATGTACTTTCGATTTATATAACAACAGTAAGCATTAAGATGAGCCATATTACAAGGTCTTCTGGCTTTTAGTATCTGTTTCACTGGAGGTATTTTAAAGTTTTCTCAGTTTCTCTGCACCATCTAAACAAAAATAATCAGCTAACCAGAGCTTGTCATGCAACCACAGAAAGAGACACCAGAGAAGCATCTACCACAAGCTTTGTCCCCCTTTGACAAAAGGAGGATTTCTAATGCAAAGGCTCCAAAGGACACCTAGAAAGAAGGACCTTCAAGGGAGGCAAAAAAGGACTGGCTCTGCTGAGCTACCCTGACCCAGCCCGCCCCAAAGCCAGTGTTTCCACAACTGGTAATGACTGTCATAAACCAAGATTAGAGGCCTTGAGCAAAGAGGCCTTCTGTACCAGAGCTTATGTGGTAGTAGGAAGAGAAGCCCCATATATGAAATGTCTGGAGAACGCTGTACTTCACAGGTCAAACACTTAGGTGAGAAGTCCCAAAGGCTCTATCAGAGTGGCTTCAGTTCTCAGCTAAAAAATAAGGAAATGACCAACACTCACATTGTTCGTTTTCCAGGAAAATATCCACCAGTAGGCTTTTGTGTGGTGTTAGGCACACAATTTTCCTTTTGAATACTAAGAATTTTCATCTTTCCAGTGCTTTATTTTTTCCTATTTTCCTCAAAGCATTTTCGTGAACTGCACTGTTTCTGTCCTCTTCTTGTTTTCTAAACTTTTTCTCCATTAATTAGGCGAACTCATGGCCCTTATGTTAACAAATTAAAATATTTATCCATTTGGTTAAAACTAAGGCACGCTAGGGAACAAGGTCCACTTCAACCCTTGGCTGAACCAAGGCTGTCAGAGCTATTAATGAACTTAAAATGAAAAGAATTACAATGTCTTTCTTCCATTAAGCAGTAAAAAAGAAACTCATAAACAGCTCTAAAGCAGCAACTACTTTCAAGTCTGGTTTCTAAGCAGATTAAAAACACATTTCAACATTAAGTTACACAGAATGTAGACATGTTTCTTTGAATTACTTTAAGTCAAGACTGATTCTGGGTTCTGTGCTCAGCCTTTTTTGATGAACATCCACTTACTTTAATATGTATTTTCTCTATGCAATGTTTTTTTCAGGTTCAATTCACAATCACACTCATTAGGTCAGTTTTCATTAAGACCATACAATTCCAGAAAGCTCAGATGAGCTTTGTCAAAAGCGGGGTGTACAAAAACAGGAGGTGTTGAAGACCACCTCCACAAACAGATACACAGAGAACCTTCCAGAAGTGCTGACTGCAATTCCCACAGGAATTGCCCGGTAATCAGAGCTTTGAAAATCAGGATGCAGTGAAGGACTTCACACTGGAAAATATAGTACAAAATCTCTTAGGCAGGCACTGTCTGAGGCAGTATAAAAAATTGTATCAAACCCCCTATATATGGATTCCTAGTATGGTCAGCGGGGACTTGCCACAGCGCAGCAGGAATCTCCAGGATTGCAAAAAGGTTCTTCAGAAGTTAACCTACCTTCATCAGTTCCATTCATTATCGACACACAGTTGTCCCTCACAAAGAAGGGGGAAGCCTGAAAAATCTCCTTCACCTGTAGTTCAAATAGAAGTTATGCTCAGAGAAAACTTTTTCTTCAGTTGAAAAGCAAATTATTTTTTTAAACTCTGGCTTTACACAAGTGTTCCTTTTCTTGGGCCAGAAAACACATTTCTTCCCTCCAATCATTGCTTCAAAAAAAGAGTGCAATTAGGGTAAAACCAGTAACTTCTCCAGCAGCTGTAAGGTCTGGGACATAATATTTTGTTTATTTTTATAATATTTTAAAATACTAAACACTTTACATGCCTGTAAATACAATTTACATTATTTCTAATCAATATAAAGCAGAGGAATCTTGCAGCAGCAGGCTGATAACATGGCAAATCAAATAGCAGAAAGTTTTTCTCTGAAAAGCAGGATTCCGGTCAAAACCACCAACAAACCCACGCGCTAAGAACAAGCCTGCGATGACTGTTAGGAGTATCTCATTACACTTCTTGTGTTTCACATCATCTCCAGGCTTATTTGGAGTTGTCATCATTCCTCTGTGTTTGTACTCATACAATTTCTCTCTCCGGACTCATCTGAGATCAGGTGACTTTGTACTGCTTTCAGAGTAAAGTGATAGGAGTGACTGATGTACATAAGGAGTATATACTTTATGCTGAAGGGACCAATTTTTGTCATAAAATTTCTGGAAAGCAAACCGAAAGGTAAGAAACGGTACCTTATCCAGCAATTTCTGAGCCTTTTCTCCCGGCAGCAACCGTAGGCCAGCTGTCGCTTTCAGGACCAGAGGAGTAAACTTCCACAGCTCCATAGGAACTTCCTTCTTTGCCACCTCCAGGAGCTCTTTTATTCCCTGGCCACTCTGTGAGCAGAGAAAGAACCCCCCCCCCACAAAAGCCCATCTTAGAAACCCTTAGGATTTGCCTTTCTCGGAAGGGCAAAAAGGGTGATGAGAGATATGATTCACTGTAAATGCGGAACAGGGACAAGTAAACATCACAAGGGATCAGGAGAAAGTGGATGACTCACAGAGTAAGAACTGGTGGATGTAACTGGGATTATCCAGTAACAGGTGAAAAGCAAACCGGAAAAGTCACTTTCTCAAACTGTGCCATGTGCCAAGCAGTACCAAAACTGAATGTTCAGGTTACAAAAGGTTTAAAAAGCAATGTGGCAAATCCCTGGGGAAAAAGCCCCTTGGAGCCAGCAAAATACTGTGAGCTGGGTGCATGTCTGGCTCAGGAAGTCCCTAAATCCCTGTGAGCCAGAAGGTAAGGGAGACAGGAGAGAAGTCACTTAACACCTGGCCTGTTTTTTTTGACTCTTTCCCTGAGAATCCTCTTCTGGTCACTTTTGGAGAAGGCTCTGCTCCAATCCAACATGGCTCTCCTGTCATATTCTTAAGCACACAGGAAATCTTAAGACAGTAAAAAACATCTGCTGTGTTTAATTAACATCGCCAAGCAGAATTAGATGTGTTTCTGCTCCTCGATCCTCTGAGCGTTGTCCAACTTCTGCTGTGAGTCTGTACCATTTGGAGTCTGATCTGAGACAGTTCAGCATATTGCAAAAGAACAAGATGTGATTTGCAGCGCATATCAAGAGCAGCACACTTTGGTGCACATGCTTTTACAGTAACAGAAAAAAAAAATTACCTTTTCAACATCATCAGCATATGCAGACAGACCCGGCTTCAGCGCTTTAAACGTCTCGTGGGTTAATTTGGGAGTCTCTGTTCAAAAGCAGTATTCCAAAATAAGCACCATTATGAACCATTTTGCATACACAAAGCCAAAACCATTTTACAAATTACATCATTATGTGCTAATGAGAGTCAACTGGAGCCTCTGCCTAATGAACGATCAAAGGCCGCCCAGCCTTTGAACACAGCCCCTGCTGTGGAATTAGCTCTCCACAAAACCATTTGTTAAAGTCACGATCGTGCTGGTGCCCACCATGCACATATTCTTTATGCTCATGAGACAAATGTATCAGACGGGTACAAGTTCTCTTGACGTCCTTACCCCTGCCATGTCAGCTTTCCAAACTACACGGGTAACAAAGGCCACACGTTCCAGCACGCTCTGTTCTGCCTAAACTTGACTCCAGCAGAAGTCAGTGGAAGTTTTACCACCATTTTCAATGGTGGCAGAGGGAGCCAGCCCTAAGTATTTTGGAAACCTGCAAGCAAGACACCATGAACTTGACAGCATTCCCATCTCATACCCAACTACGCTCCACAAAGTTTCCTGCAATATATTCTGAAATTCTGTTTAGAGAGAAGCAGAGGTTTGGGAATACACTGAAAGAAGAACAAACGAAGTCCATGTGTGGACTGCTGTTTAACACCTTTGGCGGCTAGGCCTTACACTGGTCCATCCTGCAAACCTACGGTGCTCCCCAAAGGCCAAACACACCATATACCACACTACTAGCTGTTAAAAACATCCTCCACATCACCTATTTAAGTGTTCACAGGGTTTCTTTCATCTTTATGTGTTTCACAGATAGGAGTTGACAACACATAAACAAATGAATCTTACAACTCCAGAGGAAAACTGGAGCTTTACAGTCAACTTCTGTCTTGGTTCTCAGCAAAACTTTTTGTCCAGATGCAATACGCAGCAATTTTATTCCAACAGGGAAGTGCCATTGAAACCAAGACAAAGTTTAGTGCCACTAAGCCAGACAATGCAGAGAGAAGCAGCTCGCTGCTAGGAAATGGAGAGAGCCAACAACCTCATGCCAAAAATGTGGGGGAATGAGGCACTTTGAACTTGCTCCTCTCACTCACAAATATCATGATAAAAACTGCTTTTCTTTAAGATGCGTTCCAAAGGTACAGCGGCTATTTAGTTAGCGTTCTGACATTACTGCATTTTCCCCCTTGTTGAACATTTTCGCAATGAATTTCATCCAAACCCACATGCTCAAAACCTAATGCACTACCTGATGGCTCTCCGGAAAGAGCTGAAGTGCATTTGTTCAAGCACTCCCAAGAATAGAATCATCAATAAACTGCACCATAATTTATAGAAGAATTTGTCTATTGTGCAGTGTGCAGGCCGTACCTTTAGGCTGCTGTGTAAATTTAAAAATATGGATGCGGGTTCCTGTGCTTCCTGCGTCAAACATGATTCCATAAAAGACCGAGAGCTCTGTGGTCAGTGCTTGATGGCTCAGTTTGTCTCTCCTGCTTTCAGCAACTCCTTCTGTTGCTCCCACAACCGGTTTGGAATCCAAGTGCCATTTTATGTATGCGACATAAATAGCGATGCATGCCAAAATCCCAAAAGCAAAGAACCGCTTTGATATCTTCATGGCTTCCATTTATCAGATCTCGTTTCTTCCTGTTACCAAATGTTTTATTTCTTCTGTTTCACACAGTACAGGTGCTTTCCACATCACTCCTACATCCAACAGAAAAGAAAGCTGCGTTTTACTTTCTAAACCTGTAGAAGACCTATAAAAAACCTATAAAAAGATCTAAGAGCATGATGGTTATTTGATAAGGGACTTACAGGAATAAACTTGACTTGAGCGTTAGTTAATTGCTTAACTGTTAGAGACAAAGATGGGAATGACTGTCAGAGTAAGCAATTATCCACTGCAACAAAGAGCCTGGTAAAAAACCTTACACGCAGAGTGACAGACTACCGCATGCACATAAAAGGATTTATGCCTTCAGCTCCTTCAGCATCTAGAGTGAGACAGCTGCTGTCTTCAGTGCTCAAACCTGTCTTGATTAATCCAGGGCAACTTGCAGTTAGATGTGCAAAATGACCCCAGCAGGACAATGCAGAATATTGAATTCAAAGAGCTGGGATTACCCTATGAATTGCTTGTAAAATTGGACCTGGCAGCAAAATCCCTCTTCTCTCTTGCCCGTCCCAGCCATCGAATGCCTCCATGGCTGCTGGATGCTAACATCACACACTGCTTTCCTAATGGTTCACAAGGAACATATCCATCCTCCCTCAGCAGGTCACTGAGATCTACAGCTGATTTTAAGACACAAAACAGCATAAATATATATATTTTTTCCATTGCTACTGAGGCCTAAGAAAGAATAGAGGAAGGAGAGTCAAGAGAAGCTAAACACGGTAACTGAGGTGGGAAGGAACCTCCAGAGGTCTCGTGTCAAAACCCCTGCTCAAAGCACGGGCAGATACGGGGACCAGTTGCTCAGGGCTTTATCCCATCGGATCTTGAAAACCTCCAAGGATAGGGATCCCACAGCCTCTGTGGGCAAGCTGAATCGTTTGCAGTTATCTTTGTTAGTTCCTTGATGGTGAAGGAGGTCCCAGGGGACCGGACACAGACAATTTAAAATTGGTGTTTAAAAGGCAAGGAGGAAGATCCAGGGAATCAGCCTGGAGCCCCAGCTCCAACACCAGGAAAGACCCAGCAGGGAAGCACAACGCAACAAATATACAAGTGCCCATGTCGGCAATCAGATGATTAAAAACCAGTCATCAGTGATTTATGGGGAGAAAATTTACATCATTCATTTTTTGACAGTGTAATGAAGACGAGAAAGCAAACTAGTTGACGAAGTTGACTTAAACAAGGTTTTGACAGATGTAATCTGTTGATGACGGGAATTCAGGAGATAAGCAGAGGGCGTGAGAGGGAGGAATTAAATTTGAGGTGATTACGTTATGCTGTCAAAAAGAGCTAGGAGAAAACTTTATAAAAATGGAGGAAGGCAAGACCAAAGGCACAAATACGGGTGAAGAGTAGGTGGAGGGGCAGAGGAACCGTGGGGTGCTGCAGAAGAGAAACTGGGGGAATGGTGTTGAAAAAAAAAAAAACGAAAAAAGAAAGGAAAAGAAAAAAGAAAAGAAGATAAAAGAAAAGAAAAGAAAAGAAAAGAAAAGAAAAGAAAAGAAAAGAAAAGAAAAGAAAAGAAAAGAAAAGAAGTATTTGTCTGGCTTGCAGTAGCAGATGTGGGTGACAAGCCTTGCACATATCCGGGTGATTATCCCAAACCTCCCGGTGCAAGAAAGGCCTCCACTAGCTCTAAGTGCCAGACGGCCACAAGCATGTCCTGAAAGGAAAGCAGAAGGATCCTGGCCCGTTTTGCAGAAAGACGTCTGTGTGAGGAGAAGGGGAGGATGAGGATGGAGCAGTATCAGACGAGGAAGCAGCAGCCCCCTCGCGCCTCTCTGAAGGGCAAGGGGACCATTAACCCCGCTCTCAGGGGTTAAGCTTCTCCCGGCGCTGCCTACACACCCCTGAGAGGCCGGAGGGCCCCGACGCGCCGCCACCACCCTCAGGTAGCCCGGCAGGGCCCGGTGTCCCCGGCGGCCCCTCCGCCCCGCCCGGCCCGCGGCCCCCGCCCGCCCCGCCGCCCGGCCGGCCGCACTCACACCGCCGCTACCGCCGGCTCCGCCATGGCGACACCGCCGCCACTGCGCCTGCGCGACCTGCTGGCTGTGGTGGCGGCCGAGGGCGGCGGGGGCTGCTGACGGGGGGCGGCTGGGTGGGCACAGGGGGTCTGGGGTGGTGGTGGGCACCCGGCCGGACACGGGCCCGAGGTGCGCCAGAGCCACTGAAAAGGCTAGTGGTGGCCTGGGGGGCGTTAGGCACCGTGCTGCCGGCAGGGGGATGGAGCTGGTCCTTCCCTGCTCAGCACAGCGGGGGTGCTGGAGCGCCTCTCCTGTGGGGGAGGCTGAGCGAGCTGGGGCTGGTCAGCATGGAGAGAGCCAAAGGGGATCCATCAGTGTGTGTAAACCTCTGCAGGCAAGGAGGACAGAGCCAGGCTCTGTGCAGCGGTGCCCAGTGCCAGGAGAAGAGGCAGTGGGCATGAACTGGAAGACGAGGTTCCCCCTGACCAGCACAGGCTGCCCACAGAGGCTGTGGGGTCTCCTCCTTGGAGATCTTCAGGATCACCTGGACGTGGTCCTGGGCAAGCAGCTCTGTGTGGCCCTGCTTGAGCAGGGGGTGCACCAGATGGCCTCAGGAGTCCCTTCCCACCTCAGCCATCCCATGATCTGTGGAGCTGATATCCACAGAGTAACCGTGGAGGACTCCATCCTGGAGCAGCTGACTGTTTTCTGAAGGGACTGCAGCCAGTGGAGAGCCCACACTGGAGCAGATTTTTCCTGAAGGACTGCAGGCCATGAAGAAGACCCACTCTCAAGTGGAGTAAAACTGTGAGGAGGAAGGAGCGGGCAGAGAGGAGCTGTTACGGACTGACCTCAACCCCCTGTCCTCCATCCTGCCTCTCAGGGTGGGAGGGAGACTGAGGAGTCAGGAATGAAGGGGTAAAGCTGAGCCTTGGGCAGAGAGGTGAGGGGAAAGTGTTGTTTTAATGTTGTCTTTGTTTCTCACCATCCACATCTTTTTTAATTGGCAATAAATTAATTTCCCACAAGTCAAGACTGTTTTGTCTGTCATGATAATTGGTAAGTGATCTTCCCATCTTTATCTCAACCCAGAAGCTTTCTCTTACTTCCTCTCCCTGTCCTGTTGAAGGAGAGCGAGGCAGTGGCTGGGTGCGTGTCTGACAGCCAGCCCACGGCAGCCCAGACAGGGATTCACGCCTATGTGTCAAGTGGGCAGCTGGAGGCAACTGATTAACTTGAGGAAGTTGTTCTGTGATAATTTGCAGAAAGGGTTCGTGTCCTATGTGCCAGTATGTTGATCAAGCTGACACAATGGTTGGTTTTGCAAATAAATCCTTTAGCAACGTTCGCAAATGGTGACTCATTCCCAGCAAACACTGAGCCCTTTTTGCTTCCTGATCAGAAGCTCAGGTACAGCTCTTCAGTTACCATTCCCATGTTTTTGGTGCACATAATGCACATAATTCACAGAAATCCCTACAAATGTAGGGAAATAATTCTTATTTGGAAGGAAAATATGTATGGAAAGTAACTACGGACTACAACCTATTCAAATCCAGCAAGTAGCTCTGTTGACTCTCCGTTCCCACAGAATAAGGTCATCAAAGAAATGACTGATAGGATGGCTACAAACCCTCAGCTTTTCTTGTTAGATCCTGTCATGACGAGAACTTGTCGCTTGCAAGTTTTATCCAGCTGTGTTCTAGGCAAATGACTCCATCAGAAGATTGCTCTATTTTTTTCCTCTGGAAGTTTTAATTTTTTCTGCTTGAGTAAATTTCTTAATGGCTTTCTTCCATATAAGTCACTTTGTCTTTCACCAGCTAAAATTACTTCTGCAGCAGCTTGCCAATCCACCCGATCTGGAATAATTAAGAGCATTGTTTTTGGAGCAAGGATACGTGAGGGTTCAGCAGGAAACACAGACATGAAGAAAAGAGAAAACTGACATTTGGAAATTAGATGCAGTGCAGGTGCAGACATCTGTGCTGAGAGATCCCACTGTTGGAACAAGCGCTGAGTCTTGCTGGGTACTTTTTATTCCAGTAAATTGCTTCCTTGTTGCACTGTTTGGGCAATAAATTACTTTTTTACTAAGCCCTATGCATAGCAGGCATTGAGGAATTTCAAATGATCATTACTGTTCTAATCAAACTCCCTGTCTGTTTTGCTCATGTAAGGAAAACTGAACTTTCCAACTGTTTTCTAACTTGCTTTAACGTTGCCTAACTATATTTAAAAGGAATTTTGATCTTAATGGGAAAATCTTACATAGGAAGCGTAAGGCACAAAGACTTAAAGTCTTTAAGATTTGAGGCTCCCCAGTGATGTGATTGCAACAGAATCCACACTTTATTTAGTTTCGAGCCCTCCTAGTTTGCAAGAGAGACCTTGAAGACAAAAGAAACCTTATAGAAACCTCTCTGAGTCTGCAGGTAACTTAAAAAAAACAGCTGAGTGCTCTAGTAATTCCTATAGGTGCTGATCCCAAAATTGCTCCTGCAGCAGTTTGGGGCTGTAGGCCCATGAGGAAGAAGATAAACAGAAGAAGCTCAGCAAAGGTATAGCCTGACTGCTGGTTAAATACCCTTTATCCCTGGGACAGGCACTCTGCCCCTGAAGATGATACACTGACATTAAAAAGGTCAAGTTTTACAGTTTTTGCTAATGAGCCATAGCACACAGATGCCTAGTGGCAGGCAGTGTGGTGCAGTGGGAAGGTGAATTATTTGCAAACTAGCTGGTTTTCAGTTTGATTGATTGCCTTTTGGTAAGACAACAAAAAATGGGCATAGTGAGTACTACAAGTTCACAGGTTTCTGGGCAGGGGGCTTCCCAGGCCTGGATCTGTCCTCCCAAGGACCTGGGGACCAGAGAGCTCTGTGTCAAATCCTGTGGTTGTCTCTAGGATTTTGGGCTGCAATGAAAATTACCACCCAGGAGCAAGTTTCCCAATACCCAGAACAGGACTTCAGTCCCTTGCCTTTAAAAATACACCCTTACCTGAGCTCATTGCCTGCTACATGAACAGCTTATTTCTTCTTTCACATTGTAAGAAATCAGAAATGCTTCTGGAGAGCTAAATAATCAGGCTCAAGTACTACTTATGTTTTTCTTCAAGACAAAAGATTTCTGTGACATCAGGATTATTTTACTTAGCAATATGATTTTATTTTTTTTTTCAGTCCTAAGGGAAAAGTGCTCCTGTCATCAATTGCTGCAAGATACGATTGAAGATCCAGCAAAACACATTGAACTTTCCCCTTTTCTCTAGGTAGGGGGAAAAAAATCAGGCCAGGCCAGCAGAGAGCAGTGTTTTATCAGCAACACCATTTCCCAAGGGACAGGGCAAAACAGTGTGGTATTTGTCTCTTGTACATGAGACGTCCTGCACATACATTTGTAAATGCAGCTTGTAACGTTTTAGCTGTGCTGCAGTTAGTGTCAGAGAACCCAGAAAACTGTAAAACCGTAATGCTGGTTTATTATTATTTATTTATTTATTTATTCCTCCTGTGAAAGAATCATTTATGTGCACAGGGAACAGTTCTTGGTCTGCTCTTGGAAACCGCTCCCTCACCTCATCTGGGGCCCTGGGTGGAAGTATGGATAATTTAAAAGGTTCTGCATTTGCTCTGAAGCTTTCTTACATACAGTACTGTGGTCATTCCCAGAATTAACTCAAGCCATATACTACAAGGTTTGTAACAAATTTTCCAGTACGGTGCCTACATATTACATATATTGCATAAATGTGCATTCATAGCTTTGTGTGTTATATATGCCATGCCTTAGCTAGAATGCATGTTACTGGGGGCCAGTTATCTGAGAAAGGATCTCTGTCACCAGTTGATTTGTGGCCAACAAATGAGTTCAGGCTGCGTGATGTGGACCTGGATGCACAAGTATGGCTTTGAATATCTGCCTTCTGAGATGTGAAGAGTTATTTAACTAATGAAGACCCCCTGCATCCCTTGGTGTTTCCTCCAGTGCTGCCCCCCCTGACCTGCCTGGGGAGTGGCTCTCTTGCAGCAGGACAGGTTTGGGAATGTCAAAAACAATTGTGCATTTAAGGTGCAGTAGAGTACCTCAGGTGACTCCTTGAGATGCTTTGTTTAAAGATGTTGACGTTCATCTGCAAGCACACCAGGTACTCATCCTCTCTAATAGCAATGCAGAAGTCAGAACTCATGTCCCATGGCAGGCAGAGCTGGGATTGCCTGAAATATTAAGAGAAGGTAACAGCAACTAAGCCTACAGCTCACATTTCCATCCAAGATCAATTTTCCCCATTCATTTCAAAGAACAAATTTTATTGGTGCTGACCTGCAGCAGAAAAATGCCGTGTTCCTTGAGCAGCGAAAAGTAAGCTTATTTCCCTGTGGATTTGAGTCCCACAGCCCTGTATCTCTCCGCTACAAAACACATATCTGTAGCATTTGCTGAGACACTCTGCAGAGTCCCCACATCCTCCCCTTTTCCCTGAGCTCCTACTGACCCTCTGCCATCCCATCACCAACCTGAAAACCCAGGTGGCACCCACTGATGTTTGCCTCCATGATTCCCCATCATTCCTCCCCAGCATTTTAAAAAAGGCAGGGCTTAGCCTATATTGCAGCTTCTCCAGAGCTGTGCCCATCCCTGGTCAGAGGGCTGCTGTCAAACATACAAGATAAATGCTGAGTGGCCATTTCCTTTCCCACAGAGAAAGCATAAATAAGATTTTTCTCTGTTTCCTCTGGGAACATGCCAATTTTTGACAAACTCATAAAAATTAAATCTCCCTGAAACATTTATGTTTCTGGCAAATGTGGCTGGGACTAGTAACTGGTTGAAAAGTTTTGGAGGAGCAGCATGTGTACAAGCCTCGTATTCTTAGGAGCTCAGGATTAAAACATGCCTTTGACATACTAACGTTATTCCTTCATTGGTCGTTTTGCATTTCTATCCTCTCTTGGTTTATCTAGTGATGTGCAGATGTTTTTTTTGTGGTCTGAAGTAATATGTATTTTGACTTCCAGGATTTTTTTTTTATTTTTTTTTTTCCAAGCCATACCTAATCGTGTGGCAATAAACTCAAACTCTGAAGACCTCTAGTACCAGGCCAAATTGGTATATTTTTCTCTGGTTCTGCAGTCTGGACGTAGTGCTGGATTTGTCTGCAATAAATGCTGGATGTGCTCCACCATTCTGCAATTGTTTCATAGAGGGTGTCTCCCAGGGGATGTCAATGACGTTTTCAGCTGTGGCTGCACTATCAGAAAATATGAACATCCAAGCATGTTTCTCCTGTTTCTCCCTGCTCTTTGCAAGCCACATGCAGAAGTGAGCTGTAACTTTGAAAATGCTGCCTCAGCGTGGTCTTTCTGGTGCCCTACAGGCTGAAGTTCTTCACAAATTTATCGCGACCTACATAACTGACCCATATTATTTGTTAAATAGCTTGCACTAGTTAGAAACATGAATGGGAATGGCTTAGTGGTTATTTATTTATACAGGGGTGTGCGTCTGTTTTGTGCAGTGATGTGTGTGGGGGTCATGTCCAGATTTTCCCCTTCTGGACCATTTCTATATATGACCTGTGCTTGTATTATTGGAATAAAACTGGAATTGATTCTGTTCTCAAAGAAAACAACAACAACAAAAACCATACTATTATTTTTACTGCTTTTCTCAGCAAGGAGATACATCCGTATGTACGTCTGTAAGCAAGACAGCTAAGCATGAGGGAGGAAATGCAGCAAAATGTTCAAGTCTTTGACTTGGAGATCAGTGAGTAGGAGCATGTTTTGCACTTCAGTCACTTTTTTAGGGCACACCGCTAGGGCCATGGACTGGCAAACAGCATTGCTGCACCCCGCTGTTATTTGAACACTTTGTCATGAATGGGATTATTTCTTCTTGCACTTCTGCCTCTCTTGCAGACCGGTAGGAGTCGTTTAAAATCTGGACTGACGCTGCAATTTGGTGAGCGATAATACCTATGAGTTCAATGGAATTGCACCTGCTCCCAGCAAGTATGAATTCAGCTTTTAATGTTTTAGAAGAAAACCCATCTGACTGGCCTCTAGGGGCATGTTTGGATCACAGCTTTTAAGCAGATGTCCGCTACTACAAACCCTACCGGTTATATTAACAGTGCTGTCAGGCGGTTTCCACTGCTGTGTCCTCATTCATTCAGACAGGGTGCACAGAGTGTAATCTAATTAAGGAAAATTCCCCAGATTTTTTTTCATGTCTGTTATTGGTGCATTTTTAACTTCTTCAGATTCATTAGAAAAGCATCCATCTGTGGGCTGTCACATAGCACTGTGCTGCGTATTATCTATAATTCCTTCTACGTGCTTGTTTTGAAGAACAATTGAGCTGGGCGGAGGGGAGAAGTGAAAACAAACTGCTACCATTTTTAACTGTTTGTGTTTTTGGGAATTGTTCCCTGTGTCTCATGCTGAGGATGGCATATGAAAATGTATGTTTTGCCTGTGAGTTTGTGGACCAAGAATGTGTTCAAAAGGTATATTATTCATTAGCTCAACTGGTTGTTTAGGGGCACAGGTTTGTCTAGCTGAAGAGACAGCCTGCACCTTGACCAGGATTTTGCTAATAAAGATTTTTATGAACTTGTCATCATCTTGGAGTCAGTTTAGAATATTTGGAGTTAGAGGAAAGTCCTTGCTCACCCTGTGGGTCAGCTCCACCTGCAGAAGACTGACCTCAACCTCTTCTGTAAAGCCTTCGGGACCTATTATGGCATGAATTGTGACAACAAGGTTCAGAAAATACGTTTTTTGTAAAAACACCCTGGTTTTAAAAAGCATTTTGTGCCTGATATTTGAATCCTAAAATAATTCACTGACCTCTTACTGAAGTTCCCCTTTGAGAAGAAGAACAACTTTAAAAGAACTTTAGAAGTTCTAAAACTAGTTTGGTCGGGTTGCTCAAAGCCTTGTCCATATGGGCTTTCAGTACCTCCAAGTGACTCTCCAAGCCCTGTCCCAGTGCTGAATGGAGGAGTAGGATCACCTCCCAGTCCTGCTGGCTAATATTTTGCTTACAACAGCTCAGGACAAGGCTGTTTTTCTGCCCTACAGGGGCATCCTGCTGATTGCTGGCCAGCTTAGCCTCCAGGGCCTTGTTGGTGGAGCAGGCCCCAAGCCTGTCCCCTGGCATGGCATCTGTCCGTCCTGGGGCAGGACTGAGCATTTGCCTTTCTTGGACCTTGTGAGGCTCCTCTCAGCCCATTTTTCCAGCCTGCCAGTCTCATGACCTCCAGCACACTGACTGCAACTCTCCAGCTTGTCATAGACTGCAGACTTGCCCAGACAGTGCTGCATCCCATCTTCCAGGTCATTAAGGAAGACCTGGGCAGTATTGACCCCTGAATATTCCCTCAGTAACCAGATGCCAGTTAGACTGCTGACTATAGATAGTAGTTGTGTGTTTTTTGTGGTCATTTGTACCTTTGTGTGGTTTCTGGTTTTCACACTACTTAATTTCATGATGATTTTTGTGCATGTCTTTTGATATTTGCAATGACTTATATAAAGTACTTTAAAATTATGAAGAATAAAAAACTGAAGGTGTCTGTCTTTCCTCAATACTGGTGCTATTCCGTTGCTGGATGTGTATAGAAATGAAAGCATGGAAATTAAACTAGTTGCCAACACCCCCCTAATTCATAAAACAACGGATTGACTCTTTAAATTATCCATGCCCTGCTGCCTGACGCTGTACACCAGAAAGGAAAGCTTAGAGTCCTCTAGGAGAGAATGACCCAGAAAGTCACTTTTCTTCTCTGGAACACTGTGAACTCATTTAGCACCTCATTTGCTAGGAGGTGCTAAAATCTTATATGTGAAATAATCACATGGAGAGGTCCTTGGAAGAAAGGAAGTCTTTTCAATTATTTTTTTCATGTCTTGGGCCAACTACCGACGAATAAATGTTAGTGGCAGCCTGTTGTTAACCTTCCATCCCTTATGCCTCAGGAGATGGAGAAAGACTATCCTCCAGGATTTCTAAACTTCTTTGAAAAAGTGAGCTGTTTTAGTTCCTATAAAGTGAGTATATTTTCTAGTGTCCCAGTGATGAGTTCACTGTTGGTTATTTCCAAGGTGAATGCAGAAGTGCCTGGGTGAATACTTAGGGTCTGTTAGGGGAAGCAAACACAGGGAATCTCTGCTTGTCCAGCCTAAGGCACTTTAAGAAGAGCTTTGTCCAAAAGCAGCCTCCCTGCCCTTTGAGGCCTTTTAGAGGACCCAGCTTGGGTACCCAAAAATGCAGGCCCCAAATGTCATTAATTGCATTTGAATGCAGTTCTTTCTCTTCTGTGTCACTTTATTATTATTATTATTTATTTATTTCTCAGGAAATTGAGTTATCTACCTGTCTTCTAACATCATTTATTATCCTGAGATAAAAATAAGTCTATTCTTGCAGAGTATAATCTTATTCTCTGATGAGTTTGGTTACTTTGATATCATGAAGAATAAAAATTATGCTGTGAGATTTTCAGAAGTGACTTTTGACATGAGACACCTGTGTGCTCAACATGAAATTGAAACTCTTTTTTTTTTTTTTTCTTTTTTTTTTAAGAATATGCAACTGAGCAATTTCTACATTTTAGAATGTTAGAATTGGAACTGCAATTGACTGGAAATGCAGCCTATTAAAAATTCAAATATTTTAATTGCCAAACTAATGCAAACCTAGGAAAGTTCTGGATAATTCTGTGAAGTGAGAATTTATTTTGGTACTTCTTGCAGAAGTGCTGGAAATAACCTAAAGGTATTTCTGAAATTCTGGATCAAAGAGCAGACAAGATCACAATCTTTACCTTCCCCACACCCCAGTTGCTTTCCTCTAACCAGTCTGGTATGGGATGAAGGGGAACCAGAACCACTACTGGTGAACGGGTCTAGGGAAGAGAGCAGAGGCTGCATGGGCCAGTGGTGGATGCAGGAGCTGGGAAGGTGAAGAGGGAGACATGGGAGCTGTGCCAACACTCTCCTACCCCTTGAGGTCTTCTGTGCATCGCATCAGAGCTACCTGGAAATGAAGCAAGACCCAGGACTTTCCCAGAGGTGTTAAATATTGTCTGTGCTAGAAACCAAAAAGCCAGAGAATGAGGCTGGTGGAGGGAGGTCTCTCGGTGAGGGTACTGGCTGGCCTCCTGCAGTCAGTGCAGGGAGCCCTTCCCACCCATGATTCAGCTGTTTGAAGGTCACGGCATCCCAGAGGGATGGAGGATGGATGGAAGGTTCCCAACATAAGGGAAAGGAAAATGCTTTGGGGTTGACCTGGCACCAGCCCGGCTGCTCATCTTCTGTGGAAACCACTTCACCTCCATCTCATCCTCATGAATAACAGGGGTTTGAATTTACCAAGTGAAGTGGCCGGCCCCTCCAGCCCGCTATTCATTACTCCAATTAACAATCAGTTGCCTGAAAAATGGGCCAATCTGTTTCTTGGGGAGCCGCACAGAAAAATCCACAAGGCAAGCCAATTAGCATACCAGCCCTCACCCTCTAGGGAATTTCATTTAGTTGTTTGGTTGATCTAAGTACCAAAATATTGTTGTTTTGTTATGGAGCATATAATGTTTGTTAAATGACTGAGATCCCCTGAGGCCCATATGCTGCTGATATTCTCTCTCTCCTCCCCAGCCAGGAGAGGCAATAAGGCAAAACTGTTGTGTCCCACACATGGCCCCTGTATTTTCCTGGCAGGACACAGCAGCTGGACACGGGCAGAACAAACCTTCGCCACCCGGGGTGGGCGGATAGCTTCCCTCCGAAATAGTTGCACACTTGAGCAAGCCCATTGTCTGCCCAGAAAGCATTTCAACCGCCTCTTGTCGGGCAGCCGCTGCGTACAAAAAGCATGCAGAGCTGGCGCTCGGGCAACCTGTCTGCGCGGCGCATTGTGTGGGGGCAATTAGTTTGCAAATTGCCCGTTTGCACACCCGCGCATGAATTGGTTGGGTTGCTCCCACAGGATTTATTATTATTATCATGATTATTAAGGAAGGCCCATGAATAAATAAGGTAATTTGGCCAAACGCCTTTCTCCCGGCACACATACGGCTCCTGCCGTGGGTGGGATCCCTGGGTGGAAAAGAGCAGTTCCCAGGGCCTGTGTGTTTCTAAGCCTCTAGGCTGATGCCAGTGTACTGGTGACATATTGTGCAAAGTTTTTTGTCTAATAGCTTTTTGTTTGTTTGCTTGTTTCCAGTGAGAGAAAATATATTAGAGCTGTCAGCTTGTACTGCCATTGCTGGTGCACACGCTTTGTACTTTGAGGTGTGACCCCAGTCCTGCAACTGAACTGCTCCTTCATTTGTGAAGAAATCCTATTGGGGTTTCAATAGCCAGAGAAGCGCCGAACACCAATCTGTGCCATTCAAGTGCCAGGCAAAATATACCAGCCTGATTCATAGATGTCAGTTTTATTCTGGTCTGAATTTGCTGGAGCTGGTGGAGTCACGTCGGTAGGAAGGCAGCCTGACTGACTGGACTGTCCCGCTCGGTCTTCATGCCACAATTAGTTCTCCAATGCAAAAACCCAAACTGCAGATCACTGCTACTGAATCAGTAGAAGAAAAATATCAATGAAGTGTGACTCAGTTCATCATACTTTGGATTTTGGTCAGAAGCTTCAATGAATCTGTAAATGCTTAGTAAAGGGTTTGTGTTCTCACCACCACTGATAATCTCCACAGGTGTCTAAGGGTTTGATTATCCATCTTTGAACCTACTGGTGCTTCTCCCCACAATAGCAGCACTTGGAAGGAGAAAAGCCCTCCTGAGGTGGGTTTAGCTCAGCTGCCTATCTTCCAGCCTTGCAGTCTCCAGTGTAACTATTCAGCTCCTGCTATATATATCATGGCCTTCTGCACCATGGGATTTCAGCCAGGAGTCCAGACCCTTGGCAGTCCCAGGGATGCTGCTGGGTCTGTGTTGAGTTATGGAAGAGCAAGATGTGGTCAGGAGATATGAATGTGCTACATGGACATCTGCATCTCATCTGCGAAATCTCAGGGGCTGCTACTGTAGGTGCTCTGTAGGACTATAACTTCAAGTAGCTGATTGAGTAAAGAAAGTAAACTTACTGATGTCTGCAAGTATAACTGACAGCTGCAAATACTTCTAAAAATACTCTTATTACTCTTGAAATAGTTGTCACGGTGTCTGACTTTAATGAAGGTCTGTGCATTTGCACTAGCAGGTCATCTGCTTTGTCCCCTTCATGCCTGGCTCTGCTGACCTGTTCTCTGACATAACTGTGCTTCTGCACATCTTCCTTTGCTGTGCTCAGCATTGCTATGCCTATTTATTACAAGACAAAGAAAAAAAAAAGAAAGATATAAACAGCCCACAGGTGTTGCTGAACAGATACACCATGCCCGAGTCTCTGGGGTGCTGTAAGCCTTCAGCATTCATAACTTCCAGTAGGAATTGGGAAGAGCAAGGCAGATATGAGAATCAGACCTATGTCAGATACCCGTGTAACTGGTCTGAGGTCAGTGGTGAAGCATCCTGTGTCACTCCCCAGACAGCCAGCATCTTGCTGCATGAGGCTGGCAAGGTATGACCAAGGCAATAGGATTCCCAAGCTTTTGAAATTTCATAGGACTTTTTTTTTTTTTCTTTTCTTTTCTTTTTTTTTTCTTCATACTAGTTGTAAGGTAAATGCAAAGACTCTTCCTCTTCAGTTGCAGAATTTTTGAAGGCGAAAGAAGGTGCATCTTTCCTGACCTTCTCCTCCACATTTTCACACGTATTATCTTGCACACTGATTAGATGATTTGCCTTTGGCAAATCTCCCTCTACACTCAGTGCCCAGGGGCCAAAAAACAAACAAATGAGAAAGAGAAAGAGAAGAGAAAGAGAAAAATCTCTCTCTGCCTCATATCTTTGTGCCCTGATTTCCCATAATATCCTTTCTGTGGAGTGAATTATTTTGCCATACAACAGGTATATATCAACAACCAAGTTACCAGTAGGTATAGCAAGAACAGACCGTTATTTTGGCTGTAGGTAGCATTAGGGAATGGTGAAAAATATATCCTTTTTTTCTCAATCCAGAGAGAGAATGCATTTCTTCAGCTGTTTCAAGCACCATCCCAAAGGACCATCTCCAGGCTCCATATTCTTCCAAGGAGATGTAGATTTGCATTTGGTGGTAGCTTTCTTAAAAGCGATAATGCAGTTCTGCAGGTGGTTAAATTTTGCTCACATATCTGACCTGACCACCTGCTATGTAGTGCTCAACTCATTTCTGAATCCTCTGCAAATGTTACGAAAATCTAGTAACATTTAGTATTACTTTGCAGCCCATTGGTTAACCCAACACTGCTGGTTTGAGATAAGGCTGGAGCTGCTGAATTATTTGGCATTGATTTAGGGATTTAACAGTTGCCAAGTTTAAAATTTGGTTAATAAGGGCACAACCAATGTTGTGTAACACTTTTTTTTTTTTAACATAATTAAATTAAATTCCTTTGAGAAGCTGTAGCATTATTTTATCAATATGGTTACATACTTTGAGCCAACTCCTAATCTGATGAAAAAGGATCATTTGTATTTTCTGAAACCGTAAAAACATATTTCCCTCATGCTATGTCCCGAATTCTTTACAAATTAAGTCTTATATGAGCATTCTAGGATTTCCCCTTGGAAAGTTAAGGAGCTGGTACTTTCCTGCACTTACCACCAAAAGATGTGACTAGTGCTTCTTTCCTTGTTTAAAACTGCAAACATATATTGACTGAAAAAAGCATATTCTGAACCATAATTGGGAACCTAACAGTCAACATCTTGTAGGAAAGCTAGCTAACAAACGGGAGATACGTTTGCTCTTGGTAAATGTGGATGCCTCCTCCTTAATTTCCTTGACTCTGTTGGTCACCGTCTTTTTCAGTGCTGCCTTTATACTCCTGTATCAGTCCTCTCCGTTCCCTGCCTGTCAGCTTGTAACTCTTGGTGCAAGGATTTCATTTCAAGCAATTAAGCATGTGATCCTATGTTTCATACCGTTGATAGTCCTAAAATTTGAGAAGCTCAGGTTGTGCATGGGGTAATGAAGAACCAGGACCCAGCTTTCTTGGTATAGGCCACAGTTCTTTGGTCACAGCTGTGATCCAAATGCTTTGGGGAATGGGTAACTGCTGCATTTTATTAAAGACACGCAACCAAAATAATAATCGGATAAAAGGATCATTTATTGTCAAACGATTATGGAGCTGCATTATGTGATTTCCTATCTTTTCCTTCAAAATCTCTGCATTTCAAACCAGCTTGTGGTTTTACTCCCTGCCATTAACACTTTGGTGTTACACAGGAGTATATTTCACGTGGTAAATTCTGTGGTATGTGGATTATGTTATCAGAAAATAAACACAAATTTCTCAAGTTGGCCTTGGCTCTGCTGGTGGTAATCAGGAAATTGCTTCTCCTTAAGCTACAACAGAGGATTGGATTCTTAAAAAACGAATAGGGAAAAATGCTTTTAGGGTGATTTCTTTACAACAAAAACATGATAGTCTTAAAGCTCAGTGATAATCTTTGTGAGTCCGTTCCACGTGAAGCCAGGGAGCAACCAGATTCCCAGCTGATGTAAGTCAGCATAGTCCCATTAGCTGGCAAAGCTGGGTCAGCTCGCAGCAGCTGAGGATCCAGCCCTGTGGCTTGGAAGGAATCATCATCTTGCTGTCAAAACCAGGGGAAAGACTATAACAGGATTTTGTGAGGACAAATAATATTAGAGAGAAAAGAAGATGGGCTGGGGACCAAAGAGGAAGGCTGTTTCATTTGCCATTCACTGAGACCTTTTTTATTGGAACATGCACCAATGCAGGCAAGGTGTCTCCCAGTGCTGCTCAAGGCTGTTAACCTTTTTTTTAGTGCTATTTAGTATCTCTCACTACAGTGGAGTTACAGTACACCTTTAATAACAAAACTCCTGAGTTAATCTCCTTTGGAGGTCTGCGTGGCATTACTAGCTATAATCTCACCCTTCCAGGTTATTGTCAATGCACTTATAGACATAAAACCTTCTTTGGGAGAATTAGGTATTTTCTCATTATGCACGCTAATATCTTTTCACTGAATGTCACCAAATTTCCATGAAAATCTGTTTGACATTCACTAGCAAGTTGCAAAGTTTACCCAGTTGCTAAAAGAATTGTCTCAAATGAGTTGTCCTCTAGCAACCTCCTATTTATTTATTTATTTATTTATTCAGGAATTATGCAGGTGAGATACTCTCCAGTGAACTGATTAAAAGAGAAAACAGTTCTCCTTTGAAACAGGCAGATGAGGGATGTGCGTGGAGAAGGAAATCCTGAAGTAGCTGAGTCCCTGCTGGATGCAGACCTCAGGCTGCCGGCCTGGAGGAGAGGACAGGGAGCCATTTTGTGACAGCGGCCTGGTGGCGACATCTCAAGTCTGAGACCAAGCCCAAAGCCTGTATTGGATCCGGTCTTTAACCTCTGTGTCTCAGCTCCCTCAGGGAAAATAATGCTCCAGGTTTAGCAAACGCTGCAGGAAAAGGGCCCTCTCTTGCTTTGCCTGTCATGCCAATAAATAACTACAGCAAGGAGACCAGTGACCACAGCAAGGGGAGCTGCGATCACATCGCTAGCAGCAGCAGGCTTCTCCTGCCAAGAACGTGACCCCTCCTTGCACCACAGATCCCATACTCGTCTTGTCCCTGATTGCGATGTACAGGAATTTGTGGGCAGCAGGGCTCTCTGGGCCATGGGGTACCCGGCCGCCCGTCCCCCAAGGTGCTGACCAGTGCCAGCTACCTCGTGCTTCGTCGCGAGGTGGATCAGGGAAACCAGGTCACAGCAGAGATGGGCTGCAGCTTTGCCATCTGCAGAAGAGTTTTAGAGAGTCCGACACGCAGGGTCGGTGGCAGGTGTCCAAGGCACTGGGGGTACCTGAGGCTCTCATCCCTCCTGGGTTACAAAGGACAAGGAGGACTCTGCTGGCAGATGGCGTCTCCAGTGTGGTCTGTAGTGTCTTGTCTGCACCCATCTACAGCTACAAACCCTGGTGTTTGTGCTCCTGAGATATCGTATTGCTGGAATATTAGTATTTATAGAAACCTTTCTCGTGCTCATAGCTGAGATGTGATCATATGCCAAACTCTGAAACACCGTAAGTGGAAAAATCTGGTGTGTCCCTATTTCTCATTATGGCTTGAGCACAGTTGTGGAGGAGTAACAAGGTGGAAGACAGCATAGTTTTTAGGACTGTGATGCTTGTAAGCTTTTTTACAGCTGCACTGTGGAAGATGGTCTCAGCTCTGAGGTGTGGGTGTACAGGACAGACCCAGCAGGGATGTCCTCTCCACCTGCTGTAGAGAATTGAGTCGCCCAAGGGCTTGTTGAAAGCTTGTAGCCAGACTGCAAGTTGAACCAAAGCCTCTCAAGTGCTTGAGACAACTCGCCTCCACCTTCCCTTGTTAACTTGCTCACCTGAGGTCCTGTGTGCCTTTCAGCTTGGGCAGCTGCCCCACACTGCAGAAATCCCGGACTGATCTGCGATACTCTTACCAACTAGTTTTGCTTTGGTTTTGATTCATTGGTTTTCCTTTCCACAGAGTTGTTCAATGTGACTTCGCTTGAGGAGGGGCTGAAATTCCTTCACAGGCTCTGCACTGCCCAAGAGGAGGTGTAATTAAGCTATCTACCTCCTAAAATCACGGCCCACCTTCAAATAATCAGGGAAAGCCACCAGAAGGGTTAAACACTTTATTTAGATGGCTTTGTTTGTTACGTTAGTGCTTTGCTTGTTCTGAGAATTAACAGAAGATAAGCTAAAAGTTCATTTATAAGAGTATTAAAGGATAATTATGATGGAGTAAATGCAGTGGGTCAAAAGGCATTATGATGAACAGAATCATAATATAGAGCTTGGGAAAATAAGCTAAAATGTACAATGCCTAACATCACTCACCGAACGCCATGAAATGTGTACATTTTTGGTTTTCTCTCTTCTTTATTTCCAATCTAAATTAAAGTTCCTTCCATCAGCACTCTGCCGCTCATATGCGAACATGTAATGATAATCAACTGCAGTAACTTAAATTAAACTTTTGGGCAGGCACAAATATGTGACCTTTTAATATCAACAAAATGATAAAAAAGATTTGGTAGGAAATCTGTTTCAATCAGATTAGAGGAGAAGTGGGTAAAGCTGATTACAAGCCCGCTAAACACAGTATTTGGGCAGTATTTGTTCAGAAACAATAGCGTTAATTCTACTTTAACAAGTATTATCTGAAAAATCAATAATTAATGGGAACCCATTATCAACTTGTAATTTAGCACTCAGATTAAGTTGGGGGAGAAGTGAAAGCGAGTGGGCAACCTGCTTTTACTTGACCTGTCGGCCGATGGATTAGGGGGGTGGCGGCAGGTTTTGTGCTTTGTTAAAGCAGAGGTGGTGGAAATTCGTCCATTTGGACCCCTCGCTGCTCGGCTTTGCACAGCTAGGTCGCTGTAGCCCAGGGCAGGTGCCTTCAGTGGCACCAGGTCCTGGGGGACGTGGGGACCTTGCCCCTGAATCCACAGGGTGCATGGAGCCAACCCACCACGGAAAATGGTATGGATGGTATGGACGGCTGCGGTCTTCCCCCTCCTCAGCATCTTTCTGCACCTCTGGGCTGGCCCAAGAGCCCCTGACCACGCTCTCCCCTTGGCTGGTGGCATGTGTAAATGCACGTGAACCGCCAGATCTTCACCAGCCTGCTCCTCCCTCCCCCCCACTGCATCAGCTCTATTTGGAGAAACAGCCTGATTTGTCCTCCGCGCTGCCTTTGGACTTAGATGGCGTGTGTGCGGGGGTCCCAAGCGCTGTGCTGTTGGAGTAGGTCATTGCAACAGATGCCAAACAGATAACAGTTTTGCAAAGACAATATACTCGCAGAGGATACAGATGTTCTGATCAAGGATCGTCGCGCGTCTCTCTGGGTGTCACTCTGCGTGTTTTCGGAGCCTGGAGCTGGCTGTTAGAAGAGGAGCATTGCTGCTTGAGAAATTTTGGGCGGACAACAGTGAGCCACCATTTCCACCTCGCTGCTGGCCTGCCCGTGTCCTCCTGGTCAGAGGGCTTTCCTCCCCAGCTGGGTCACCTACCTGGTGGGGGGCAGAGCAGGATGCGGCTCGTGGGCAGCAGAGATTTGGTGGGATAAGGGAGGGAAAGGAAACAGCTGGGGACAGGGGAACACAGCTGGGCGTGTGGAAGGAGCTGGGTGCAGTAAAGTCCTGGGCTGGTCCCACCAACGTGCCCACGCTAGTGGCATGTGTGAGGGACACCACGATGGCCTGGGTTGGGCCGGGGGTTTCTCAGCGAGCACGAAGGCGGGATGCTCTCAGCAAGGGGAACAGATTGAAGGCAGATTGTGTGGGTGAAGCAGCACCGTGCTCCGCAGCTAGGGAGTGGCTTCAGAAATGGCATTTAATCATTCAACATTAACACAAGACATCTGTCACCATCCCCGGCAGTGACGGGGCTACACGGCAAAACAATATGTTCTGGCGCTCCTAATCACTGGAAAAACACTACTTTTTGCAGAGAGTTCTTTTAGTGCCCAGCACAAATCCTTCTATTTTATTATAGCAATCCCAGCCAAATCCTCCAATAAATGGAGTTTTTATTAATGTGCAGCTGTTAAATGAGAAAAAAAATAAAACTCAGAAATAAAAATGAATCCCTGAATAATCGGGCTGATCCCAGGCAGTAAGAACAAGCAGGCCGACCAAATACTTACAGCTTTTTGGTATTATTTAAAAATACGGTCGGGGCTTTTTTTTTCACCCTCCGTTTTATGTACAGGCCTGATTAGATTTTGCTTGGTGAGATCAGAGCCACTTCTGTGGGTACAGCAAGGAGGATTGAGATCTGCTGGGAAGATGCTCACGTCCAGGGTGCTGTCTGATGTTGCTGTGGTGGGTGAGATGGGTGTGGATATGGGGAGAAAAGCAATGGGTTCAGCCTGAGCACTGCACAGGTACAGAAGTTGGGCTGAAGAAGTGCCAGGCTGCAGTCCTGCTGGCAATGAAATGGCCTAAAGGAGAGCACTGAGCGAACAGAGTTGTAGGAGACCTGGTGGAGCCTCCATCAGATGTTCCCATCACATCCATCGCGTGGTTCCAGGTAGCTGAGACCTCTGACAGCCTTGTGGGAGCCCACCAAGAGCAAAGCCTCCAACAGGAGGGCAAAGCCAGCCCGGGCAGCTCCCCCAGGGGAGCCCTGGCCACCAGGATGCTGCCTGCCACCGGCGGTAGGACCTTGGCCACCTGGGGGTGCTGCTGGGGGAAGGCAAAGCGAGAGGGAAAACGCCCCGAGCAGATAGCACCCTGCCCACGAAATGTCACGACCACCTCCGCTATTCTTTCTGATTAAATTAGAGCCAAAGTAAAGCCCTAATTCTTCTGATTAAAGCTTAGAAGTTAAGCTCTTCGGGCAGGATGCGTGCCTTGCCCTGTGCTCTCCTAAACCACTTTGTCCACTCAGTGACAAGACACTGATAACACACCCCTATATGTTTCCTCTCAGACCAGTATGGTGCCTGCTCCGTAGGGTGTGTGACATTCCTGGGGGCATCCCATCACTTCTGTGCAATAAATAAATACCATATTTATGTATTCATGTATGGCCACCCGGCTGTTTTCGGAAGGGCAGAGGTGGGAGGAACTGCTCCAAGCACAGCAGAGATCCAGATCTGCTGGGGTTTGAGCTTTCCCCAGAGGAATTGCCCTGGGAGAGACACCACAGCTTCCAACTTCTGCCTCCAGCATCTTGCGCATCTCCCGTCCCTCCTCCTCCTCTGCAGCACGGGCAGAGGCACAGCCGGGTGTTGTTTGTCCCTGATCAATACATTTACCCATGTGGAAAAATATCATTACCACCAGGGTTCGGCTTTTCTTTCCCCTTGAACTGTTCCTGCAGAGCAAAAGGCATCTCCCAGGTTTTCTGCAGCCTCCCTAGCTCCTTCACCTTTGGCTGGCTAAGCACTGTGGGAACAGCAAAGGAAGGGGAGCACGGGGTGCTGAATAAACCTGATGGCCTGGCATCCCTCCTGCAATGTCACTGGAGCCACCTGAGGCACCAAGCAGAAGGAAATGAGAGTGCCTGCTGCCGTTTTCAAATTGGAAGAAAATACATATTATTTTTTTTTCACCTTCAAAATCCAGCAAAAACTCCGAGACTTGCAGACAATGATCCCACAACGGGGATGTTTATTTCTTCCTTTTAATCCTTTTTCTCCCTTTTCTTGGAGCGTGACAATACCTATAGTGCAAGCCCCTGTTTGAGGTGATTACGTTCATTGTCAGCAACACTCTGTCTGTCTATTTTGGACAATACAGTCCCTTTTGGCATTGAGGTTCACCTTGATTATGTTGCAGAAATCACATCAAAGCAAAAAGCAGAATCTGGTAGGAAAGCCGGGAAGTCCTTCATGCTCCGTGTCCTTTATTATAGGAAAAACAAAGTGCACACACACACAAAATAATGGCTGTGCTTTGCTTGGAGCACATTTTACAACTGGGTGCCCCAGTGAAGGAGCTGAGGAAGCCCATACACCTCTACTCGTATGAGAAGGAGGATCCATACGTGGCATTACAATTGATGTTATTTTTATGTTATTCCTATAGGTCTTCCAGCTGGTTTCTTTGGGATGGGATTTTATCGGTAAAGGGCCGATAATGCCCTCAACCTTTGGATTCACCTTCAAGCACCAGGACGCTGGGTGGTGGTGGCTGGAGGATTTTGTCATCGGAGTCCAGCCAGGTCCCACGTTTTGGCACCTGTTTGCGCCCAGGAGAGCGGCTCCAGAACGCGGCATTAAAGGGAAGAGTGAGAGTAGCCGCCTGCGTGCGCGGTGTCCCCGTCTTTAATTAGGTTAGCTGCTTTCATGGCAAGTGCTGTCACACGGAGCCGAAAAATCAATACCATATGGCACGGCACTCAGACAGCAAACTTGGAGCTTAATTAAAGGAGAAGGAACCCTGTCAGGTCTCATAGCGCAGCGCCTACAATTAGGCATGGCTGAACTGGTTTGGAAATGCAAGGGACTGGGTGACACCTTCACCCAGATCTGGTATGGGCTCTCCACCATCTTGTGGCAGAATAAAGTGAAGTCTGCCTTTCCCTGCCCCCAAAAGAGACATGAGAAACAGTGGAATCACCATTTCACGTGTTTGACTGGATTTCACCATGGCACTCATGGAAAGAGAGGGTGGCTTGGTGGCTGGGTGGATTGAGGTGGCCGGGGGAGAAAGGAGGCTGGGAGGTGGAGAAGGGGGAAAAGCAACCATCAAGGCACCAGCAGAGCAGTCAATTCTCACCAGGACCTCTTGCTGCCAGCTCCTGGGCACTTCTCCATCACTCCTCAACCTCCTGGGACCAGTGCCTCCAAACCAACCCAGCTTTTCCAAGCCATAACTGGGGTTGGGTGTGCCTTATTGCCCTGTGTGTTGCTTCAGGTAGCCAAGGTAGGAGAACGGAGTCCTGAGGCCAAGTCTAGGATTCCCATGGAAGCATCCAGTGTGTCTGCTGTGGAGTCTAGGGTCATAGAATCACAGAATGGTTTAGGTTGGAATGGACCTTAAAGACCATCTGGTTCCAACCCCTGCCATGGACAGGGACACCTCCCACTAGACCACAATGAGCAAAGCCCCATCCAGCCTGGCCTTGAACACCTCCAGGGATGGGGCATCCACAGCTTCTCCGGGCAACCTGTGCCAGTGCCTCACCACCCTCATGGTGAAGAATTTTCTCCTAATATTTAGCCTAAATCTGCTCTATTTCAGCTTAAAACCATTCCCATGATGAGCAGCAGTAACAGCTGTGGCACCTGGGCGAGATGCCTTCACTAGGGTCCAGCAGGATCTGGCCCCCAGCTCTGCCACTGTCCCGCTGAATGGCCATGGACAGGTCCCTCCCGCATGGTTTCACATGGAGCACGGAGCAGGTTTCCCATCAAAAGCTAACCTTCTGAATGAAGAAGCTGGCTGAAAATCTTCCAGACCAGAAGGATGTTAACAACCTAGGTTCAGTTCCAAACTCGCTAAGGCTGGTAAAGCTCTTCCAGCAAGTTTCCTTGTCTTTGACCTGAGACCTTCATGGGACCATACATTTCTCTGCTCTCTCAAATGTGAAAGAAACCTGAAAAGGTGGTGTAATGCCCAGCTTTTTCCATTAAAACAAAAAGAAATCTGACTCCATTGCTTGGGAAGTTTAATTTTCAGGGCCTGAACCGGAGTCAGACAATGTATACCCCTCTTTGGGGAGATGCTGATGTAATGAATGTGGCAGCTATTGTGCGTGCTTGGGAGCCTTGCAGCCGCTTCTCTTCTGCTTATATTTTCTTTTCTTTTCTGCTTTAATTAGTGTTTCTCTAATTGACTTGATGATTTCTGTTTAATTAGCACATTTTGGAGGAATGATCAAAAAATAATAAGATAAAGTAATCGGACAAGCATAGTGCGGAGGAATAAAGCTCCTTTGTGGGGCTAACTGGGGGGGACAGTCCATCGGCTAGTTTGGGGCTCCTCGCAGTCAGATATTCCCAGTCCAGCTCTGCCGTGTGCCCAGCACTCCCAAGCGCCCACGCAGTCCCAGCTCCTGCAGCCATTTCAATTAGCTTTAATGAGCCGTGACACAGCACCAAGGAGCACCAGGACCTGCCTTGTTGCCCCATAACCCACGTTTTGTAGGATGCTGCTCCAAAGGTTGCAGAAACAGGCGGAGTGGGCACGGGTACCACCAAGGGAGAGCATCCCCAACTCCGCTTGCTTGCTGCTTGCCGATCACGCGGCTGTAGGTGTACCACCTGGATGGTCATTTGTTTGCCCTGTGTTTGGCCAGGAATTAATTAGGGGATCGGCTCCAGGCTGCTGTGACAGCTGTCTGTGCGTGGCACTTCCCAGCAGTTTGATTAAATCTGCGGCACTCCAGATGTGAGAGCCCTGTTCCCCGGCACATGGTCTGCTCTTAAACTCCACTTAAACCGTGACTGCTCTTCTGTTTTTTTAATCAAAGGCAAATGTCTTAAGACAGAAAGCTGTGCGGAGGAATTAGTAGGGATGTCTCTGGGACGTGGAAAGGGACCCCCTCCAGTGCCAAATTAGGGCTGACGAGGCGCTCGCCCTAAGCCCAGCTTGCAGCACTCCGGCACAGCAGGCGGAGTGGGCGGCCAGATGTGGCTCCTGCATCCTCAAATGCTGCCTTTCACCAACATCACCGCGGGGCAGAAGGGATCCGCTCCGGGCAGCACAGCAGCGCTGTGAGCACAGATATCGCCATTTGTTTAACCTGGCCGTGCCACCTGCCCCCACAGACCCGTCACCCCAAAATGGAGACTATTTGGCCATCGCTTTCCCACCAGGACGTGGAGGAGGTGGAAGAAAAGCCCTTTTCCTTCTGTCTGAGCTTGCTGAGGCAGTAAACTCTCCCCAGACTCTCCCCCTTGCCAAATAGTTGGTGTTCCCATCCCGTTTACCCGGGCAGGAGCTGGATGTGGGGTGCATGGCATGGAGCCAGCAGGGACCGTCTGGCCGAGGCTGCCAGCCCAGGTCCGATGGTGGCTGTGCGCTCCCTGTCCATGGAGGCTCTTCCACCCCGAGCAGCCACAAACTGTCAGCTGGTGCGGACTCTCCTTTATTATTGACCTGATTCATATCTAAACCAGGGAGGTGAAAGCTGCCTTATCCCATTACTAATCCCCTAAACCAGTCCCTTCAGTGCCTCTTCCTTGATTCCCCTTCCTCATCGCTACAGAAGGTGGATCCGTGGTGAGTGGGCATCCTTCTGAGGTTTCCCTTCACATCCCTGCAAAGACAGGCACCCCTAAACCCTGCTGGCTGCTGGCTTGGGACTCACTTAGCGCATACGGTAATCCCGCAAGAACTTGGCAAGGCTTGCCCCGGGGTCTGGAGGACCAGCCCTGGGCACCCATCCCACCCGTGCCCCTGCGGTGCCATCCTGAGGTGCTGCAGGGCATGGGTCCCGGGTGCTGAGGCACCCTCGGGCTCTCGGTCTGGTTGGCACATGCGCCCTGCCCACAGGGGGGGAGGAACCGCGGGGAAATTAGAGCAAGAGCGATGTTTGATGTTCTGCTCTTTAAGCGATTAATAATCTTTCGGCGTCGGAGAATCAGCTGAAAATCTTCCCTGGAAAATAATGAGCAGAGAAACATTTACTGATTAGTCTAATCCCAGATAATCCTATCTGATGAGCATATATCAAGATATCCTTTAACTGATTTATTGTCCAAAGGACCGGTGGAGATGCCCCTCGGAGATGCCCCCTCCACCACGGCCAGGGGACCTGGCACCACCCGTGTCCCCCCCTGCCCCGTCCCGGAGCCCTGTGCCTGGAGCAGGCGCATCCCTGGTGCCCCGCGGCACCGCGGCCGTATCCAGGCCACCTCGGGGAGATTTAATCGCTATTTCCATTTCTGCGTCTATCGGCTTTCTCTTGGGTTTGAGCTTTTATGTTTCATAAACTGATTAGGAGCAATTATACGTGCTTTATCCCCAAACTTTCCAAATGACTATGCCATATGCATATTTAAGGCTTCATCATCTCTCCCAACAGCTCAGCCTTAACGTAAACTGCTGAAATCAAGCTGATTCTGGGACAACGTCAAAAATTAGGGTTTTATCCACTAATATCTGCTCGGACAGGAAATTTGTTGTGGGTGGTGGCCGGATTAGGGCTTCTAATTACTGTGGCAGATCCTCCCTGCCTAGCAGTGAAAGTCTCCGCTTCCAGCAAACCCATGGCAAAAACACTCTGGAGAAGTGAAGGTGCCCGAGGGGACATTGGGTGACCCATCCCCGGGTGGGTGGGGGGCAGCCCTGGGTGGGCACGTCCCGAGCATCCCTGCACGCCCAGCCCATGGGGACCTTGGTGGCTTTGGGGGCGTGATGTCCCCCGTTTCCCACCTCCCGCTGGTGGTGTGAAGCGCGATCGCCCGAAGACAACCCCCCCGCCAGCCCTCAGCGCCGGCCACGGCAATTATCCTAAATGAAAGTTATTGTTCTGTTAATCCCAGGAACAGCTTGCGAGGGGAGATTTGGGTCTTTCTTTAATAATGCAAAGTTAATGCGGAGTCCCCTTGTAATTATCTTTATCAGAAGGACCCTCGGTTAATCTGACCGTCCAGCGGGAAGTCCTGGATCAGGCCGCCCGTGTAAGCCGGTTGTAAATCGTTTCCATAAACAGATGAAGGGGAGGGAAGGGGGGGAAAGCAAAGAAAGAAATTGCAGCTCAGGTGCAAGAATCTGGGAGCCAAAAGGAGCCAGGAGGCCAGGCACCTCGAAATGGCCCCGGCCTGAGAGGGTCCTGCCCCACAGCCCCCTGCCACCCGGGGGGACAGCGGGGGGACAGCAGCCGGGCGGGACGACCACATCAGGGACGAGGAGAGGGGACGTGGGGACAGCAGCGAGGGGACCCGAAGGACGTCGGGGTGGGGAAACGGGAGGGAGAGGAGGGCATGGGATGGACAGGAGCGGGAGGGAAGGGATGGGGAGGACCGGGATGAAAAGGATGGGGAGGACCGAGGGGAGGGTCCGGAGAGGGGGACCCGGGGGGAGGGACCGGGGGGGGACCCGAGGGAGGGGCTCGGGGCCCGGTGGCCGCTAATCCGTGCCTCGGGATCGCCCCCCCGCCGCCCGGGGTGTGCCCGGGGCCGGGCCCGGCGGCGGCCCCATAAAAGCGGCGTCGGGCGGCGGTGCCCGCTGCGGGCCGGGCCGGGAGGCGGCGGCGATGCCGGGCCGGGGGGAGCCGTCGGGGGGCCGGGCGGCGGCGGCGGTGCCGGTTCCCGTTCCCGTTCCCGTTTCGGTCCCCGTAGCGGCGGCCCCGGGCCCGGCGGCGGTGCGCAGCGCCCTCCCCGAGCGGGCGGCGCGGCCGGGCCAAGGGGGGCTGCGGGCCAAGGGCTTCGCCATCACCGACCTGCTGGGGCTGGAGGCCGAGCTGCAGCCGCCCCCCGGGGCCGCCCCCGGGCCCGCCGGAGGCTACGAGGGCGGCGGGGCGCTGGGCTTGGGGCTGGGGTTGCTGTGTGGCTTGGCCGGGCCAGGAGCCCCCTGCTTGCTGCCCGCCCCCCTGCCGCTGCTCCCGGCCCGTGGACCCCGAGCGGGTCCCCCCGGGCCACCTCCGGTCCCCCGTCGCCACAAGGAGAGTGTGTCCGGTGAGCTGCTGTCCCCACGGCCCGGGATGGCCGTGTGTCCCGCTGTGCCTCTCTGGGCACAGGGGAGGAGGGGAAGGGGCACCCATGGGGTGGCACTGGCAGGGAGCCGCTCATCGTGGGGCCAGGGGTCTGGATGGGAAGGGTCTGGATGTGACCGTGTCCCCCCCTTCCCCGTGCTACCACCAGATGAGGACAGCCTGTCCGGGGATGCCAGCGACCTGAAGATGCCGGCCTCGCAGATCAAGAGGAAGAAACGGCGGCACAGGTAGGGCCCGAGGGCTGGGCTGAGCCCCGAACACGCCGCTGCTGTTGTCCGAGTCCCCTAGGGTGGGTGGGTGTCCCCAAGAAAGCAGGGAGAAGGGGATCTACAGGAGCTGAAGCAGCGGTGGGGGAGGATTTCAAGGCATAGCCCCAGCGGGGAGGGGGTGATGTTATCGGGAGGGTCTGGACCCTGTCACAGATGCTGGCTCCTCTCTGCAGGACGGTGTTCACAGCCCACCAGCTGGAGGAGCTGGAAAAGGCTTTCAACGAAGCTCACTACCCTGACGTCTACGCCAGGGAGATGCTGGCGGTGAAGACGGAGCTGCCGGAGGACAGGATACAGGTAGGGCTGCGTGCCTCCTCTCTCCCAATGAGTCTGGGGGCTGCTGGCACCCACCGGTCCTCTGCTGTAGGGCGAGTGGGTGGAGGTGGAGGGCAGGTGGTGGTGCTGAAGCCTCCGGGGTGGCTCCTTGGCTTCCAGCTCCCCGGGCTCCAAGTGGCCATGCAGGGATGAGGGGACACAGTGCTGGCCCAGGCAGCTGCCGTTCATCACCAGCTCTTCAGCTCTGTCCTCTAGGGACACAACTCAGGCAGGAGTGACGCAGAGGTGCTGGCTCAAAGCTCTCCCCAGCTTGCTCAGGTAGCCTTTGAGGTGGTGTTTTAGGGCCTGATCCTGCCCCCTTGTGGAGCAGCTCATCGCCTTAAGGACAGAGTGGGAGTTCAGACAGTGGTTGGGTTGTATCGACACCTCTTGAGCCTTTAAATACAGGAAGGGTGTGGGGAGAGGGACCTGAGCACCCTCTGCCATCACCCATCAGTGTGATGTGGACCCCTTCTGGAGATGTCGGTGGCTTTGTGCAGAGCCAGCACAGGGGCTCTGCAGGCAGTGTGCAGGGGCCGCCTTGGTGACTTGGGCTGGGGGCACCTTCCCGGATCAGGACCAGCCTCATGTAACGTGTGCTCCCTCTCCCCCCCTTCCTCTCCTCTCTCGCTGACACCCACATGTGTGCCCTCCCCAAATCCTCCTCCGTGGCTCTGCCCCGGCCACCCTCCTGCTGCCTCCCCCATGCCCTGAACCCCACGCACGTGGCTGCCCCTCTGCCCTGGATGCGCTCTCCCGTGCCCGATTGTCCTGAACGCCCAACCGTGTGGCCATCTCCTCCCCACATCCCACCCCCTCCGTGCTCTCCTGGCTGTTACCCCTGAAGGTTTGGTTTCAGAACCGAAGAGCCAAGTGGCGGAAGCGGGAGAAGTGCTGGGGCCGGAGCAGCGTGATGGCCGAGTACGGCCTCTACGGCGCCATGGTGCGGCACTCCATCCCTCTGCCCGAGTCCATCATCAACTCCGCCAAGAGCGGGCTGGTGGGGTCCTGCGCCCCGTGGCTGCTGGGTAAGCATCGGGCAAGAACGGGGCAGGAGCTGCAGGTTTTGGGTTTTTCGCTCCCTCCTTGTAATGAGCAGCCAGGAAAGGGAAAACCTTTTCCCACTGTGTCAGACAAGCACCTGCACTTAGTTGTGTGTTGCTTCACTGTGTTAGCAGTCATTGTGGGAGCGGCTGGGGGTCTGGGAATTCATCACCCCCCTGGCTGAAGACAATGTTAATGCTATGTCAGAGCTACCCTGGGGCCCCCCGCACAAGAAGGGCAGGGAGCTGTTGGAGCAGGTCCAGAGGAGGACCACAAGGATGATCAGAGGGCTGGAGCACTGTGAAGACAGGCTGAGGGTGCTGGGGTTGTTCAGCCTGGAGAAAAGAAGGCTCCAGGAAAACCTGGGGTCTGGGCATGGGGAAGGGTGCTAGCTAGCATGGGTTTTCCTTGGATGTGAGAGTTGAAGGAAGCAGCAGGAGGGCAGAGCAGCACACTCCCCTCAGCTAGGAAGATGATGCTGAGCAGTCCTGGGCAGAAATAAGCAACCGGCACCCTTGGCTTTGCTCTCTCCCCCCTGCCAGGCATGCACAAAAAGTCCATGGAGGTGAGCAGGAAGGCAGAGAGCCAAGAGAAGCTGGCGGGTGGCTGGCGAGCAGAGCTGGATGAGGAGGAACTCCAAGGGAAGCAGGCCAGTTCCCAGAGGAGCTCTGACAAACCTAGCCCCGCAAAAAATCCTGAGGACACAGCCATTGACCTCTCCAGGACAGCCAAGCACGAGAAGAGGAGCACACCGAGGCAGTGCATCAATGGGGACCCTGCCGCGGAGCAGAAGGACAGGGACCACTGAGCTTGGGCTGCCCCGGAGGAGGCCAGATCTCACAGCTTCCTGGGGAGATAAGAATATTTATTAATACATATATATTTTTTCTTAAGTCACTGAACTTTTATCTGAATTCAGGGCATTCTAAAACTGGACACCTTCCCCCTGCCTCTGTCCCTTCACTTTTAAGCTGTTCACTTTCAGCAGAGCACAGATGCAGCCAGGGAGGAGGGTGGGAGAGGTGTCCCAGCCCGGCCAAGAGCGATGTGAAGACGAGACCGTGGTTTGGGCATCATGCACGGCTGCTCGGCAAGAGCCTCCCTTCTCCTCTGGGATGTGAACGTGTCCCGGGCCATCCAGGAGCACAAAGAGCAGCAATGCAGTGGGAATCGCTCCCTTCTCAAACACATGGGTGCAGAAATGGTGCAGGAGTTTACAGACGCCTTCTCTGAGCACTGCCGCCCCTGCACAGCACCCGTGTGGCAAGTCCTTCTGCTTCGAGCACACGATTCTCCCACCTCAACCAGCAGCGGGGTTTTTAAACATGGTAGGGTCCCTCCTCAAGTTGGTGTAACCTGACAGGCCTGCCAGTTTATACCTCCCGAGGATCCGGCCTGCCATCGCAGCCTTACCACTGGATTTACACTGTGTAGCTTCCTTAACTCACGTTTGGGAGAAGGGGGTAAAGACGTTTTTGTTATGCAACAATTTTGTACACTCTTGAATGTTACCTGCCATGCTATGCATACTAGAACAGACCTTTTTGAAAACCAAGCCATAGTACCCTGGAACAATTAAACGGTTTTGTGAACTGACATAAGAAAATATTTTGTTATTACCTGTAAATAGTGTAACGTGAGAGGTGTTTCTTGGTTGTCCTATATTTATGTCTAAAAGCACTTTAGTGATCTGGATTTTTGAATGTGGCTGTTCCTGTTTTGTCTGTTTATTTATTACGCATCCGTAAGTAAAACTGTGGTGTATCTTTGGTTTTCACGCTCTGCATTGTGACTTCTTTTATTTTGCTTTGGCAGGTGTTGTGGTAGTTGTTAGCTTAGAGAAGATCCCGGACAGACCCGTGCCTAAACAGGGTCTGAGTGCTGGGTAGTCACACAGGGGAGCAGAGTGACACCCTCATGTATCTCTCCAGAGCTGAGGCCCAGTTCAGTGGCCTCCACATGCCCAAAGGCGATTGATTTTCACCAAAGATCTGAGTTGATCTAGAAACACCTGCTGCCCTGGAGGGTACAGAGCTGGGCCCCGTGTCCCCAAGTCTCATGATTAAACACAAGGAGCTCATTTTGGGCTAGGTGAACCAGCGCTGGAGGAATCGGTAGGGTACCTCAGCCTCCCTAGCAAGTACATGGAGCAGGACAGCTCCGGCAGCCCCGTGAGCATCCCCAGCCATGATGGCATGTGCAAGGGTGCTGTGGCCATCCAGCCGTTCAAATTTGGGCTTCAGCCGGTCCTCCTCTCACCGCCGTGCTGAGTTGGCCTGTGTGTGCACTGTGACGGCTATCCTGGAACACCTCCAGCTTTATCTGCTGGCCAAAATCTAACTGAAAATTATCAGAAGGTTTTATTACAGTCTGAGTAATCCCAATTTGGAAAGTTTCCTAATGCAGCTCAATGGGAGCGTGGCTGTGTAATGATGCTGTCAACTGTCCCTGTCCCTGCCGCTGAGCCTGGTGGCAGCTCCTCGCAGACCTGGTGCTGTGCAGGGGCCTGGGGGGCACGTGGGGAGACGGCTGGCTGGGAAGAGCAGCGCCATCATCTGCAAATATCCCGCCTTCAACCCCCCCTCTACTTGGTCAGGCCTGCTGGGGCAGTGGGAGGAACATATGCATGGTAAATACAAGCTTTGCAGGAAAAAAACAAAACAAAACAAAACAAAAAAACACACATATGATGGAGTGGGGGGAGCACGGTTCAGGAAAGGACCGGGCAGGGCTTATTGCAGCAGCAATTAGGCTCTGTGAGAGCCGAGACTTAGCACATTGGAGGCCTAATCCTGCCTGAGCAGCATCTGCAAACCCTTTATTTGGGCTGTGCCATGCTGGCACTGGATGCCTGCAATCATTTTTTTTTTCTGCCCTGCCTGTGTGCAGATGGCCTGGCTCTTCACCTCTCACTGGGCACAGCACTGCGAGCCACGAGCACCACATCACTGCAACAAGGGGAGCACCATGGTCCCCTCCCCATGTGGGGTGCAGAGCTCTCCCGGCAGGGCCTGGTGGGCTCCCAGCTCTCATTTCTTGCTGCGAGGGGTAGTGATTTGCAGGGAGGACTACTGGCCTGGGGCATGGTTTATATAAGCATAGGATGGTTTGGGCTGGAATAGACCTTAAAGATCACCATGTTCCAACCCCCTGCCATGGGCAGGGACACCTCCCCCTACACCAAAGTCTCAAAGCCTCATCCAACCTGGTCTTGAAAACTTCCAGGAATGGGGCATCAAGAGATGGTTACAGGACTGCTGCCACAGACAGGGGTTTGGCTACTTAGACCACATTGAGAGGTCTCAATGCGAGAGACCACATTCTCGCATTGAGAAACCTGCTCTGCTGGGGGCTAATGGTCAGCAGTCAGGCCCACCCATGAGCCTTCTCTCCTCAGTGCTGACCAAAGGAGATCCCTCAGCCTGCCCTTGTGTGCCGTGTGTCTTGGTCCCTCACCCCCGCTAATTCCCTCAGCTGGGCCTGCACTACACACATCAGTACCTTTCCTGTACCGGGGAGACCCAAAGGGGATGCAGGAGTCCACATGCCATTACAAAAATGCCACCAAATAACAGAACAAAGTTGTTTTATTGATTTTTTTAAATTGTTATTATTATTACTGCACTTTGAGTCCCAGTCTGGGGAAGAACTGGTGATGAAGCATCTTGAATGGACTCAACGCTACACTCCGGCGCTTCTTCCTGGCACACCTGAGGACCTGTGCTTCTCCAGAGGAACAGCTGTCTGCGTCACTGCTTTGTCTGATCCGCTGCTGTTCTCTGTGCACTGCCATGGAGGGCATGGCTTCATCTTCAAGCACCTCCTCATTCGGCAGCCTTCTCGTCCTCAGGCTGAGACATCCAAGGCCCAGTGCCAGCTTGTGAGGGGGGCTTCCTGCTGCCCCGGTGCAGCAGCCCAAAGGAAGCCAAGTCCACTCTTGCCCACTCCTTGGGACTGTGTGCAGAAGAGATGACACCTCTGTCCGAGAGGTGGGGATGGGGCATGAGGGATGTGGAAGGAGGCCATCCTGGAGGCAAGCCTGCTATATGTTTCATGGATGGCCTCTCCCAGCTAATGGTGGCGGTGGAGGCTGTGCTGGGGATACGGAGCTTTTTGGGCGCTCCTGCAGTGATGAGTCTTGCAGGTGGGAGCCCTGGCACGGTGACGCTGTGCCAAACCACGAGGGCTGGAGGTGGATCCACCTCCATCAGCTCTTCGACCTCTGGAACTGGATCCACCTCCATGGGCTCCACCTCAGCAGCCACGGTCACTCCGCTTCCGTTGGCACTCCTCCGCCACCACTTCTTCTTGGGTTCGATGAACCGCTCTGACCCACGCAATAGTGGGCAGCAATTCTTCCAGGATCTCTTAATTCCAGCCATGGCTGACGAGTGCAAGAGGGCCTAGAAGCTCAGTGAGTGGTGGGCCAGGCACAGCAGGTTTTATAGGGCTGATGCCCTTGTGACATCATGGAACCTCACTGATGGCCCCTGTGATGGCACGCCACGCCCGAGGCCAACCATGGCCATGCTGGGAGTGGGTTTCTGCAGCCTGAAAGAGGCCCCCATGTGGAAGGATGCCTGAAAGTGGGGGAAAGAGAAGGAGGTCACTCTGAGGTCCCCCCTTGCTCTCACCTCTAGTGTTAAGGAGAAACCTTCTCACCACTTCTGTGGCTTCTTGCTTCCTCATTTGCAGGAAGAGCTCTCCCCTCTGGCTGGGAGACTGCTAAAGGAAGACATATGGAACTCCCTGCCGTGACATGTTTGGAGGAGGCAGTGGAAACTAGAAACCTCATGAAGAGGCCGCTTCTGTTATGTGGAGGTGGAGCCTGGATGCTGAATGTTAGACTTCTTGGTCAAATGAGTCAGTACTAACCCAAACTAAACCAACCAAATAAAAACAATGCTTTTACAAGGCCATAGCTTTCAGAAGCTCTTCTATGCTGAAACTGTGAAATGAGGCACCCCCTGCCACATTCTGCTAGGAGTTTCTTAAGAGTCTGTTCACAGAATCACAGAATGGCTTCTGAGGTTGGAAGGGACCTCTGGAGATCATCTGCTCTCACCCCTCTGCCAAGCACGGTCACCTAGAGCACATCGCACAGGTTTCCAGTGTGGGAAACCTATCCAAGTGGGTTTTGAGTATCTCCAGAGAGGAGATGCCACAGCCTCTCTGGGCAACCTGTTCCAGTGCTCTGTCGCCCTCACAGTAAAGAAGTTTTTTCTCCTCTTCAGCTGGCACCTCTGGGTTTCAGTTTGTGCCTGTTGACTCTTGTCCTGTTGCTGGGCACCACTGAAAAGAGCCTGGTCCCATTCTCTTGACACCCTCCCTGCAGATATTTAGACACCCTGATAAGATCCCCTCTCCATGTTGTCTATCCCAAGAGAAACAGGCCCAGTTCTCTCAGCCTCTCCTCGTATGGCATATGCTCCAGTCTCCCAGTCATCTTTGGAGTTAGTGCTATGAAATTGTAGCTACCTCTTGTGATCACTGGTAAAAGAAATTTAACTCTACGTTAACCAATTAACCTTTGTTGTTTTGGTCTGAAAGCCAAGAGGTGTTTTGGCATGTCACTAAAAGTGCAACATTGTTCAGGAACATTTGAGCTGACTTTAAGTCAGCTATAGGACTACTACATTGTAGGACTGGAAGCAGGGTAGTTGCGTCTAGAGTTAAGAACAGTAGCACCAGCATGCTACTATGCCACCTCTGCTCAGGGGGCTCTACTGGTATCTCTGAGTGACACTTGGCTACACTGTGTATGCACAACAGGTTGTTCAAAAACAGCACAGCTTGTGGAAATGTCTGACCTGGGGCTCTTTCTTCCACAGAGCTAGAGCTGCTGAACTTGTCTCCTGTTCATTGGGAAGTAAACTGACTGCCAAGAGAATGTGGTTATTAAAAGAGACATTACAGGATATGCAACGGCTCAGGTAGATGCAAAGAGATGAAAACTCAGCTCCAGTTGTCTGGCTCAACAGCTGGGGCATAGTACTTGTCTGAAAGACCTGTCTGAGACTTTCTGGTCACTAGCATGGCCTAAACCACATCTGCAGGGCCAGTAACGACCCTGCAAAACATCACTGTCTGTTCCCTCGTGATGTTCACCAGCCCCAAGAAGGGCAAGAAGAAACCTTATTTGATGTTAATAAAGCTGGGGCTGCCAGCTTTACATATCAAGCCTCTTCTAGCTCACCTATGTGAAAGTTATTCTTTCAACAACTTTAATGCGCATGTCCACATTGTCTAAGTGTAGCTGGTAAGAGAGAGATGAAGGGTGAGGAAGAATGTGCCAGACACCACGCTTACTTGGGGTACATTTAGAGCCAGAGCTGAGCTCTGCTCTACAGCTCTGCCCTGAGAAAAGCCCATGGGAGGGACAATGACATCTCCAACATTCAGCTCCACCCATGGGAAGGAAAATGAGATCTCCAACATTCAGCTCGCATGGAGTGGGTGTCAGCACGAGCTGCCCCCTGCATGTGGATGTCCCATCCCTGGAAGTGTTTCAGGCTGTATTGGATGGGGCTTTGAGCAACCTGGTCTGATGGGAGGTGTCCTTACCATGGCAGGGGGTTGGAACCAGATGATTTTTAAGGTCCTTTCTAACCCAAACCCCTTCCAACCCTGTGAAGCCAGGACCGAAGAGCGCTTAAGTGTGCCAACAGCTGGATGTTGCTCGTGTCTCTGGGCTGTGGTGGGGCAGCTCACGTGAGACTTTGCAGCCACCTCAGGGCCTTCCTGAGATCCTAGATGGGCTCGTCAGCCACAGCAGCCGGGTCTGCAGAGTCAGGAGACTGCTGGGGCACGGCTCGGGTGCGAGGAGCTGGTCTTTAAAAAATGTTTAGATGTAGAGCTTAGGGATATGGTTTAGTGGAGGACTTGTTAGTGTTAGGTCAGAGGTTGGACTGGGTGATCTTGGAGGTGGCATTCCAACCTAGATGAGTCTGTGATTCTGTAGGAGAAGGGACGAGGGAAGACGATGAGTTTATTTTAGTGAATTTGTGAGCTTTTACTGAATTTCTGAGCTTTTACATGGCGGGGGCTGAGAGGAGGCTCCCTCTCTATGGTACCGGCCTGCACTCTATGACCTGGGAGCGGGCGAGCCGCTCTGCCCCTCCCCTCTATGGCCTGAGGCGGGCAGGCCCCCCTGTGCGCTTGCGCGCCGCGCCCGCTCTACCCTCCCGTCTCTATGGTGTCGTGGCGGCGCCCATGGCGGTGGCGGTGTTGCGGCCGCTGGACGCTCCTCCGGCCGAGCTGGCGCCGGTGACGGCGCTGCTGCTGGCCCCGGAGCCGCTGTGCGCGGCGCTGCGGGGCCGGGCCGGCGGCGGGAGCGGCGGCGGCTGCGGC